>QRDG01000249.1:313640-939893 GCA_012064385.1 Puccinellia tenuiflora | reverse complement strand
GGAGTACGTCTCGTTGGAGGGGTGTGAGCTCGCCACAAAAGGCCTACTCAAGATGCCACAAAGGCCTCACCCTATTCTCCGATGAACCGCACCCAAAGGCTTGGTTCACCTTCCACTATCGGAATCCTTCGGGGCGGATTCCGGAGCCCTTACAACTTTTGGGGCACACACCCACAACTCAATTGGGGGCTCCCAAACTCGTGCCGAAGCTCCACAACTCGAAGTCTTCGCGGCACCTCCAAACCGTCTAGGGTACACAATGCACCCAAGAGGCAACAAGCTCTTGGGAACACAATGCACCCAAGAGTAACAAGCTTCCAACCTTCAATCCCACGAATCACCGTGGGGAGCACAACCCGATGCAACAAATGCAAAAGGGGAAGATCACACCAAGTGGTCAAATTCTTCTCCCCAAAATCCAACCAAAGCAACGAATGCTATGGAGGGATTTAGGAAGAAGAACGGAGGAGAAACACCAAGAACTCCAAAATCTAGATCCCACAAGTTCCCTCACTTAGAGGAGATTTTGTTTGGTGGAAAGATGGATCTAGATCTCCTCTCTTGTTTCCCTAAATTTGGGCAAGAATCATCGGAGGGATTAGGAGGAATCGAGCTCTCAAAATGTTGGCAATGGAGGAGAGAGAGCAGGGATGAGATCTCACTGAAAATGGGGAAGAAAACCCTTTTATAGGTGGCTCTAAAAAGTGACCGTTGTAGCTCGAAAAGTTGGACAAAAGTGCAAAAAAGTGCCAGGCGGCCCGGCCAGCAGCCGGCAGCACCCGGCCTGGCCGGGAACGAGCGACAAGCAGCAGACCAGCCGGCCTGCCCCAGCCAGGCCGGCCTGCCGCGTGCTGGGCCGGGGCACAGCCCGAGCCGGCCGGCCTGGTCCCGGCCTGGGCCGGTCAGGCAGCGCTGGGCCGGCAGGCCACCGAGGCGCCCGGCCAGTCCCGGCCTGGGCCGGCCCGGCCGGCCAGACGCTTTTTTTTCCTTTTTTTTTTGAATCTGTAGGAATAAAAACCCGAAACGAAAACGCAATATCTCCGACATACGAACTCCGTTTTCGAAATTCTTGGACTCGTTGGAATCGTCACCACGAGACAATAAGAATATGCAGAGAAACATCATAGTCCAAGAATATAATATAAAGATAAATGGGGAAAGGTAAAAGCTCCCATTTACAAATCGGAAATGCAATAACTTTCACCCACGAACTCCGTTTTTCGATAATCTTGGACTCGTGGAATCGTCACAACGAGCACAACAAGATTATGCATAGAAACATCATAGTCAAGAAAATATCATAAAACCAAATGGGGAAAGTTAAAAACTCTTTTTCGTAAACCGAAAATGCCGCATCTTTTGCAAATGAAGTCCGAATGAAATAAAACCAATTTTGTTGGAAAGAGGACGACAAAAGCTACCTTTGAAAATGGACAAACAAGCAATGGATATTTTGCAAATAAATGGAAGAGAGAAATCTTCCGCTCGGATAAACCGCAAAATCTCCAATACCTGAAACCGCAATAGAAGACGCACATGAAAACCATTTCGGTGAACTTGGCTTTGTCATGACAAGCACCAAGGACACACCACGGTAGAGACAAATAAGAACCAATAAAGATGATTGCATGGATGCAAGGTTTGTGCTCTCTATGGCGATACGATCACGATATCCGGTCGAGAGCCCCTCTTGATAGAACGGTTATCTATCCTATAATCCGGTCTCTCACTAAAACATATGAGACCGGTAAAATAGAAACCCTATCAAGATCATACCTTTGCCTTGCGCATTAATCCACTTGAGGTCGATGAAGATGATCTTCAACTCCTCAAGATGCACCACCTTCCTCGATCGCGCTTCGGTGAAGATTCACTTGATGCTCCCCCATACACCAAGATGGGAGACACTCTCTTCGGCATATCTTCACTTGGCCTTGTCTTGATGACGAACACCTTGGCCTTGATCAACAAATGATCTTCTTCCCTTAACCTTGACTCCAACCATGGGAGACAAGCTATCATGACAAATGGACACCTACAAATATATCTCAATGCAAATATTAGTCCATAGAGATTGTCATTAATTACCAAAAACATGCATGGGGGCAACCATGCACTTTCAATCTCCCCCATTTTGGTAATTGATGACAATCCCTTTTAAGAGGGTTTATATAATGAATAAAGCATCCTTGCATGACAAACAAGCAAGAATGCAAAGCGCATTAAAGGCAAATGCAACAAAAGCATAAAACCCAAATTCCCTTAAACCCTCTAAACTTCTCCCCCATTGGCATCGATTGCCGAAATGGGAAGAAAAATTTAGAGAGCCAATATAATATGAGTTCCTCCATAAAAGTGATGACAATCCCTTTTGACGAAAAATAGAGGAAATCAAATTATATTGAGGATCAAAAGATTGCAAAAAGAAACGTGTTCATTTTAAAAAATCTCCACAAAGGAGAAAAGCAATCGAGAAGATCCAAAGCGAGAGTTCTAAATAAAACCGGAGAAGCTCCCCAATTTTCATGCACATTGAGAAGTGCACAAAAATGGCATCCTCGCTCCCCAAAATTATCTAGAACACGCAACAAGTGCAAGAGTGCATAATGCAATAGCAAATCATAGCACTTGCACCAAAGATGTGGTTGAGCCATAAAAGGATACCAATTTTCAAAAATTCACCATAAGATAGGCCCAACCAAGATAAAAAGATTTTTTTTAAAGAAATATGTTCACAAGCTTAGGGACACCAATTAGAAACTAAAACCAATTGAAAATGCCAAAAGCTAGTGAGATCATTTAGCCAATAAAATTCAACATGCTCACCAAGGTAAGCATGAGATCAAAGATCTTCAAGAAATACATGAGTGTGCAAAGATACCAATAAACAATAAGACAAGCACTCATGAGACAAATTTGGAGCCACCAAAGAATTATAGATGAAACACAAGGTGGCTCAAAAGAAATAGGATACCGACTAAAAGGTGACCTCTCTCATATGTATAGGTTTCTAATTAGACAAACCATAAAGATATACATCCGCAAAGAAACATATACATACGAAATGGTTCGGAAAAAGGAGAACAAGGTATCCAAAAGGAAGTCATAAATATACAAACGAGATTGTTGCTTGAAAGCATAGCACAAAGCTCAAATTTATCTCATTGTATATAAATGAACTTCAAATATATCAAATGCATCACACATATCGCTAAGGGAACAAGAGATAGTGGAGATGCTTTGAGTTAGGCAACAAGTATCACAAGGAAATAATATCAATTGAAGAAAAGGTTTTTGCAAATTCATCACACATATCACAAAGACATATTAAGTGAAGGAAAAGGCCAAAACCACAACAATTGCATATAAGAGATTTCATGCCAAGAGGGAACCTACACAAGGTTGGATACTAGAAAATTATGCATGAGATAGATACTTGTTACCGGGATGCATTGACGATGAAGATGATGAGAGTTGGTTTGTCATCAAAGCTTGACTCCGAGAATCACACGGTGAGAACACCTTCCTTATGAATGAGGCAAGCATCCAATGCATCTCCATTGTACCTAAAACAAAATTAGAGTACAAAATGGTTCCCAAACTCATTGGGTTCCATAGTAGTTAGATAAACTACAACATATAGGAAACACTCCACATAAATATGTGCATATAGATATGAAATTGAATTTCATGCACATCTTAGCCGATTTAGGATTTGGTGGAGTATCCCCTATATATTGGAATCACGAAAGGCTAGCATGCCATATAAAATAATATACTAGTAAATATGCATACATAGACTTACAAGAACCAAACAAGATACAATTCGGACAAAAACACCAAGTAAACCAAGAAGAGAGCACACCAAGGTGTGACACAAAAAGGTTGTCCAAATTATATCAAAATCCAAATCAACACATGATTGAGGAAAAATCAAATCAACAAATGATTGATTCCAAAACACATCAACACATGAAGGTGTGATATCAAAAGAATCAAATCAACACAACAAATGATTGATAAGACACCAATTGAAAATAAGATACCAATTAAAACAACAAATGTCAATTTAGGAGAAAAGATACCAAGAAGAGGGTGATACTTGACCGAAATCAAGTAAAGAAAAAAAAAGGTATCAAGACTCCCACAATAAATATCAATTGGAACAAATATCTATGGAGGAGATATTAAATTCCAATTAATACCAATTGAAGGTACCAACACAAGATAAAGAATCAAATGCCAATTGAGAGGATCAATAATTGATAGAAAGGAATAGTGTTCTAAATAAAAGGAATGCTCCCCCAAGATTAATGCATTATCTTAGATATTTGCATTTGAATACAAAATGCATGCACAAGGGATCATTACTCTCCATATTTTATCTAAAACACTAAACACTACCGATTGAAGATAGGATCCATTCAAAAGTCAAGGAAGGCAATAGATAAAGCAAATCAACGCAAGAGCCAATGTGAAGATGGTCTACAAAATCCACCACAATTACTAGTATCACTTGTCATGGACAAGGAGTATATAGAGATATTTCTCGGTGGTATAAAGGAATGATGTACAAGACCAACTTCACCATAAACTAGCAAATGGCAAAAGATAGGAATTAAAACACCATATTTTTTTTAATGAGGTTTGTTGGTAGTTTCAATTATTCGAACCAACCGGCAAAGCCATGGTTAGAATAAAAGGAAACAAATGGTTTCTCACATAATATATGGAAATGCATATTAGAGAAAAACCACACCAAGCAAACTCACACAAACAAGAGCCAAAGAATAACCAAAAAGAAAATAGGAACTTGTTTGAGCAAACATGCCACATAGGAGAAAGATAATTTGCAATATCAACTCTAAGTGGCAAACCTCAAATGTTCACATTTTTATGGGATTGTAACATGCACATAGCTTATTACTCCCCCATAATGTGATGATTCATTTTAATTTTAAACAAGAGGCAAATAAAAACAACTAGAGAAATTAATGGACATGTAGAATTTGAATTTCTCATGAATATGACACACCACATAGTGACTAGATAAGATGAAATATCAAAACTAGGTGGTGTGCTTCATGTACATACATTTTTAGGTTTGTGAGGTGCACTAAGCACATCACTCCCCCAAAATGGGATAGTCCATTAATATCTCAAATAGCCAAATTAAATCCACACAAGATCTAAAAAGCTCAACACAAAGTTACACTTACATGATACACAACTAACATACACAACCTTGAGTAACAAGACCAGTAGGAAAGAAGCATATCACATACAAGCACATATTAGGAACAAAACTAACACATGCAAGGGAGCAAGCAACTTTCAATGAATATATGAGTTAAATACATGTTACCGCAAGGAGAAAGCATTGGATGTGAGATAGAGCAATATATTCCAGTTGACTTGGCTTGAGAAATAAACCATGAAGATCCCTCAATTCTTCAAAAGTAGCCAAGTTACCAACGTCCTCCACAAACACCTATTGATCAAGTTGAAGCTTGTTGGTCCCCAACCAAGTTGGGTCCTAAGAGGTTAGACACAATAGGCTTGGGAACCCAAATGGTGCTTTTCTTCACACCACTTTGAGCTCCCACATATTTGGCAAACACATTGCCAATTCTATCCTTCCCAAGAGAATAAACATCATCAATTATGATAGGGTTGGATGGGGTACCGTTAGTGCATGAAGAAGCAAAATGACCTTTGCCACGGCAAAGGTAGCAACACCGACTCTTCTTCTTCTTAATAGGCTCCTCAACTTGAGAAGCAATAACTTGAGTCTTCTTGGGAGGTGGCCTTTGTTCAACTCGTGGTTGAGCACGAGATTGAACAAGAGGCCGCTTCCCTAGTTGCTTCTCACTAAGAGGCTTCTTCTTCTTCATTGGGCAATCACGAACATGGTGCCCTTCTAACTTGCACTTGAAGCAAGTGATCTTGGCCGGATTCTTGATTTGAACTTGGCCCTTCTTCTTGTTGATGTTGGACTTGTTCTTGATGTTGGAGTTGAATCCAAGTCCACTCTTGTTATTCGGGGATTGTTGCACACTTAACATGTTGTCAAGTGTACTCTTCCCCCTCACGACGCTTTTCCAAGCCTTTCTTCAAAGAAGTGGCTTGGGCCTTGAGGTCTTTTGATTGCTCTACATGGTTAGTGGCAACAAATGCACTAGAGGAAGTAGAGGCTTCATTGTTATGACAACAAGGCAAAGCAAGTAATTCATCACATGATGTACCAATATTTTTAGTGGATGAATTACTAGGACTAGCACATGGCATTTTAGCATTCTTAGTTGAATTTGTGCTATTATCCACATGAGGCTCACAAGATGTTACCTTGGTAGTGATTGCCTCATGAGCTAACTTTAGACTAGCATAGGATGCTAGAAGATCATCATTAGAGCTATATAGCTTTTTATGACTTTCTTCCAACTCCCTATACTTGCTAGTTAGCAACTCAAGTTGAGCCCTTAGCTCAACATTCTCCTTCAAAGTAGATGCTTCACAAGAAATGGAGTTAGTAGCACAAGCATCATTAGCGTTAGGAATAGACGAAGGCATAACAAGCTCATTATTTGTAGATAGTTGAGTTTGAAGTTGATCATGAGACAAGATGAGGAGAGTGTGTTCACGTTCCAAAGCCTTTTGTGCTTTGTCACGTCTCTCTATATCCTCAATTAGTCTATCATTGCCAACCCCAAATTCAACCTTTTCCTTTTTAAGCATTTTATATTTGGAAATGGCATGGTCACGTTCTTCAATAAGTTTAGCAATAATAGCATCGTGAGATTCCTCAATATTCTCAAGTTTCTCCTCAAGAGAAGCCCGAGTCTCTTGCTCTTCCTCAAGAGCATCTTCTAAAGTAGCCTTTTCCATAGCATCATCTCTTTCTATCTTACCCTTTTCTTCAAGGCTTGCTTCCAAAGCCTCAATAGTTTCACGGCGCTCAACAAGGGCACCCATGATTTCATAGAGGTTATCACAAGCATTTTTATTTTTAGAAAGAGCCTTAAGAATCATTATGCCTTTCTCATGAAGGAGAGCATCATTCTTTTCCTCATCATCTTCTTCATCATTATTATCATTATTATTATCATTGCTAGAAGAAGATTTAGCCATAAGGCAATGATGGGTGGATGAAGAGGAAAAATTAATTTTTGAACTACTTAAGTTCACATCTTGTTGCATAGCAAATTGGGTTTCCTCTACGTTATTATTCATGCAAGAGTTAGAGGGAACACAAGCATTTTCATCATGGCAACAAGATAAAGCAAGCATATCATAAAGAGATTCATCCAAGCAATTTTTAGATGATATGCACGGACTATCAACACTAGCATGTAAATCATTTATAGTGCTATGTGTGTTTAGGTCCAAAGATGAAGCATTGCAACAAGATAGAGATAAATGATCATCAACAATGAGCTCACTATCCAAATTGCAAGACCCATCACTACTCACCATCACATTAGTTTGTGGCTTACCACATTTTGGTGAAGTAGATGAAGACGAGAACTCGTCACGGCCGGAGGTGGAGGGAGAGCAATCATCCTCAATAGAGTTGGACAAACCATATTTGTCTTGTAGCTTGGTCCAAAGCTCATGAGCATCTCGGAGAGGCATGATTGACTCGAAAACTACAACACTCACAAATTTGCAAAACTCGTTAGATGCTAGAGCATCTAGATATAAGTTTTTCTCATCCTCTAAAGTCGTACTTTCGTAGTCCTTTGGAGGAGAAAAACCTATATCTAAGATCCGCTCAATATCGGGGTCCAAGACCCGTAAGTGACTAAGCATATGAGTTTTCCAAACATTAAAATTTGTGCCATTAAATCTAAACAAGGAATTGTGCACTAAATCCCTAGACGACATCTTTACTCTCAAGGCGGTAAAGCCAAACAAGAGAGACGAGGCTCTGATACCAATTGAAAGAACAAACAATGCCCGGATGTCGCCTAGAGGGGGGGGGGGGTGAATAGGCGATTAAACCTTTTTCTATTTAGGGGCTTGATAATTGCGGAATAAAACTAGGTGTTTAAATTAACAAGCCAACAACCTAATTACTAGGCTCACCTATGTGCACCAACAACTTATGCTAAGCAAATAAAGCAACAAGGTGATAGCAATATATGAACTTCAAGCACGAAGGCTATCACAATGTAAATTGCATAAGTAAAGCTCGGGTATAGAGATAACCGAGGCACGCGGAGACGAGGATGTATTCCCGAGTTCCTCCTTGTTAAGGGAGTACGTCTCGTTGGAGGGGTGTGAGCTCGCCACAAGAGGCCTACTCAAGATGCCACAAAGGCCTCACCCTATTCTCCGATGAACCTCACCCAAGGGATTGGTTCACCTTCCACTATCGGAATCTTTCGGGGCGGATTCCGGAGCCCTTTACAACTTCTTCTTGGGGCACACACCCACAACTCAATTGGGGGCTCCCAAACTCGTGCCGAAGCTTCACAACACGAACACTTCGTGGCACCTCCAACCGTCTAGGGTACACAATGCACCCAAGAGGCAACAAGCTCTTGGGAACACAATGCACCCAAGAGTAACAAGCTCTCAACCTTCAATCCCACGAATCACCGTGGGGAGCACAACCCGATGCAACAAATGCAAAAGGGGAAGAACACACCAAGTGGTCAAATTCTTCTCCCCAAAATCCAACCGAAGCAACTAATGCTACGGAGGGATTTAGGAGGAAGAACGGAGGAGAAACACCAAGAACTCCAAAATCTAGATCCCACGAGTTCCCCTCACTTAGAGGAGATTTTGATTGGTGGAGAGATGGATCTAGATCTCCTCTCTTGTTTCCCTAAATTTGGGCAAGAATCATCGGAGGGATTAGAGGAAATCGAGCTCTCAAAATGTTGGCAATGGAGGAGAGAGAGCAAGGGATGAGATCTACAAGAAAAATGGGGAAGAAAACCCTTTTATAGGTGGCTCCAAAAAGGAGCCGTTGGAGAAGAAAACGAGGGACAAAGGAGAAAAAAAAATGTCCAGGCGACCCGGCCTGGGGCCGGCCGGCAGCCCGGCCAGGCCGGCCGGAAACAACGACCGAAGCGTTTGAGCCGGCCTGGCAGCGGCCTGGGGCCGGCCAGACACGCTCGCGGGCCGGGAGGCCACCCGAGCAGGCCGGCCTTGGCCCGGCCAGCAGCCCAGCCGGGAGCCACCCGGAGGCCGGCGGGTCACCCGAGCAGCCCGGTTTTGGGCCGGCCTCAGCCCCGGCCTGGCCGGCTGGTTTTTTTTTCTTTTCTTTTTCACTTTTCAAAATCTGAGAAATAAAAACCCGAAACCGAAAACGCAATATCTCCCACATACGAACTCCGTTTTCGACATTCTTGGACTCGTTGGAATCGTCACCACGAGCACAACAAGAATATGCAGAGAAACATCATAGTCCAAGAATATAATATAAAGATAAATGGGGAAAGGTAAAAGCTCCCATTTGCAAATCGGAAATGCAATAACTTTCACCCACGAACTCCGTTTTTGATAATCTTGGACTCGTTGGAATCGTCACAACGGGCACAACAAGATTATGCATAGAAACATCATAGTCCAAGAAAATATTATAAAACCAAATGGGGAAAGTTAAAAACTCTTTTTCGCAAACCGAAAATGCCGCATCTTTTGCAAATGAAGTCCGAATGAAATAAAACCAATTTTGTTGGAAAGAGGACGACAAAAGCTACCTTTGAAAATGGCAAACAAGCAATGGAGATTTTGCAAAGAAATGGAAGAGAGAAATCTTCCGCTCGGATAAATCGGCAAAATCTCCAATACCGAAACCGCAATAGAAGACGCACATGAAAACCATTTTCGGTGAACTTGGCTTTGTCATGACAAGCACCAAGACCACACCACGGTAAGAGACAAATAAGAACCAATAAAGATGATTGCATGGATGCAAAGGTTTGTGTTCTCTATGGCGATACGATCACGATATCCGGTCGAGAGCCCCTCTTGATAGAACGGTTATCTATCCTATAATCCGGTCTCTCACTAAACAATATGAGACCGGTAAAATAGAAACCCTATCAAGATCATACCTTTGCCTTGCGCATTAATCCACTTGAGGTCGATGAAGATGATCTTCAACTCCTCAAGATGCACCACCTTCCTCGATCGCGCTTCGGTGAAGATTCACTTGATGCTCCCCCATACACCAAGATGGGAGACACTCTCTTCGGCATATCTTCACTTGGCCTTGTCTTGATGACGAACACCTTGGCCTTGATCAACAAATGATCTTCTTCCCTTAACCTTGACTCCAACACATAGAGAACAAGCAAGACCTTGATTCCAACAAATGGACACCTACAAATATATCTCAATGCAAATATTAGTCCATAGAGATTGTCATTAATTACCAAAAACATGCATGGGGGCAACCATGCACTTTCAGTATCCTCATAGTCAATGCCATAGCGTTGCTTAAATCCTTTCGCAACCAACCTTGCTTTGTACCTGTCAATAGTACCATCAGCTTTGCGCTTTACCTTATAGACCCATTTGCAGTCAATAACGTTCCTGCCAGAACCAGCTGGAACCAAGTGCCATGTATTATTGCGCAAAAGAGCAGAAAACTCCTCATCCATGGCTGTCTTCCAACGAGGATCTCCCAAAGCTTCCTCAACAGACTCAGGTTCACCAGTAGAACTGAAATTAGCAAAACGTATTTTATCATATGGAATACGCCCATCGGTGATAATTTTTTGCTGCACAATACCATGTTGAAGACGGGTCTGCGGACGTGTAACCACAGGAGGACGTACAACCTCTATTGGCGCAGAAGATCCCTGCGCTGCGCTGTCCAATGAAAGAGCAGGTGTGGCCGCAGAAGATCCGTGCGTGCCTATCGACTGTGGAGAACCCGTAGAAGATCCCGACCCAGACTGCGGAGACGCTGCTGTCGCTGTCGTGGATCCTTGCGCGCGCACGGGGGACCAGACTGGCGAGTCCCGAGGCGCCACTTGGCTGAGACCAGGCGAAGATTCGCCTGCGCCTGCATCCGCTGGAGGTGGCCGATCCGAGGCTGATCGGACGGGGGATCCCAAGGAAGATTCCTCGAAAAAATCATCTGTTTCCTGCACAAACGACTCAGCAGCAGGGTAATTAGCAGGATTAACATCATCATTAGTCCGTACATCATTAACCCCAAACATAGGAACAAGATTTGATGGAAGGAGATTAATTTCAGCACGAAGTTGAGCACCAACATTTGGATGAAGAGTGGCAAAAGGAAAAACCGACTCATCAAAGACGACATCACGAGAGATGTAAACACGACCAGTTTTGATATGAAGACAGCGATAGCCTTTATGTTGCCCACTGTACCCAAGAAACGCACACTGCGTAGAGCGAAACTGTAACTTGCGAGCATTATAAGGACGAAGATTGGGCCAGCAAGCACACCCAAACACTCGTAGAAACGAGTAATCACCTTTATTTTTGAAAAGACGCTCAACAGGAGTTTGATTATGAAGGACACGACTCGGAAGACGATTAATCAAGAAAACCGCCGTTTGAAACGCCTCATCCCAGAATTTGAGAGGCATAGAGGCATGAGCTAGAAGAGAAAGACCAACCTCAACGAAGTGTCTGTGTTTGCGTTCAGCTGAGCCGTTTTGCTGATGCGCATGAGGACAAGAAACATGATGCGAGATACCTACTCGCTGAAAAAAGGAATTGAGTTTGTGGTACTCACCACCCCAATCAGATTGAAGAGCCAAAATTTTCTTATCAAAGAGCCGTTCTACATGATGCTGAAAGTCATGAAATTTCTGAAACACATCAGAATTATTTTTAAGCAAATATATCCAAGTAAACTTGCTATAATCATCAATAAAATTGACATAATACTTGTTCCTTCCAACTGAGGGAATAGCAGGCCCCCATACATCAGAAAACACAAGCTCCAAAGGAGCAGATGACTCACTAGAAGATTTAGGGTAGGGTAACTGATGACTCTTGCCCTTTTGACAGGCATCACACACGGACTCTTTATTTGACTCTCTAAACGGAATATTATTATCTCGAAGAACTTGCTGGACAACGGCTAAAGACGGATGACCTAGACGCTTATGCCAATGCGATGAAGACTACACCCCCAAAGCTTGCTTCCTTGATGACCAGGATGGAGACGGCATAGGATAGAGACCCCCCACGCATCTACCTTGAAGAAGAATTTTCCTCGTGTCATGGTCCTTAATGGAGAAGAAATTAGGCCAATACTCAAGGAAAGCATGATTATCTTTTGCTAGATGATGAACAGAAAGAAGATTTTTGGTGGCATCAGGAACATGTAAGATATTGTTGAGATGGAAATTATGATTGGGGGTATGATATAACGAATAACCAATGTGATGTATATCCATACCTTTACCGTTTGGACCATGAATCTGATCTTGACCATTGTAACTCTCACGCATAGTCAGCCTATCCAGATATCCTGTGATGTGGTTGCTGGCACCCGTATCAGTGTACCATGACGGATCTACATGTGATCCTGTTGCTGCATTGGCTGAACGTTCAGGACCCTGGAAGCTCTTGTTGAATCTCTTCCAACAGCGAAACGCAGGGTGTCCTTCCTTGTTGCAAATCTGACATATGACATCAGAATTATGTCGATTATTGGGACGGCCTCCACCTTGACGCTGCTGATAGCCACCTTGCTGCTGGTAGCCTCCTCCTTGGTAACCATTGTTACCACCGTAGTTGACGCCCCCTCCTTGATAGTTATTGCCACCATAGTGATGATTTCCACCGCCGCCGTTCTGACCACGGCCACCACCACCACTAAAATTGCCTCGCCCACCACCGCGACCACCCTTGTTGTGGTTCCAATTCCCGCGAGTTGCAGCGTTAGCAGATAAATTGTTGCTGCTAGGGTTTTGGCCATCAAGGCGAGACTCATATGCAAGGAACTGTGAATATAAATCACCAAGACTCACAGATTGTTGAGCCTTAATCATAGCTGTAATTGCTGCAACAAAACCGTTGTATTCATCATCCAGGCCGGCGAGCACATAGGAGGCAACATCATCGTCGTCTTGAGGCTTGCCGGCGGTAGCCATCTCATCAGCCAATGATTTTATGCGGTCAAAATAGGCCGCACCAGAGGAGAAATTCTCCCTCTTTGTCTGGTTAAGCTGGGTACGAAGCTGCACAACCCTAGCTTTTGACTGCGAAGAAAACATCTCTGTTACCTTCTTCCACACAGCAACGGAACTCGTGAGTCCTACCAGCTGCGTCAAAACCTCCCTCGTCATATTCCGAAGGAGATAAGCCAGCACAAGTTGATCCTGAGCGATCCACCGTGCGTAGTCGGGGTTTGGAACCATCACCTCGACATCATCCTTGCTCTTTTCCTTGACCTCCTTTTCCGGCTCCTTCACCGATCCGTCCAGGTACCCCATGAGTTGAGCACCTCGAATCTCCGGCAGAACCTGGGAGTGCCAGATCAAGTAATTCTCCCTCGTCAGCTTCTCTGTCACGATCCCGCTAAGCGAAGCACCACCCGCCATGGACACGGGTGACGAAGAGGAAGAAGCGAAGCTCATGGCGATTCTCAGATGCGATCTAGGAAGCCTGGCTCTGATACCATGAAAAACGTAATATGCAACGGTGCCAATATCGGCCCGTGTGGTGTGTATTTATATGCAAAGAAGGTTACAGGAGTTGTGCCTTGCCGTATAGGTCAAGGACTTGTACAACAGGCCGGGTACAATACAGATACGTTAGCTACAACGTTTAACAGCCCCGACGACGGCAATGGTTTGTAGCTGATCGTGTCGCCGCCGAGGAGAACATCGTAGATGAAGATGCCATGCCAGAGGTCGACCCAAGCCATGGATCCATGTCTTCCTCCGATCGTGAACACCATGTCCGTGATGTAGTACCAGTAGCCGTCCGGTGGAGTGACTTGCTGTCCCATTGCCAGGTCTCGGAGTCGAACTTGTGGATGTAGCGCGTCACAGGGGTTGTCACTACGGGAGAACCAATATTTAGGGGCACTTCCTTTGAGGCATTTTAAAAAAATGCCTCTAAAAATAGTTTTAAGGGGCATTTTACATCAAGTGCCTTTAAAAATGCGATATATAGGGGCACTTTTTTGAAAGTGCCTCTAAAAAACAGATTTTCAGGGGCACTTTTTTAAAAGTAAAAGTGCCTCTAAAAATCAGATTTTCAGGGGCACTGTTTTAGAAGTGCCTTCTAAACATCGTTATTTACAAGGGCACTTCTGCCAAAAGTGCCTCTGAAAATCAGGTTCCACGTGGATCACCCCATCCGAGCTAAATCTGGACCGTCCATCCGACATCTATCCGCTATCCCACGCACTTGGACGAAAAACCAAAATGCCACCGCCCACCCGGCCACCCCCGACTCCTCCCCCCATTCGCTGCGCCCCTCTTCTCTCCCGATTCTGCCGCACCGATGTGCGCCTCCAGCCGGCCACCCCAGCTCCTCCTCCGCCGCCTTGTCCCTCCCACCTCCGGCGCGTCCTACCCACGCCCCCAGTGAGCCCACGTTCGCGAAGTAGCAGCAGATCGACGCCACCACCTGCGCCTCGAGCCAGATCCAATCGCTGTCCCCGCCCACCGCGGATCCTCTCCAACCACCTGCCCCTCCGAGCGCGCACCCATCTAGACCCTCTCGACCGCGCTGCGAGACATGGCCTCCCTCCGCCCCGGTGCTCCTCCTCGGACTCCCTGGCTCGCGCCGGCAGCAACCCGAGGCGCACCCTCTCCGGTGCCAGCGACACAGCGGGTATTGCCAGCTGGATGGAGACGGCAAGCAGCAGCAGCGTCCGAGGCTAAAGCCGACCGCATCCACATCATGCCAGGTCTCATCGCGGCCTCCTACTGATTCGCCGCCGTCGCCTGCTGGCCGGCCTCCACTCCGTCCTCCAGATCCCTTCCTCTGGCACGGCCACGACGAGCAGTTGGAAGCAAATGGCCAGTATGGCGCCAGCTCCTCCTTCCCCAATCCATTATGATAAATCCCACCGGACATGCCCGCCTCCTCCTCACCACCCGCCGCCGCCGCCTCCCGAAATGTCTCTTCCGACCGCGGCCAACCCGCACCTGAACCTCCCCTCCTCCGTTCTCTGCACCTCCCCCCGCACACGTGCCACTTCGCCACGTGAAGCAGGTGCCTCAGCTCCTCCTCCTCAACCGTCGCCCCGCCGTGCGTAGCCGTCTCGGCGTCTGCGGACGCTTAGGCATCCTCTAGCACTAGCATGGCGCTGAGGGCGCTCTCCGTGCAGGGCCAGCTGCCGCAGGCGCTCTGGCTGCTCGGACGCCTATGTGGCGCTCTTTCACCTCTGCGAGTGGCGCCGCGCGGTGGAGGCAGAGATGCGGGCATGCGAGCACGCCGACGCCGTGAACCCTAGTTTCGGCTTCCGCCTCCTGAACGCCATGCTCAACATGCTTGTCAGGTTCGGGGAGTCGTGGCACGCCTGGAGGGTGTTCGCCCAAATGCCAGAGCGTCACATCTTCTCGTGGAACATCATGGTGGGCGGGTACGGAAAGGTCGGGTAGCTGGAGCAAGGCGCTGGAATTTGTTAGCACTTGATACTATCCAACAAGCATGTGGTATGTGATTTATCTCTGACTGATATTACATCGTTTGTCATTATTTGCTTCGATGTAACTGCTTCACACACACCAGTGTTTTCATTCTGTGCCTCTAACCCTATTTAGATCCTACTTCAAGTTATGTTCTGATTGTTATTAGAAATAGTGAGCTAGCAATGGAGATTGAGAAGATTGTCCCTCAACTCTATATTTGGTATGCTTCCTGTGAATTTGTCACATGGCCACCAAAAGTCCGGACTAAAACTACTGGCCACTAAAATTTAGATACCATGTGGCTGGTCATTGGCATATGTTATAAATCTCGAAAACAAGCATATTTTGTTGGTGATTCTGAATTTTAGCTTGACTAGTTATTATTCAAGTTGCTGATCATTGGCATACGTGATTATTCAGTGTTACCTACACTTGCATCAGTTAAGTCCTTTGCTTACCCATGATATATTGAAAACACAACTGATATGATATTTAAGGAATCTTTTGGTCGTGGAGAGGACGAGGAATCACTCGCTCGGTAGGGTTTGAGCCTGCTGATAGGGAAAACTTTTTTTGGTGTTTTGAATGATTCACACGAATATTATGTTGATGTTTCTTCAGTGGTCCCACGTCCCAGTGTACTCTTACTAATTCCGTGTCCATGGGTTTACATTAATACTGCCTTGAGAATCATTTTGTAATTTGATCTAGTGTTGTTTAGTAGTGCTCCTAATTCCTGAGATCTGTAGGATCTATGCTACCTCTATCGTTCTTTCTTTTATCCATTTGGGAAAGTAGATAAAGGCTGCTTCATCATAGAATATGACACAAGGATATGTTCTAAATCTCTGAATTGGCCAATTGTCTAGTTGATAATCCTGATCCATTGCTTAACTGCAGGTCGTTGAAGAACATTTTGAAGGTTCATAGTAAGCTTCGGTTGTTAGAAGATCTATCGGGCTAAGGGAATGGCATTCTCACCAAAGGTGAAGCACCGCGTCGTGAGATTGATGAGGTTAGTCTAGTGTGCCACTTTTTCATTATTGGACAAGATTCTAATTGATGCAAAAAGTATGAACTGGTTGTACTTTTCTTTCCAGGCAGAAGATGTATGAAATTATTGCCATGTCTGACCATGGTGCCCCGAAGAAGGTCATGAGGATGGATTGGAGAAGGATTAATTTTACAATTTTATTCTATTTCCTTTTGGAGCTGTTAGATTAACACCCCCTCCTGAAATTGCTGGTCAAGCTAATCTCTTATTGAGGTATGTGCTTCCCCGTTGATTTCAGTTGCTAATTTTTGTGCTCAATTCATTTGCTGCCTATATGGGATGGTTGTGGAAGGTGACTCTGAATCTGAGATATATGTGTTCCACTGTTCTAGTTTTAATTATGAATGACTATGGTATTGTCAGAGTACCACATGGTAGTATAAGGAATTTTCCATTTTGTGTCGCCTAAATGTTGGTATGTCAGTTAGCTTGTTGTTTTTACACTTTCGAGTGTTCTAGTCATCCAGTTGGAATTGGATAGTGGGATCAGGGATGCCTTTCTGATTTTCCAGTCAATAAATTAGGTACAGTTCAGCATGATGTTAAGTTTATTTTTTCTCTCAGAACCTTCACTTAGATCTTCTAAAGAAAGATACACCATCACTAACTATAGTTCTGCAATTGTCTATTGGCAGCTCTGCCCCATCATATTTCTTAGTATGATAAGTGGTTGATTGTAGGTTTCATAGAGAAAATAGTCACCATGGATTCTGTAGCCATCTTTATCCCAATTCCTATATTCCAAAGTTCAGAGAATATGATACTGAAAATTATATATGGATTGTCATGCAATATCTTCAGTTTCCTTTATACATAGCTTCATGTGATTGTTGTTCTTGCTATGAGATCGAAATCCTGCTTCCTTTAAACATGAGTTGTCTATGCAATGATATTGATTGTTAACAATTACTGTTTTTCGAAATTTTCAGGACAATTTCATTTCGATTTTGTTGTGATTTGCTGATCTAAGCAAAGTACCATGGAATCAAGAATCAGTCCTTCAACATGTTGTACTCGTACAAGCCAATGCCAAGGTAAAGTTCATTTCGTTTACTTCAGAGTTCTGACTTCAAAGTCTATTTCATCAGACAGCATGGGCAATTAGCTAGTATATGAAAATATAATGGAAACCAAAATTCACTTGTTCCTATAGCTTGTTCTAGTTCATGAGATTGTATTGCAAGGTGAAGAATGGAAGGTCCAACTACACGAGCTGCTGCTGGCCCAACTCTGGCATGGCTTCCCTGGACTCGTAGGTGCCCCTGCAGCTCGCCACGGGTCTCCCGTGTCATCGGTGTTGTCGTAGTCCGGCAGCGGGATGGCTCCTCTCCGCACACAAATATTGTCATCGGCTTAGGCGAGATCTGTGGGTCTAACTCCCTAGCTTTATCTCTTCTTCTCCTGGTCTGTAATACGGCTGTCAATATGGTTGTCTTTTATGAGCACTTGCAGTGATGTGCACGACGTTTAACAATGTAACCACTTATGATGTAGAAGATCAACTTGACTGACAATATTCAGTTGTGCAATCTGCAGTTGTGCAATATGTATGTAATACTATACCTGTGTAACTCTGTCATATCTGTTATATAAGGGGCATTTTAGAAAAAGCGCCCCTAAAAATATTAAAGGGCATTTTAGAAAAGCGCCCCTAAAAATATTAAGGGGCATTTCACAAAGTGCCTCTGAAAATACTATTTTTAGGGGCATTTTATTTGAAGTGCCCCTAATATTTTTAGGGACACGATTAAATGCAACACATTTTTTAGTGCCCCAAAATGTTTAGAGGCACTATGAGCACTTTGAAGTGCCCCTAATTAACTGCTCTCCCGTAGTGTGTGAAGGGATTCCGGTGGAGCACAACGAGGAAGAACCTCTCGTCGTCGGTGGGGTGGTTCAGGATACCAACCTCTTTGTCAGCGTAATACCAGGAACTGGGGTTGGGGAGCAGGAGAAGACGTGGATGCTGCTGGTCGCCGGTGGTGCCGGCGCGGTAGATGAAGAACTCGTTGATGCGCTCGTCGTCGTCGAAGTTCTGCAGCTCGGGGAAGACAGGGACTCGGAGGAGCGCGAGGTCGTCCTCCCTCCGTGGCGACGACCCGGGGCAACTGGGGGAACGCGTCGGGTTTGAGGCCGGGGCAGTGGACCGTGAAGTAGGAGACGCGCGGCGGCCGAGCGACCCAGAAGGTCACCTGGATCTGGCTCCGGCCGTCGATCCTGGTTCCGCAGGCGGTGGTGGCGTTCGTCTCGTCGTCGATGTAGGCCACGGGGTCGAGGAGGACCGTCGACTCGGGACGAGGGGAGGAGACCGGGTCGTCGTCGGCGCTGGGGCGGCTGGCCGGACGCATCCATCGCGTCGTCGTCGCCGCTCTCTTCGCCGGAGCAGATCGACGCATCTTCCTCTATGAGATGCGTCATGGAAATTCGATCGAATTGGACAGGGACTAGGAATCAGATCAAGACACGCGTGCGACAACGAGGAATCAGATGTCTCGTCCAGTTTCAATTTAGCAACAACGACATGTTACAAGCCCCGACGAGTCCAAACCAAAACCCAGGAAAACAAAATCATGAGATACAAACTTCCAAACGAAAATACATACAAGAACCTAAAATCCAAACGCCATAGCCACCAGGCCAACCAAAGCCAAGCTCACGGCGCGTTCCCTTCCCGGCCACCCGCCGGCGGCGCTGTCCTCCAGCGGGCGCCCTCTGCCGTTCAGCACCTGGTTCTGCTGCTGACCGAACACGCCTTGCCCCTGCCCCTGCCCCTGCCCCTGCCCGAACGGGAGCCCCGCTCCCGCGCCATGGCCGCCGTTGATCGGCGCCACCGCGCCCGGCGCAAGCGGAGGCGAAGCCCCCAGGGGAAGATGGTGAGGATGCGGCGTGCTGACAGGCGGTGGCGGGAATGGCACGTCGTCGCCGCCAGATGAAGCTGGTGGCCCGGCTATGCTCGGAACGAGCGGAGGTGTGTCGAGAGGTGGCAATGGCGTCTGAGGAGGCACAAAGGCAGTCGGAGGAGCTGGAGGAGGTGATGAGTACAGAGGCTGCTCCGGCGTCTCGGGGATCGGGTACGTGTCTGCCGGTGGTGGAGGCGATGTCAGGTCCGGCCAGTAGGTCGACGGGTCAGCCGGAGGCGGCGGCGGCAGCGGCAGGTCAGGCAAGTCGGTCGAGCCCTCGTCGTCAGCTGGCGGTGGCGGTGGTAGCGGCACGTCAGGCAAGTCGGTCGAACCCTCGTCGTCAGCTGGCGGGGGCGGCGGCGGCAGAATCTGGTCCGGCTCCGTGTCAAATGGCGGCGCTGTTTGGTCTCCGAAACTGAAGTCCGAGCCCCACGGACTGGCAAGAGCAGACGCCGTCGTCGGAGGCGTCAGGAGCTTCGCGCCGCCAGTGGCCAAAGCCGGCGGGAGCATGTCGCCCGTCGAAGACGACGACGACACGGGCAACGGTGTGCCGCACCTCTGCCCCGTCCACGGCTCGTCT
Source organism: Puccinellia tenuiflora (assembly GCA_012064385.1). Classification (NCBI taxonomy): domain Eukaryota; kingdom Viridiplantae; phylum Streptophyta; class Magnoliopsida; order Poales; family Poaceae; genus Puccinellia; species Puccinellia tenuiflora. The sequence goes on along the minus strand of QRDG01000249.1, from coordinate 919,769 downwards.
CTCGTCCTCCACACAGTGACGCCGTCCCTGCTGACGATCCTCATGTCGCCTGCACCATCAAGGCTGAGCATCTCCGGGTCGGAGTTGACGGCCGTGTCCCAGAGCGAGTGCCCGCCGGCGAAGAGCTCGAGCCCCACCGGCGAGAAGGCCAGGTCGCACGTGTCGGCGCCGCCCACCGGCGTGCAGTCCGACTCCCACACGCTGCTGGTCCCGCCGCCGCCGCCTTGCTGCTGGACGACCTCGACGTAGCACACGTCCCCACCACCACCGGAGCTACTGCCGCTGCTGTCAGCGACGCGGCGGAGGTACGCGGCGAACGATCCGGAGGGGGACGCGAGGAAAGGAAGCCCCTGCGCTTCGCTCTGGCCATCGGCGTCCGCGTCAGCAAATGCCGCCGGTGCGGCGGTGGCGATGATCTGCTGCTCGCTGGTCCTTGAGATGTAGCTGGAGGAGACCGCAATGGCACCGCCGGAGAACCGCAGCAAGAGTACCAGCACTAGCATAGGGAGGGAAGAGGCCATGGTGAGATGATGTGAGGACTTGGTGATGAGAGGTCAGAGGAGTAAGGTTTTAACAGAGGCAGCAGAGGGTTTGGTGCAAGCTTAGTTTGTGGAGCAACTCCAGTGTGTAGTGGTAGTAGGAGAAAGGTGTGTGTTGCATGGAGCAGAGGGCATCTTAATCCAGTTTACGATATGATTTCAATTAGAGCTGATGGATTGACTCAGAAGGAGCCTTTTGTGTGTGTGCGTTCACCTGTTCCAATAGTTAGGGTATTAGGTGAAGTGAATTGTAGATCTATAACTTGGAGTAACCTTTCAGAATTGGCAATAGGTATCGAACAATCTAGGATGTATGCCATGATGTGTCATTACTGAACTGACAGTGGATTAGGCCATGAAACCTACTCTGCTATTAGAAAGAATTCAATCAGCAGATGGCTCGACTGTTGGTGCCAAAGAGAGGTCTAGCAGACCCAATCACGAACGATGAAAATCTTGATGTAGCATGAAATAAATCGGCGTCACATTTAAGTTCAGAAAAACAAACCCAGAACAGCAACTTTGTGAACAAACTAATCCAACCGGACATATTACTCCTCACAATGAAAATGCAACACCATAACAAAATGTTTCACATATCTGTGTGAGTTGATCAAAGAAACCAATTTCCCAGGCATCAAAGTCATAAGAATAAGCAAAACATAGTCACAAGAAAACAAACAAAAAGGTGTGCAACTACACTATCTCCAAGTGCCGACAATTTTAAAGAAATTTTTCAAGAGCGTACATGTATAGAGTTTACAGTTTAGGGAGGGGAATTGTTGAGAGCAAACACTGATGATCTTTTGGATATCACATTCGCAAAACTATTGCGCTTGTTGTTACATAACTCAAAAGTAGAAAGCTTCAGCTCTCAAACTTTGTTGTGTCATGTTGTAAACTTTAATCTCCATGGATTGTGTAACGCTCCCACTTCTTAGTCGGGTCATAGATCTGCAAGAAAATACGAGTGGTTACTGTATGAACGAAATTTGCCGACAAAACACGCATTTTTTTTTAAATATATCATTCGAAAGTGCACGGAAATATAAAAGGGTTAGTGCCAAACCTCCCATCTCGAGGCCGGGAATATATGCTTGTTTTTCTCATACCAATGCCGCTCAACGACCTTCCCCGCATGAGACTGCAATCATCAAACATGAGATTACACATTTGGGTTCTGGAATGCAGCATGTGGACACCACAAAAAGAAGAGACAGGTGAGTTACCTCATCCTTCTCTTTTGTTGCATCGGCAATGGTACGGACGTCCTCATGAACATCAAAGTGGAAAAGCTGGAAACAGGAATCAGCGTCAGTGAATAAGTCAACTCTAATCATGAAGAGTTTATCAAGAAAACACTAAATTTCTTGTGTGGTTGAATGAGGAGTTCCTTAAGTGAGTTAACTAGATCAAGACAGCACATGATATCACTGCTATCTGATGATAGGTGATAGTAAAATGGTGAGCAGTTATAAGGAAAACGATGAGCAAGTCAGAAACTCAAACAAAGAAGAGATCCATATGTGTTCAAGTGTATAATAAAAGTCATAAATCTGGGGCAAGCTCCACAATAATTAAAATATTCAAGGAAAGAAAAACACCCAGGAGTAGTAAAAGGAACAAGCATTACCGGTCCACTCTTGCCCCTTGCTTTATTAATAATTAACTCGTAGAAGCTGTGTTGCTGTCAAGTCAAAATAACCATGAGATCAGAACAGGAAAAAATATATAAAAAGAAATGCAAAACCAGGGAACAAACTTAAACTTGACATACGTGAGGGATAATGAGATCTTCCTTCACATAGAGTAGGTTCTCAACAGATGTGGTCCGTACTTCACGGAATTCCGGGGCAAGCTGCTGCTGAACAGCCCTTAAGAATTCTCCAATAGAGTCACCTTTGCGGACCTAGGAATGTAGAAGGGTTTTGTTGAAATGTTCACATCTGTAGAACAAATCAAAAGAGGAACAACTTTTTCCAGTGTTAGAAATGCACCTGGATAGCTCTCCTGTGCCCAGTACCATCCCAGTAACTGTAAGTGATTGAAAGAGCTTCATCTGAAATAGGGATACTAGTTCATCAGTTCCTATGCAAGAATTATCCAAAAGAGAAAGATACACAATATTAGATCAATTTGTGAAGTATGAAATCAACATATGGCATACTTTTGACCAGTTCTTGCTCACGCGACCACTGCATCTTCAAGCGTTCTCGCTCTGCTAGTTCCTCTGCCTCTCTCTCTCTGATGGATCATTCTTAGCAAATAGCTTGCAGGTTAAACAAAGCTTGGTAAAAAACAATCAACATGCAAGTAATAAATCATAAACCAAAAGCCATACCTGTCAGGTAGAAAACTTGTCTCAACTGTGGGATCCTTTCCAAATTGTTTCTTTTGGCTTTCCTCTGTAATGAATAACGACATAATGTTCATATTGCCCTTAATACAGTTATGCCTTTTTTACTCAGATAACTCAAAAGTAGTTCGGATCCAGGAATGCATGAACAATGCCAATACACAAAAACATATATAAGGGCACTATGAGCACAAAGAGTGAGACTGTAAATCAACAAAACAAAATCATGATCCATAACCCTGACCACGAACCGATCATTTGCTTTATCGGATTTAGGTTTGATTATCTCCAACTTCCCAAGCAAGGCCATCTACACAAAACTTTCTATGCAAGATTCCAGGACATGACAACCTACAGTGGAATCAATCAAATGATTGTCTTGTCTCATAAGCACATGATGCGGATTAATTACAAAGCAGGACATGCAGCTTAAAATGCAGCATAAGGATCCTTTGCCTAAACTCACTGCATTTCTATAAGACTATAACTAAGTGTTGTTGAATCAAAGGACTGGCTAGTCTAATTTAAAAATTAAACGCAGCATCAATTTTTAAACAGAAGAGGATAAGTACATACAGAGCAATAACAGATGTTCTATTATTGGATGGAATCCATCGACAATGTCTCAGCTATGCTAGTACATGAAAGAAAGACAAAATCCGATCCCAAAAAATGCAAGCACCAATCTTGGTAACAAAAATAGATAAATAGCAAAAAAAAGGAAGGGGGGGGGACTCAATAGCCAATATGATAGGCAACAGGTGACCTATCCTAAGTATACAAACTTAAAACGTATATGATTCAGTAGTTATACACTAGTTAAGCCAACAAAGCATGAGTGAACATGAAAGGTTAAGGGTGCATACGATTCTCAAACTCATCATCATCACTTTCGTTCTCAATTTCGTCATAGAAAGACAGCGTGGATCTCCCCTAACTCTCCTCTTTTTCCTTTTCTGCATTTGCAGTTCTTCTTCTCTGAAACCAATAATACAATACTTAATAAATTGCTACAAGGAAACAAATCAAAGAAATTTCTGATTCTGCCAGGCTAGGATTTTAAACTCACTCTTGTTGTAATTTTAGAAGCTTCTCTTTCTCTTCCTCCTCAATCTTAGTTCGTATGTTAACCCTCTGCTCAGGCACACGAGTGAGAAATTAGATGATCAAATTTTACTTTGTCAAGGAACATGCAGCAAAGGCTGATGATGCAAATAGTATATATATTACCTTCTCAACATACTGCTCCCTTGTAACTAGACCGACAGTTTCTTTCTTGAATGCAGTCTCAAGAATCTGAAAATCACAACTCTTAGCGTCAGCTTGTAAAATACAGCTCCACGGTATACACATCAATACAGTACTTGCAAAGCAATAATATAATTTAGTGCCATGTCATGTGAAGAAGCCAGTGACACTTGAAATTAAAATATGTTTTTTAGATACTGCTAGTTCTGGGTATTCCAAAGCAAATCATACAAGTGCCAAACTCAACATCCTAAAAATTACAACAAAGATAATAATAGCCCACATCGACCAGGCTTTATCAAGTATCAACTTCTAATCAAATCCACGTATCCAACAAAGCACGGGCTGTATGCAACTGTGACTGTGAGGCATCAACCAAACATTGTAACCACATGAACCTAGCGTTTCTGATTGAACTTATCCAAGTAAAGCTAACTATGTCATGGCAATCCCAATAGATAATTATCCACGGAAAAAATTAACAGATTAAATTAGGGCTTCCAAATCCAGCAATGCCTAATCATTCCAAAGCAAAGCCCAGATGTCTCTATTAGTCTATCAGCATCTAAGCCCAACACCACATACATGCTAGTAAGCCAATCAGCAAGTAAATAAACGAAGATTAGGTCGCGGGCCAAATGCAATAGGGATGATGCCGTGACGATGTTACCTCGGAGGTGCTGGAGCCGAACTGGAGGAGTCCGGGCTGCCCGTCGGCGTTCTTGTTCTTGAGCTCCTCGATCTTCCGGCGCTCCGCCTCGCGCTGCTTCTCCAGCCGCCGGATCTTCACCGCGTCCTGCGCGGTGCCAACGTACCCGTCGCCGAACCCCGACATCCTCCCCTCCTCGTCTTTTGCCCGCTATCGCTCCTCTTGTTCCGTCAGCACAGGACAGGCCGGCTATATCGCGGCCTTGCGGCGGTCCGACGGAGAGTGGAGGCGGCGGTCGGCGGGAGGACGGGTCGCCGAGAGCGGAGGAATAGGGCGATTTGGGGAACGCGGCGATGGCTAAGCCGCCGGGCTGCTTACTGCTAAGGTGGGCTGCCTATACTTGTTTTGAAGCGGAAACCTAAGCGTTCTACTGTTCGACCCAAACTCGTATGGGGCCACATTAAGTTAGCCCACAAGTCCTACTGTACTCCGTTAACTCGCAAACAAAAAGATAGCATCGAATATCAGCGCAGTTTTCCACACCCCGGCTGCACGTTCCTGAGCTATCATGGCCTTTGATTTTACAACCAACGGTTCGTCAAATTTTTGCATTTACAAATCCTAGTTTTAGTAATCTAGCCTTCTAATCACCAACAAATCCTTGAACCAACCTGTAGTACCATCGTCCCTCATCTTTTTTCTCTCAATTTCTCACTCCCAAACTCATTGCCGCCTCCACCAATTCCGGTTGACGGCAACTGCTTCCGCCCAAGCAAGCTTTCCTCGCTTTCTTGTACCAACTCCCCTCCACCATTTCTTCAATCAGCCCCGTCGCTTGCGATCTCGGCTAACCAGTGCGCATTAGTCATCGCGTGGCGACAGAGGCGGAGGTTCCAACTTCGGATCTGGACGTCGAGGTCTTGGATACAAGCTCACTCTCACTATATATGGAGCATGGGGCGGTGGTGCTCGGTCATGGACTGCACCACCGTGAGGAGAAACAAACATGATCATTTTTTCTTTTCCTAAAATTGGATGTGAGCATGGGCGATGGTGCTGGCTCCAAGTTGATGCTTCGTGCTCAGAATGAATGGAAATAATAATACATATAACAAAAGGTTCATTACAAAAGTTTTTGTTTTAATGAGGAAAATGCAATGTTGTATGTTGTTCAAATTAGGTGAGAATTTAGAAAATAAAGGTGATTTCTACATAATGAATATGACCGCACTATAGAGAATGATTAAAGCTCAGTCAAAAGGCATGCACGGGCACGGATATCACAATAGTTGGACGTCTCATATAGTTCGGGGACATACAAATTGTTGTGGTTCTGATTTTTATGCTATGCGCATAAGCACATTTCCTAAACACACGTTATTATCTTCCACAAGCTTGCTAAAAGAAAAGCTAGTGAGTTTATTACCCAATTATAAGAATTTCCACAATGATAATGAAATGTAGCTATCATGTGAGGAGTTCCATTGGCCTCCGTTGGACAATGATTTTCAATTCAACCCCAGATTCTGCAAAGATGGTCGCAACTCCATTCCATCGTGGATTGTTTCCCGAACATAACCCCAGATTCTGCAAGATGGTCGCAACTCCATTCCATCGTGGATTGTTTCCCGAACATGACTAAGTCACCTTCATTGAGTCAGAAGACTCCGCTTGAATTGTAACAATATACATGAGCATAAAAAAAATTGACTAGTATCATACTCATAATAAAATACATCTTTGGTTTCATAAATCATAACAAATACATCGCAACGTTCATAATCAAAAACAAAATTCATCACAGTTTCCAAAATCATAAGGAAATAAATCACTCATCATAACAGGATACAACACATTGTTTAGAATCATAACAGGATGCAACAGAAGGTCACAGTCACACTCAAAATTATCTTGAGAAATTACAAGGATACTTGTAGAAATCTGTCTTGCTCTCTCTCAACCAGATTCTGATGGTTTGGTTTAAGTTGAGATGCAGTTTGAACAGAGACAGGCGGTATTTATAGAGGATTGTTGCCCACATGGGAGGTCCCTAATTAAGAACTTCTACGAATAACCAGTTAGAGACTTGAGTTATGTCGCGACTTGCCATTTTTTTGAGGATTTGATTTTAATTTCACACTTATCTCGCGACTCGGCAATCTTTAGAGGATTTTAATTTCACACATCTTTTAAATAAGCTGACTTTTTCCCTGACGCACAATTTTTAGTAATTCCACGCTTACATTGCCACACGACATCTTTAGAGGACTTCAGTTTCACATCATTTAGATATGAATGAGCATTTGGGAGAAGCTTTTAATTGGCAATATATATTCCAGTATATCTAGATTGCACCACTAATTGCAAACATCAATTCTTATATCTCGGGTGTCCCAGTACAATAATGCAATGATCATCATACACAAGGAGCTAAAGAATGGTCGACAATATAATATAATTAGTGTACATGTGTGGATCATCCGACAGCAAGGAATTACAGAGCATAGGGGCAAGGCAAAGAAAGTTTCAGTAAGTTGAGCTAGGAGAGTACTGAAGACTAAAAACACGAGAGGACTATTTTCCTTGTCCTTGCGCGAGTTTGGCGAAGTTTCTGGTGCATTTTTTCGAATATTACAAATGTTGTTCATGCCTGCTTGTTTTCTGATGTAGAAACTTCTGCGCTACACATAGGGCATACCTGCAAATAGGCAAGGACATATTGTCACAGCTTCACAAAAGTTGAGAGAGCTGCACATCAGATGATGCATCTACATAATCCCCTTCAGTAATGTAACAAAGGAAACAACAGCAGATAAATACATTTCTCTTATGCAAAAGAAGATTAATACCCTTAGACAACGAAACCTCAAACTTGATTTATCAGTTAATCACTGACCAAACTCATGTAACAAATATATTTTCAGATGTCATACAACCTCAATTGCCTCTAATTAACATATAAAAGAAGTATTTATCATGGTGCTAATATCACTATACAAATATTTTTAGCAGAAGCAAATAAAAAGATGTAAATGCTCTTTGTAAGATCACGTTCACCTCAAACAAATAATGAGGCATAAATGCTTTACCAGGCCAGAATTTATTTCGTTAAGATCAAGTTTTCCTGAAGCAATTCATTGATAGGTAAGAATTAAATAAGTGTAATGAATCGTAGCCAAAGAACTACTGTGTACATCCCTTATACTACTAAAGAAAGGCTTTAAGAACCTAGCTGAAAAAACTGGACTGGACAAACGGTTCAACCGGAAGCGCGCCTCTGCCAGTCCATTAAGATAGATGGACCGGACAAGAAAGTGAACCGCAAAATTTCCGGTCGAACCGCCGGTTTGTTCGAAACAAATGAAAATCTGAGGATTGTCCTACCGGAGACAAGAATTTAGTATCGGCGGTAGCGCTAAAATTAAATGTGCGTCGAGGGATGGATTCAAACCTCCGTCTTGGCATCACAGACCGTTGGTTTGTCCACTACACACTAAACATCAGATATGTACTTCTTTGGTAATACAAATAAGGAAGTTGAGCTAGCTGGCTATGTTATTTCTCTATTACACTACTAAAAATAGCGACATCTCTTAACTACTGATTCTAATAAAGAATCCAGCCCAGTCTTGGAAAGTACTGATCGCTGAATAGTGGCACAACATAAAGCAATGGGTCCACATAGCTGCTGTGTGGGCCCACTAAGAAGACCGTTCTGCATTTACTCCACTTCGACGACAACACTGCTAGGCAGCGTGCGGAAAGGACGAGACTGGACCGGATGGATGTACAATCCAAGCCGAGAATGGAAAATGTAGTTATGTGCAACTTCATCTACATTGAATTTCTATATCAGAATAGCGGATAGAGGCATTATTCAAGGAGTCCAGATCTACTTACTTTATATTCTTTCCAATTTTATGTTGAGTTTGATAAGAACCCTTCTTAATTTATTGATAAATAAATTGCCGGAGGCATAAGAACATCAAGTATAAGAACCTAGCCCTGTCCAGATGTTTCATTCATCCAAGCGACAGTGGAAACAACTCTGCATTCTCCCACAGAAGGCCAGAGCTTGAATTTATACTTCACTCATGTGAGTCGGAATGTAAATTGAGTTTAAGTCTAATTATAAATAACACAGCTCTAAAATAAAGTAAATATTACTGTTTCAAATGCATAATTCAGTGCTACTGATTAGCATCTTTTTGGGCCCTCTACCTACACCATGTAAACAGGTTACCAGAATCCCATAGCTGAGCTGTAGACAATGAGGTTATTCAAGAAACCAAGGCCCAAACAGAGCAAAAAAATGTTCACGTGCGCAACAAAACAGTCATCCCTTGCTTATTTCTTTCACCATGCTATCCTCATTCGACCGAAGCAGCAGGAGATAACTGCTTAAACTAGCACTAGACCTGCCTCAACTCTGTTGCAGCCATGGAAGTGCTACTTATGATAATTATGACATACCTCTTTCAGTACCACACCGAGTACTTAGTACTCACGATATTCTACTTGACTTGAGGCAGGAAATGGGATATATGGAACTGAAGGATTACTACTGATGGTGTAATAGTCTAGGAAATAATGCTAAGTAATAAGAATGGAGGTATGGTATCAAAACAGAAACCATGACCCTCGCAAATGGTCTTTAGAATGAGTACCAATTAGGGAGAACCACAAAATAGATTAGCATGGAATTTTAAAGGAACCTACATTTTCAATTCAGGTGCACGTGTGATAGCCTGATATGCTTCCTACATTAATAACATAGGCAATGCTCATGTATGGGGAATAACTGTGTTCTAGATAACCCAGTCGAAAGGGGCGTTGTACCTTATTTATCTGAAGCCACTGGTTTATGCACTCAGGATGGTATGAATGCTGGCAGGGAAGTGCAACCAACGATTCACCTTCCTCAAATTCCACACGGCAAATTACACATCTGCCACAATAATAGCATGTTAGCATGCCACTTCAATAATATATACAGGACCTATAATAATGGAAAGGCTACAAAACAAATATTATTAATATTATTTGCACGTACTGCTCCGTGTTGCCATCTTGCACATCTTTTGTCTTGTAAGTTACTGAAGGTAAGGAAGCAAGTGTATCAGCAGAAAGACCTCTGCTTTCTGTACCAACTACTTCGCCCAATGCAACTAATTCCTGAAATCACGGATAGAACCTTTAGCATTGCGTCCTGGACTTAGATGCAGGGCCAGGCAGCAAGGAACAAAACAAATATAACTTGCCTCATAAGAATACTCATCTGGATCAACCTCCTGCCACGAATCCTGTGTTCACAAAACATATCAATTTGTAAATTTTCAGTTATTCTGTTGACATTTGGCTGATTTTCAAGAGCAAAAACACAATACCACCTTTTCAATAAAGACATAAGTTCTCTGGTTAGAGGTTAGAGGAATTGGATGCGGCATGCCACAATCCCCAAAGAAAACATGGCATGTGAAATACTTATAGCATACTAGTACGTAGTCGCTGCTTTGGCTTTTACCGCTATATTGAGAAATACTATATCTTGCCGAAGGAATAGCAATCCACAGATAAGGAACGAGGAATCGCAATCCACTCATAACCCCAACATCAAGAAGGCAAAGGATTTACTATTGAAGTTCTGGGTTGCAAATATGACGAAAATGGACAAAGTGGTGCTGATGCGTCTTCCATCATCATGAAGTTATAAGTTGACAGTTTAATTGCATCAATGTTTTTTTCATAGCCATTATTGAGTGTTACAAGCTAAAACATAATGAAGATAGCATGTCAACAAGTTAAAGCAACAACTCATTCCACGTGAAGGTGATAATAAGAGTGGAATGTGCAGCTATCTATCATCTACCATGCTAAAAAAGGTTGTTGTCTGTTTGTGACATGGAAAGAACATTGATCTATTTATGTAAAGTGTCATGCTACTGACAAAATCAAAATTATTGACTGCATCAATATATGGTGGCACTAATCATGTTAGCTCATGCAGAATGGCATATTTTATCTTCCAGTGTGTTGATAGAACAACCAAGTGCAACGGTTTACATCACACACATTGCAAATTAAGGAGACTATAAACATTTTATCACTGGAGTTCATTTCGTCCGAACTCTAGCGGTTCCAACTTCCGAAGGCAAAAAATTAGGCCCATCCAAGATACCCGAACAATTAATTAGTACCTGTGCGTCGTTCACGTGATCCTCTACTTGCTCCACCGCTCGCCCTACGAAGCAAAACCAAAACAGCATGTCAGCGACGACCACCGCAAAATGAGAAGTGACCTGAAGAAACATCCATCCATTCATACTCACAATCGCTGATCCCAGCGAGAGCCAAAAGGCGCGCGGCGACCTCACGCTCCTCGGCGTCCTGCAGCGCACGGGCGTACGCCTCATCGTCCTCATACTCCGCAGGGTCTAACTCTGGCTCCACCTCCTCATCCTCATCGAATCCCTCCTCCTCGTACTCGCTCTCCTCGGAGAGCTCGTCCTCGCCATCATCCTCACCTTCGCGCTCGCGCTCACCCTCGACGGCGTTAACAGCACCCTCGTCGCCGGCCGGGTGCTCGTGGTGGTGGACGCGGAGGTGGTGCTCGAGCTCCTCCTCGTAATCCCCCTCGGCGTCCTCGTCGTACTCGTAGCTCCCGGCCTCCGAGCTCCCGTAATCGCTTCCCTCGCGCCGCTGCCGCCCCCGTTCATGCGCAGCATCATGTACGCCCGCTCCTGCAGCACCGAGGGATCCAAAACGGCGTGTTAGTCGCGCGGTCTCGGAAACCCTAGGAAGGAACGGCCGGGGCCGCGAGATCTCGTATGACTTGCCTGCTCCTGGAGGACGCGCGCCAGGGCGAGGTCGGCGTCGACCTGGCTGAGGGCCGTGAAGGGCCGCCGCGACTCGTCCTCGGCCACGGCGGCCGCCGCCGCCGCCGCGGCATCGTCGTCCCCTCCGGAAGCGGCGGCCGGCGGAGGCTGATTCGGGGTAGGATTGGAGCCGGCGCCGCCGCCGCCACCGCCGCTCCCCTTGGAATCCTCCATGGCTGCGAGATTATTAGAGAGAAAAGGGTGTGGTGGCCCGGGCCGGACTTGGGGACGAAAGGGATTGACAAGTCGGGTTAAGCCCAGTCGGGTGCGTTCGGGTGGCCGGCGTATTACGGTGCAGTGCTGCGTCTGATGATTAGCCGCGGGGTTCCGATTTAAACCAGGGTCTGGTTAAGCCAATGACGCACTAAAGTCCATGGCTGGGTCGGTTCGTGCAATACTAGGCCCACCTGTCGGTTAGAGTATGTGCACGCATTTTCTGTGGGTAAATCTTTTGCTCGGTGGGCGGCGTGGCGCACCCNCGAGACACCATTGGCGGCAGTAGAGGTCCGAAGATGGGAACACTGGTTGTGACAGGGGCCAAACGGGCCTGGTCTAATTTAGTAGTTTCAAATCTCCAAATTTTATCATTTTTGTGTAGCTCAAGCCTCCAAGTATTTTGCATGATTGTAATATATATCATTTAGAACTTGCATGATTTTTTAAAAACTATTAAATATATTTTTTGAAAATTTTAAAAATATGAGATCTTTGGAGCTCGGGAGTCAAATTAACTTTCCGGGTGTAAGATTAAAAAAATTATTTCGCGAGGTACACGTATGGTGTAAGAAACAAGGCAGTAGACGAACGACAACAGATGCAACTACCAAGTACAAGTCCAATCCGGTTAACCAACGCAATCCAATGTTCCAACTTCCAAAAAAGATCAACCGGGAATCTACTAGTAACTAGCTAAATGCCCGTGCGTTGTCTCGGGCCTTTAAAAAAAATCATTGTGTATGTTGCATGTATAAACATAAAATGCACAGAAATATTAAGCCGAGTTCCCTATGAAATGCGCCGCCTTGTGTCGCCTTCTTTTCGACACACCGCCTTTTTGTGGTATCCCAATATAATGCATCCCCAGTTGCATCGCGTCGGAGAGGCACCACTCGAAGTTTAGCATGATGCGTTTGTCAATGGTGGCATGGTGTGTGGGCGTGGGATCAAGCATCACATCGCCTTGTATTCCCATCATTTTTCATGGTAGCAGACTTGCAAGGTGTACACCCGATAGTTGTAGGTCACGAGAGCTCATAGTCCGGATCTCTCATGTTGGTGCAGCTCACCGGCGCCAATCATCAAGGATCGAGCATATGCATATGGCCGTAGCGAGTTATCTGTAATCGTCGGTGGGGGTTGAGCCGCCAAATGGAGTGGAGTTAGACGAGACATCGTTGGCGGCAGTAGAGGTCCGAAGATGGGAGCACTGGTTATGACAGGGGCCCAATGGGTGGTCTAATGTAACCGTCGGTGGGGGTTGAGCCGCCCAGTGGAGTTGAGTCAGACGAGACACCATTGGCGGCAGGAGAGGTCCGAAGATGGGAAAACCGGTTGTGACAGGGGCCAAATGTGCCTGGTCTAATTTAATCGTTTCAAATCTCCAACTTTTATCATTTTTGTGTAGCTCAAACCTCCAAGTATTTTGCATGATTGTAATATATATCATTTAGAACATGCATGATTTTTTTAAAACTTTTAAATATATTTTTTGAAATTTTTAAAATTATGAGATCTTTGGAGCTCGGGAGTCAAATTAACTTTCCGGGTGTAAGATAAAAAAAAAATTCGCGAGGTACACATATGGTGTAAGAAACAAGGCAGTAGACGAACGGCAACAGATGCAACTACCAAGTACAAGTCCAATCCGGTTAATCAACGCAATCCAATGTTCCAACTTCCAAAAAAAGATCAACCGGGAATCTACTAGTAACTAGCTAAATGCCCGTGCGTTGCCACGGGCCTTTAAAAAAATTGTTGTGTATGTTGCATGTATAAACATAAAATGCACAGAAATATTAAGCCGAGTTCCCTATGAAACGCGCCGCCCTGTGTCGCCTTCTTTTCGACACACCGCCTTTTTTGTGGTATCCCAATATAATGCATTCCCGGTTGCATCGCGTCGGAGAGGCACCACTCGACGTTTAGCATGATGCGTTTGTCAATGGTGGCATGGTGTGTGGGCGTGGGATCAAGCATCACATCGCTTTGTATTCCCATCATTTTTCATGGTAGCAGACTTGCAAGGCGTACACTCGATAGTTGTAGGTCACGAGAGCACATAGTCGGATCTCTCATGTTGGTGCAGCTCACCGGTGCCAATCATCAAGGATCGAGCATATGCATATGGCCGTAGCGAGTTATCTGTAATCGTCGGTGGGGGTTGAGCGGCCAAATGAAGTGGAGTTAGACGAGACATCGTTGGCGGCAGTAGAGGTCCGAAGATGGGAGCACTGGTTACGACAGGGGCCCAATGGGTGGTCTAATGTAACCGTCAGTGGGGGTTGAGCCGCCCAGTGGAGTTGAGTCAGACGAGACACCATTGGCGGCAGTAGAGGTCCGAAGATGGGAACACCGGTTATGACAGGGGCCAAACGGGCGTGGTCTAATTTAATCGTTTCAAATCTCCAACTTTTATCATTTTTTGTGTAGCTCAAACCTCCAAGTATTTTGCATGATTGTAATATATATCATTTAGAACATGCATGATTTTTTAAAAACTTTTAAATGTATTTTTTGAATTTTTTAAAATTATGAGATCTTTGGAGCTCGAGAGTCGAATTAACTTTCCGGGTGTAAGATTAAAAAAAATTATTTCGCGAGGTACACGTATGGTGTAAGAAACCCTAATTGCTATGTGGCGCGCGTGCGCTTTGGTCTTCTTTGAGCGCACGGATGCTGTCGGAAGTACATATCAGATATAGACAAGACAGATGACGTCAGCCACATGCGAATGTATTCTACAGTTTTAAAAAATACATAACTTTTGACTCGATTGTCCAAATTTAGATCCGATTTCACTCCTTGTTCCTCACGACGAGATCTTCGAAACAAGATCTCATATGTACATGTTCCGATAATTATTTTCGAAAAGCAACTTAAATAGTAGAAAGTTGCTTTTATTTTTGTGCTAGTAAAGCAAATTTTATAATACGAAGTTGCTGTCAAAATAAACTCCCAACGACCCCGAGAGCTGAGAGGGGAACTGATCAGAACTAATTAAGCCGACCAGCCACCAGAGTTGTTTTTCGAAACTAGATCATGTGAAAACCAATTTTTATACTGAAAACCAATTTTTACACGAAAAGCAAGTTTATGGTAAAAGCTTGCTTTTTAAAAATATTTTATAATACATAGTTGCTTTTCTTCCCAGATTATAGTACAAAGTTGTTTTGTGATAGAAAAACAAGTTTATAGTACAAAGTTGCTTTTCGTTCCAATAGTACAAAATTGTTTATAGTACAAAGTTGCTTTTCGTTCCGATAGAAAAGCAAGTTTATAACACAAAGTTGCTTTTTAAAAATAATTGTCGGAACATGTTCATGTGAGATCTAGTTTCAAAGATCTCGTCGCAAGGAGCACTATGGTGAAAATAGATTTTAATTTGGACGTTTTATTTAAAAGTTATGTCTTTTCAAAAAAATCAAATGAGTTTGCACGTGGCTGACATCATCTATTTTATCCGTACCTAAGATAAACAGTGCACATGGGCAGCCGACCGGTTTTTCTCTTTTTTGGTTCGTGAGGTCGACCGGAAGAAAAACTTACGCGTGCGCTTTCTGAATGTGTGGTGGTGCGCGTGCGCAACCAAGTTGCGTCCGTAAGAAACAAGGCAGTAGATGAACGGCAACAGATGCAACTACCAAGTACAAGTCCAATCCGGTTAGCCAACGCAATCCAATGTTCCAACTTCCAAAAAAGATCAACCGGGAATCTACTAGTAATAACAACGGCAAAAGAAGAAAAAGGAAAAGGAGATCCTACTCATAAACGGGGGATAAAAGGAGACGGCAACGTCCGTGGAAACGTCGGCCGCAATGGACGATGGTTGGGACTTCCCACTTGACGTGTTGGTGGAGATCCTGCTCCGACTCCCAATGAGCGCACGGCGGCGGTTCCGTCTCGTCTGCCGGTTCTGGCGCGAGGTCATCGACACGCGCACGACGGAGATGCAGAGCCGCCCAAAGACGCTCGCCTTCGTCGGCGATCCCGGCAGGGCCACGGTCTCCGCGTACGTCGTGGACGACGACCTAACATCGGAATCAAGGCTCTCTTCCAGAAAGCTGTGGACAGGAGCCACGACCGGCAACGATCCCTACTGCCCCGACGTCGGCATGATCGGCACCTGCAACGGCTTGCTCTGCCTCTGCGACAATTCCAAGCCCGGCGAAATCACGCTGGTCAATCCGGTCACCGGCGAGACGCTGCTGGCGCCGCCGCCGCCGCCGTCGTCGATCGTTACGGCGATGAATGACCCCGAGGCGTACAGTTTCGCGTACCATCCTGTGTCGGGACAGTACAGGATCTTGCATGTTCCGTGCACATGCTTCACCCATTGGGCCGAGAAATTCGACGTGGTGTACATGCTCACGCTCGGGGATGCATCATGGAGGGCTGTGCCAACCCCCGGCGCGAGCTGGAATCGAAAGCATGGCGTCGTCGGCATCGACGGCGCCATGTTCTGGGTCACGGGAGGCGCCAACTCCGAGCAAGTCATCATGTCGCTCGACCTCGAGCATGATCGTCTAGCACCCACAAAGCCGCTGCCCATACGAGACGAAATAGTTCTCCAGTTGGTGGAGGTCCACGGGAGGCTTGCCATTTTTTGCTACTGTGTACAATACTTCTGTGAAAAATACCCAGGTACTACCTAGCTACTACAGGGGTGGAGTTTTTGCACCCCCGGAGCATATGCTCCCGGTTTTAAAAATACAATTTAAGATAATTCTAAAGCTTTAAAAAATTCGGACAAAAAAAATTGTTGTGTAGATCTCGACGACGACATTTTTTATATTCTCACGAATCGTTTCACGTAAAACCGGTATTTTTTGTGCCGTGTGCAAAAAAGACAAATTTTGATGTTAAAAGGCTTTTTCACGAGACATTTTTTGGTCTTTTCTACATATGTCACAAAAAATGTCGGTTTTTCGCGAAACTTGTCGTGCGCATATAGAACGGCAAGATGTCTGCGACAATTTTTTACTCAAATTTTTTTGACATACCAAAATGTTTATTCCTGTTGCAGGAGCATATGCTCCCAAGTTCCAAAGTGAATTTTCCACTACTACAACCCTTTTTAGTATCTATTTGACCATATATGCCAATGTATGTTCATAATTCATCATCTGAATAACGACTTGTGCAGATATGGGTTTGGCAGGATGACGGATGGAGCCGGCGGTACAATGTGTATGTACATGGTTCTATACGGCAATCGCTTTCCCAACCACATTTTGCACAAGACAAGTATATTTTGATGAGAGAGTGGACACAACAGGGATGTACACTATACCGGCACGTACCGAGGGATCAGAAGTTACCGTGTAAAATGGTGGTTGCTAGTATGAAGGAGCGAGGGACGGCGGTGGCTGACATTTTTGGCTACGTTATGCGGACATTCACCTACGTCGAGACCACAGAGCCATTGAGTTGCTACACCCAAGAAGCCAAGAGTGCATAAGTGTCGAATTAGTTAAAAATATCGACACACCAAAGCCTTAGAAATTTATAGTGTAATAAAGGATCTCCTAAGCCTCTCGCACCATGCATATGCCATACTACTTCCGTTTTCTTGTAAAGGGATCCCTATAAAGAAAAATACTTGTATGTTAACAAATATATAGATTAGTTGACGAGGTTAGGGCTCGGCAAATCCCTGGGTCGAGTACCCCGGGTTGATTGAAGGGTTTCTACAGGCTTGTTGCTTCAGAAGGCTCCCTCAACCGTTCTGAATATCTACACTGATGCTGATTGGGCAGGATGCTCTGATGACCGGCGCTCTACCGGCGGCTTTGCTATTTTTCTTGGGCCTAATCTTATTTCCTGGAGTTCTCGTAAGCAACCTACAGTATCTCGCTCCAGTACAGAGGCCGAATACAAAGCTCTCGCCAATGGTACAGCTGAAGCAGTTTGGGTACAGTCTGTGCTTAAGGAGCTCAGAGTTCATCAGTCCACGCCACCAATTTTGTGGTGTGATAATTTGGGCGCCACGTATTTGTCTGCCAATCCGGTATTTCATGCACGCACCAAACATATCGAGGTTGATTTTCACTTCGTCCGCGAGAAGGTTGCGTTGGGTGCGCTTGATGTTCGTTTCATAACGTCAACCGATCAGCTTGCCGATGTCTTCACCAAGCCGGTCACTCATCAGTTGCTTACTCGTTTTCGTTCCAATCTTAACCTTGTACACGACGGTTTAGATTGAGGGGGTGTATTAGATGGAATCGGTATAGGTCCCTGTCACCTAACCGTGTACGTATGTAACTCATGTACCTAGCCTGTACCCTGTCCATGTATAAATAGAGGAGAACCCCAACAGGGAGAGCACGGCAAAATATTCTTTCAACCGTGATCACGACGGCTAACAGGGGGCGATTTACCCAGGTTCAGGCTCCCGGAGGATAACACCCTACTCCTGCTTGTCTGGGATTATGATCAAGGTGGCTACAATGGCGAGATGGCAATCTCGCTAGGGTTTGAGATGGCGGCTATGAGCGTATTCTCTGTTCGGATTCCCCTAGACGAGGGACCCTCCTAGCCTTTATATGACAGGCTAGGTCTCGGGTTAACGGTGCCGATGGTACAGGATGATCAAGCTGATGACCTAACGTCGACTACCTTGGGCCGCACGTCATCCTTCTTGGGCCTTCCTTGGCGTGACCCAAGTACCACCACCGTGGGGTACTCGAAAGGTAACCCCACAACAGTAGCCCCCGAGTGATTAGTCGAATCGTAGAGTCGGGTAAAGGACTCCTTCCTTCCGGGCACGCCATCAGGTTCCTTGGTCAGTGATTTTTCGACTGCGATTGTTCTGAGTCATTCGGGAGCGCGTACAGCGCTCCCGATGGGAGTAGCCCCCGAGATTAAGCTGAATTGCTTGCAATTGAGGTTAAACTCAAATTTTTCTTCAGTCGAAAAGCCCACTCCCGATGGGAGTAACAAAGAGACTCTGGCTGACGGAGTCGCAACTGTCTTTGCTTGACTTACTCTGTACTCAGCCATTGTTGGCTTACTGCCTTGATTTTACCTCAGCTCATGGAGCTTACTGAATTTCTCTTCCACTCGAATGATCTTGTCGAGTTCCATCAGCTCTTAAAGCTTACTGCATCTTCATTGCACTCGAATGAATTATCCGGGTGTTCCATCAGCCCGTTGGCTTACTTGCTACGCTTCCGCAGATGACGTCAGCGCTGACGTTTTTGGCGCACACTGTGTCTGATGGGACGTGACAGTGTGGTCCCAGTATCAGTATTGACTGTTTTGACCGCCAGGCGCGAAATTTTCGCGGCGTGATGATGGCGCCTCGATTCCCGCGCGTAGTGGGCGGCGTGGCTGGCGACGGTTGCTATCTCTGCGCGACACGTGGACGGCCAGATGTTGTCTTAAATTTGCCGCTCCGTGGAGGACGGCCTGGATGAACTGACCACGCGGTATATATTTTTCACCGCGGTGGGTAACAGTTCATCCCATCCCCATTTCGCCGTCGTCTCCACTGCTTTCTCCTCCATTGCTGCTCCTCTGTCAGCTTCTTCTCCACCCTCCATGAGCAAGGTCACGATGAAGAGGGGGAAGTCTGCCGCCGGCGCCGTCGCCACCGCCGAGGCTAGCGTGATGAAGAAGCCCGACGGCGACTGGATGAAGTCGTCGGTGAAGAAGGCCGATCTCGAGGCCTTCCGCGCGCAGGGACTGCTACCGCCGGCGGACCAGGGGGAACGCGTGTGCTTCGTGGATTTTCTTCCGCGGGGTTTCGGGTTCCCCCTCCACGATTTCATTCGTGGGCTCCTGTATGCTTATGGGATTCAGATCCACGATCTGACTCCCAATAGCGTCTTGAGCATCGCGAGCTTTATCGTGCTCTGCGAGTGCTTCTTGGGGATCGCACCCCATTGGCTGCTGTAAAAGTCGCTGTTCCTCGTCAGGAGGAACGTGGGGAAGAGCGGGCGAGTATACCCGGTGGGCGGCTTCGGCATCCAGGTGCGTGGCGACACCGCCTACTTCCAGATGAAGAAATCCGACTCCGTCCAGAACTGGCGGAGGAGGTGGTTTTACATCAGGTGCGACCAAGAAGGGCTTCCCGACTTCGCGGCTGATCGCGAGTTGCGGAAGACAAAGGCATGGGCGCACCCGCTGTCGAAGGAGGACAGGGAGGCGACTCAACCCTTGCTGGCTCTTCTTCGTAGCCTGCTGAAGAGTCTTGGGCGCGAGACAGGTGGGGTGCATCTGATTGCCACCTTCTTCAGGCTTCGGGTGCAGCCGCTCGACGCTCGCGTCCACCCGATGTGGGCGCTTGAGCACGGCAATGAGCTCGACGATGACGAAGTTGAGTCGAAGGTGAGGAGCATCACCAGTCTCCGAGCCGCCGATACGTGCAACGTCAAGTGCCCGGTGAAGCCGTATGGGCCGAACAACCCTGTGCCTGAGGTAAGCTTCCTTTTATTTTGCTTCTGTCTTGTATGTTCTGTCGAAATCTTCTTTCGTCTGACCCGAATTTTTTGACAGGGTCGTTCCAGCTTTGTCAGCCTTCCTCCATTGATGGAGAATGGACCTCATGAAGAGGCGGAGTTCCCTGAGGATGAAGAGGTTGAGGACGATGAAGTTCCCTCCACCACTTCTCGGAGTGAAACGTTGGAGGAGGATGACGAGGATGAGGAGCCGCTGCATAAGCGACTGAAGCGAAAGAATGGCGACTCTGCTTCGGCTTCTGCTTCGTCACCCGTGAAGCTAACGGATCTGGAGAACAAGGATGAGGCGAGCGGGTCGTCCTCGGGTGCTAGGCACACGAGCGACCCGGCGGAGCCTTTGGTCGTGCCTCCCCTCAGCTCTGCACCGCCGATTGGATTCGCAAGGATGCCCTCCGTTTCCCTGGGCAGCGAAGATGATCTGGATGTCACCAGGTTTGTCTAGCAAACATCGCCTTGTTTTGTCGAGTGCGCTTTTTGACGTTGCGAGTCCTTGAATTGAGTTATCTTGTCGCAGCGACCGTACTGGCACTACTGGTTCTTCGCCTCCAGAGATGGAGCACACTTCTGCTCCCGTGTCCGAGCAAACTGCGAAGACAACCGAAGAAGAGCCGCAGGCGGGTGACGCTTTGACCTTTAAAGCTTCGACCTCCTCCGTGCCAGAGAAAACTGCTGATGCGACCCCGGTGGACGCTGGGTTGCTTGAACATGTAAGTGTCCCTTAACTCAGCCTGCAAAATCTGTATCGGGTGCGCGAACAGCGCTCCCGATGGGAGTAGCCCCCGAAGATGTGCGTGACTAGAATAGTCGGGCGCAGATTGATGTCTAGTGTTTTCTGCAGCCGTATTATCGCCAGCAAATGGAGGGAGCCGCCACCTTCGTTCGCATGGAGCAGGAGAGGAATCAACTCCGCACTGCTCTGGAGCAGGCGAAAGGTGAGTGTGGACCCTTGCGTTCGAGGGGTGCTTCGACTATCTTCATTGTTAACTTTGCTCCGGTGATCCACAGTCGAGAGGGAGAGCATGGCGAAGCGGGTCGCGGAGCTGGAGAAATCACTGGGTGAAGCCCAAGAGCGTGAGCGAACCCGGGATGATCTGGAGAAGACCCAGGTTGAACACTTGCTCACACTCGCCGATTCCATTGGAAGTAAGTATCTCGGCTCATTGCCTACTTTGCTTTTTGTCGACTGCGGAAATCTTACGGGTGTGTATTTCTTTTGGAGCAGAGACTTGCGGAGGTGCTCCTCCAGAAGGAGCTTCCAGTGCCAATGTCGGCTTGACAAAGGCTGTTGGCTTCATCGACTGCGTCTGCGCGTACGCCTCGTCGGCGCTGCAGAAGTCGACAGGCGCTTTGGCGACTGTGCACCGGAACATCTTCCCCAACCAGCCAGCACCGGTCGCTGTCGACGCGCTTGCGGCTCCATTTGAAGGCGACGCGACCACCATAGCGGACTTCACGCATGCTCAGACGGTACGCGGCTCAGAGCTCACCTTCCAGCTCCTACTTGGTCATCAAGTTGTAGGTGACTTTGAGAAGGTTGTCAGCGACTTCCCTCGGAGGCCCGATGGCAAGACTGCGTCCCTTAGCAACGTGAAGGCGCGGGCAAGTCAGCTGGCTGCGAGGCTGATTGATACCTTCGAAAAGAGAATCGCCAAGGCTGCAGAGTTGGCTGCTAGGAAGAGCCGCTCTCAGTCAGAGTCTGCAATGTAGATTCCTTTGTTTTAGGGTTCTTCTTCTTTTGAACTTGGTCTGTAATGAACCTTATGATTTGCGAAGTCTTTTGGCCGCAAATATGCTAGTGTCGAAATATAATTGTGTCTTCGAGTCTTCTATCATTTGAATTTGCTTGACAATGTCGAAAATTGGCAGCCTGAGATGGGTGAGACTCCCGATGTCGCTGGAGCCACTGGTGCGGGTGAGGATGCGGACGCCTCTTCAGCTGCATCCCCTCGCCATCGTCGTCAAGCTGCTCCAGCCCCTGAGCGAAGTGTAAATGATCAGCGATTGATCACTTATATGAGGAACAAGGTCGTTGAGCTCGAGTCGAAGCTGAGAGTTGCGGAGTTGGAGCTGGAGCGCCTGAAGTCGCGGCCTGCTGCGCCATTCTCCCAGCGCGAGGAATTCCTTCTTGGCCAGATGGACTTGATCAGTCGACAACTGCAAGGTTGGATTTCTAACGCTTTGCTTTGACTTCTTCATGCTTTCATTCTTCTAAGCGTTGGATCTTTTCTACAGATGTTAATCCCGACTGGCAAGCCGAGAATAGTCGAATAGACGAGCGGGTGGAAAGGGAGGCCACCGGTGACTCACTTGAAGCTCGTACCTTCTGGTCGAACAAAAACGCAGGCCTTATACTCGCGAAGATGCTGGATCGCACCTGGCGAGCTGCTGTGCTCTTGGAAGGTTGCAGGAAGGCACTCTGGCAGATCAACAGGGTGTACTTTCCGCATAACGAGCAACCTTCTAGCCTGGCTGCGCTCCTGGAGAGGTTCCGCAGTAGCAGGGCGTTGAAGAAGGTCGTCGTCGCTCAGCTTGTTGCTGGGGCCAACGCGGCGTTTGCTTATGATCGACTGCACCGGCCTCATGTTCCCTTGGACAGGATACTTGACGGCTTGCCTAGAGATTCTGATTATGCCGAATCCTTTGCGACTGCACGTCAGGCGATTCAGCAGGTCCTGAATCATACAGAGCAACTTGTAGGGCCCCTGGATGCGCCAAAGAAAGAGCCTGTCGAATAAGAATAGTAGTCTGTTGTTGTATAGTGCTAGCTTGTAAGGAAAAAAAATTCCCAGTGGAAAAAATGAGTGTTTGTATGTCGAGGTGGGGGTCGCCTCCGAGTGAGTAAATTGTATCTTGCAGACTTCTGTAAACCTGTATGGCGCAGCCCCCGAGCGAATCGAGTGCGGCCGAGGTGTGTCGAGTTGCCTGTACGGCGCAGCCCCCGAGTGCTTCGAGTGAGGCCGAGACGTTTTCGAGTCAGACCTGTGCGGCGTAGCCCCCGAATGCGTCGGGTGCGGCCGAGGTTTTTTCGGGTTAGACCTGTGTGGCGCAGCCCCCGAGTGCGTCAGGTGGCGGCCTAGGTTTTGACTTAGACCTGTACAGCACAGCCCTCGAGTGGTTCGGTTGGCGGCCGAGGATTTTCGGGTTGGGCATGTATGGCGCAGCCCCCGAGTGCGTCAGGTGGCGGCCTAGGTTTTGACTTAGACCTGTACAGCGCAGCCCCCGAGTGGTTCGGGTGGCGGCCGAGGATTTTCGAGTTAGGCCTGTATGGCGCAGCCCCCGAGTGCGTCGGGTGGCGGCCTAGGTTTTGACTTAGACCTGTACAGCGCAGCCCCCGAGTGCGTCGGGTGGCGGCCGAGGATTTTCGAGTTAGACCTGTATGGCGCGGCTCCCGAGTGCGTCGGGTGGCGGCCTAGGTTTTGACTTAGACCTGTACAGCGCAGCCCCCGAGTGGTTCGGGTGGCGGCCGAGGATTTTCGAGTTAGACCTGTATGGCGCAGCCCCCGAGTGCGTCGGGTGGCGGGCTAGGTTTTGACTTAGACCTATACAGCGCAGCCCCCGAGTGATTCGGGTGGCGGCCGAGGATTTTCGAGTTGAACCTGTGTGGCGCAGCCCCCTAGTGCGTCGAGTGACGGCCTAGGTTTATGTTGCTTGCTTGTAAAAGTAAAGGCGAGAGTTTGTTCCTCAAATTGCTTTATTGATTCTTGCGAGCAGGCCGCCTCATTAAAACCCTTCCAGTCCCCTCAGGTACCCTGGCGAGGGAAAGAGTGCGTCTGAAACCTGCCGCTTCTTGACATTGTGCTGTTACAAATTGGGGTCGATCAGGCGTAGAAGCGGCGCAGTTGCGCTACGTTCCACGGGTTGTTGCAGACTGTCGCCGTCTTCGAGTCCTTCAGGCGGTAAGCTCCGCCGCCGATTGCTTCTGTCACGATGTATGGGCCCTCCCATGGGGAGGCGAGTTTGTGCACCTTCTTCTGTTTGAGACGGAGGACAAGATCACCAGGAACGAACGCTCTGGGCCGCAGTCGCCGCCCATGGTAGTTGCGTAGGTCCTGCTGATACGCGGCTGTGCGGGTAAGGGCAATGTCGCGTGCTTTGTCAAGGGTGTCCATGTCATCCTTGAGTGCTTCTTCTGCATCAGACTCATCGTAGGCCACCACTCGGGGGGCGTCGAACTTGATGTCGCACGGCAGGACTGCTTCAGCGCTGTACACCATGAAGAACGGCGTGTACTGGGTAGATCTGTTTGGCGTGGTATGCAGACTCCACAGTACAGATGGCAGCTCTTCGACCCAGGCGCATGCGGCGCGCTTCAATGGTACTCGCAGGCGCTTCTTTATGCCCTTGCAGACTAGGTCATTGGCTTTCTCGACTTGTCCGTTGGACTGCGGGTGCAAGACAGATGCGTAGTTGAGCTTGATGCCTTGTTCAGAGCAGAAGTCCTTGAATTCATCGGCTTTGAAGTTCGAGCCGTTGTCGGTGATGATGCTGTGTGGCACACCGAACCTGAAGATGATCGATCTGATGAAGTTGACTGCCGAGGAGGCAGTCGAACTTGTGATGGGCACAGCTTCGATCCACTTCGTGAACTTGTCGACTGCCACCAGGAGATGAGTGTGTCCGCCCGGAGAAGACTTCTTGAATGGACCCACCATGTCGAGCCCCCATTGAGCGAAGGGCCATGCGAGTGGTATGGTCTTCAGTGCTGATGCCGGTGCATGCGGCTTGTTGGCGAACTCCTGGCAGCCGATGCATTTCCTCACGAGCTCTTCGGCGTCTTGCATTGCGGTGGGCCAATAGAACCCTGCTCGTAGGGCTTTGGCCACCAAGGCTCGACTGCTGGCGTGGTGTCCACATATGCCGGCGTGTATCTCGAGTAAGATGGCCTGACCGTCGACTGGATCGATGCACCTTTGGAGGACTCCTGAGATGCTTCGCTTGTAGAGTTCCCCGTTGATGACGGTGAAACCCTTGGAGCGGCGGATGACGCGCTTGGCTTCGACTGGATTCGTTGGCACCCTCTGATGCAGTATGTAGGCCAGGTATGGGCTTGTCCATGTTGGTTCGACCAGCATTACCTCCATGGGTTCTTTCTCCGTGATGGGCGGGTTGGCGGTGCTCGTTGTTGGTGTAGAGGATCCCGGCGCATGCCGGAGCTTGATGGAGCGTTGCGTGATGCACTCGAGGAAGACTCCGGGTGGCACCGGTGCTTTGTCGGAGCCTAGGTTAGCGAGGGCGTCGGCTTCCTCGTTGCTCTCGCGGCCGATGTGCCGCAGCTCGCAGCCGTCGAAGGTGCCTTCCAGCTGGTTGTATAGATCCATGCAGGCTATCATGTTGTCGGAGATGGCGTCACATTGCTTCATGGTTTGATGCACGACAAGGTAGGATTCTCCGTAGATCATGAGGTGAGTGGCGCCGCAGTTTTTGGCCATCCGCATGCCATGGATTAGGGCTTCGTACTCTGCCTCGTTGTTGGAGGGTGTCGGGAAGTTCATCTGCAGTACATATTTCAGTTTGTCGCCTTTGGGTGAGATGAGGACGACTCCCGCCCCTGCTGATCTGAACTTCTTGGACCCGTCGAAGTACATTGTCCATGCGTTGGACAAGTCGGGTACGTCTGGCAGCTGAGCCTCTATCCATTCAGTGGTGAATTCTGGAATAACTTGAGCCTTGATTGCCTTCGGGTGCGCATATTTCAGCCCCCAAGGTCCCAACTCAACAACCCACTTGGCGACTCGTCCTGTCGCGGCTTGGTTAGTGAGGATGTCGGAGAGCCCGGAGGAGCTTACCACCGTGATGGTGTGCTCGGAGAAGTAGTGGACGACCTTCCTTGATGTCATGAAGACTCCGTAGGCTAGCTTCTGGTAGTGCGGGTACCGCTGCTTAGACAAGGTTAGCACCTCGCTGAGGAAGTAGACGGGCCGCTGAACAGGGTGACTGTGCCCTTCTTCTCCTCGTTTGACGACGAGTACAGTGCTGACCACTCTGTTCGTGGCTGACACATAGAGGTATAGCGGCTCGTTCTCCAGTGGTGCCACCAATACTGGAGGAGTCGTGAGGGTTTTCTTGAGCTTGTCGAACGCGTCTTGCGCTTCCTCTGTCCACTCGAATTTATCCGTCTTTTTCATCAGTTGGTAGAAAGGCAGGGCCTTTTCTCCCAACTTACTAATGAACCGGCTGAGAGCTGCGACTCGGCCGGCTAGGCGCTGCACTTCCTGAAGCTTGGTCGGTGCTGGCATTGCGAGTATGTTTTGCACTTTCTCAGGGTTGGCTTCAATTCCTCTTGCGGAGACGAGGTACCCGAGCAGTTCTCCGGCTGGCACGCCGAAAACACACTTGTCTGGGTTCAGCTTGATCTGATACTCGTTGAGTGCGGCGAAGACTTTGCGAAGGTCAGCGATTAAGCTGTCCTCCGTTCAAGTGGTGATGACTATGTCGTCGACATAGACTTGGACGATCTTTCCTATTAGCTCCTTCAGGCAGGCTTGCATCGTGCGCGGGTATGTGGCTCCGGCGTTCTTCAACCCGAAGGGCATCATTTGGTAGCAGAACACACCATGGGGTGTGATGAATGCAGTTTTCTCTTCATCTTCGACTTTCATCCTGATCTGCTGGTACCCGGAGTAGGCGTCCAGGAAGGATAGGCGCGCGCAGCCTGCAGTCGAGTCGATGATCTGGTCTATCCGCGGGAGCGGGAAGTGGTCCTTGGGGCAGCACTTCTTAATGGCAGTGAAGTCGACGCACACGCGGAGTTTCTTCGTCTTCTTCTTCTCCACCAGGACCGGGTTCGCTACCCAGTCCGAGTCCTTGATCTCTCGAATGAATCCGGCGTGGAGCAGCCGGTCGATCTCCTTGCTGATGGCGTCTCGTTTGGGACCCGAAAAGCGTCGCATGGTCTGCTTGACGGGTCTGGCGTCCTTGTGGACGCGTAAGGAGTGCTCGGCGAGTTCCCTGGGTATGCCTGGCATGTCAGAAGGTTGCCAGGCGAAGATCTCCCAGTTCTCACGTAGAAACTCGACGAGCGCACCTTCCTATGCGATAGGTAGGCTTGACGACACCCTGACTGTCTTGCTGGCGTCCGTCGGGTGGACTTGATGAGTTCTTGTGTCGTCGGTCGTGTTGAAGCTGGAGTCCTTGGCTGGCTTCTTGCGTGGAGGGAATATGGTTTTGTCGTTGTCGGCTGCCATTGCCGCAAAGTGCTCCTCCATTCCGAAGAACTCAGAAATCTTGCTGAATTCGCGGTCGCAGCTGTTGGAGCGGTCGAAGTCGCCATGCACCGTGATGACGCCCTTGGGTCCAGGCATCTTGAGCATAAGATAGGCGTAGTGAGGTATCGCCATGAATCGGGCAAAGGTTGGGCGCCCAAGTATCGCATGGTACTGCGACTTCCAGTCGACTACCTCGAAGTCGATTGCCTCCCTCCGGAAGTTGTCGGGTGTGCCGAAGATGACGTCGAGTGTGATTTTTCCCATGGGCGTGACTGCTTGCCCTGGTACTATGCCATGGAAGGTGGTCTCTGATGGCGTCAAGTTTGTTGTTGGCCTGTTCATCTTTCTGAGGGTGTCAGCGAAGATAATGTTGATGCCGCTGCCTCCGTCCATGAACACCTTTTTCAAGGTGTAATCCCCGATCTGAGCTTCGACTACCAGAGCGGCGTGCCCGGGTCGCGGTACCGTAGGCGGATGATCTGCTCTGGAGAATGTGATCGTTGTCTCTGACCCTCTCAGGTATTCGGGTACTGCAGGTGGGCAGGTGACAGCCTGGTAGACTTGGCGGGTAATGATCTTCTGGGTCCTGTTTGAAGGGCGCCCCTTCTGTATCATGTTGAGCTGCCCGCGTGCCGCTGGGTATACGTCAGGGGCCTCTGGCTGCGTCTACTGCTGCTGATAGAAAGCTCCCGCTGCCTGTGCTGGATTAGCGACTACAGGTGCGGGTGCGGGTGCTGCTTGGAGAGCCAGCTGCGCGACTGGCTGCGCTACGGGTGCTGCTTGAAGAGCCGACTGAGTGGCCTGCGGAGCGACTATCTTCTGCATTGCTTGGTATATCCTGCGCGCCTTTTTGCAGTCCTTCAACAGGTGGCGGGATCCCCACTTGCCTGTTTCCGGGTTCCTGAACATATGGTGCTTGCAGGGTTGCTCCAACTCTTCCTCCGGAGTCAGGGTTCGCTTCTGCCACTCTCGTTTGCGGCTCCCGTCGCCACGGTAGGTCCTGCCACCGCTTCGGTTGAACTGCCCTTGGCTGTATTGGCGACTGTGGTCGTCGCCGCTTCGACTATACTGCCTTTCATCCTCACGGGGGGTTTCGAATCCCGCCGCTACTAACTCTATCGAGTCATTGCCGTGGTAACGCGGCTTCTTCTTCTGGCGTCCTTCCCGCCAGTTGCTTGGTCCGGACTCGTTTTTTGGGGAGTAACGTGAAGTATCACGGACCGAGTCCTCTCCGTCTGCCCACTGGTTGGCTATCTTCATGAGCTCAATCATGTTTCTCGGCCGGAGCCTACCAAACTCCTCGCGGAGGTCGCGGCGGTAGACGCCGTGCATGAAGGCATCCATCACTCGGTCCTCCGAGGTGGCTTCCATGGTGTTGCGGAGCAGGGTCCATCGCTGGATATACGACCGGAGCGGCTCGTCTCGTCCTTGCTTGAATGCTTGGAGCTCGACGAAAGTTGTCGGCCTTGAGTACGTCCCTAGGAAGCTTTTAACGAAGGCATCCTGGAACTCGTCCCATGTACTGAAAGCGTCCTTGGGTTGAGTGTTGAGCCACCCGCGTGCAGATCCTGTGAGCATCAGCTGGATATATTGCATGGCTGTGGTTGAAGTACCGCCCTGGCAACTGCAGGCTATGAGGTAGTCCTCCAGCCAGTCTCTCGGGTCCTGCTTTCCGTCGTACTTAGCCGTTTCTACCGTGAGCTTGAAACCCTTGGGCATTCTTGTGTCGCGAATGTTGAAGCTGAAGCACGCGGCGCCGCGTGGCTCGAAGTCGCTATCGTTGCGGTCGTCAGTATTGGGCGTGCTGACCATCCGCTAGGTGCGGCCGCGGTCTACCGTCCTCTGTGTGATGACGTTGCGGAGGTCTTCGCCTGGCTGCGGCTGTCGCGGTTGTCTTGGAGCTGGGGCTGCAAGTGCTGCGGGTTCACGGTCGCGGCGACCCCGATTTTCTTCCGCCCTTTCTGTTGGCGCCTTGTTCGCCAGAGCTTCTTCAACGGCCTTGATGGACATGATCTGTTGCCTGTGGAGGAGAGCACGGGCGTCACCCTCAGGCGGCTGCGTCAGTCGCAGGTATGTTTCGAGTGCCATGAGGGCAGCTCCAGGTGTTTTGGGGACGGGTATCCCGTCCGCATCTTCAGTCATGTATGACGATTCGAGGTTGCGGGTGATTCCGGCGTGTTCGGCCTCTGTCATCCGGGGCACGCGGGCCCTGTGGCGTCTCGCTCCTTGCGAGACCTCTGTCGAGGCAGCAGTGAATGAATAAGCGGCCCTCCTGGCACTTGCCGCGTCGGCTTCCTCCTTGCGCCGGCGTAGCTCGGCCTTCTCTGCGCGGAGTCGTTCGCTTTCCTTCCACAGCAGGTACTGGACCGCCATAAGGTCCTCTCGGGGTACATCTGGTGGGGGGGGTACGTGCCCTCCTCAACGTGCTTCAGGGCTCTGATTGCCATGTCGCGGGTGATGGTGAGCCGCGTCACCTGGTCCGGCATGACCACCTCCAGTGGATATACGGGTTCGGCGCTGTTGGCCCGCGACGGGCCGGCCATGTAGACTTGTGCGGGGTAAATCTGGGGAGTGGGACTGATGCTTCCACTGCTGCTTCCTTCGTCCGAGCCGTGCTCGGAGTCGAAAATGGGACAAACGTGGTGGGTACCACAGTCGTCATTGAGGCTCTTGCCATAGAGTTTCGCGACCTTCACCGCGGACACGAGTAATGGAGTCGCTGTCGTCGACGCGGGTGCGATTAGCTTGCGGACGATCTCGCGGCGCGAAGGCGCGGCTGACGTAGTCGGAGTTGATGTAGATCCTGGCCTTGCCCGCGACGCGATCAAGGTAGTCGAAGTAGACTTGACCCGCGCAGGGGTCGCAGCCGATGCGATCTCCTTGGTAGCCGAAGATGCGGGCGTCGTGGTCGCGTTGGGTGC
Source organism: Puccinellia tenuiflora (assembly GCA_012064385.1). Taxonomy (NCBI): domain Eukaryota; kingdom Viridiplantae; phylum Streptophyta; class Magnoliopsida; order Poales; family Poaceae; genus Puccinellia; species Puccinellia tenuiflora. The sequence continues at coordinate 889,298 of QRDG01000249.1, read as the reverse complement.
GGTCTCTGCCATGAAGGCAGTTGGTGTAGTCGAGGCGAGCGCGATCTTCGCGGCAGTCGAAGATGCGATCGCCGCAGTCGCAGTAGATGCGGTCACAGCAGGCGATGACGTGGTCGTTGTAGTCGTAGCAGATCCGATCTTCATGGCAGTCGAAGACGCGATCGCTGCGTTCACAGAGGATGCGATCTTCGCGGCGGGTGAAGGCGTGGTTGGTGTGGCCGAAGCAGATGCGGGTGCCTCTACCGCGCGTAACGCGGCCACCGTGGGCCGGAGTGTTCCGCAGCTGTCCATGAAGTAATGCAGGGTACCAAAGGTGATCCACATACCTTCCTGCAGCTCAGCGTACACCGGGCGATGGGCCGGCGAGTGGTTGACGTACTCGAGGGAGCCGAAGTGGATGGGGGCCGGTGCGACCATGATTCCAACGCTCGTTCTTTCCCACAGACGGCGCCAATTGACGAGGTTAGGGCTCGGCAAATCCCTGGGTCGAGTACCCCGGGTTGATTGAAGGGGAGGAAGATGAACGTTGGTGATCACGACGGCTAACAGGGGGCGATTTACCCAGGTTCAGGCTCCCGGAGGATAACATCCTACTCCTGCTTGTCTGGGATTATGATCAAGGTGGCTACAATGGCGAGATGGCAATCTCGCTAGGGTTTGAGATGGCGGCTATTAGCGTATTCTCTGCTCGGATTCCCCTAGACGAGGGACCCTCCTAGCCTTTATATGACAGGCTAGGTCTCGGGTTAACAGTGCCGATGGCACGTACAGGATGATCAAGCTGATGACCTAACGTCGACTACCTTGGGCCGCACGTCATCCTTCTTGGGCCTTCCTTGGGCCTTCCTTGGCGTGACCCAGGTACCACCACCGTGGGGTACTCGAAAGTTAACCCCACAACATTAGTTCATAAACAGTTAAGCTCTATGCCTCATGTGGCCACATATTTATATTATATCGTCTAAATAGATGGACACGGCGACAAGCGCTATCATGATGTAATACACATACCAACATACGGATATAGAAAAATAGTAGAAATATCACGTTCTATATTGGCCCATGCGTGCACACATACTACGCGAGAGGCAGCCAGACCAATATGCAACGTCTTGATCTTCCTGTTCCTATTCTTTTTTGCAAACATGATTTTTTCTTTTTTACACAGAGCATATAAAATGTCATTTCGTTTCTAAACATTGCACGAATGTTGAAAACTTATATATGTCCGTCTTCAAAAAGAAATTCAGATATTTTCACAATCCTTTTTAAAAAAAAAATACTAGGAACATGTGAGCTCGGAAGCCAAAACGCATTTTCCAAAAATAATGTTGAAGTTTGAAAAAGGCTAAATCAATGCTGGTTATAATGTTGAGGTCTAAAAATAAAAAAAAAAGTCTTATGGGGCTGGTGGCTATCACGGCTCGTTAACGTCTCAAAGTAAGGGGTTTCTTCAGCGTAAGATGTGGACCAATTGCAGGTACTTCTTCTCCGGCAACGACGAAGGACATTGATGCTTGGTAATTACGGCGATGGTGGTATGCAGCAGTATAATCACTTGTATTTTCCTAGTTTTTTGTTACTTGTATTTGTCTCAACTATGTATGTGTGTTCTATTATCAATAGAAGTAATGTACGCCTACGGGTGTACAATGTAAAAAAAATTTTTTTTTTGAGAAACTGAAAATAAAACAAGCACTCCGTATTTACTGTTTTTCTTTTCAACAAATCAATGACGGCGGCCCATTAGTTTGAAGCCCAAATTTCCACGTAGTCCAAATACGCGCCTCGTTGGATGGTTTCTTTCACATATTATCACTACGAACTGCACGGCCCATAAACGAGGAGGAGAAACGATTCTGCCCAAGATCGGCGGAGGATCGATGAACGGCGGCGGCGTTGGCAAGAAGTTCGGTGGCGGGCGGCTGCCGACGGGGACGCCCTCGCTGGCGTGGTCGTCGGTGGTGGTGGTCGTCTCCCTCCTCGCCGGGGCCTCCATCGTCCACAACATCTACAAGCCCGACATGGTCAGCCCTGCTCGACTCGCCCACGCACGCAAGCTGTTCGACGCAATGCCTCCTCACTTATCCTGTTTCTTTTTGTCGACCCTGCAGACCCTTCCGCCGGTGGAGCTCCCCAACGGAGGAGGAGCCGACGGCAAGCCAAAGGAGAACTGAGTTGATCTGGTGGCCGGCTAGCTGGAGTTGACTGCATGTGGCTCCAGCGCCGATGTGGGGGGGCTCGACTTCATGCCACGCCGGCGCGGGAGCTAGGGATCCGAGACTTTAAGTGCTATAATTCATTGAGTTTTTCGTTTGGTACATTTAGATGAGTTGAACCAAACAGCTCGAGCTTTTGTATTAGTATTATTATTGCTCTGTACTGTACTTGCAAGATGGGTGGTGTCATTTGAATGCTACTACTAGAAGATGCCTGCTGGTGGCAATGTCCAATCAAGCAAGCTCTTCTTGGTTGATCCCTCATTCTGTTTTCTCATGTGGATGCTACCAGTAAACACAACAAGGCCTGGACGGTGTCACGTTGAACAACGACCATGAATGTAAACATGTTGTTAATAATCTATATCTTTTACTCCTACCAACTAACTTACCTTAGCTAGAAATTGAGTAACAAAACGCGGGGTTGAGACTCCATGCCCCAACTCCATCAATCCCCCCAGCTAATTAATTCTCACACATTAGTTCGACAGATAACTACGTATGGAGGTAGCGACGAGCTGCTGCGGCCACTCGATGGCGACTTGGCCGGTCGCTCACGTACGGGCCGAAGAATTTCATTGCGCATCGTTACGGATCATTAGGAGTAATTTAGGACAAAACGGAATCCTCAATAATGGGCTACCCGGCGTGAATCCTCAATAGGAAAAGTAACTCAGGCTCACGTACAAGACATGTCCTTGATCATGATTGCAAGGATCAAGTGCGAAGTAGGCCACTAGGTCAAGGCGAGAGCAAAATATATTTTTTTAGAAGAAAAGAGCAAAATAGCGGATTATTCATTTTTCTTTTTAATTTTACGGTCCATACTCGTTGTCGCCTTCTCTATCACGGCCCGCTGCGCTGTTGTCGGCTCGGGTGAGGTGGACGATGAGGCACTCCTCCTCATCTCTCTGATAAATTTATTTCCGCTAGAGGAAAAAAATTCTGCAGGGAGGGATGGAGTGCAAGAAAAAGAAGACGAGTGGACAAGGGAGGTAGGGAAGGGAGATAGTGGTGAGGGGCGGAGCTATTTTTCATAAGTAGAAAATGATTCCAATACAATGAAAAATCATATTTGCCGGTCTTTGCGGCGCGGAGGCTCACACCGCACACACCCGCGCCGCACTGGGCTGGCCCATTTTGCCTTTTTTCCTGTTATTTTGGTCTTTGTTCTTTCTTTTCCGTTTTATTCTTTATTCTTTTCTTTTTCGCTTTGAACATTCATATTCAAAAAATGTTCAGATTAAAAAATCTTCAAATTTGAAAAAAAATTCAAATTTAACAAAATATTCAGATTTTATAAAATGATCGTTTAAAAAAGTTTAGATTTTAAAAATGTTCACATTTGGAAATTGTTCAGATTAAAAATGTTCAAATTTGAAAAATGTTAAACTTTTAAAAAACTTTCAAATTTTGAAAAATATTTAGATTAAAATTTCAATTTAAATTGTTAAAATTTGAAATTGGCAATTTTTTAAAAACATTCAGATTTTGAAAAATACATTCAGATTTAAAATAATCAGATTCTATAAATGTTCAAATTTGATAAGTATTGCAATTTTATATAAAAAATTCAGACTTGAAAAACTTTTGGATTTTTTGAAAAACGTTTAGATTTTAACAATGAGAAAGAAAAATGAAAAAGTGGAAATAACGGATGGGCCGCGGCGAACAACATCTCCCCACTTACGTTTAGTTACTAGTGCGGTGTGCAGATATATGGGAGGAAATTACCTTGGAGCCTCGCCTATGGTGAATCCTCGATAATCGAGCACTCTTATATGTGCTTCTGATCTGAGCTCGTTTACTGGCTATAAAACTAGAATTACTATTCTCGATGACATCGGTGATAATTTTTGATGATCCAACACTCTTACTCTTACTTTTGAGCTGCACACGTTTTATACGCATAAAGTCATCATTAGTATTCTTGACGACTTTCCGTAAAAACTGCACACAAGATAAAACGAACGAAAAATACACCGACCCAAACGGACCCCTTTTTGGTCTGTTTTTCATCCGTTTGGGTCGGCAAAAGGACAATGCTCCGTCCTGTCCGGCCTTTTCTGGCCGGTGCACCCAACGGTCCGACCCATTTTTGCCCCTGGGTTTTTTTTTCTCAAATTTAACATTACATTTCCAACTCAAATTTTGAAAATTACATAATTTTGAGGATTCATATTGCATAAAAACGTAGATTTCATCTACTTCATCAAACTACAAGAAAACTTCTGGTGCCGGCGATGGATGTCCCGGGTATTTTAACAAAATTGGCCGCATGTTGGTGGCGCTCCGGGAACGGACTTGCTGGCTCCTCTGGTCTAGTGGTCGGCGCCGGGAACGGACATGCTGGCTCTTCCTGCTAGGTGACCGGTATAGGGTCTGTCTTGGCGACTCCTCTTGCGCTCTCCGTTTAGTGGTATGGCTTACTTAGCGGCGCCGGTGATTTTAACAAAATTGGCCGCGCGTAGGCGGTGGGGCGCCACCTGGTGTAGATCTAGTGTAGTTTCTTGTTGAAAAGCGGCCTACAATGATCATGAACATCGTTGTCTCTAGATCGGTGATTCGATAGAAAATCTCCCATGATACCGAAAAGTGGACACGTTGAGAAGACTACATACATCCAATTGGCACAACGATGAGTACGTACATCTAATGAAACCTTTATTTAACGTATGTGGGTATGTATGATAATTATATCTTGTGATAAGGATGTTGGGAATATGCCCTAGAGGCAATAATAAAATGGTTTATTAGCATATTCATGTTTATGATAATAGTTTATTATCCATGCTATAATTGTATTAACCGGAAACATAATACATGTGTGGAATATAAACAAACAGGTGTCCCTAGTAAGCCTCTACCGGACTAGTTCGTTAGTCAAGAGATGGTTAGAGTTTCCTAACCATGGACTTGTTATAGTCACTTGATAACGGAGTCATATCATTAGGAGTAATGATGTGATGGACAAGACCCGATAATAAAGAGTTGCAATTGATCGTGTCACAACAGTTTTATTGCCAACACTTTTAGTATGCCAAGTATAGTTTCCTTAGACCATGAGGTTATGTCACTCCCGTTTACCGGAGGAATGCTTTGTGGACATCAAACGTCACTTCGTAACTGGGTGATTATAAAGGTGGCTTTCAGGTATCTCCGATGGTATTTGTTGGGTGACATGAATCAAGACTGGGATTTGTCCTTCCTTGTGACGGAAAAGATATCTCTGGGCCCTCTCGGTAATATAGCATCAGAAAGGTTGCAACCATGTGATTAAGTGTTAATCACGGAGATCCTATATTATGGACGAGTAAAGAGAATTTGCCAGGTAACGAGATAGAACTAGATATGGAGATATCGACGATCAAATCTCGGGCAAATTAAATATCGGTGAGACAAAGGGAATCGTATACGAGATTAAGAAAATCTCCGGCATCGTGGTTCAATCGATAAAGAACTTCGTTGAATATGTAGGAGTCAATATGGGCATCCCGGTCCCGCTGTTGATTATTGATATGATCATGTCTGCATGTTCTCGAACCCGTAGGGTCACACACTTAACGCTCCGATGTAGCTAGGGTTAGCGATGAGATAATTGATGGAATGATCGAATGGTGATTCGGAGTCTCGGATAGGATCCCGGACATCACGAGGAGTTCCGGAGTGGTCCGGAGAATAAGATTCATATAAGGAAAGTGGTTTCCGGAGGTATCGGAAAAGTTCCGGGATTTTCTGGAAGGGTTCCAGAATATTCTAGAAGGTTCTAGAGGAGTCTAGAAGTGGGGCCCATAGGAGTATGGGGCCCACATGGGATAAAAGGGTGATGGGCTGGCCTAGGGCCAGCCGCACCACCCAGCCCCAAGGGGCCCATGCGTGAGGCCCAAGAGGGAAAGGGGCCGGCCACCAAAACCCTAACCCTAGGGCGGCTGGCTTGGGGGCCAAGCCACCCCAGCCGCCGGCCCTAGGAAGGGATGGGGCGCACCCCCCCTGGCCTCCTATATAAGGAGGGGCAAGGGGAGGGGTGCGGCACACCAAGTGCCTCTCCCTTGCTGCCCTAGCCGCCCCCCTCTTCTCCCTCCACCTCCACCACTTGCGCCACCCCTCCCGGAGGGCTGCCGCGAGACACACCTCCTCTCTTGCTGCACCACCCCTAGCCGTAGGGCTGCTGCACCATGCCTTCCTCTCCCTCTCCTCTTGCTTGGCTTGGCGAAGCCCTGCTCGTGGAGACTACACCATCAACGCCACCACAACCGTCGTGGTGCCGAGATCCATCTAGCCATCTCCACCTTGCTTGCGGGATCAAGAAGGCGGAGATCTACATCGAGCCGTACGTGTGGATACCGCGGAGGTGCTACCCCTTGTGGCACTTCATCGGATTGGACTTCGAGGAAATACATCTCCTCGCGACTAGATGAGTCTAGTTGCGGGGATCGACTAGCCAACCCCTGCACCGACAAAACGCGTTTGTTGATCTTCAAGGGTAAGAGATTGGATCTCATCTTCGCTACCTCCATCTAGTAGATCTAGATCCTTGGGGTTTATTCCGCTTGCTGCGTAGGAAAATTTTTGTTTTCTATGCTGCGACCCCATCAGTGGTATCAGAGCCTAGATTTATTCGTAGATGTTGGTGCGATTAGAACACAAGTGTTGTGGGCGTTGATATTTTATGTTGCTACCTTCTCGCGTGCACTTTGCGTCTTTGCGGTATTGTGAGATGAAGCGGCCCGGACCAACCTTACTCGTCCACGCACGAGAGACCGGTTCCACGACTGACATGCAACTTGTTTTGCATAAGTGGCTGGCGGGTGTCTGTTTCTCTTGCTTTAGTGAAGATGCAATTTTCAATGGAAGGCCTTTCAAAAGGATGAGTAAATAAGCAACTACTATATCACCGTTGTGGTTTTGCGTAGATTAGAACGGTTCTATCTCGTTGACCCAAGCCACGTAAAAATTGCATAAACAAAGTAGAGGACGTCTAACTTGTTTTTGCAGAGGGGGTCATGTGATGTGGTATGGCCAATATGTGATTTGTGATAATGTATGCAATGATCATGTTTGTAATCTTTCGCGACTTGCATGTCGTCGAGTACGGCAACCGGCAGGAGCCATATGGTTGTCTTTTATTTTATGTGACCTGCGTGTCATTGAATTACCATGTAATTGCTTTACTTTATTGCTAAGAGTAGCATTAGTTGTAGTTGCAATAGTTGGTGGACAACCATGGAGATGGCGCCACGATGATGGAGATCATGCCGGAGATGGAGATCTTGCCGGTGCTTTGGAGATGGAGATCAAAAGCACAAGAAGAAAGGCCATATCATATCACAATTATAAATTGCATGTGATGTTAATCCTTTATTATGCACCTTATTGTTATGCTTAGATGTGATCGCGAAGGTAGCATGATAAGGTGATCTCTCATGTTAATATCAAGATGTGTTCTCCCCTAGTATGCACCGTTGCCAAAGATCTTCGTTTCGAAGCACCACGTGATGATCAGGTGTGATAGATTCAACGTTCACATACAACGGGTGTAAGCCAGATTTACACACGTGAAAATACAACGGTTTCCTTGACGAGCCTAGCATGTACAGACATGGCCTCGGAACACAAGAACCGAAAGGTTAAACACGAGTCATATGGATGATATGATCAACATGGCGATGTTCACCATTGAAGCTACATCACCTCACGTGATGATCGGTTGTGGTGTAGTGGATTTGGATCGTGTGTCACTAAACAACCAGAGAGATGTTGAGTTTAGTGGGAGTTCATTAAGATGAACTAAAAATTATCATAAACAAAAGTCCAGATGTCTTTGCAAAAATCCTTGTAGATCATGGTCGACTACGGTAGTCTGTTCGTTGCTGAAAAACTGCGTCTCGATGGGTCAATTTTGTTAAGTGGTACCTGCGTTTGAAAGAAGTCCTAAACACCCATGCTCAGCTCTACGTGCTAGAAGAACAAATAGGAGATAAACCCAAAAACTTTTCTGCAAGTGATGAAGAGTACATGGAGTGGTTTTGAACCACCTACTTGAAAGTCAAGTGGATGATGTGCACCTTCATGAATTCTGACCTAAGAAGACAATTCAAGAACTTGATTGTAATGGAGATTGTGGATGAGCTGAAAAATAGTTTTTCAGCATAAGTTAGAATTGTAAGGTTCGAATGTCTGAACGGTTTTCTTTCACTCAAGATGGAAGAGAACACTTGCTTGGAACAACACCTGAGGATAATGCATACATCATCGTCTAGTGCTTGTTTGGAACCACGAGATGAATGACGGTTTCGCGATAGGTGGGGTGATACGCTAGCTTCTCCCCAGCTTCAAGAATTGTGTCAGAGACTAGGTCATGGGAAGGGATTTGATCACTTTCTGTGAGTTTGTGTCTCGGCTGCGTCATGTCAAAGTGGAACCCATAGCAAGAGAAGTTGGCAATGCAGAAAGTATATATTGATATACAAGTTATAAGTGTTTAAGTCCAAATTGCAATTGTGGCGGTTTCGATAAGTATTTGATACTCATTCTGTTTTATGAAAACAGAACCTGCTGCTTGAGATTTGCATAAAGGATATGGGAAGACGTTGTGGAATAGTGGCAATCAAGGAGTTGATGCTGGCAACGATCTGTCTCTACATTTATCATTTGGATTAGAGGATTTGAATAAGTGTTGCAATCGAACTAAGTGTGATTTTGATTAGTGTGTCTTGCTTATGTGAGACGGTTATTCATGTTAAAGACAATGGTTGTTCTATTTTCATGAGTAATCCTTTTTGGAAATCACAAGTTTCGATTATAAGTGTATTATTCTTATTAGAATCTAAATGATAAATTAGTTAAACATTTATAAAATAAGAGACATACTAAAATATCCAAAACTTAATAATGACAATTGTTTTAGTCGTGCTGAATATTGAATAAACATTTTGATGTTTTATCAATGCGCCTTATTGTAAGGAGTATGACTAAAATGCCACCCTTTGGAAGAGTGCCATGAATTGCCGAAAATAAACACAAGTGTTGGTTGTATTTTCAGCAAATGTTAGATGTCATTATTTTGTGTACTCCATCATAAATGATTAAATAGGTGTATTTATTCGAGTTATGATATTTGATGAGATCAAATAAATTTCTGGAGTTTAGGATATTAAGTTAACAAGAAAATTGAGTCTTTATGATTTGATCAAAAGAGACAAAATATTTGAGTTATATGTTAGTATGTGGACTTGTGACAAGTGTTATCACAAATTACAATGTTTAGAATATTTCAAAGGAGTTTGATATGTCCTAAGATATTGTAATCACACACTATTTGATATTGTGTGGTCTCAAAGAAGGGTTTTATTTCGGGGGTTTGATAATAGCATTTAGATTTATTTGATAAACACTCTGTTTAGAAATAAGGATCTATTTAATGATTTGCATTTCGCATATGAGTTATGTGAATCAGTGGTTTCATTAATTATGAGATAATTAGAAACTATTGTAAATAAAGTTTGTAGTATATTCATATGTGACTATGAATAGAGATTCCACAATGAGAGACTAAAAGGGACAAATCAATTGTTGATTGTGTTAAATGTTTTAGTGGATTTATCGTGAAAAGGTTTCATTGATAAAAGAATTGATGGAATGGAAAAGCTAAAACCTTGCTAGTTTATGTATCAAGTGGCACATATGTAAAGTGCTATGTTGGTTAAAACTTGACACATAAAGGAATTAATGATGGTGATCATTGAATTTCGGTTTAGCTTGTCTAAAGAAAAGTAGGATTCAAGAATATAAAGTTTTGTCAGGTTACAAAATAATATTCATGATTTACTTGTCATGTTTCAGAAACAAGACATACCTACGAAACTACAAAGAAGAAATAGAAACCTTAAATACGAAAATGACTAAGAGTCATCCTATGTTAAGTTTAAATCACAAAGTAATTGTTGCTTGATTTTGTGAAAGTGATGTTTCACATATTTATTCCTCAAAAGGGGTTTTGCAGGGAATAAATAAAACTTAAAGCTAGTAAAGTACTAGCGTTTCGTATAAAGAGTTCTCGATATTAATAGTTAATTAAGAATTTTGGAGGTGTCCAAAATATCGAGAAAATACACGAGTGTGATCTAATTAAGATATGTGGCGACATATGTTAAGTTAGAGCAGAAACTATTTTCCATGATCAAAATATGTGGAGACATATGTTTGAGTGGGAGCTAGTTAATCATGGTCAAATATAAGGATAACATATTTCTGAGTGGGAGCCAAAGTGGTTTCACAATTTAATATGTGTATGGTGTATATTTGAGTGGGAGTTTACAACATCTTGTTTGAGTGAAATGGAGATTTCATAAATGTTGTAAATGAGTCAGGAACCAACGTATAACTTGTGAAGTTAGTTTGAAACGTCAAATATCCATGGAGATGGATGTATCTATGGAGGATAGATATGTTTGATATAACATTATGTCAGGATGTTTTACCTAAGTAAGATTTTGAAGGAGTTCAAAATAAAACAAGAGAAGAAAGGTTCATCTGCTTGTGAAAAATAGGTGAAACATTGAGTTGATAACTCAGTACAAAAATGATGGTTGGAGGATATGTTAGAATTCGCTATGAACTGTTCATAGGTCTATAACATATAAGAACCATGTGTTTGTATTTGACGATATGTGACCCAAGTTCTTGGTTAGAAGAACATGTTAAATGAGGAGTCATTTTTCATGGAGTTGAGATAATAGAATTTAGTAAATGGTAGACTTGGTTGAAGTCTTTAAACCAAACTAAATTGGAGATCTCTTAAAGTCAGAGTAGCGCAGCGAAAGCTTGATCGGAAATATCGAAGTGACATGATTGCACTGTCGATTTGTGAGTCTACAACATATAGGAGTATATGATTAATTCAAGGATTAAAAGATATAATATTATGGTTTGAGAAATTTTGTTTCAAGATTGAGTGAGTTCCGGGTGCACATGCTATGTGAAAGTTCCTTTTGACTGATCATACGTCATGTAGGCATAAAAGGGAAACGAAAATCTCACTCTCTAACCAAATATATTATATTCATCATATGATGATGATATGAGAATTATCATGTGATGATAATAGGTTTATCATGAGATGATAAAGTAATGTCAAATTAGGTGACATTGACGTTTGGAAAGAACATAAAGAACTGTATAGTACAGAACACGGACAGAACCTCTTCCACGAGCAAACATGATCAGCACTGAGACTCCATGAGTGTTAGACACCATGAGTGTTGGATCGAGAAAATGTAAACTAGATTATTGACTCTAGTGCAAGTGGGAGACTGTTGGGAATATGCCCTAGAGGCAATAATAAAATGGTTTATTAGCATATTCATGTTTATGATAATAGTTTATTATCCATGCTATAATTGTATTAACCGGAAACATAATACATGTGTGGAATATAAACAAACAGGTGTCCCTAGTAAGCCTCTACCGGACTAGTTCGTTAGTCAAGAGATGGTTAGAGTTTCCTAACCATGGACTTGTTATAGTCACTTGATAACGGAGTCATATCATTAGGAGTAATGATGTGATGGACAAGACCCGATAATAAAGAGTTGCAATTGATCGTGTCACAACAGTTTTATTGCCAACACTTTTAGTATGCCAAGTATAGTTTCCTTAGACCATGAGGTTATGTCACTCCCGTTTACCGGAGGAATGCTTTGTGGACATCAAACGTCACTTCGTAACTGGGTGATTATAAAGGTGGCTTTCAGGTATCTCCGATGGTATTTGTTGGGTGACATGAATCAAGACTGGGATTTGTCCTTCCTTGTGACGGAAAAGATATCTCTGGGCCCTCTCGGTAATATAGCATCAGAAAGGTTGCAACCATGTGATTAAGTGTTAATCACGGAGATCCTATATTATGGACGAGTAAAGAGAATTTGCCAGGTAACGAGATAGAACTAGATATGGAGATATCGACGATCAAATCTCGGGCAAATTAAATATCGGTGAGACAAAGGGAATCGTATACGAGATTAAGAAATCTCCGGCATCGTGGTTCAATCGATAAAGAACTTCGTTGAATATGTAGGAGTCAATATGGGCATCCCGGTCCCGCTGTTGATTATTGATATGATCATGTCTGCATGTTCTCGAACCCGTAGGGTCACACACTTAACGCTCCGATGTAGCTAGGGTTAGCGATGAGATAATTGATGCAATGATCGAATGGTGATTCGGAGTCTCGGATAGGATCCCGGACATCATGAGGAGTTCCGGAGTGGTCCGGAGAATAAGATTCATATAAGGAAAGTGGTTTCCGGAGGTATCGGAAAAGTTCCGGGATTTTCTGGAAGGGTTCCGGAATATTCTAGAAGGTTCTAGAGGAGTCTAGAAGTGGGGCCCATAGGAGTATAGGGCCCACATGGGATAAAAGGGTGATGGGCTGGCCTAGGGCCAGCCGCACCACCCAGCCCCAAGGGGCCCTTGCGTGAGGCCCAAGAGGGAAAGGGGCCGGCCACCAAAACCCTAACCCTAGGGCGGCTGGCTTGGGGGCCAAGCCACCCCAGCCGCCGGCCCTAGGAAGGGATGGGGCGCACCCCCCCTGGCCTCCTATATAAGGAGGGGCAAGGGGAGGGGTGCGGCACACCAAGTGCCTCTCCCTTGCTGCCCTAGCCGCCCCCCTCTTCTCCCTCCACCTCCACCACTTGCGCCACCCCTCCCGGAGGGCTGCCGCGAGACACACCTCCTCTCTTGCTGCACCACCCCTAGCCGTAGGGCTGCTGCACCATGCCTTCCTCTCCCTCTCCTCTTGCTTGGCTTGGCGAAGCCCTGCTCGTGGAGACTACACCATCAACGCCACCACAACCGTCGTGGTGCCGAGATCCATCTAGCCATCTCCACCTTGCTTGCGGGATCAAGAAGGCGGAGATCTACATCGAGCCGTACGTGTGGATACCGCGGAGGTGCTACCCCTTGTGGCACTTCATCGGATTGGACTTCGAGGAAATACATCTCCTCGCGACTAGATGAGTCTAGTTGCGGGGATCGACTAGCCAACCCCTGCACCGACAAAACGCGTTTGTTGATCTTCAAGGGTAAGAGATTGGATCTCATCTTCGCTACCTCCATCTAGTAGATCTAGATCCTTGGGGTTTATTCCGCTTGCTGCGTAGGAAAATTTTTGTTTTCTATGCTGCGACCCCATCAAAGGATATATAACACACTTAGCCAGGTAGCAAAAAAGATATACTATATGCTAGGTTGAGCTGGTGATCACGAGCGCCCATGAACCCAGCTATATATCTGCAGCGTTCCCTTTTTCAGGCCCATATCGCCCGCAGGATGCCCAAGCACTTGGTCTGCTCATCGCTCTGCTCCACCCAGGGGCACTCCAGCGTCTGCTCGGTCGTCCAAGACCAGCGTGACCGGCGAGAGCTGGTGGTCAGTGATACACATCAGGCCGAAGTTACCAGCGGGCTTGACATAGTCCGAGAACTCCTTGGCGACTAGATTGTACGCCTCCTTGCTGAGGAACGGGGAAGGAAAGGTCGTGATCAGCACCACACTGCCGCCGTCTTGGCCGTTCAGAATCGTCTTGCCGTCGACCTTTATGTCGGTGACCGCCGAGTGCGCGAACGAAGGGGCTTGCGCGCGCTTGGGAAGCGCATCAATGACTTTCTGAGCAGAGTCATTCACCTCTTTCGCCGTCTTGACCAAGCTATCCCACTTAGCAAAGGACTCAGCGAATTCCGGCGATACAACACCGGCGGCAAAGCCCATGACGGTGATGGTGAGCACCGTGAGGAAGAGGAAGAGGACGCTAACGCTCTTCGCCATTGCCGGCCAACAAGCGAAGTCTAGCCTGTGTACGATGTGGTGTGTATCTGGCTCTGGCTGTGTGTTGTGTGTATCGACCCGTCCTCTCCTCCCTATATATAGGCCACGGCGGGTTGGCCCAAGGTTTTCAATAACCATTGTTGTGCAGCGAGATTGGACAAGAGTTTTTTCCTGGTGGTACTGTGGGGGAGTGATGCTACATCTGTACCTTGCGTAACTTCGACTCGCTCAGTCTCCCCAATGCTGGCCACCACCACCAGGAGACTCATTCAAAACTCTCTATAATACTAAAAACTACTACGTATGTTTCTAAATATAAGATGTTTTCATTAGTTTTTTAGTTTTCTTTTCTATACACTTTTAATTTGCTGATTCACTCATTTTGATATATCTAGACAAGTTTTAGTGCGTTGATTCACTTATTTTGATCCGCCTGTAATCCAAATTATAACACCTGAAATATCTTATAATTTTGAACGGAGAGATGTAAGTGTAAAGAAAGACGCACCCTACTTTGTTTTATTCTCTATAATCTCGTTGTGCTTCCTAGTGTTGGGTTATGCTGCCTATAATTTATAATACCTTATGTTTAACTTGGCCATAGTTTTGCCCAATATTTGGAGAAAACTTCTCCTGCACCTATAGCCCCAGCTATGCTGCCTCCGCCCTCCGACCGGATCATCATATTTTTAGCTAGCACTTTTGCTTCAACTATGTCTTCTTATTTTCCTAAACTTTGGGCCATTGGTCAGCTCATGTAATCTTAAGTTGGGTTCCCTAGCTAGCAAGCATGCTACTTTTTTGTTCGGAACCTTTCGAGGCTTTATTAATCTACTAGATCATGCAGGCGCGCATTGCTGCGCCCATCCATTAGGTAAATATATATTTTAGAAATAGATATATATATATTTCGATTTTAACATGGATACTTATGAACGAAAATATGAGGTACATGGAAGTAGAAATAACTAACCTCGGTGTCAGGCATTGCAAATTTTCAGATAAAAATACCACAATCCAAATACCATAACAGATTCAAATATTTGGCGGAGCAAATTAATAACCGAATGAGCAAAGAGGAACAAAACCTGGAAAAATAATTATTTTCAAATTCAGGGCACTGACTCACTGTAAAGGGTACAAACGAGCGGGGTAGAAAAGGGGTAGTTTCCAGGATAGATCAGGAAAGAGAAAAACATACAAACAATCATTGCTCCGGGATGTGTTAATGCCAAAGGGGAGATGAACAGAGAAAGCGTTAGGCGAGGGAAGAAAACATATGGCTATGAACTACAGGGTGTGAGTCTGAGTAACAGTATGACACATTTGTCACTCACCGCCGGCGAGCTGCACAATACTTGTCATCGTTGATTCGAATTCCGCAGCTGGTACAGTTATTGAGCTCGCAGTTCATGATTTCCCACAATGTGTATTAGTTCCTTTTTCAGTTAAAATAATAATAATTCACTGAAGAACTCACGATGTGTATTAGTTCCTTTTTTAAATTGACCGAAGAACTCAAATTTAGTCCATATTTATACATGGAGCGCTGGTTTCTGAATAGAGTTTTGGAGATATATTAAATTATACTACTTAAGTAAACATTGTATAGTTTCTAACTATGTATTCAGTGGGCAGAGAATAGAGCATGGGATTTAAGAATATAGATACCTGTCTGCTACGGGAATGAGTGCAGGAGCGGGTAAAGAGTATGAACTGAGTTGATGATGTGAACAGCTACACAACCTGTCATCGTAGAGTTCGTCCGCTCGGTAGCTTTTGTTTTCTGAGTGTAGCTGCCCTCGGGACGTTTGGCTCATTGCGTGATGGGATTAGGTAGGAACATCGATCGGACGGCCGGAAACGCTAATGGCCTAAGATTGCTCCCTCTTGTCCCAGTTTTAATATCCCTAATAATACTCGGTATCTTAACGCCTTTTATCTCAATAAAACTGCCGTGGTATAGACAAGCAATGGCATGCACCAGCATTTTGATTATGGACATGAAATTGTTATACCGGCTAATTTTCAATATATTTTTTACCGTGCTTCCCCCGATGCTGTGAGTCATTTTCATACTTTGTTGTGACACCGGAGAATGGTGACGACAACGGAGTTACTTGGTGGCAGCATGCATGCATGTGTCTCACCAGTAAGGGATGTGTGTGCAGTCTTGTTCAAACTTGTTATGAGCCTCGAAATTCTCCAACATCGCCATCGCTGAGCTTAGTTGCATGCACAACTTGTCATGGACGCGCTGCATTATTGCTACATTCTTCAACATCGTCATCGCTGAGCTTAGTCTACATTCTTCTTATTGACTAGTTTTATATATAGCTGCTGCATTATTGCTGATGTAGACATTTTTCCTATTTTCTGCGCTTCCTTGGCAAATAAATGACTATGGTTGGTCCTAGTCAATCCAATCAAGATAGGTTCATCTGACCAAACACTAGTTTGTTCTTACTACACGACAAGAAATACGGACGCACTGGAAATATTCTCCCGCATCTCGATCCAATACACCTCCCTTAACGGGAAATACCTACGCAAATACGGATTCCTGAGTGAAATAAAGAAAAAATGTCTGTTGTTGGCGCATGTGCCTTTCTCTGTTAGGCTGGTCACAGTGGGAGTAAGTTAGGTAGTAACATCACACATCTCAAGACAACTTTGCTTATGTGGCATATAGTTAATGAGGAGAGAAGAGTTTGGAGTAATTTAGCTAGTTACTGTAAGACTAGTCACAATGGGAAGTATCATATATTAGTATCATGCATATGATATTAGTCTATGTTACTAGATGCACAATGGATAGTAACATATGTGTGCTATCATATAATACTTTATTGGGTCATTTAACAGATTGTCACTAGAGACTTGGTAGTACTCAGTTTTGCCACTAGTTTCAAATGGCTTACAGTTTTGCCACTACTTCAGTTGCAGCTGCTATGGCGAGGCCAAACGGCCAGTCTGAAGCGGGTTCCGTCTGTTAGGCGTTAGTGGACTTGGTCCGCGTCTTACAGGTGGGACCAGTTTACTTCTTACAGGTGGGACTGGGCAAGGCGCTAGTGGACTTGGTCCGCGTCTTACAGGTGGGACCAGGTAACTTCTTACAGGTGGGACCGGGCAAGGCGCTAGTGGACTTGGTCCGCATTTTACAGGTGGGACCAGGTAACTTCTTACATGTGGGACCAGGTAACTTCTTACAGGTGGGACCTAACCGTGCACGACACCTGCTCTCGAACGGCCACCTGCGCCGCCGCCACCACCTGCGCCGCCGCCGCCACCTCCGCGTCCGCCACCTGCGCCGCCGCGTCCGTCCCGCGTATAGAGCCAACACCTCCACCGCAACGTGCTCCAGTGTGCCGTGCTCCGCCGTCACCTGCTCCACCGCCACCAGCTTGTCCCGCTGCGCCCACCAGCTGCTCGATCCGCGGCGAGGCTCCTTCCGTGCGCCCGGCGGGAGCGCTGGGGTTGGCGAGGCAGAGGAAGTAAGAGGGTGAACTCCAGGGCGAAATGGCGAGCGGATGCGACCGTGGAGTAGCTGGCGAGGCAATCGTCGGGCCGGACACCCGCCGCATCCACGACTGGGTTCCCGAGGGGTAAGTTGGAGCTCACCTCTGCATTTGAACATTCGATTAGACATGAGACGCACTCGGTTTATGTTGATTTTGCAATTGGCGTGCTGAATTCGCATTTCGTGGTGTGCTGAATTCGTCTCTATTTTTCTGGTTAGGATGGAATTGCGGTTTGCTTTCTTGCTGAATATTAGAAGGGACCGGTACGTCGTCGATGCAGAGAATAACAAGAAATTCACGGGAGGTTTCGATTATCCTTTGCCAGTGGATTGCAATTGGAGTTTTAGACAATTTGGGGAGGTAATTTGCACTCCATATCCTTGGGGTTTGCATGATGAAGTGGAATTCAAATACTACGATGGGGGAAACAGATGGGTGGCAGTTACAAATGATGAAGAACTCGCTACCATGTTTGCTAAGCATAAGGAGAAGGAGAAATTTCATGTGAGACTGCAAAATGATGTGGTTGTGCCGGCAATTGGATCTAGTATGGCGGATGCATCTTCTCGGGCTGCATCATGTCGTGGTGCTCGCAGTTCTAGCCAGAGAAGTTCAGGCAGTGCACGAGGACGTGGTGCCTCGAGCGGCGTGGGCAGCAGCAGCAGAAGAAGGGTCCCCGTTGAAGTGGAGGAGCCTTCCAGTTATGCGGATGAAGAAGAGAGGCTATATCCTGATGTTCTTCGGAATTTACGACGAGCATCTCGGGCTGGAAACAATGAGGCTGACGCGGTGGTTGTAGACGAAGACAACGAAGCTTTGAGTGATGTCGAAGACGATGTTCCACCTGTTGAATGGGACCGTGAGAACCCATTGATGGAACAAGGTTCCATTTATTCATCAATGAATGAGTGTAGAAATGCACTTGTGACGTACTGCATCAAGGCAGAACGCTATTTCAAAGTTGACAAGAGCGATAAAGTTCGTTACAGAGTGCATTGTCCGACTGAGGGTTGTCAATGGAGGATGCATGCATCTAAAATGCGAAAGAGCACAAATATTCAGGTGAAGGTGAACCCATTTAGCCACACGTGCAAGGAATCAACACTTAGGAAGGAAACAATCAGTAGAGCCAAGTCAAGATGGGTGGCTGAAGAAGTAAAGAAGTGGGTGACAGAAGACAATCAAATTGGTACAAAGGAATTGATGAAGAAGATCAAAGAGAAGTTCAAGATTGATTTACCATACATGAGGGTGTTCAATGGTAGAAATCAAGCTTTGGATTCTATTTACGGTGACTGGCAGGAAAGTTTTGAATTATTGTATTCATTCAAAGCTGAAGTGGAGAGGACCAGCCCAGGTAGTATTGTAGAAATTGACCACCACACGGTGGAGTACAAAATAAAGGGAGTGACAAGGACCAAGGAATGCTTTAGGAGGGTTTTTGTCTGCTTTGAGGCTTGTCGCCAGGGTTTTTTGGTAGGCTGCAGGCCGTATTTGGCTGTTGATGCTACTTTTCTGACAGGGAGGTTTAAAGGACAGTTAGTGGCAGCTTGTGCAGTTGATGCACATAATTTTGTATTTCCAGTTGCGTATGGTGTGCTGGAGACAGAGTCTGAGGAGAGCTGGACTTGGTTTTTCCAGAATCTGCATCTGGCTATTGGACATCCCAATGGGTTGGTAATTCATACAGATGCCTGCAAGGGTTTAGAAGTGGCCGTGGACAATGTGTTCCCTGGAGTAGAGCATAGGGAGTGCATGCGTCATCTTGCTGCAAATTTTGCGAAGAAATTCAAAGGAAAAGTGTATAGCGACAATTTATGGCCAGCAGCTTTGACTTGCAGTGTCAAGAAGCACAACTATCACATGAGGCAGTTATACAAGAATGAGAAAGTGAAGGAATACTTGGAAACACACCACTCCAAGTTATGGGCCAGAAGCCAATTCAGTGAACTGAGCAAAGTTGACTATGTGCACAATAATCTTGCAGAGTCTTTCAACTCAACCATCCGAAAACTAAAGGGTCTCTATATGGTGGATTTGCTGGACAAGATAAGAATAGAGTACATGGAAAAGTTTCATTTCCGTGCAAATATAGCCGCGGCAAAATTCATGGGCCACATTGTCATCCCTGCCGTGTTGAATGAATTGAAGCAAAAAACTGAAGGCTTGGACATGAACATGAAACTTTGCTCGGCTACCAAAGCAGAGGTAGCATTTATGGATAAAGAGAAGAGGGAATGGAAATATCCAGTGGATTTAGAATCTAGAACTTGCAGTTGTAGGCAATGGCAGATAACTGGGTTGCCATGCATTCATGCATTGTTTTTCATCACCACTCTGTCAGGTCCAGCAGGGAACATACAGCAATATGTGCATGAGTACTACTCTGTTGCAAGGTTCAAAGACACATATGCAGTTCCTTTACCTACTTTGGAGGGAAAACATCAATGGGATGTAGTGAACCCTGGATTCAAGCTCCGTGCTCCAGTTCTGAAGAGAGCAAAAGGTAGACCGAGGAAGAGTCGAATAAGAGCTCGCAGCGAAGGAGCTGGACTTGGAGCGAGGAAGCGTAAGTGCAACAGGTGTGGTGGGTCTGGTCATTTCGGTAGGTATTGTGATCACGCAGTAGATCCAGCGTTCGGAGAGCGTTTGGATGAAACTGATGATGATGAGCAGCAGGTTGGAACAGAGCAAGACCATGAGCATGATGATGATGATGATGATGATGAGCAGCAGGTTGGAATAGAGCAAGTGCATGAGCATGATGATGATGATGATGAGCAGCCGGTTGGAACAGAGCATGACAATGTGGCTCCAAATGATGATGGCAATGTGGCTCCAACTGATGGTGATCAAAATGGTCCATCTGATTTTGCTTATGAGGCTCCATATGAAGGTTCAAATGATTTCCCTTTTGATCAAATGGACCATGATCATCAAAATGAGGCTCCAACTGATGTTGACAATGAGGCTCCAACTGATGGTGACATTGTGACTCCAAATGATGATGACAATGAGGCTCCAACTGATGGTGACAATGTGGCTCAAAATGATGCTCCAACTGATGGTTCACAACATTCTGTGATTGTGAGTTCTGCCAGGTATGTCAATCTTGCCAACACTAGTACATTTATCACTTGAAAATTTTCTCACTGCCCTTTTTGTCTTGTACAGCTCTGTGGTTGCTTCAAAGAAGACTGCCAAAAGGAGAAGAGAAGAAGCAATGACCACAAGGATCACAAGGAGCACAGTGGCAAGAAGCATAAGAATCACAAGGAGCATAGCGGCAAAGAAGCCTCGACGCGGTGTAGATTGAGTTGGAACCAAGAATAATTTATGAAACATTATGAATGATGTTGTATTATGTTGAATGACCAATGGTACAACTATGTTTGGATGATTTATTTTTTGAACTGATGTTTGGATGATTTTAATAGAAAATCATATGTTTCTTTCTGTCATATGGTTGAACCATGTCTCGCAGACCAACCTATCCGAGCGCAGAAAACCATCGCTGTTCTGATTGGTTGTCTCGCGGACCAACCAATCAGAGCGCAGAACGAGCGTCTCGCGGATCGCTGTGGCTGACCCGAGCGCACCCGTCCGATGCAAAGAGTAGCCAATCAGGAAGCAGAACCAGCGTCGCGCGGATCGCGCATGCCTGCCCCCACATCTGACGGGTGGTGTCTGGCGCTTGGTAGGATCCGACGGCGGACATTCGATGCTAGGGTTTTGAGCATTCCTGCGGGGTTTTTAGGGTTTGACCAGATTTCAAAAAATCATAACTAAATTACAAAAAATCGAAAAAATACAAACTCAACGGGGTTCGTCCATTTAGGAGACCTAGTTACCATAAAAAAATATAAACTCGGTATAGGGGCGTTTTTTTGAAAAATCACTTTTTGAAGTGATCTGTCGAAATCAAGTTCAAATGTTTTTAAAAAATTCAAAAAAAATCAAAATGTTGAAATTCTTGCGCACATAGCCGTCATATGTGACAAGGTTATGAGAAAAAAATATAAACTTGGTGTAGGTCATTTTCATGAAAAAAGGCTTCACACAAATGAGCTATCACCTATGAACATGTTCAGAGTTCGTAGAATAGGGAGAGAGGGTTTAGGGTTTGAAAACAATCAAAATAATTCAAAAAAAATCAGAAAAATCTCCAAAGCTTCATTTTGTAGTAAATAAGAAGGATCCAGGCTTAGTTTTTCATTTTCATGTTTTAAACTTGTTTAAATGTTGGTCAACCCTACGGTTTGACCCAAATTCAAATATTCATAGGATATTCAAAAAACATCAAAAAAATGCAAACTCTGCACACATAGTCTTCTGATGTCATATACTAACCATTTCAGTTAATAAAGAAAGTACAAGTACATTCAACCAAACAATTCATGTACATGGTGGTGATTTCTCACTTCTGTCAAATGAAGTCCAAGATTTCAAAAAATCATAACTAAATTACAAAAAATCGAAAAAATACAAACTCAACGGGGTTCGTCCATTTAGGAGACCTAGTTACCATAAAAAAATATAAACTCGGTATAGGGGCGTTTTTTTGAAAAATCACTTTTTGAAGTGATCTGTCGAAATCAAGTTCAAATGTTTTTAAAAAATTCAAAAAAAATCAAAATGTTGAAATTCTTGCGCACATAGCCGTCATATGTGACAAGGTTATGAGAAAAAAATATAAACTTGGTGTAGGTCATTTTCATGAAAAAAGGCTTCACACAAATGAGCTATCACCTATGAACATGTTCAGAGTTCGTAGAATAGGGAGAGAGGGTTTAGGGTTTGAAAACAATCAAAATAATTCAAACAAAATCAGAAAAATCTCCAAAGCTTCATTTTGTAGTAAATAAGAAGGATCCAGGCTTAGTTTTTCATTTTCATGTTTTAAACTTGTTTAAATGTTGGTCAACCCTACGGTTTGACCCAAATTCAAATATTCATAGGATATTCAAAAAACATCAAAAAAATGCAAACTCTGCACACATAGTCTTCTGATGTCATATACTAACCATTTCAGTTGATAAAGAAAGTATAAGTATATTCAACCAAACAATTCATGTACATGGTGGTGATTTCTCACTTCTGCCAAATGAAGTCCAAGTTTTCCAACATGAAATCTTGGGAAACCTCCCCAAAGCTTCATTTTGTAGTGAATAAGAAGGATCCAGGCTTAGTTTTTCATTTTCATGTTTTAAACTTTTTTAAATGTTGGTCAACCCTACGGTTTGACACAAATTCAAATATTCATAGGATATTCAAAAAACATCAGAAAAATGCAAACTCTACACACGTAGTCTTCTGATGTCATATACTAACCATTTCAGTTGATAAAGAAAGTATAAGTACATTCAACCAAACAATTCATGTACATGGTGGTGATTTCTCACTTCTGCCGTATAAGTCAAAGGGTGAAGAGATGTTGTACATTTATAGATTAATAAAATGACTTGATATTGGTCAAGAACACTATATTAGTGCACTAGATGTTAATCCTAGAGTTTGAGGTCATTTAGAGAAGGTCGAAAAATTGGTCGGATTAGAAATGGGGCTGTTTGGGCTACCTTTGGGGCGCTTTTCTAGCTCATTTTGTAGAGCCGATTGGTTGTTGGAGATGTTACCCTACCAAAAGGGCTAGGATTGTTTCCAACACGAGCATAACAACTTAGAAATGACTTGGATGTCACACAAGTTTCAAACTTTTGAAGAAATTCAAAGTACGTTCAAATTCAAATTACAAGTTTCTTCGCGTCAATTTCTTATTTAGGCAAGGTGGAGATGAGGTGGTTTTAAAACTTTGAAAATGAAAAAAGTCAAAAACTCACCGAAGAATAAGAAATTTACATTCTGAATTCAAATAACAGATTCCCATATTACAAAAACCATCTTCTGCGATTCTTCTCCACATTATATAGGTCGAATAAACATCGTAGCATCTGATAAAACCGTAGCATCTGATCGAGGTTTGCATCCATGTACTCGATCTGCACCGTTCCTTACGATCAAACGATTGAAAATGACGCTGTGCATGCAATAACGGCCACTGACTACTGGGCCCCGTTCACCAGCCCGATGCATGCAGAACTCGACGTAGACCTGCATGCCTAGTTTTTCCAGAGTAGACCTCGACGTTCACCAGCGCTATTTGCAGCGACGCAGCTGGCCTGCACCACGCCTCGCTTGACACCATGTCGCGTCGCACCATGCAGGCTTTGGCGTGGAACTATGGGCTGGTTTAAATGCACGCAGCTACGCAGACTTTGGCGTGAGACTTTGGATTTCATCAGGGTTCATCAGGGTTTAAATGCACGCATGCTACGTCGCATCATATATTTACGCAGGGCACCGCTTTGACCGCCTAATGCGCGCACGTACTGCTACCTGTCCTACGCCTAATGCATCGATTCTCCACGTTGCTTCTTCATCTATCTTCTTACGTTTTCACACAGTGGCTTTCATCTACCCCGATTAATTCACACGTCGTCGTGTCTTTAAATACTGCCTTTGCCTCCTCTTCCCTCTTCTCATCCCTCTCCAGCCCCTTTGCCTCTACAATGTCGAAGCTCTCTCTCCCTTCCAGCCCCGAGTCCGTCAGCGACGAAGACAACCAGCCGAAGGCTCGGCCCTGGTGGCAGCCGGAGTGGGAGCCGGAGGCGCTGGGCATCGATCCCTCTGCCAAGCGGAAGCGCAAGGCCAAGGTGCTGCACGGGCCAGCCTACTTCTTCCACCGCCCCGACCCCGACCGCGTCGACAACCGCTCCGACGAGGAGATGAACCTTTCCGACGAGGAGAAGGCGGAGGAGAAGGAGTTGGCGAGGTGGGAGGAGGCGAGGGAGAAGGCGGAGGAGAAGGCTCTCTGGCGGCGCATCAAGAAGAGCCGTGACAGGGAAGACGACAGGATGCGCGAGGCCAATCGCCAGGCGAGGGAGAAGCAGGAGATGGCGAACAGGGCGGCGGCGTGGAACTGGTGGAAGAAGTAGGCCAACCGCCGGCGGCTAGGCGGCGGTTAGGTTAGGGCCCTCTATATTTAGGGCCCTATTAATGGACTTTTTTTTTGTTTAATATATGTAATCCGCGTCGGGCCCCTCTATCTATATGTAAAAGGGGCCAATGTTTAATATATGTGTATATGTTCCCGTCCGTGCTAATATAATATAAAGAGTTATTATAAAAGGGTATGTGTACAACAATTTCTAGGGAAAACAATGTGTTGAAAAAATCTAACTATGAGTAAACTATAATCTAACTGTGTGCATGCAAACATGCGTGTCCAAAAATTAAGTACAAAACCCAAAGGAAAACCAATTAAGTACAAAACCCAAAGGAAAACCACTCTCACGTGTGTCCAAAACATTCAGTACAAAATGCGTTTTTAAACCCTAATAAACCAAGTAAAGAACTCACTATGTATAGTCTCCTTCCTTTGCCATGTCAAAGTCTTTCCATCAGCCCTAACGGTCACTAGCGCAGCACTATACTCCCCAAAACCACGGGGTCTTGGGTTCGATTCCCAGCCAAACCCCATTTTTGTTCATTTTACACCTTTTTTTTTCGGCACAACCCACCCTTCTAATTTGCCCACCCCGAATGGGCCTAATTGGATAGAGTTGGCCCAATAGAAAGTTTTTTTACAGAAAGGCAGAGCATTTAACTGAATTTCACTGATGAAAGTTTCTGAATTTCCCATTTCTTCTACATTTTTCACACAATTTCAAGCATACAAATCCCTCCCAAATTCATTCCTTTCCATACAATTTCATAAAAACACCGAGTGCGATCACTATACCCACAAATGCCCAAATGTAATTGCAAAACCAATTGCAAATGGGTTTTTGTGCTCGCTGTTCGAGCATCCTAACCTTCTGGTTCAACCTACTAAGCTCAACAGCTACCTCTATTGATTCAATGTGTGCTCCGCCCTGCATCTCCTCTTCCGGAGCTCGCGCTGCGGCCGCTGCCGTCTGTGGCAGGATGGGAAGCCATTCCTCGTGCTCCTCTAGCAGTTCATTCATCAGTCTCTCGGCCAGAACATCGACCCAAAGGAAGAAATGCTTTACCTGCATGAAAGCCAAACATATCAACCGTATTGCTCAATGATCCCGACCACGAAAAAAGTCAAATTGCCCCGATTCTTACCCCCTTGTTCTCGCACACATAGAACGGTCGATTTGGGTTCTTCAGTGTCCCCGAAATCTTCCGAACAACCTCCCCCCTGCACCGCGGACAGAGCAACACCGGCATCTCCATGCCCGCCGGAATCTCGATCCGCGAGATGGCGCGGGAGCTCGAAGAAGACATGGAGCTCGATTGGCGGCCGCCCGCAGCCAATCGGGATCTCAACGCCTCCGCACACGTCCCCTCTAGCTGCAGCAGACGGCCGCGCCCTCCACAGCAATCTTCCCGCCGCCGGTGATGAAGGGGATCTCGACGCCGCCCTCTCGGCCGCCCGCTCCCGGCTCCTAGTTACCAACAGGGGTCGCCGCCTACCTCTGCGCGTGTCCGCCTCCAACCCCGTCGCACGCTCGGCTGATTGCTGCTCACCGCTGCGACATCCGGTGGAGCATTCCGCCGGGATTTTATCGCACACCCGCGGCCAGCAACGGCGACTTACTGCTGGGTCCCACAAGCAACGGTTATCTACTGGGTCCCACAAGCATCGGCCAGCAACGGTCTGATTGTGTAACGCGTCTGGTCCCACCTGTAAGGGCCGAGTCAAACACGCTGACCTGACGGAGATGGCCTCCGCCTGGTCCCACCTGTAAGGGCCGAGTCAAACACGCTGACCTGACGGAGATGGCGCAAATTGACGGAACGAGTCCTTGCGCACATACTAGGGGCAAAACTGAGGACGATTCCAAGCTAGGGGCAAAACTGAGTACATGGACACAACTGATGGCAAACGGATAATTTACCCTACTTTATTTATTAGGTCGTAGACTCATATTGCATTGGACTCCGTTATGTTACGGTATCTACCTATGATACCACTATCACCTCTCTCTTCATTAATTACAGTGATACGTCAGCTTTTTGCCAACATGGCATGCATGATACCACCTATGATACTCCCACTGTGGCTAGTCTAACATCACACTTATCAAAACAAAATGAGTGTATAGCCTAATAAATATAACACCACATTTATGTTACTCCACACTATGAAGGTAGTAACATAGTCTAGTAACATCAGCATGTTACTACTCTATGTTACTATGCACTGTGAGCAGGCTTAGCTGTCCCTAGCTCCTAGCCTTTATTAAGCAAACTGTAGCTGTAGCTGTTGCTCGCACTTTTAGCTCCTCGAGCTGGTCTGTAATAACGCTCAAGTCCCCTTGTTACGCTGTCTGGCCATTTAACCGTTTTGGCTTTATTAATTTAAAGTCGGACACGTTGTGCCTTCCGTCTAAAAGAATAAAGAAAAAAGATTATGCATGTATAGTCTCCAATTAGATTTTTTTTTTTTTGAATAGATTTTTTGACCTTAAGTTTATACAACTAGCTAATGTACGTGTAGACTTTGTATCGTGGCTCCATTTGTACTGACAAATCTAATGGAACAGATTCAACCATGTCATATTAATTAGTATGTGGTGCAAATTTGGACAGTATTTTATAAAATGATGTTCGAAGACGGGACCTTTTTTACTACACATGACTTGCAGGGATGAACGTAGCTAGCTTTGCCTTCGGAATAATACAAGTAAGGTTTTGGCTTTTTTATTTGGCAAGTACGTAGTTGTGCGTATGGTTAGGGAGCTCGAGTCGCACATAACTAAACATCACGCTTGCTAGTTATACTGAATTAGAGAAGAAGATGCATGCAGCAGCCACTAGTTGGACAATTGGCGTACTAGTGGCACTTTGAGACCGAGTCCAGTACTAAATTGGCAGTCGCATCTGTACGTCCATGAATTGTATTCAGCCTGGAATACTAACTATTTTGTACACGAGGTAGGTTATCTTATCTGAGGTGGTGGAAGTCTTGACCATGGAAAGAATCAAAGTGCTGATTCATGGAGGTGAGGTCATCTCATCTACGTAGACCATTGCACAAGGTAGATTATAAATCATTCCCCCCACGTCTCCATCTGGTTGATTCCTCAATGGCTTCTTCTACATTGGGTAAGATGGCCACAATGAATAAAGAGAGAGTAAGGTGAGAGCAAGATAGAGAGCCCCTCCCCTCCGCTTAGAGCAAGTCTAACAGACCCCCTAAATTGCCGGCGCCCTGTATTTTTCCTGCGAGATACGGGGTGAGGGCCAAAAAGGCCGCCTAACTGGCACCGTATCAGGCCTGGCCCGTATCGAAAAAATACAGCGCCCGTCAAACCGACCCCGCCGCCCCCTACAAATACAGGGTGCAGGTGCGAGTGGGGGTCCAAACCCCCACTCGCAAACCTAGCTCCGCCGTGCGCCGCCACCCTCTCCGGCGAGCAATTAGTGCACGCTCGCTCCACCATTTCCACTCGCGCCGCCATTCCCGTTCGCATGCTGGAGGATCGGGAGGCAGCGGTGGCGGGAGGCGCTCCCGCGAGCCGGAGGATGCGGAGGCGGCTTGGCGGCTGCAGTTCTCCTGCTCCGTCGGCGGGAAGCGCCGGGCCGCCAAGAAGTACTGGGGCTGGGAGGGCGTCACGGCGGTGCCGGCGAAACTGGTGGACTACTCGCCAGGTGGCCGATACTACCGCGCGTAGCCGCCCATGCCGCGCATGCCGGAGTCGTTCGCGCGGGAGTTGGCGCGGGAGCAAGCGGAGAAGGCCACGTGGGAGGCGGCGCGCGGAGGAGGAGCGTTCGGCCGCGCGCTCTTCGCGGGCGAGGGGAGCTCGAGCGGAGGAGGAGCGGCGCTAACCGGCGAGGAGGAGGAGGAGGAGGAGGACCCCGACTTCTTGGAGGCCGTGGCCGCGTCCAAAGCGGACTACGCCGACAAGCAGGAGGCGGAGCGGTAGGACGAGGCGCACGCCATCGCCCTCGTGGAGGAGTTCAAGGTGCGGGAGGCGGCGCGCACCTTCGGCGGGGTGATCATCCTCGACGACTAGGCAGCAGCGGCGGCGGCGGCAGGACATCGACTAGGCGGCAGCGGTGGCGGCAGTGTATAGTTCGTAGGCAGTGTATAGTTCGTAGAAGTCGCGATCCGTAGTATGATCACGCAATTTTGTATGCTGATGATGAACATCTATGAATGAAATGGTAGCATTTCTCCCGCGTTTAATCAATTTTAAAAATACGGAGTGAATTACGGGGTCTGCTAAATGGAACTCTGAAATTGCAGCAAAAAATGTTCTACAGGGCCCTGTATTCACTCGATACGGGGCGAGCGAATACAGGGTTAGACATGCTCTTACGAACCACCCTGGCCCGACGGCCACCCACAGCTTGTCCTCGCCACAGATCAGTATTGACGCAATGCCCACCTCGCCCAAATATGTGGATCTCGCAAGCAGACCAGCCGGATATGGTTCCTACCGAAGGTCTTCCACTAGTCCCCTTTGCTCGGGGCCTCAACCCAGCGGTCCTCCTGGTTGCTCCGCTGACTTATACAAGCCGGGCTCCACGTGATCATCGACCGCAACCTCACCTCAGAGCACACAACGGTCTGTGACTCGTCCATGGCTCCAATCCGTTGTTGTCGGCCCCATCCCGTCCCCTTCAGGGGAGATTGACAAGTCAAACTACCATCCTTGGTTTATCGTGACTTCGAGGCACAGCCAGAATATGAGCTCTTCCCCTCTTTGGGCCACAGGACATGAGACACAACATATACAGAGTATATGCTGAAATATTCAGACCGGCCATGGGTGCGAGTGCCACTCGACGTGCTAAAGCCTTAAGTTTCTTGGGTCAAAAATGCCTAGCATGACCAATATTTATGCACCGGATCCTATCCACGTTGCCAAGTTAGAATTTGAAGCACATTTTAGGGGTGTCTTGAAAGCACAATTTCAATTTCCATGTTACCTACACCCCACGGCACGTCCTCGACGAATGAGCCTGAGGCGGCATTATCGATGCACTCCATTTTATTTCTTAGTGTCACTTTCTTTTGTGTTTGTTGGAATTTATACTTGGGCTTAGCCCAAAGCCCAACTAAAATCTGAAAGTATCTTGGCCCATTCATGCACAGCCACTAGTGGGAGTGGGACTAAGTTTAGTCCCACATGGCTAGTTGGGAGAGATGTACACCAACTTATAAGGTGGAGCATTCCACCACTAGTATGAGTTGGTGTGACATGAGGAGAGGTGTGCCACTGATTGTGAGAATTAATAAGCACTGCAGAGTTGGGTGGTGCCCGAAACGAAGGCGGAATTGTAGATAGTAGCAGTTTTCCCTCAATTAAAGAACCGAGGTTTATCGAACCAGTAGGACTTTGAAATCAACAACGAGGTGAATGTTGAAGATTTCTGGCGCTTAAACTTCAACAGACGTGGACCTGCACACACTCAACCAAAATACTTTGCCCATCGAACCAGTAGGACTTTGAAATCAACAACGAGGTGAATGTTGAAGATCTCTGGCGCTTAACCTTCAACAGACGTGGACCTGCACACACTCAACCAAAATACTTTGCCCCCAACGGCGGAGAGGTTGTCAATCTCTCCGGTCTCGCAGAACACAAAGCGGTTAATTGTATGATGAAATAGAATAAATGCAAAAGTGACCAGAGGAGTAATGATGATTAAAAGCAAGTAAATGAGGTTGTAAACAATGTAAAAAGATGGACCGGGGACCATGGGTTCACTAGTGGAGTCTCTCAAGTAAATAAAATATGCATGTGATGGGTAAACGAATTACAGCTAGGCCATTGACAAGATCATGACACAAACCCAATTTAGCTATGATAAAAAGAACATGATAATATCAATGGAGGCATCACGACAAGGAACAAAGACCGTTGAGTCCAACTGCGTCTTTGTCTAGTAAGTCCACCGTGGGATCGCTATCCAGCCTGTCACCCAACGGTATTAAGTTGCAAGCAACAGACAAATGCATTAAGTAAAGCGCATGATGTAAGCAACACTAATATCAAATGAGATATTAGCACCGCTATTTTACCCTTAGTAGCAACAGCACACCCTCGTCCTTAGACGTTTCTGTCACTTGTGCTCAGGAACAAAAGGGGGCATGAACCCACTATCTAGCATAACTATCCTCTCTTGGAGATACACACAATCACTTGGCCAAAGTAACTACGCACATCGAAGAGCATGCAAAAACATAAATAACTCATATAAGAATCATGCACAATCTGAACATAACTTCATAATCCATCGGACCCAGCAAACACATCACATAGCATTACAATAATCGATCTTGATCATGTTAGGCAGCTCACAAGATCATAAGACATGAAGCACAAAGGTGAGAGACTACCATCTAGCTACTGCCATGGACCCATAGTTCAAGGTGTGACTACTCACACATCATCCCGGAGTAAGGCATGGCGATGAATAGCCCTCCGGGATCGATCTCCCCTCCGGCAGAGTGCCGAGATCAGTTCAAATGGGACCCCGAACTAGGGTTTGAGATGACGGCGCGTCGGGGTCGAGTTTCTGGAAAATAATGGCCGCGCTCACGTTTTAAGGGTTTTAGTCAACTAGTTAGCGTGCACGTGCAATGCACGTCTGTCTTAATGCAAACCGGTACGTGCAATGTGCAAGCCATGCCAATGCCTACACCATATGTGTTTAATCATGTTTGTATTTTGTTATTGTGATGCGGTTTGAAATTATGTAGTTACAAAACTCACGACCCTATTAAGGAAATTATAGTGTCCATACATAATTCTACCAAGGCAGAACATAGGGGAATTAACATGATTGTACTCTATAAGGGATTATCATGCGCAAGCGCTGTTGCAGAAAAATCATTCTTTGCATAAATCAATAGCACCACATAACTTGTTTAGGGTAACCAACGAATATTTACAGCCAACATATCTGGTCTTTCTTAAAAATGATACAGGTGAATCGTGTATGCGTATTACACAATGTTGATGTGCCTTTTTTTTTTAGATATGGGAGCAAATGCCCCGGCCTCTGCATCAATCGATGCACACAGCCATTTTATTGAAGCAAAAGTGTATCAAAGTATCCAACATCCGAAAAGTAAAGATTACATTCAACCATCAGCCAAGGTTGAGACATGAATTAACCACTTAAAAAGGAGACGACAAACTAGGCTAGCCATACTCTATCCTATTAATGTGTCGCCACCCAGTAGCCCGGAAATAGAAGTCCTGAGCAACCATCAGAAGCCGGTTGCATCCAGTATCCATATCCTTGCGGTGCTCCTCCGGCATAAGGAAAGCCCATTGCCGAATCCAATGCACAGCCCGAATAAGTACCTGCAAAAAGTTAGTTCCAGTTTGATTGTTAAAATAATGTCATTACGGGTTCTCCAAATTGCCCAACATATAGCTGAAATCCCCATACGAATTTTATTTTTATCTAACTTTGGAACTCCATTTAACCAGTTCCCAAACATGTTAGCAATACTAGAAGGAGGAGGGATGTTATAAGCAAAGAAAATCATGCGCCAAACTACTTTAACAAAAGGACAAGAAAGGAACAAATGCTGAATTGTTTCATTATCATCACAAAAACAACACTTTTGACTCCCAGTCCACAGACGTTTTGCCAAATTGTCCTTAGTTAACAACACCTTATTATTAAGGAACCACATAAAAATTTTGATTTTCAATGGCACTTTAAGTTTCCACAAATACTTCCGAAGAAACCTAGTATGTCCATTCATATAATCAAGATACATAGATTTGACCGTAAACACCCCAGAATCCGTTAGTCCCCATACAAACTTATCGGGTTCGGTGGTAAGAGTGACATCAATTATTTTTTGGCACAAACTAAGCCAAGCATTATATTTGTGTTCATTTAAACCTCTTCTGAAAGTAATATTAATTGGTGTCTGCTCGAAAACAGTAGAAACCAAGACATTCTTATGATGTGTAATGTTGATGTGCCTACCATCTCGAATATTTACAACTCAGAAACACCTTCACAATCCAGATTAGAATAGATATCCCTAGAGATGATTAGAATATAAGAATTTAGACAGACAAAAATTGAACCCATATATAAGAATTTGACCAAAGGTTGCTCTCAGTTCTTCATCCATATTGCCCTGCAGTGAAACAAATCATACTGGAAGCTTTAGATGTATCTGGAAATAAGAATGTCATAGAAATTAGTAATCACCAATTAGGCTACTTGAAACTACACTATTATGTCATAGAGGGCAATTTTTCGCGGAGATTAGAATCCCGTGTGGGGACAAAGTAGTGTTCCAGATTATTACCACATAAGAGTGACATAAACAATCCACTGCACTAACGAATTTGTCATGCACGCAAAGTCCATAGACCAAATAATCAACATCTCTACCTGAAGCTCAGCAAGTCATGAAAAGTTAAAAACCGCACACAACCAGACTGATAAAACAAAACCAAAGTGATCTGAATCCAGAATGGGCTTTCAAAGTTGGCAGTGAAGATTGATACTGTACTTCGGTTTAATGGAACCAAAATAACCAGCACCAAGCTACAGGATAAACACAATGTAAGAGAAATCGCCAATATAGATGCGGTCAAAAATTAATCTTGGATAATATTGCAACTTTTCAGGTTACGTTGTCAGCCAAACTATTAAAACACTGGTGGAAAACGGGGCTTTTGTCCCGGTTCCCCAGCCCCTTAGTCCCGGTTGCGCAACCGGGACAGCGCAATCGGGACTAAAGCCCCGACCTTTAGTCCCGGTTCTGTTACGAACCGGACCAAAGGGTCAAGACGTGGCAGCGCGCAGTGCCGCGCCTGTCGAGGACCTTTAGTCCCGGTTCTAGCCACGAACCGGGACGAAAGGTTTATTCAGTTTTTTTTTTGTTTTGCTGTTTTTCTTTATATTGTTTGTTTGTTTTACTGTTTTTCGTTTATTTTTCATTTATTGTTTTTCTTTTTAGGATCCAATTCGACGATACTATGTATATAAAAACAACTAAAGAAGGAATTACACAAACATCGCCATAAGTTGTCGAATCTTTACATATAGTCTCATATAAGTTGTCCAACCCTATTAACATACACAAAACCCTAGTTGCCCGGTGAATAAAATTCTCCTTTTTTATCTATGACTTGATCTAAGAAGAATGCCGCCAGCTCCTCTTGAATTGCTCGCAAGCGGTCTTGTGGTAGGAGCATGTCCCGCATTCCTTCGATCTATATAATTTATGGAAGGGGTCAATTTCGATATATATATGAGAGAATCTCAAACACAATTGATTGTAATAAAATAGTATTGTGAATATTGGTTTACTTACTTCAAGATGTTCTAAGAGTCTGCTCCTCTGATAACACCTCTGGCGAATGAACTCGCAGACATACAATCCACATAAGTTATTTCCGGATCCCTGTCTCGGGCACTTTATAAGAACAAAGTTCAATCAAAATAATAATCAAGCATGATAATATTATTAAACTTCAATCAAATAGATGTCCGGGTCTAGCTAGAACTACTTACCGCCAGTCTTTAAATTCAAGCTCATCTGTCCATTCACCCGGAGCCCTGTTGGTGAACCGTTCCAAACCCTGGAAGTCAATGAAAAAGAATAAATGACTATTAATTACTACATACCAGGAAATGACGAAAGTGGCCGATATAGTGCCATAATGATTGAAATTACCTCTGGATCATTCCTTTATGTCCTCCAGCTCTCTGGTTGATCACGTAGTGGGTCCATGACTTGTACTATTCCTTTGTCAGGAATAATGATAAATAACAGATAGTGGAACCTGCGCACGAATTACTCGTCAATTACACTTAATTAACAGGGAGTATAGAAGGTGTATAGACACTAACACTCACCCAAAGTTGTAAGGAAATAGTATTTGTGTTTTAGTTTCTTGCTTCCTTAACGCAAGTACCAGAGGTCCTCTGTTTCTTTCTTTATGTATAAGATTGTACTGATGAATGACATGTGGGTCAACGAACCCAATGTCATAGATTCCAGATATCTGCATTCTCGAATCTTCAATCTGCATAATAGAGTGAGGATAATTACAATATGTTTAACGAGCTGAGTTAGAGACTTAGTTACAGAAAAAAATACTTACAGACAATAGGCACTGACGTAGATTTGTCGATGGCATCTTGTTGGAATAACTGAAACAGTTCTTCAAATTCAACTGGACCTGGGCAGTTCCACGACCGTAATGCTCTTCTTTAACCTCCAGGTTGATCCAATTTTTCCCTTCCTTTGCTGCTTCCATGTACCACGCATTCAATCTTCGCATTTTTGTTGGAAGGTTCGGGACCTTCTCTGGTTTGACAAAAGGCTCCCCGTGCTTGTATTTGTACTTCACCTCAGCAATGGATACTCTATTAGCGAGCCCAAGTATTCAGCCCATGGTCACACCAAGCTCATCGGCGGCTTTTTTGATTTGTTTGTTAGTAATTTTTTAGGCCGAGGGACATCGGAACACACCCTCAGCGGGGCGCACGATTGCTTCTCCTGTGTCCGAGCTGAGGAACTCCTTGNCCGATGTGCGTAGTTACTTTGGCCAGTGATTGTGTGTATCTCCAAGAGAGAGTATTTATACTAGATAGTGGGTTCATGCCCCCTCTTGTTCCTGGGAACGAGTGACAGAAACGTCTAAGGGCGAGGGTGAGCGGTGTGTTAAAGTTATTTTGATATTTAATATTGCTTACATGCACATTACTTAATGCAAATGTCTGTTGCTTCCAACTTAATACCGATGGGTGACAAGATGGATAGCGATCCCACGGTGGACTTTTAGACAAAGATGCAGTTGGACTCACGGTCTTTGTTCATTGTCGTGATGCCTCCATAAATATTATCATGTTCACTTTATAATAGCTAAATTAAGTTTGTGTTATAATCTTGTCAATTGCCTAGCTGTAATTGGCTTACCCATCATATGATCGTTCTATTTACTTGAGAGACTCCACTAGTGAACCCATGGCCCCCGGTCCATCTTTTAATTGTTTACAAACCTCATTTATTTACTTTCATCATCATTACTCCACTGGTACTTTTTATATTTCATTTATTTCACTATACAATTAACCGCTTTGTTTTCTACGAGACCGGAAAGATTGACAACCCTTTCCGCCGTGGGGCAAAGTATTTTGGTTGAGTGTGCAGGTCCACGTCTGTTGAAGATTAACTGCCAGAGATATTCAACATTCACTTGTTGTTGATTTCAAGTTCCAACTGGTTCAATAAATCTCGGTTCGTTATCGAGTGAAAACTGCTGCTTGCTACATCCACGCCTTCGCTTGGAGCACCACCCAACTCTTCATTAGTAGCAATCAAGCTCTTTTCTGGCGCCGTTGCCGGGGAACGCACTAAAGACACATAAGGATTAGTCCCCGCCAACTTTGCCAGCACTTAGCACCCCAAAACAGTGGAGACGATTGATGACTTGTTACAATGGTTAGAGACACTGGTGGAAAACGGGGCTTTGTCCCGGTTCCCCAGCCCCTTTAGTCCCGGTTGCGCAACCGGACAGCGCAATCGGACTAAAGCCCCGACCTTTAGTCCCGGTTCTGTTACGACCGGGACCAAAGGGTCAAGACGTGGCAGCGCGCAGTGCCGCGCCTGTCGAGGACCTTTAGTCCCGGTTCTAGCCACGAACCGGGACGAAAGGTTTATTCAGTTTTTTTTTGTTTTGCTGTTTTTCTTTATATTGTTTTGTGTGTTTTACGTTTTTCGTTTATTTTTTCATTTATTGTTTTTCTTTTAGGATCCAATTCGACGATACTATGTATACAAACAACTAAAGAAGGAATTACACAAACATCGCCATAAGTTGTCGAATCTTTACATATAGTACATATAAGTTGTCCAACCCTATTAACATACACAAAACCCTAGTTGCCCCGGTGAATAAAATTCTCCTTTTTATCTATGACTTGATCTAAGAAGAATGCCGCCAGCTCCTCTTGAATTGCTCGCAAGCGGTCTTGTGGTAGGAGCGTCCCGCATTCCTTCGATCTATATAATTTATGGAAGGGGTCAATTTCGATATATATATGAGAGAATCTCAACACAATTGATTGTAATAAATAGTATTGTGAAATTTGTTTACTTACTTCAAGATGTTCTAAGAGTCTGCTCCTCTGATAACACCTCTGGCGAATGAACTCGCAGACATACAATCCACATAAGTGATTTCCGGATCCCTGTCTCGGGCACTTTATAAGAACAAAGTTCAATCAAAATAATAATCAAGCATGATAATATTATTAAACTTCAATCAAATAGATGCCCGGGTCTAGCTAGAACTACTTACCGCCATGTCTTTAATTCAAGCTCATCTGTCCATTCACCCGGAGCCCTGTTGGTGAACCGTTTCCAAACCCTGGAAGTCAATGAAAAAGAAAAATGACTTATTAATTACTACATACCAGGAAATGAACGAAAGTTGCCGATATAGTGCCATAATGATTGAAATTACCTCGGATCATTCCCTTCATGTCCTCCCAGTTCTGGTTGATCACGTAGTGGGTCCATGACTTGTACTATTCCTTTGTCAGGAATAATGATAAATAACAGATAGTGGAACCTGCGCACGAATTACTCGTCAATTACACTTAATTAACATGGAGTATAGAAGGTGTATAGACACTAACACTCACCCAAAGTTGTAAGGAAATAGTATTGTGTTTTAGTTTTGCTTCCTTAACGCAAGTACCAAGAGGTCCTCCGTTTCCTTTTCTTTATGTATAAGATTGTACTGATGAATGACATGTGGGTCAACGAACCCAATGTCATAGATTCCAGATAATCTGCATTCTCGAATCTTCAATCTGCATAATAGAGTGAGGATAATTACAAATATGTTTAACGAGCTGAGTTAGAGACTTAGTTACAGAAAAAAAATACTTACAGACAATAGGCACTGACGATAGATTTGTCGATGGCATCTTGTTGGAATAACTGAAACAGTTCTTCAAATTCAACCTGGACCTGGGCAGTTCCACGACCGTAATGCTCTTCTTTAACCTCCAGGTTGATCCAATTTTTCCCTTCCTTTGCTGCTTTCCATGTACCACGCATTCAATCTTCGCATTTTGTTGGAAGGTTCGGGACCTTCTCTGGTTTGACAAAAGGCTCCCCGTGCTTGTATTTGTACTTGTCTGTGATCACCTCAGCAATGGGATACTCTATTAGCGAGCCCAAGTATTCAGCCATGGTCACACCAAGCTCATCGGCGGCTTTTTTGATTTGTTTGTTAGTTAATTTTTGGCCGAGGGACATCGGACACACCCTCAGCGGGCGCACGATTGCTTCTCCTGTTGTCCAAGCTGAGGAACTCCTTGACCGTATGGACGGTCCTTCGGCTTCGGAATATTGCGTGCCCTCAGAACATGGGGCGGCACTGAGCATCACGTGCCTTTATAATTGTTCGGTCGTAGTCCGGTAAAATCTGCTCAGCCGTTGGTCGCGTCAGGTTTCTCAGTGTTCTCTCAACTAAGACCGGATCTAGTGGGACCATTTTGTGACGCTTCGGTGCTAACTGGCGGCTGACATCCTCTTTAACCCACACATCTAGCTCTTCTTTGGTCATTTCGTAAGGTAATTTCTCGATAGGCTTGGCGGGTTTCGCTTTCTTCTGATGACTTGTACCACTAGAACCCGAGGCAGAGGCGGCGCAGGCGGTGCTCTTCCGCTTTTGAACACGACTATGAGCCTGTGACGGCTGAGGCTGCGGAGGAGATGCCTGACACGGCGGAGACGGCTGAGGCGGTGGGAGACGGCTGACGCGGCGGAGGAGATGGCTGACGCTGCGGAGGAGATGGCTGTCGCGGCGGAGACGGCTGGGGTGGCGGAGACGGCTGACGCGGCGGAGACGGCTGACGCGGCGGAGACGGCTGAGGTGGCGGAGACGGCTGACGCGGCGGAGACGGTGACCTTGGCTTCCAATTTGGAAGCACAATGCGTTCCTTCCGCCATAGAACAGTAGTTTTTCTACCATACCTCAGTGCAGTCTCGCCTTCACCCGTAGGGTAGTCAAGCTGCAGATCCTCGTATCCTTTCATGACTTCATCCACTAAGACAATAGAATATCCATCTGGAATCGGCCGCGAATGGTAAGTACCATTAGTTACAGCAGCTAAGACTACGCCGACCGCCACCTTCACGGTTATGTTCATCAATGGAGCATGTAGCTCACAATTTTCCCTCTCCGTGATATCATCCACGGGTAGCGACGAGCCGAGATATCTGGCCGAAAGAGCTCCGTGGAAGCCACGCTGCTTTTCCGCTGAGATGGTGGGCCGCTATCTTGCTGAGAAGGATCTTCGTGCCGCTGAGCTTCCCGGGTGGTAAGTGAATCAAGGATCTGCTGCTGCCTAGTTAATCTATCTTCAATCTGCTTCAGCCGATCTGCCTCCTCTGCCTTCTTCCTCCCTCGGCTTCTATAACTGTCAGCGTCATCTGGAAATCCATACTTCCACGGCTCCTTGACCTTTTTCTCTATGGGATCCACGTAATTTGGATCCTCCTCCTCTAACGGATGAGCGTCGTCGTCTTGACGAGGAAGCGTGAAATTAGCCATTAGCGTCGTCCAAAGATTGTCTTTCACTCTATCGTCAACAAAAGTGAGAGACGAGCGTTCTGTCGCCTTCGGCTCATTCCATTCTTGAGTGGTGATCGGGACGTTGTCCCTAACAACAACTCCGCACTGACTTACAAACTTGACAAAATGTGTCAGCGGTCTGCCATCTGGAGCTACTGCTTCGATCTTGTATCTCTCTTCTTTATCACACCTTTTGGATGGGCCTCGTTTGGGGATAGAAGAAGATTTGCTCGATCCGGAGGGCTAAAAGAAGAAAGATCGTTAATGCATATATATATATATGAATCAAATAGTGGATTTAGTCAATATAGGGTTAGTTAATATACCGCGCCGGAGTTTGTAGTAATAATTGTCCGGTCACCATCATCACCGGATGCCTCAGCTTCTATCTGCGCTCCCTCGCCGGAGTCGTTCAGAAAGCTCGAGGTGAACTCCAACTCATCTTCACCGCGGATAATATCTTGCAATATGTTCTCCTGATTTTCGTCTCTGTTGTGATCCATAGTTTCTGCAAGGACAATTGACCGGGTGGTTAATGAAAATTAACCCATTCTTATTCTTATTCTTATTCTTTTAATTCTATTCTTATCTTATTCTACACTAATTATTAAAATAGCTAACACAATTGCTAACACTAATTATTAGTGTTAACACAATTGCTAACATTTCAAAATAGCTAACATTTTAATTATTCAAAATAGCTAACATTATTTAAAATAGCTAACTTGCTAACACTAATTAATACAAATTGCTAACATTTCAAAATAGCTAACATTTTAATTATTCAAAATAGCTAACATTATTTAAAATAGCTAACAATTGCTAACACTAATTAATACAAATTGCTAACATTTCAAAATAGCTAACATTTTAATTATTCAAAATAGCTAACATTATTTAAAATAGCTAACAATTGCTAACACTAATTAATACA
This sequence comes from Puccinellia tenuiflora, assembly GCA_012064385.1. Taxonomy (NCBI): domain Eukaryota; kingdom Viridiplantae; phylum Streptophyta; class Magnoliopsida; order Poales; family Poaceae; genus Puccinellia; species Puccinellia tenuiflora. Next base: position 849,181 of record QRDG01000249.1, on the reverse strand, counting down.
AATTGCTAACACAATTGCTAACACTAATTATTAAAATAGCTAACAATTGCTAAATGATGAACACATGACGTCATGGTGATGTCACCGATGAACTTGGGCACGGCTTGATCACGAAATCGTGCAATCGGCTTGAAATTGGGCACGGGCATGGGCTCTAGGAGCTAGAGGAGGCCGAAAAGAGTACGGGGTGGCGGTGGAATGGACCATATGGTCACCGGAGCTACTTCGGCGACCATGGCTAGCGGCGGCCGTAGGCGGAGCATGATGGGTACGGCGACCGGAGGCGAGAGGGAGAGGGAAAGGGTACGGGGAGATCCGCTCACCAGGAGGTCAGTACTGAGGACGGCCGGAGGAGGCGAGGGCGACGCCGCGGTGGATCAGCCGGCGGAGATGGGGAGGAGCTCGGGGCGCGTCCGAGGAAAAGCGGGCCGGCCGAGTGAGAGCGGCGGCCGGCGAGCGGGGAGCGGCGAGCGGGGAGGAGGAAGGCGGCCGACGGAGAGCGATGAGGAGGAGGGCGGCCGCCGGAAAATTGGGCAGCCTGCCGGCGTCCGTGCGGTTGGCCGTCCAAGTCCTTAGGCGATTTCGCGAATGAGAGAATGAGAGAAGGATTGGGGGAGAAGAGAGGTTAAAGGGGCCTTTCGTCCCGGTTCGTGGCTGGAACCGGGACGAAAGACCCTTCCGTCCCGGTTCCAGCCACCAACCGGGACGAAAGGGTGACCTTTCGTCCCGGTTGGTGGCTGGAACCGGGACGGAAGGGTATTTTTTCGGACACCGAAAAGGTGCGCGCCAAAAGACCCTTTCGTCCCGGTTCCAGCCACGAACCGGGACGAAAGGTTCTTTCAGAATTAAAATTTGGGCGCCAACAAAAGTTTGTTCTGTTTTTTTGTTTTAAACTTATAAAATTATAAATACAATATCTTTCGATCTGTTTATCAGAAAAAAACAATAATTTTTGTTTTAAACTTATAAAATTATAAATACAATATCTTTCAAAATGGAATTAAATATTTCTAGAAACTATAATTAAGTCTAGAAAGTTGTCCCGTTTCCAGCAGAATCGGCAGAAATTTGTGATTTTTAAAAGAGGTGGATGGAAATCTTTTCTTAGAAAACAAATTGATTATTTGTGCATATAACATGTTCTAGCATATTAAAAAAATGAATCACCCAAGTTTTGCAACATATTTCTGGTAGGTCCTTCACAAAAAAAAACCATTTCTGACACTCGGAAAATGGAAAATGGTTTTTTTATTCAATAAAAAAAACTTCCTTCGTCAACATTGTCCGTGCTTCCAAGATGCATGTTTGTGTGGAATATGGACCCATTCAAACAAACTATGCCATGTATTTGGCCATAACACCCGTTATTTCGACAGAAACCCTAGAATGTTAGGAGGAGATAGCTCTTTGTTGTGAACAAGTTTTCAACAGAACTGTCGTACTGCCTAGGACATATTCCAAGTTCCTGAGCCACGGGGTGCTGAGCCTCCGGCGCTGCGCATCCAAGAGAAGGAACCCTCACAGGGTTCATAGCTCACGTGAGAAGGACCCTCTGAAGAAACGACCACCTACTATCATACTGCCTATCCAATAGATACATGTAGCGACGGACGTGCTCATCCTCCTCCCTGATACGGCGACGTACCACCTCCTCGGAGGCCGGCTCCCTCTGCACCGAGCGTGGCCCACGCGACTGCCACCACAGAAGATCCGGGTCGACGATGTCACCCGATTCCTCACCAAGCTGCGCGTCCCGGAAGGTAGCACCTCCCAGTGCCAGCCCGGTGGAGCCCAGTCCCGCACATCGCCCCTCTGGTCCAACATGGACATCGTCGCCGAGAACACCTAAGTCAAAAACGCCTAAGTCAAAATTTTGTTACAATGGAAGGAGTGATGAGGTTGTAGATATGAGTTTAGATGTGATATGGCAATGGAGGCCAAGCCTATATATAGAGTGATCAGGGCCTTTAGTACCGGTTTGTGTTACCAACCGGGACTAAAGAAGCACACGGATCGTGTGTTTCTTCAAGCGCTTGTGAGCCGTTGGATCGGGGGTGTGTTTCTTTAGAGCGCTTGTGAGCCGTTGGATCAGAAGCACACGGATCGTGTGTTTCCTTCGAGCGCTTGTGAGCTGTTGGATCAGGGCCTTTAGTACCGGTTCGTGTTACCAACCGGGACTAAAGAAGCACACGGATCGTGTGTTTCTTTCAAGCGCTTGTGAGCCATTGGATCAGGGGTGTGTTTCTTTAGAGCTCTTGTGAGCCGTTGGATCAGAAGCACACGCCTATAAATAGCGACGTCCCTGCAGCGAAACGGCACACAACGAGTGGTGGTGGTGGTGGAAGTGGTAGCCATGCCCCTCGGTCGGATCCAGCAGCTGCAAGGCTCTCTCATGATCTACAACATTCCCAACACTTTTTGGGACGGTCGTTAATCATGAGAGATGTCTTGCGGCTGCTTGGATCGAAGGTCGATTTGCTGCTCACGACGACGCGAGACGGATGCGCAAGCTTCCGGATGGGAAAAACCAGTGTTGGATCAGCCACATGACCCTATATGCAAATCATTCGGATTCCCGTCATACAGCCCAACGGTGCATTTGATATGCAGGCACTCACGAGCCACCGTTGGGCTGTATGACGGGAATCCATGTGCTTCTGATCCAACGGCTCACATATCAACGCTCCTTTAGTCCCGGTTCAATCTACCAACCGGGACTAAAGACGAAGAGTTGCCCTGATATTTTAGCTATAAATACCAAACATGATCGAGGAGGAGATGAAGAACAAGAGTACGGCAACAGCGGAGAAGAAGCTAGTCAAACTAGTCCGGAAGGCAAAGACCGATACAAATCATTCGGATTCGCCTGCATACGTCCAACGTGCATTTTATATGCAGGCACTCACGAGCCATGTTGGGCTGTATGCATGTGAAACCGTATGTTTTGTTCTATATCTACCGAATACAAGTCATACAAGTCATTTGATATGCAGGTAATAACAAGTCAGGTGAAACTGTGTGCGCGCCAAAAGACCCTTAGTCCCGGTTCTAGCCACCGGACTAAAGGGTCTTTTGGCGAATACATCATGTTTGAGAACACTCTTACATAAATATTATTACACGAAGACGAAGGCGGGAAAGCGGTTGGAAGATCATCAGAGAAGTCTTGCCGCTTTCTTATGGTCACACCGACCGTAACCATGGAGCATCTTCATCATTCAACACGATGGTTGGGTCAGTTTTGACCGTGAAGGGGGAATTTCATCAAACTTATCGTAATCTTCTGACATGTCTGTCTTGTCCTCCACTCCCACGATGTTTCTTTTCCCTGAAAGAACTATGTGACGCTTTGGCTCGTCGGATGATTTATTCGTTTCCTTATTTTTCATCTTTCTCGGTTTGGTAGACATGTCCTTCACATAGAACACCTGAGCAACATCATTGGCTAGGACGAATGGTTCGTCTCCGTAACCAAGATTGTTGAGATCCACTGTTGTCATTCCGTACAGCTTGTCTACCTGAACCCCCACTCCATTCAGCTTGACCCATTTGCACCGGAACAAAGAGACCTTAAAGAAGGTCCATAGTCAAGTTCCATATCTGCTCTATGTAACCATAATATGTGTCCTTTTGTCCATTGTTGTTTATGCATCAAACCGGACACCACTGTTTGGTTGCTGCTCTTTTTATCTTGGGCGATCGTGTAAAATGTATTTCCATTTATCTCGTACCCTGGAAAGTCAACACAGTCGAAGATGGTGACCTGGCCAACAAGTAAAGCTGATCTCCAACAGTGTTGTCATTAATGAGATGTGTTCGCAACCAACCGCCGAAAGTATCAATGTGTTCATGTGTAATCCAGGTGTCGGACTGTCCCGGGTGTTGAGACCGTAATATGTTTCTTGTGTTTCTCGATATACGGGGCCACCAAGGTAGAACTCTGTAGAACTGTGTAGTGTGCCTGAGTTAAAGAATGCCCGTCCCTGCATATGTCTGCTTTCTTTCCTAGCGTGCCTTTTCCACTCAGTCTCCCCTCATGTCTTGATTGTGGAACACCAATCGACTTAAGGTCAGGAATAAAGTCAACGCAGAACTCAATGACTCCTCTGTTCCATAGCCCTTGGAGATGCTTCCTTCTGGCCTAGCACGGTTATGGACATATTCTTTAAAACTCCCATGAACCTCTCAAAGGGGAACATATTGTGTAGAAAAACAGGACCGAGAATGGCAATCTCTTCGACTAGTGAACCAGCAGATGCGTCATAATATTGAAGAACGATGGTGGGAACACCAACTCGAAACTAACAAGACATTGGACCACATCGTTCTGTAACTGTGTCAGATTTTCTGGATTGATTACCTTCTGAGATATTGCATTGAGGAATGCACATAGCTTCACAATGGGTACTCGAACATTTTCCGGTAGAAGGCCCCTTAGTGCAATCGGAAGCAACTGCGTCATAATCACGTGGCAGTCATGAGACTTTAGGTTTTGAAATTTTTTCTCAGCCATATTTATTATTCCCTTTATATTCGACGAGAAGCCAGACGGGACCTTGATACTGTTCAGGCATTCAAAAAAGATTTCCTTCTCTGCTTTGGTAAGGGCGTAGCTGCTCCGGTGTATCTTGTTCTGTGGATGCATGTTGTTTGGGTCTTTCATACGTTGTTGGTCCTCCCGTGCTTCCGGTGTATCTTTTGTCTTCCCATACACGCCCAGGAAGCCTAGCAGGTTCACGCAAAGATTCTTCGTCACGTGCATCACGTCGATTAAAGAGCGGACCTCTAGGACTTTCCAATAGGGTAGCTCCCAAAAATAGATTTCTTCTTCCACATGGCCGCATGTCCGGTACCGTCATTCGGAACAGATTGACTGCCAGGACCTTTTCCAAAGATCACTTCTAGATCCTTGACCATATCAAATATATCATCACCAGTACGGTGGTCAGGCTTCCTCCGAGGCTCGGGCAGACCTTGGAAATGCTTGCCTTTTTTTTTACGGGATGCTTGGTCGGAAGAAATCGACGATGCCCCAGGTACACAACCTTCTTACACTTCTCCAAATATATACTATCTGTCTCCTCTAAACAGTGCGTGCAAGCATTGTATCCCTTGTTTGTCTGTCCTGAAAGGTTACTAAGAGCTGGCCAATCATTGATAGTTACGAACAACAACGCTCGTAGGTCAAATTCCGCCTGTTTGTACTCATCCCACACACGTACACCTTCTTCGCGCCACAACTGTAAAAGTTCTTCAACCAAAGGCCTAAGGTACACGTCAATGTCATTCCCGGGTTGCTTCGGGCCTTGGATGAGCACTGGCATCATAATAAACTTCCTCTTCATGCACAACCAAGGAGGAAGGTTATAGATACATAGAGTCACAGGCCACGTGCTATGACTACAGCTCTGCTCTCCAAAAGGATTCATGCCATCTGTACTTAGGCCAAATCTTAAGTTCCTTGCGTCATCTGCGAAGTTCGGGAACTCTCTCTCGATTTTTCTCCACTGTGACCCATCAGCGGGGTGTCTCAACATCGCGTCTTTCTTACGATCTTCTTTGTGCCATCGCAACAACCTGGCATGCTCTTTGTTTCGAAACAAACGTTTCAACCGTGGTATTATAGGAGCATACCACATAACCTTGGCAGGAACCCTTTTTCTCGGGCGCTCGCCCTCAACATCACCAGGGTCATCTCGTCTGATCTTGTACCGCAATGCAGTGCAGACCGGGCATGCATCCAAATTCTCGTACTCCTCACCACGATAGAGGATGCAGTCATTAGGGCATGCATGTATCTTCTGCACATCTAATCCTAGAGGGCAGACAATCTTCTTCGCTTCGTATGTACTGGCGGGCAATTCGTTATGCTTTGGAAGGTCCTTCTTCATTATTTTCAGCAACTTTTCAAAACCTTTGTCGGTCAAACCGACCTCTGCCTTCCATTGCAGCAATTCCAGTGTGCTACCCAGTTTTTTCAGGCCATCTTCACAGTTTGGGTACAACGGTTTGTTGTGATCCTCTAACATGCGCGCGAATTTCGACCTCTCATTTTCTGTTCCGCAGTCTCTCCGTGCATCAGCAATGGCACGACCAAGATCATCAGTCGGCTCATCTAGATCTTCAGCTTCCCCCGTTGCAGTATCACCGTATTCAGGGTACATAGAAGAGTTGTAATCATCATCTTCTTCTTCATTTTCTTCCATCATAACCCCTGTTTCTCCGTGCTTGGTCCAGCAATTATAGCTGGGCATGAAACCGTGCCGAAGCAGGTGGGTGTGAAGGATTCTGGAGGAAGAGTAATCCTTCTTATTCTGACAGACAACACATGGACAACACATAAAACCATTCTGTTTGTTTGTCTCGGCCGCAGCGATAAAACTACCAAGTCCCGTAATGAACTCGCCAGTTCGTCGGTCACCGTACATCCATTGCCGATTCATCGAGCACCTTATATATTTCGAGTTATATATTGCCGACTCATCTGCATTATATGAGTATATTATATTACACACAACATCATGAATAGAAGTTCATCACATTAAAACCTTCCGCAGAGTACTGACCAAATGTAATACATAGTCCTAATGATGAAAACATACAGTGAAATTAACATACAAACTATCTAATGCATTTAAATGCAACAACAAATGCGATCAAAATCGCAACTAAGGTAACAATTGATCCGACGGCATAATGATACCAAGCCTCATTTTTTATGGCATCTTTTCTAATGTTTCTAATCTTCTTACGCATTGCATCCATCTCGATCTTGTGATCATCGACGACATCGGCAACATACAGCTCCAATTTCATCTTCTCTTCTTCAATTTTTTGATTTTTTCTTTCAAATCATCGTTTTCTCTTTCAACTAAATTTAACCTCTCGACACGAGGGTCGGTCGGAATTTCAGGTTCATATATGTCCTAGATCAAAATATCTATGTCAAATGTTTGGTCGGCATAATTGTTAAAATAAAGAAATTAAAAACATAGTTATAAAAGATAATATACCACATCCGAATCATAGACCGGACGAGGGCCGACGGGGACGGATATCAAAACCATGACACTATACATATAAAAAACAATTATACAAATAAGAAAAATTATACAGGTAACAATGTAAATCATATAAGTAAGAATAAGAAGCTCACGAAGGTGGTGTCGGCGACGGGGCGCCCGGCGCGGGCGATCGACAACAGTGAGGACAAGGACACGAATGGGACGGCACTAATTAAAAACAACAAATCATACTTTAATTTGAAATCAAATTGCATATACAAAAATAAACTAGCAATAAGTCAACTAGCCTAGAATTTGAGCAATTCTAACTTAGGCATTTCATCAAACACCTAGCATGCAACACCAATGAAATGAGGAGCAAAAATAGCGATAGAGATGAATCCGAGCTCCGAGAGGATAAGGTTTCTAACCTATTAGAAGCCTTGGGTGGATGGGGCAAACTTAATGTGGACAAATGGTGGAAAAAAATATGGATCAAATGGAGCTTTGTGAGGAGCTTGAGAAGAAAATGGTGATGAACTCGAGCTCCTCGGGCAGGAAGAAGGTGATATAGTGAGAAAACACCTTTTGTCCCGGTTCGTATTACAAACCGGGACTAAAGGTAAGCCTTTTGTCCCGGTCTATAACACGAACCGGGACAAAAGGTTCCCGCGTCGGACCCCACCTCGGGGGCTGTCGGGTGCGGACCTTTTGTCCCGGTTCGTACCACGAACCGGGACAAAAGGGTCCCAAAGAACCGGGACGGATGCCTCCCGGTCCCCGCGCGTCCTCCGAGCCGCACGAACCGGGACGAAAGGATCCTTTAGTCCCGGTTCGTGCCGTGACCGGGACTAAAGCCTCCCAGTGTCCAAAACGGAAGGCTTGTTTTCTACTAGTGAGATCATAGAGGATGAGGGTGATGCTATTGATCTCTCGGATCTGGTGGAGTCTCAACCGGTTGAAAGCAGATGGGTAGTGATGCTTAGGGTTTGCTTGAATACCAGCTTTAGCCATACTGCGTTCTTTACGTCCATGCAGATTTCCTGGGAACCTGCACGTGATGTTGTCTTCAGGACAATAGATGATTTCACTTTCACAGCCCAATTCAATTGTATTGGGGACTGGAGGAAGGCAATGCATGGTGGCCCTTGGTTGTTTCGTCGCCAGGCAGTAATCATTGAAGAATATGATGGGTTGGTTAATATCGAATCAATCACTCTGGATTCGATCCGCGTCTGGGAACGGATAATGGGTCTCCCTGACCTAATCCACAATGAGGCGGTTGCAAAGACACTGGCAGCTAAGATGGGAGAAGTGTTGAAGGTAGATATGGGAATTAGTGGAGTTTACTATATCAATTTTGTCAGGGTTTATGTGAGGATCAAAATCAATAAGCCCCTACTGCGTTTTGTCACTGGAAGGGTTGGACCAGTACTAGGGCCGTAGCAGTTTCTTGTGCTCTATGAGAAGATGCCGTGGTTTTGTGCTAACTGTAGGGTGATAGGCCATGTGGTGGATCAATGTGGCAATAGAGATCATGATTCTTCAAAGTATCAGTATGGAAACTTTATGATGGTTCCATTGGAAGAACTCTGGTTTAAACCCCCTAAGGAGTTTGTTGCTAGGCCAGGTGTAAGCAATGTAAGAGGGCGAGGTAGAACCTCTCGTGAGGGAGGAGTGGAGATACAGAGGTAGGGCGTGGTGGCAGGAGTGGTGGCACTTCATACATGGCTAACCATCCGGTTATGGAACAGCCTAACTTTGGTCCAAATTTGGGAAACATCCCTGATAGGCTGGCCCGGAAAAGGCTGGTTAAAGTGAGAGATAATGAGCCTATCAAACCTACTTTGTGCCTGACAGCCACAACGCATGACGATGCTCAGGAGGAGTTGGTTGTTGAGACTACTCCACAAAGGTGCAAGAAAGTAAGAGGCAGAGGAAACTGACTTAGAATCAGATGCAACAGGCAATTTGAATAAGGCGGGCCCCTTCGAGGGGTGCCGCCAGGATCAATGAGGATCTTGAGTCAGAACTGCCGAGGTTTGTCCTCCAACTCGGCAGTTCGTCCACTGCAAGACCTGCATAGGCAATACAGGTCGGATATTCTCTTCCTCTCGGAAACACATCTTGATAGATCGAGTGGGGAGAGACTGAAATTAAAATTGGGTTTTGCAAACATGTATGCAGTTAACAGTGATCGAAGAGAAGGCGGGCTGTTGATGTTCTCTTCTCAACAGGTCCGTCTTAGCTTGAAATAGCTTCACAAGAATTACATTGATGTGTTAGTAATGGGTGATGATCCCAGTAAGGACTGGCGACTGACTTGTTTGTATGGTGAATCAGTCTATAGACATAAACATAAGACATGTAGCTGTTTACGAGACTTGCATGGTCAAGCTCAGCACCGTGGTTGGTAATTGGTGACATGAATAAGATTCTGTATAATTCGGAAAAAGAGGGAGGTGTACCTAGGCCTCAGAGGTACATGCAGGCTTTCCGTGACTGCTTGATGGACTGCAGTTTACATGATTTGGGTTACACAGGTGATCTATTCACCAGGCATAGAGGAAATACGTGTGAACGACTAGACCGGGCAGTGGGCAATGCGGACTGGTCCAATTTGTTCCCACATGCTGTGGTGCATCATCTTACATCGCCGGGATCTGATCACCGGCCCATTATGGTGGACACAGAGATGTACGCGGCGGCTTTGGAACACCGGAGTGGCCGGCGGCATTTTGAGGGGAGATGGCTTAAGGAGGAGAAGGTGGGGGAGATTGTGTCAGCCGCTTGGGAACATGCTCCCCTGTAATCCCCTGTCATGTCTAAGCTACGATCAGTCCATTCTGAACTGCATGAGTTGGATCGTTCGGTGCTGAAGGTACCAAAGAAAAAACTAAGAGACTTTACAAAGGAATTGGACAAATTACTTAGTGAACTGATGGGTGTTGTTAACTCTCAGAGGCAAGCTGAGGTTATTAGACTGATTGAAGTGGCATTGGAACAAGAGGAAATGCATTACATGCAGAGAAGTAGAGCAAATTGGTTACTGCATGGTGATAGGAACACGACGTTCTTTCAAAATTTTGCAAAAGCACGCCGGAAGAGGAATGCGATCACCAAACTGAAGGATAGAAATGGTGAGTGGAAAGAAGGAAATGATGAGATCGGTAGTCATATTAAAGACTATTTTTAATATCTTTCCAAACTGAGGAACAGGGTACGGATCCTGCGCTGCTAAGCAGGGTGTGGCCCCGTGTTTCACAATCGATGAATGAAGCACTGCTGAAACAATACACAGTCGAGGAAGTCAAATCAGCTATGTTTAGTATAGGAGACTATAAAGCTCCTGGAACTGATGGATTGCATGCTATCTTTTTCAAGAAATTCTTGTCAGGTGTTGGTGATCAGGTTACAGCTGAAGCATTGCAAGCCTTGAATACAGGAGTCATACCTGACGGTTGGAACGACACTGCCATAGTCCTCATTCCAAAGATTGATAGTCCTGAGATGATTACACAATTCCGACCAATTAGCCTATGTAATGTAATGTACAAGGTGTGATTGCGAAGGTCTTGGCGAAGAGATTAAAGGTTATTTTACCTGGAATTATATCTCCTATCCAAAGTGCATTTGTCCTGGGTAGGTTGATTACTGATAATGTGCTGATCGCATATGAATGCTTCCATACAATTAAGAAGAAGAGGCAAGGAAAGACAGGTCTTTGTGCAGTTAAACTGGACATGAACAAGGCCTATGATCGAATGGAATGGGGATTTCTACATGACATGATGCTGAAGCTAGGTTTTGCTCAAGCTTGGGTAAACATGATCATGGCTTGTGTGACCAGTGTGACCCATTATCTCCATATCTATTTTTCCTACAAGAGGCATCAGGCAAGGTGACCCATTATCTCCATATCTATTTTTCCTATGTAGTGAGGGCCTTTCTAGTTTTCTGCAACATGAGGAGGTGTTTGGTGGTATTCAAGGTGTTAGGGTGTGCTGTAGTGCACCGTCGATTTTGATAGAATTAGAAAAGGAGATTGATTTGCCACGCATTGTGGTCTTTCACGTATCTCATATATATAGGCATTTGCACAAGATATACATGGATACCAATCCTAACCATAATGGCTGAATGTCGAATGTGGCCAAGCGCCACACGATCTCGAACGAAGTGAAGGTCGATCTCGATGTGCTTGGTCCGCTGATGCTGAACAGGATTCGTGGACATGTAAACAGCGCTGACATTGTCGCAAAAGATAACAGTAGCGCAATGAAGTGGGCGATGAAGCTCCTGGAGGAGTTGGCGAAGCCAACTTGCTTCGGCGACGGCGTTGGCGACAGCCCGATACTCCGCTTCAGCACTAGAGCGAGACACCGTGTGCTGACGCTTGGAAGACCAAGAGATCAAGTTATCGCCGAGGAAGACGCAGTACCCAGAGGTGGAGCGCCGGGTGTCTGGACAGCCAGCCCAGTCCGCGTCGGTGTAGGCGACGAGGCGGTCCGTCGTGCAAGGCGTGAGCTGGAGACCGTGACGAAGCGTGCCCTTGACGTACCGAAGAACTCGTTTGACCAAAGCTAAGTGCTGATCGCGAGGGTCGTGCATGTGAAGGCAAATCTGCTGCACGGCGTAGGCGATGTCCGGACGAGTGAATGTCAGGTACTGAAGAGCACCCGCCAGGCTGCGGTAGGCGGAGGGATCGGCGACAGGGCGACCAGCCTCGGCCGCAAGCTTCGGCGAGGTGTCCACAGGCGTGGACGCGGGGTGGCAGGAGCTCATGCCGGCACGCTCGAGAATCTCGAGAGCGTACTGGGTCTGGGAGAGAAACATCCCCTGGGAATCTCGTCGGACGGCAAGGCCGAGGAAGTGATGAAGCTCGCCCAGATCGGTCATGGCAAACTCGGCACTGAGGGCGGTGATGACGCGCTCGAGTAAGGCCGTGGACGAAGCCGTGAGGATGATGTCGTCGACGTAGAGGAGCAAGTATGCCGTGCCGTGTATGCCGTGAAGGATGAAGAGCGACGTGTCCGATTTGGAGCAGGTGAAGCCGAAGGCGGTGACGAAAGTCGCGAACCGATGATACCAGGCGCGAGGGGCTTGCTTCAGCCCGTAGAGCGCCCGGTTGAGGCGGCACACATGACCAGGGCGGGCAGAGTCAACGAACCCGGTGGGCTGATGACAAAAGACTACCTCGGAGAGTTTCCCATGGAGGAAGGCATTCTTCACATCCAGTTGACGAATCGTCCAGTTGGCGGAGAGGGCGATGGAGAGAATAGTCCGGATGGTGGCGGGTTTTACCACCGGACTAAAAGTCTCATCGAAGTCGATGCCGTGCTCCTGTGAGAAGCCGCGAAGCACCCAACGCGCTTTGTAGCGGTCTAGGGAGCCGTCGGGTTTGTACTTGTGCCGAAAGATCCACTTGCCGGAGACGATGTTAGTGTTCGCAGGCGGGACGACAAGGTCCCAAGTGTCGTTGGCGAGGAGAGCGCCATACTCGTCGGTCATGGCCGCGAGCCAGTTCGGGTCCTTGAGAGCACCGCGAACTGACTTAGGGACCGGCGAGGGAGAGGCGGTGGTGTCGACGTGGAGGTTGAGGCGGGCGCGCGTGCCGATGATCTTGCCGGCTTGACGGCGAGTCACCATGTGGTGAACAGGAGCGGTCGGGGCGGTAGGCGATGGCGCGGCGTCAGGCGGTACAGCCTCGTCATCGTCAGAGGCCGCAGGAGACGGACCAGCCGGCGAGGGGCCAGGTGCTGATGAAGCCCAGGTAGGGGAGGCCGGTGTCGCGGGAGACGTCGAGGCAGGGGAGGCCGCGGGAGACGGCCCAGGAGCTGGTGAGGCCCGGCTCGGAGAGGCCGGTGGTGAGGACGCTAGCGAGGGGGCCGGCGTGGAAGCCGACGTGCGCGAGGCTGAAGGCGTCGACGCGTAGACGGCTGGTGGAGAGGGAGGCCCAGCGGGCCGTTGCACCTCGGCAGAGCAACGCGGCCCGGCATGCATGGGGGGCACGGGCACCGAGACGGGGACGTCGATCGGATCGACGTCGAGCGGTGGTGAGGCGGTGTGCTGCTGCAAGTTAGTAACTGAAAAACCGGGAGCAAAAGGGAACTGAGTCTCATCAAAAACCACATGCCGCGAGATGATGATGCGCCGAGACTCTATATCCATGCAGCGATAGCCCCGATGGTTGGATGTGTAACCTAGAAAAACACAGGCGACCGAACGAGGAGACAGTTTGTGTGGCATAGTAGCAGCGGTGTTAGGATATGAGAGTAAGTAGGAATCACGGAAAACAGGGCGAAAAAGGGGCATGGCGCGGAAATAGCTTTAGTGGGAATGCGGTTGAGGAGGTATGTGGCGGTGTGAAGAGATTCAACCCAAAAGGTAGTCGGCATGTGAGCTTGAAAAAGCAAAGTGCGAACAATATCATTAACAGTGCGAATAATGCGTTCAGCTTTACCGTTCTGTGGAGACGTGTATGGGCATGAGAAACGGAGGAGGATACCGTGTGCGGCGGCAAGGGCGTGAAGAGCATGATTGTCAAACTCTTTTCCATTGTCCATCTGAATTGCTTGGATGGAGAGGGAAAACTAAGTGGCAGCATAGTTGCGAAAGTTAGACAACAATGAAAACACTTCAGATTTACGCCGCACAGGAAACGTCCACAAATAATGAGTAAAATCGTCTAAGATGACAAGAAAATACTTATAGCCAGAAACACTCTCCACAGGTGATGTCCATAAATCACAATGTATTAATTCAAAAGCACGATGAGTTTGTGTGGTAGAAGCCGAAAAAGGTAACCGTACATGACGTCCGAGTTGACAAGCATGACAAGTACTAGGGGTGGGCGAAACTTTGGTGAATGGGAGGAACGTGGATGACACAAGGCGTTGGAGAGCACCATGACCAAGATGACCGAGACGCCGATGCCACAGGGTGGAGTCCGGGGAGACGGTGGTGAGGGCGCATGGCGTCGAGGTGACCGGATAGAGGTCACCCGTGCTACTGCACCTAAGAATCACGGCCCCTGTCCTGAGATCCTTCACAGAAAAACCCCACGGGTCAAATTCAACTGAACAGAAATTATCAGTGGTAAATTGACGGACGGAAATAAGATTTTTAACAATGCGAGGAGTAACAAGTACATCACGAAGGGAAAGAGTGCGCTATGAATTTGTAGAGAGAGACGCATGTCCGGATTGAGTGACCGGTATAGAGGAACCATCTCCAACGAGAACACGAGAGTGTGGTGGAGATGATGAGAGGGTGAGTAGGTTACCGGCGTCCGAAGACATGTGAGCGGATGCGCCCGTATCCATATGCCAGTCGGTGGGAGCCTGAAGGCTCATGGTGTTGAAGTAGTTGGCGAGGGCGGAGGGATCCCAGGTTGGTGCAGGGGAGGCACCATAAGGCGCACCATACGGAGCCTGGTCGGGGTAGGAGAACGTCGCCGGTGGAGGGGGCACAGGGTAGGTGAGGTACCCCTGCGCGGCCGGTCGTGGCGGAGGTGCGTAGGCGGGGCGTGGAGGAGGCGCGTACGAGGGACGCGGGGCGGGCGCGAAGGGGCGAGGCCCGAGGACCCCTGGAGATCCGACCATGGGGTACATGTGGATGGCGCCGGTCCATGGGTTCTGCACGGTGGGGACGGGTGCCGGTGCGGGGTACCCAGTCTTCCTCTTCTTCCCCCGGCCGCGGTGAGGAGCAGCGGGGGCACCCTGGCCCGAGGGGGCGCCGTAACCCGGAGGGGCGCCGTAGGTGGGTGGTGCAGATGACGCCGGGGCGCGGTAGCCGCCAGGGGCAGTGGCGGAGTAGAAGACCCCCGGCGTGGACGAGCGCTTGGTGGAGGGCTTGAGCTCGTGGAGGAGCAGAAGGTTGCGGAACTGCAGGAAGTCGGGGAAGGGCGTCATGTATGGCGCCATATTGCCAACCTCCTTGAAGTCGTCGGAGAGACCCTGGATGGTGTTCCAGACGAGGGCGTTGTCGGTGACCGGGGCACCGTTGTCGGACAGGGCGTCGGCGACCGATTTCTGCTCAAGGCAGTAGTCGGTGACGCTCCTGTCGCCCTGCGCGATGTTCCAGAACTTCTGCTCGAGGTAGCCCGTGCGCACTTCCTGGTTGTCACGGAAGAGGGCGGTGATGCGCGAGAGTATGGTGAAGGCGTTGGGCGCCTCCGTCATCACCATGTCGACGATGTCGCTGTTGATGGAGCCGTACAGCCAGCGCAGGACGGTGGAGTCCATCCGCAGCCAGTCCTCGGGGTCGGTGGCAAGGGGGACAGCGGAGACGAGGTGGTCGACAAGGGCGTACTGATTGACGGCAACCTGCAAAAAATTGCGCCACTTGGTGTAGTTGGAGGCCTTGAGGTCGAGGGTGACGGGGATGAGAGACTTGATGCTCTGGATCGCCGTGGCTTGAGCCCAGAGCGCGGCGTGGTGGTGTGTAGCAGGGGGAGGGGGAGGGGGAGGGGGGAGCTCAGTGGCGGCGGCCATGGGAGAGGCGGCGCGGCGGCGAGATGGGGCGGCTACCCTAGGGCGGCGGCGGTAGACGAAGGGGGCGGAGGCGTGAGATCGTTTGTCTGATACCATGATAGAATTAGAAAAGGAGATTGATTTGCCACGCATTGTGGTCTTTCACGTATCTCATATATATAGGCATTTACACAAGATATACATGGATACCAATCCTAACCATAATGGCTGAATATCAAGCACTAAATATGGCAGGGTATAAACCGAATATGCTAGGTATATGCAGGGCATATTCGGTTTGCCTAACAGATTTCTCATTTGCTCTTTGCCGACGACTCCCTGATACTGATGAAAGCTGATGTGTCTAAGGCCACTGCCCTTCGTAATGTTCTGGACTTGTACTATGCAAGCTCGGGTCAGCTTGTAAGTGAGGCAAAGTCTAGTGTTTTTTCAGTCCAAACACTAGTGTGGAGGTCAGAGAAGAAGTGTGTTTGAAGCTAAATATTATCATTGTCAGACAAATACTTGGGTTTGCCTGCTCTTCTGGGTGCAGACCGAAGTGATTCTTTCGAGCACCTTGTTGATCGAGTGAATAAAATGATCAATGGATGGAATGAGAAACTCCTATCTATGGGAGGGAAGGAAATACTACTCAAGGCATGTGCTCAATCGATCTCTGTTTATGCAATGTCTGTGTTTAATATACCAAAGCAAATTTGCAAGGAGATAAACAATGCAATTGCTCGGTTTTGGTGTGGAGGTACAGAGCATAATAGGAAAATCCATTGGATGACATGGCGGAAAATGTCGGTTCCTAAGAAAGATGGTGGCACGGGTTTCCGAGATTTACACAACATTAATCAAGCCATGTTAGCTAAACAATGTTGGAGACTACTTAGTGAACCAGATTCTCAATGTTCACAGGTCTTACGGGCAAAATACTACCCAGATGGTGACTAAATTAATGTTGTGCTAAAAAAGGGTTCATCGTATACTTGGCAGAGCATCATGTCAGGCTTGAAAACTTTCAAGTGCGGAAGCATTTGGAGTGTAGGAAATGGTTCAACTATCAATATTTGGTCTGACCAATGGGTGCCCTCCAGCCCTAATCGCCAGGTTATGACACCAAGAGGAGCTTGCCTCTTGTCTACTGTCCAAGAACTCATTGATCCAGTGACTGAGAGTTGGGACGAGGAGCTTCTTTGAGACAATTTTTGGTCCATAGATGTGGAGAGAATCCTACAAATTCCACTACCAAATCATGGACAACCTGACTTTATTGCTTGGCATCTCAATAAATCAGGATGTTTCTCGGTGAGATCTTCCTATCATGAGGAATGGAAGGCAATGTATATAAGGAGACTTCAGAGAGGTGATGGAACAGCTAAATCATCGCCACATGAAGTTCGGAAAAACATCTAGAATGCAAAGGTACCACACAAGGTTCAGATTTTCAATTGGCATGGCTGCATGGAATAGTCCCTTGCCCGTGTATACTGGCAAATAAACACATTGGCACAACTTTAACTTGTTGGAGATATGCCCTAGAGGCAAATAAATAAAGTAGTTTATTGTAATATCTCATTAAAGTTTATAATTAGTTTTATACCATGCTATAACTGTATTAAGAGGAAACATTAATACAGGTGTGGTATGTAAACAACCAGGTCCCTGGCATGTATATGGATGCCCTAGTTCATTGGTCAACCGATGATTGAGGTTTCCCAATCATGGGCATTTATGCCAATTGACAATGGAGTCATTTCATTGGGTGAATGAAAGTGATGGACGTTACCCAATAGCGATTATCACAACGCGATCAAGTCACGAAGTTCACCATTGTGATGATTAGGAAACGTGGTACTTATTCCTTAGACCGTGAGATAATAATCCTATCACTATCACCGGAGGATGCCTTGACTGTATCAACCGTCACACCGTAACAGGGTGATCATAAAGGTGCAGCTCAGGTATGCAAAGGTGGTAAGTTGAGAAGTATGTATCAAGGAGCGTGATTTGCACCTCCGCATGAGTATCAAGGAGCGGGATTTGCACCTCCGCATGACGGAGAGATACTCTGGGCCCACTCGGTGAGTCTTCATCCAAATATGCTGCGCAGCGTATGACTAGGTGAAAGGGATCGTATGGGCACCTAGAGGGGGGGTGAATAGGTGCTACACCAATTTTCATGGGGATGAAAGACCACGGGGAACGAGTTGAAGGAGACTTGACTGGTAATGAGATAGAACTAAGCATGGAGATGCTAGATGATCATCTCGGGCAAGTCAGTATCGTGATAGCAAAGGGAAAGAGAATCTATGTTTATGGTTCAACGAGAAAGTTATTTCGTGGAATGCACACGGGTCATTATGGGCATCCTAGTCCTGCTAATGATCATTGATCGGAGAGAAGTCTCGATCATGTCTGGAGTGTTCCCGAACTGTAGGGTAACACACTTAAGGGTTTGACGATGCTAGGAGATCGTTCTGGTAGTGTTGGAATTATCGAAGATATGATAGGAGAGAACCGAAAGAGTTCCGGAGAAAACCGAAGGAGTATCGGAGTGATCCGAAGGAGTTTCGGAGTCACGGGAATTTATATATATATATATGAATATATTAATTGGAGAATTATATATATTCATATTGGTGGAAATAAATTCGATAATGTATAAATAATTAATTGGAGAATTAAATATTTATATAGTATAATAAATAAATTAATTAAATAATAGATAAATATATTAATTGGAGAATTATATATTTATTTATTGATTTAAAAAAGATATTTATTATAGAAATGTTTTAATTCGAATTTTAGGGGCAGCCCACCTAAATGGGCCACCTCTGGAAGGAGGGAGCCCACTTAGGGGGGGTCGGCCACCTAGGAGGGCCAAAAGGGGGCTGGGTGGGCTTCCCAGCCCTAGTCCAACTCGGACTAGGAGCAGGGGCCGGACGGCGCACCCCCCTCCTCCCCTTTTTCCTTTAGTCCCACATGGGGGAGCTAAGGAGGAGGGGTGCCCCCTTCCACCTATATATATGGGTGCCACGTGGTGATTTTAATTAAGCCAAAAATTGGAGAAAATCCAATAAATCCCACGACACCTCCCACCACCTCTCCATCTCTCTTGTACCCCGTGGCTCCAAGAAGAGCTACGCACGAGAGGGAAATCTTCCCCGAAGCACGCCGTCGCGCTGCCGGAATTCTGCCAGAAGATCTACTTCCGCAACCTCGGTGGGATCGGAGGGACCGGGAGTCGTCGTCATACACCGTACGTGTGTGAGTACTCGGAGGTGCCATTGCGGCACTAGTCGTCGCGCCAGGATCATCACGACCTTGAGGTCGGCTACAGTTCGACTACATCGTCCATGTTCGCTCTCGAACGTTAAACGCTTTCGGTCTACAAGAGGTATGTCACCGGAACCGTCCCGTTACCGCATTACTAATAGATAGATCCTGGCTAGTTTTGGTGTTGCGTTAGATGGAAACTTTTGGTTTTCTATCTACGAACCCCTTTCAGTGGTATCAGAGTCAATCTATGCGTAGTATTGCTGGTACGGTTAGAACACATGTTGAATGTGGGCGTCGGTACTATATTTGTTACCCTCTCACGTGCACTTGTTCATACTGTTGGATTGCTTGATGAAGCGGCCCGGACCGACCTTACGCATACTCTTATGCGAGACTGGTTCCACGATTAACATATGGCTTGCACCATATAAGTGGCTGGCGGGTGTCTGTCTCTCTAGCAATGGCGGTATGGCATTTTCAACGGAGGGCCCCGAAAGGGGTGTGATAGAGACAAATATCTTATCGGCGTTGTGGTTGAAGTTCGTAGGTAGAAGTGCGGTTCTCTTACGTAAGCCCATACAGCCACGTAAAACTTGCAAATAGATAAAGTAGAGGCGTCTAACTTTATTTTGCAGGGGGCGAGTGATATGATATGGTACGGTAAGTATTATGCGAAATATTTAGCCGTCATGGTGGAGGCCCCGTAGACCCGGCGCCGGAGCAAGATGGAGATCATGCCGGTGCGTCCCGATGGAGATCAAGGCGTGACACCATATCATATCGCATTACATTTGATGTTAATTGTGTGCTTATATTGCTTGTATTAGATATACGACGGTAGTAATATAAGTTAAATCTCTCAGTTTAATACCAATTAAAAGTGTTCTCCCTTAGTATGCACCACCAAGAAAGTCCACCATTGTGGAGGAAGGCCATGACGATCGGGTGTCAAACACATTTGCGTTCGCATACGGTGGGTGTGAGCCATGTATGCACAGCAAGATACTAAGGTTAAATTGGCGAGCCTAGCATGTACAGACATGGCCTCAGAGCACAACAGATCGAAAGATCAAGCATGAGTCGCATGAATGTTGCGATCAACATTGTAATGTCCACCTTTGCAGTCATGTAGCCGTCCGTGACGATCGGGGGTTGTATGGTGAATAAGGATCGTGTAATCATTAAGACTGTTTTGAGAGATGATTGTCTTAGTGGAGTTATTTTATAATGCGATTATAATTGAACTCATATAAACTTTATTTTAAATTCGTCTTTGCAAAAATCCTTGTAGACAATGGCCCTCAATTTTGGCCTTTTCTTCCTTGTTGAAGAGCTTCGTCTCGATGGGTCCAACTTCGCCGAATGGTACATGCTCCTAAGAGACTCCCTACAAAACGACAATTTGCTTTACGTGATAGATGGACCGTTAGGAGATCAACCCAATGATCCTGCACGTGAGGAGGTTTGTAAGGAATGGCATGATCGCTATGGCATGTATGCACGTGTCGAGTGACTGATGCATACTCACATGACTTATGACTTAAGGGTGCAATTCAATAACACCCGTGCCAACGAGATTATTAATGGACTTAAAATCCTGTTCGGGGCACAAGTCAGAGTTGTGGGGTACAAATGTCTGGATGAGTTTCTTTCAACTGTGATGGAAGAAAAGACTTGTTTGGATCAGCACTTGGTGAGAATGCATGAGATTCATCGACGCCTCACGCATGTTTGGAACTACTGGATAGCTGATGAATGGGCAAGGGACATAGTGTTACGCTCACTTCCTCCTAGCTATGAAAGCTTTGTCAGAGATTTTGTGATGAAAGGAGAACAGTTCCCATTCTTCACATTTCTAGAACGGTTGAGAACCGCCAAAGTAAAACCAGTAGAAGCAGAAATCGTCGACCCAGAAGGTATATATGATATACAGTTTATAAATGTTTTTATTCGCACTTGTTGCATTGTTGTGAAGTATTTGATACTTATTCTTGTTTTATGAAAACAGAACCGACTGTGCATGTGGCTTGGAATGGACAAGGCGCCAATGGATGATTGGGAGCTATCAAGGAGTTGATGCTGGAGACGCCCTTCCTATACATTTATCGTTTTGATTAGAGGATTTGAGTAAATTTTGTAATCGATTAGAGTGTGGACTATATTGGTGTGTTTTGCATTTCGCAAGATAGTTATTCATGTAAACACAAGGAGTTGTTCTATATTATGAATAAATATCTTTTGTGGTCACATTTCGATTATGAGTATGTTATTCTTATCTCGACGATAAATAAATTGGAACATTTATAAATCGTGCTAAGTAAAATCCGTAGCCAAAATAATGAATTCACGACGTTGCTTTAGTCTTGATGGTAATGTGTAAAACACATATGCCTCCTTTTGCCCCGATGGGCAATATGACTAAAACGCCACACCTGGTGTGCCGTAAAATGCTATAAGTCGTTTGTGATTAATTCTCATTACATCGAATAAATGAGAATCATTATTTTGAGGAGTCCATCATAAATCTAAGTGAAACAATGGGGTTCACTTGAATTATGACTTGGAAATATTTTATGGAGATCAAAGGGAATTTCGGATTAAATAGTTATTAATTTTAACAAGAAAATTGAGTCTCTGCGATTGGATCAAAGTGACAAGATATTTGAGTTATAATTTTAGCATGAGGGTCTATGAAAAGTGTTTCATAAAATACAATTTTGGAATTGTTCAATGTGATTGATTTATTCTAAATATTGTGAATCACACTTTATTGAAATATCGTGTGGTAATAAAGTGATCTCTTAGTAAGGGTTAATAATATCATTAGAATTATCAATTAGAATAGCGAAATACCCCTCACAAGGGCCTATGTGTTATTCGCAGAAACGCATCCATATGAATTATGGAAAGTCGTATTTTCAATGAGATTGGAACTATAGCGAATAAATAAATTTTGTAGAATATTCACATATGAGTGTGAATGTGCCTTCCACCAAAACCAAAGAAGGGTAAATATAGTATTTACTAAAAGGTTGGTATTTTATCGTGAAGGAGTTGTCATGATAAAAAGTTGCTGGAATTAAATATAGTAAAAGCTAAAATAAGGTTAATCACCTCGCCTTCGAAGTGTCGAATTGTGCGTCGGAATGTGTTCCGGTAAAATGTGTACTTTACACATAAAGGAGAAATTAATGATGATGATCATAATATTTCCGATTAAAGCTTTACTGATAAGGCCGTAGGATTCAGGAATAAATCTTTGCCATGGGGCAAATTGATTATTCATGACTTACATGTCGTGTCCGATAAACATGACATACCTACGAACTACAAAATAAATAGTGACCCTGAAATACGATTATGACTAGGAGTCATTAGAAATCCAATTTTAAGTATAGGATCGCAAAGGAAGTTTTTTGCTTGATCCCATAGAGTGATTTTATCACTTGATATCTTTTAAGGAGTTAAAAGAAAGGAAATAATACTTAGAACGACGCAATGCTCATTTTGTCAAGATGTCTACAAAATTCAAAGGTAATTGATCACTTAAATATGATGATACTTGCATCTGTTGGATTATCACTAGCATGGTACTAGTGCATCGTATATGGAATCTCGGCTTGAAGAGTTGTTCAAGGAAATTTTGGAAATGTCCAAAATATCGAGGAATTTGCAGTGCAAATTTTGAGTGGGAGCTAGTTGATATAAATATGTGTGTGACATATTTTAAGTAGGAGCAAATTGATCTCCATGATCAAATATGTGGGTAATATGTTTTTGAGTGGGAGCAAATTAGGGTTCTCATGATTTAACATATGGATAACATATTTGAGTGGGAGCTTAAACAACATTTTGTGTATGCAAGTGGGCATATTGTGAATGTTGGTGGTATTTTCGGTATTAGAAGTATAAGTTAAAATTTATGAAGGAGTTTATAAATTGAACATCTATCTAGATAGATAGAGTCATGTAGTATTTTCCTAACTAAGATTCAGAAGGAGTTCTTAATGGAGCAAGTAAATGACGGAGGTTCTTACTTGTACAAGTAAATGACAGAGGTTCTTACTTGTAAAATTTGGACAGAATATTCAGTTGAAACTCAAATGTATAATAATAGTGGTTGAAAGATATGTTGTAGGAACTATGCCTGAGCCATATATGTCAACATATAAAACCATATTATGTGCTTGACAAGATGTGAACCAAGTTCTTTGTTAAAAGAACATGTTCCGAAGTGATTAGGAGTAATTCACTGAACATGAGTTGAGTGTTTTCTCTAGCTTCTATAAGAGGTAGAGCTATGAGAAATAATTCTAGGGATTGGTGGACTTAGATATAATTGTTATAAAGTTCTGACACCAAACTAGAACAGAAAATCTCGTAAAATCAGAGGCGCAACGAAAGCGTGGCTATTTCATCAAAGTGGTGTAAACAAATACTGTCGATTTGAAGTCTACATAGAAGTATATGATTACTTTGAGGATTAGCCAAAATATGTTGTTTAAAGTTGAGGGAATTTTCTTTCCTAGTTGAGTGTGTGTCTGGTGCATATGACGTTGATTAAATTCCGTCTGAATGATCATGGATCATGTGAGCATAGGAGGAAACAAATAGATCTCACTCTACAACCGAACATATTTTAGGTTCATCATGGAGATGATGGGGTAATGTCAAATTAGGAGACATTAAAGTTTTGCAAAGTATAAATGGATCTGAGTAGCACAGACCATTGACGATCAACCTCCTCCACTGGCAAGCATAATATGGAAGCACGAGTCAAGTGTGGTACAGTAATTGGTAACAAATGTAACTATTTTATTTGTACTCTAGTGCAAGTGGGAGAATGTTGGAGATATGCCCTAGAGGCAAATAAAGGAGTTTATTGTAATATCTCATTAAAGTTTATAATTAGTTTTATACCATGCTAGAACTGTATAAAAGGAAACATTAATACATATGTGGTATATAAACAACCAGGTCCCTAGCATGTATATGGATACACTAGTTCATTGCTCAACCGATGATTGAGGTTTCCCAATCATGGGCATTTATGCCAATTGACAATGGAGTCATTTCATTGGGTGAATGAAAGTGATGGACGTTACCCAATAGCGATTATCACAACACGATCAAGTCACGAAGTTCACCGTTGTGATGATTAGGAAACGTGGTACTTATTCCTTAGACCGTGAGATAATAATCCTATCACTATCACCGGAGGATGCCTTGACTGTATCAACCGTCACACCGTACCAGGGTAATCATAAAGGTGCAGCTCAGGTATGCAAAGGTGGTATGTTGAGAAGTATGTATCAAGAAGCGGGATTTGCACCTCCGCATGATGGAGAGATACTCTGGGCCCACTCGGTGAGTCTTCATCCAAATATGCTGCGCAACGTATGACTAGGTCATGAGGATGAAAGACCACGTGAACGAGTTTAATGAGACTTGACCGGTAACGAGATGGAACTAAGCATGGAGATGCTGGATGATCAGATCTCGGGCAAGTCAGTATCGCGATAGCAAAGGGAATGAGAATCTATGTTTATGGTTCAACGACAAAGTTATTTCGTGGAATGCATAGGGGTCATTATGGGCATCCCAGTCCCGCTAATGATCATTGATCGGAGAGAGGTCTCGATCATGTCTGGAGTGTTCCCGAACCGTAGGGTAACACACTTAAGGGTTTGACGACGCTAGGAGATCGTTCTGGTAGTGTTGGAATTATCGAAGATAGGATAGGAGAGAACCGGAAGAGTTCCGGAGAAAACCGAAGGAGTATCGGAGTGATCCGAAAGGAGTTTCGGAGTCATGGGAATTTATATATATATGATATGAATATATTAATTGGAGAATTATATATATTCATATCGTGGAAATAAATTCGATAATGTATAAATAATTAATCGGAGAATTAAATATTTATATATTATAATAAATAAATTAAATAATAGATAAATATATTAAGGGTCATTTAATAGATTGCCCTTAGAGGCTTGGTACGACTCAGTTTTGCCACTAGATCGAAATGGTGCTCAGTTTTGCCACTACTTCAGTCGCAGCTGCTATGGCGAGGCCAAATGGCCAGTCTGAAGCGGATTCCGTCTGTAGGCGTTAGTGAAGTGGGTCCGCATCTTACAGGTGGGACCGCGCCTTATAGGTGGGACCGCGCATCGGCGCCAAAAATAACGACCTGAACCCTACCCCCCGATCTGTCCGTGCACCACCCCTGCTCCCGAACGGCCACCACCTGCGCGGCCACCACCTCCGCCGCCACCACCTGCGCCGCCGCGTCCGTCCCGCGTATATAGCCAACTGCTTCACCGCAACGTGCTCCACCGCCACCAGCTTGTCCTGCTCGTTCTGCCACTGCGCCCGCCACCTGCTCGACCCGCGGCGGGGGCTCCTTCCGTGCGCCCGGCGGGAGCGCTGGGGCTGGCGAGGCAGAGGAAGTAAGAGGGTTAACTCCAGGGCGAAATGGCGAGCGGCAGCAACCCCGGAGTAGCTGGCGAGGCAAACGTCGGGCCGGAGACCCGCCGCGTCCATGACTGGGTTCCCGAGTGGTAAGTTTGAGCTCGCTTGTGCATTTGAACATTCGATTAGACATGAGACGCCATTGGTTTTAGTTGATTTTGCTATTGGTGTGCTGAATTCATCTCTGCTTTTCGTGGGTTAGGATGGAATTGTGCTTTCTTGGTGAATATTAGAAGGGACCGGTACCTCGTGGATGCAAAGAATAAGAAGAAATTCGCGGGAGGTTTCGATTATCCTTTGCTAATGGATTGCAATTGGAGTTTTAGACAATTTGGGGAGGTAATTTGCAGCCCATATCCTTGGGGTTTGCATGATGAAGTGGAATTAAAATACTACGATGGGGGAAATAAATGGGTGAAAGTTACAAATGATGAAGAGCTCGCTACCATGTTTGCTAAGCATAAGGAGAGAGAGAAATTTCATGTGAGGCTGCAAAATGATGTGGTTGTGCCGGTAGTTGGACCATTCTGGGTAGCACCATGTCGTCGTGATCGCAGCTCCAGCCAAAAAAGTTCAGGTAGTGCACGAGGACGTTCTGTCTCAAAAGGCGTGGGCAGCAGCAGAAGGGTCCCTGTTGAAGTGGAGCCTGATGAATACAATTGTGGAGATGAAGAAGAGAGGCTATATTCTGATGTTGTTCAGAATTTACGACATGCATCTCGGGCTGAAAACCAAGATGAGGCTGACGCGGTGGGTGTAGATGAAGATAATGCAGTTGTGGGTGAGGACGAGGACGAAGACGTTCCAGCTGTTGAATGGAACCGTGAGAACCCTCAGATGGAAGAAGGTTCCATTTTTTCATCAATGAGTGAGTGTAGAAATGCACTTGTGATGTACTGCATCAAGGCAGAACATATGTTCGAAGTTGTCAAGAGCGATAAAATTCGTTGCAGAGTGCATTGTCCGGCTGAGAATTGTCCATGGAGGATGCACGCATCTAAAATGCAAAATAGCACAAATATTGAGGTCAAAGTGAACCCATTTAGGCACACATGCCAGGAATCAACACTTAGGAAGGAAACAATCACTAGAGCCAAGTCAAGATGGGTGGCTGAAGAAGTAAAGAAGTGGGTGACCGAAGATAATCAAATAGGTACAAAGCAATTTATGAAGAACATCAAAGAAAAGTTCAAGATAGATTTACCATACATGAGGGTGTTCAATGGTAAAAATCATGCTATGGATTCTATTTATGGTAATTGGCATGAAAGTTTGGAATTGTTGTATGCATTCAAAGCTGAAGTGGAGAGGACCAGCCCAGATAGTATTGTAGAAATTGACCACCACACAGTGGAGTACACATTGAAGGGTGTGAGAAGGACCAAGGAATGCTTTAGGAGGGTTTTTGTCAGCTTTGAGGCATGTCGCCGGGGTTTTTTGGTAGGCTACAGGCCGTATTTCTTTGTTGATGCTACTTTTCTGACAGGGAGGTTTAAAGGACAGTTGGTGGCAGCTTGTGTAGTTGATGCACACAGTTTCGTATTTCCAGTTTCATATGGTGTGCTAGAGACAGAGTCTAAGGAGAGCTGGACTTGGTTTTTCAAGAATCTGCACCGGGCTATTGGACATCCCAATGGGTTGGTAATTCATGCTGATGCCTGCAAGGGTTTAGAAGTGGTCGTGGACAATGTGTTCCCTGGAGTAGAACATAGGGAATGCATGCGTCACCTTGCTGCAAATTTTGCGAAGAAATTCAAAGGAAAGTTGTATAGCGACAATTTATGGCCAGCATCTTTGACTTGCAGTGTTAAGAAGCACAACTATCACATGAGGCAGTTATACAAGAATGACAAAGTGCAGGAATCCTTGGAAACACACCACTCCAAGTTATGGGCCAGAAGCCAATTTAGTGAACTGAGCAAAGTTGACTATGTGCACAACAATCTTGCAGAGTATTTCAACTCAATGATCCGAAAACTAAAGGGTCTTTATATGGTGAATTTGCTCGACAAGATAAGAATAGAATACATGTAGAAGTTTCATTTTCGTGCAGGAATAGCCAAGGAAAAATTCATGGGCCACATTGTGATCCCTGCCGTGTTGAATGAATTGAAGCAAAAAACTCAAGGCTTGGACATGGAAATGAAAATTTGCTCGGCTACCAAAGCAGAGGTATCAATTTTGGATAAAGAGAAGAGGGAATGGAAATATCCAATGGATTGAGAATATAGAACTTGCAGTTGTAGGCAATGGCAGATAACTGGGTTGCCATGCATTTATGCATTGTTTTTCATCACCACTCTATCAGGTCCAGCAGGGAACATACAGCAATATGTGCACGAGTACTAGTCTGTTGCAAGGTTCAACGACACATATGCACTTGCTTTACCTGCTTTGGAGGGAAAACATCAATGGGATGTAGTGAACCCTAGATTCAAGCTTTGTGCTCCAGTTCTGAAGAGAGCAGCAGGTAGACCGAGGAAGAGTCGATACAGAACTCGTAGCGAAGGAGCTGGACTTGGAGTGAGGAAGCGCAAGTGCACAAGGTGTGGTGGGTCTGGTCATTTCGGTAGGTATTGTGATAACGGAGTAGATCCAGTGTTCGGAGATGTTTGGATGAAAATGATGATGATCAGCAGCCGGTTGGAACAGAATCTGAAAAGGACCCATCTGAAAATGATGATCCAAATGATGATGACCATGTGGCTCCAAATGATGCTCCAAATGATTTTGATCATGAGGCTCCAAATGATGCTCCAAATGATGATGACCATGATGCTCCAAATGATGCTCCAAATGATGCTCCAAATGATTTTGATCATGAGGCTCCAAATGACGCTCCAAATGATTTTGATCATGAGGCTCCAAATGATTTTGATCATGAGGCTCCAAATGATGCTCTAGATGGTTCACAACATTCTGTGGTTGTGAGTTCTGCTAGGTATGTCAATCTTGCCAATACTAGTACATTTATCACTTGACATTATCTCACTGCCCTTTATGTTTTGTACAGCTCTGTGGTAGTTTCAAAGAAGATTGTCAAAAGGAGAAGAGAAGAAGCAATGAGCACAAGGGTCACAAGGAGCAAAATGGTGTCAAGGGTCACAAGGAGCACAATGGTGGCAAGAAGCACAAGGAGCACAGTGGTGGCAAGTAGCACATGGATCAAAAAGAAGCCCCGACGCGCTTTTAGATTGAGTTGGAACCAAGTACAATTTATGAAACATTATGAATGATGTTGTATTATGTTGAGTGATGTTGGACCTATGCTACTACTATGTTTTAATGGTGTTTGGATGACGATGGTACATGTTTTGAGCAAGTCGTGTCAAAATGAGGGCCAAATGGGTGAGTGATTGAAATATGTGAACCAAACTTCAAATTTGATCCAAACTTAAAAATTGACATGCTATTTGGATGTTGCAATGCTTTCCAAACTATGGTGAACTTGCTTGTTCTAACTTGGTCATCAATCCGAGCCCTTTTGCGAAGTAAACTCACATTCATGAAAAATGTTCTAAAAAAGAGCTCCAAAGTTAGGGTAAAATGGCCTCATTTCTAAGCAAGGTTTTTTTCGACCTTGTCTAAATCAGCCAAATAACTTACCTACACATCTATTCCATATATATATAGACTATGTGAGGTGGTTTTCCATTTTTTTGATTTTTTTTGAATTTTTTATGCTCATTTCAATGCGACGGAGTTTGAGATGCCAAGATGCATTAATTTTCGTCTGAATGTATGTAGACCTTGTTTATCAACTTGAATCGTTAGTATATGACATTATAAGACTATGTGCGTTGGTTGTTCATTTTTTGATTTTTTTTAAAAAATTTATGCTCATTTCAATGCGACGGAGTTTGAGATTGGGCGATATGAGCCAAGATGCATTAATTTCCGTCTGAATGTATGTAGACCTAGTTTATCAACTTGAATCGTAGGTATATGACATTATAAGACTGTGTGCATTGGTTTTTCATTTTTTTGAATTTTTTATGCTCATTTGAAATTTGGTCAAACCTAAGTTTGACCAACATTTAAACAAGTTTGAAACATGAAAATGAAAAACTAAGCCTGGATCCTTCTTAGTCACTCCAAAATGAAGCTTTGGTGAGGTTTTAGGAAATTTCATGTTCCAAATCCAAAACCACTTCTCCTCACTTTGAGTTGAACTCTCTGCAATATCGATCATGGTAAGGCATTTGTGTGAAGGTTTTCTCATGAAAATACACATAAACCAAGTTTATTATTTTTTATCGTAACTATATCACATAATACGACAATGTGCGTTGGTTTCACATTTTTACGATTTTTTTTTGAATTATTTGTGCTCATTTTAATGTTTGGTCAAACCTCACAAAAAAATGTTGACCGACTCATAATTCAAGTTTTATATTTTTTAGCAACTTAGTTGCATAATACGACAATGTGCGAAAGTTTCATATTTTTTTGATTTTTTAATTAGTTATGCTCAACCCTAGCTCAGTGAAACACTAACCCTAAACCCCGAAAACCCCGAAATCCCTAACCATAAACCCCATCCGAAACCCCTCCCGCTTCCGAACCGTTGATCGCTGGTGAGTGAACGGTTGGGATCAGACACGCCGATCCGCATGTGCGCAGGTGACGCGCCGATCCGCGTGTGCGCTCGTTCTGTAATTTGATTGGCTCGTGGGCATGTGATGCGCTGATTGGCTGGATAGATGGGGTTTGGATCGGCCCGCTGGTTCGATCTAAGCCGTTCAATGAGATCCGGCGACCTAGAATGACGCGGTGCATGGAACAAGCGTACGCGCGTCTGACTTCGTGTCCTTCCTGTGTGCTCGCCTCCACGCAGCCGCCCGTTGCATGCATGACCATGCAGGCGCCTCGTCGTTTTAGTGGCGAGTCGTCGCATCGCTGCACGGGCCATCAGGCGGCGCATCATTTCAGTGGCGAGTCGTCGCATCGCTGCACGTGCCGACAGGCGGCGCATCGTTTCAGTGGCTAGTTGGGCGGCGCAGTTAACCGTCGCCTCGTAGCAGCGCCGCAGAGGCCACGCGGCGGAATGCATGCCGTCTTGGCATTAATGGTGACGGCCGCTACGCTCCTTCGACCGGCATTAAAAAGGCCACCACGGGACCTCTCCGTCCACTCGCCACTCGCACGACCAGGATGCACCGTCGCGGGCCAGGTTACCAGCCGACAGAGGAGGACCACGAGCGACGCCACTGCCTTGACGTTCGAATGAGCGACGCCGGATCCAGGGGATCCGGATTGCGGCGGCTAGGGCTGCGGGTACGCAACCACCACGAGCTGCTCCGTCTCCTCCACCCCCGCAGGACGACCATCGTCCCATGACGGTGGTGGAGGCAGAGCAGCTCGTGCGCGCCTACCTCCATCTGCCCGCCGACCGTCGCCTGTCGGACGGCTGGCTGGTCAACATTGATAACTTCCCGGTTGCGCCACCCCTCACCGGCCAGGCGAGGCTGGACTACATCCGGGCGATGTGGACTCGGACGCCACCGGCACTGTGACGGAGGAGGAGCGGAGCCGCGTGCCTCCGTTCAATGCGTCGGCGCCCTACTGGGACTACATCGTGCGATCCGAGCACGCCCGCCACCTCCACAGCTTCGCCACCACCAGCCGCACTGACGACGAGCCGGCTCCCGTGGAGTCGTCCGACGACGAGGAGGCAGCACCGCCTCCGACCTGCGCCGGTCGTTAATATCGATAACGGCTAGACTTAGGGCTTTTAGGATTCTAGGCAAGCAGTGGTTTGTCCACAAGCCGCGTCGGTCATTAATATCGACGTAGCCGGAGATTTCAACCCTGTTTGCCTAGAGACTCATCCATGCATTGGTGATGCGCACTTCACCCTATAAGTGAGCAGTAGCTCGATCAGTGCATGGGAAAGCCTCTGAGTCTAGTTTCAATCCATGGAAGGCAAGGCCGGTGAGCGTCACCGGCCTCATCGTCCATGGGTTGACACATAGCGATCTTTGCTCGTCCAAAACGGCCACTTGACCAAAAGGGGTGATCCCAAAGATCCTGGCCGGGGTTAGGGTTAAGGCTTGGATCGCATGTATCCAAATTTATATTTCAAAAAATTGTATCGAAGTTTGTATTTGAATCGAAAATTGTATCGAAGTTTGTATTTGAATCGAAAATTGTATCGAAGTTTGTATTTGAATCGAAAGAAGGGTGGGCCTGGTGTAGCGGTAGAGCTTCACCACCTGTGACCGAGAGGTCCCAGGTTCAAGTCGCGGTCTCCTCACATTGCACTTCGTGAGGGTAAGGCTTGCCACTAACACCTTTCCCCAGACCCCGCATAGTGCGGGAGCTCTTAGCACTGGGTACGTCCTTTTTTTTGTATTTCAATCGAAAATTCTATCGAAAATTTTATATTTCAATGAAAAACTGTGTTCGGTGTCCGGCCGTTTAGGGGGTGCCGGTGGGGGAGGGCAAAATAGTTCGGACCCACCTGTCGGAATAACTGAATATCCCTCGGTAAATCTAAATCTATTAGCACAACTAAGTGAGCACATGAGTCTATGACCCACCTGTCGGAATCAATCCAACATTACGACCGTTTAATCAACCAGTACTGGTGACCTAATATCTGGTTAATCCTAAATATAGGACACTAATATCTGGTTAGTCCTCTTTTTCAACTTATAAAAGAATTGAAAATCATTTCATTTTTCCAACCTTGATATCTCACGGCCTTCTTTTCGAGCTCTGATTAATCGTCCTTTTCAACTTATAAAAAATAGATAATCATGTCCTTGGTTAATCTAAATCTATGAGCACAACTAAGTGAGCACACGAGTCTATGACCCACCTGTCGGAATCAATCCAACGTTATGACCGTTTAATCAACCAGTATTGGTGACCTATATCCTAAATATAGGACACTAATATCTGGTTAATCCTCTTTTTCGACTTATAAAAGAATTGAAAATCTTTTCATTTTTCCAACCTTGATATCTCACGGCCTTCTTTTTCGAGCTCTGGTTAATCGTCCTTTTCAACTTATAAAAAATAGATAATCATGTCCTTGGTTAATCTAAATCTATGAGCACAACTAAGAGAGCACACGAGTCTATAACCCGCCTGTCAGAATCAATCCAACGTTACGACTGATTAATCAACCATGTCATGCGCTGGCTATTTTGGCCGTCAGAAACGTCGCACAGTAGCTATTTCTTTGAAAGATTTTGTTAGAGAATTGACCTCCTCAGGTCTGACCAGGGACTTCCCGTAGACATATGTCCATGCATACTGATACTTCTGGGGGCCGCCTATGGTGCCAGTGTCGTGGTGAACTTTCTTATCGGATATCACCTTCAGCGGGGAGATCGACTGTTTTGCCTGTTCTCCGAGCTGGGCCACGTTTTCCCGCATTTTGCCGCCTTGAACCGCTCCTTCTTTAGGCGATCTGCCGCCTCCTTCTCCTCCTGCATCCGCTGCCTCTTTAGGCGATAGGCAGCCTCCTTCTCCTTCTCCTCTTGACTAATTGTCTTCTCCAAAACACGATCCAGGAATGTCAAGTTCCAGATTAGCATATAACGGCACAACTTCATCCACCCCGACACGAGCATAGCCAGGTGGAATCCCTCCGAGATGGTAGCTTGCTCCAGCTGGATTAGGTAAAGCATAGCCGACCGCCACCTTGAAAGACATGTTCTTCATTGACATGTGTAGCTCACAGTCTGTCTTCTCCGTGATATCATCCACGGGGTAGTGAGCCGCCGGCTGTTGGAATTCAGAATTTTCTACATGCGTGGAACCCATGCTGCTTTTCCGCTGATCAGATGGGGCGGCTTCGACATGACCTTCTAGCTGCAGCTGAGATGCCTTTTGCTTACTAATTGAGTCTAGTTGCTCCTCCTGCTGCTGCACCTTGCGTTCCAGTGCTGATAACCGGTCAGACTCCTGCTTCTTTTTTCTCTGACGGCTTCTATAAGTATGAGCGTCTTCCGGAAAACCTTGCTTCAAGGTGACACTGGCTCCATAGCCTCGTAATCGTCCAACGTGTTCAGGATTCCCGAGTGCTAGTGACAGCTCGTCATTCTCTCTGTCGACCACGTACTCTCCCCTTCGAACTTTATCTATTGCGTCCACAAGTTGTTTGGTTATATACTCAATTTTTTCCTTCCATTTTCCCTGAGCAACAATCAACCCTGTCTGTGGGTCCAACCCTGCCCCATGCGCGAACAACCAAAACTTGGACCTCTCGGGCCAGTCCGCTGTCTGTGGAATGATCCCGTTATCAAACAGTTTTGCTTTAAAGGCTTCCCACTTAGGCACGGCAGCCTTGTAGCCACCTGCCCCCAAATGGTGGTGATATTCCTTCTTCGCAGCATTTAACTTATTTTTTTCCGATCGGGCCACAGCGGCCTCCGATTTTCTTTGCTTCACAAATGTGGGCCACTGCTGTTGTATCTTCACTAGTGATCCAGTGAAATCTGGATCTTTCCCCTCCGCTTTTAGATAAGCTTTCCATAAGTTTTCTTCTAGGTCCGGAATTGTTCGGCCATCTTACTAAGAGTCCACTCCTTGACTTTTGTCTTCAAGTGCTCGGGTAGATCTGACGGTAGGTTGACCTTTGTCAAGAGCGTGTCCCAACACAAAAGTTTTAGTTTCTCGTCGACATAAGTAGTTGGCTTGTTTTCGTACTTATACTAAATCCATTCTTCAAGGTTGATCGGGACAATGTCCCTAACAATAACGCCGCATTGATTTATATATTTTCGGCGGCAATCTAAGGGTTCCAAAGGTTCACCACTAGCACTAACTTGGTCGATCACTATCCTACGACCCTCCTTCAATGGCTTCGTCGGGCCTCGTTTCGGCACTGCTGTAGATTTGCTCGATCCGGAGGGCTAAAAGAAAAAATGGCTCGTTAATAACTGCAATACAACTCAAATAATACATCTAGTGTGATCGATGTACAGAGGCTTAATATACCTCGCCGGAGTTTGTTAAGGGCACTTCCTCCTCTCTACAAATTTCTTCTTCCTCAACTCCCTCACTGGATTCGTTCAGAAATTGGGAGCCGTAATCTTCTGCAGTTACGGCATCTTCTTCACCGACAGGCGCGGCCGCACGTCCTGCTATAATCTGAAGCATTCGCATTTCGCACTCATCGTCTCTGTCGGCGACGTCCGGACAAGTTGGATCCATCTGCTCTTCATGCTCCTCGTCTCTGCCGACGGCGTCCGGAAAATTTGGATCCATAGCTCAATGTCCCTGTAATCAATTTTGTAAAAAGAATATGAATATCAAAATTTGATATCAAATTTGAATGTTTGCTATCAAAATTTGAATGTTTGCATTCAAAATTGCTATAAAATTTGAATGTTTGCTATCAAAATTTGAATGTTTGCTATCACAATTTTTGGATAGACCTAAAATTCCTAACACAATTTTTTGCTAACACAAATTGTTTCTAACACTAACACTAACACTAACACTAACACTAACAATATTTCCTAACACAATATTTTTCTAACACAAATTGTTTCTAACACTAACACTAACTAAAATTCCTAGCATAATTTTTTCTAAGACAAATTGTTTCTAACACTAACACTAACAATATTTCCTACCACAATATTTTGCTAACACAAATTGTTTCTAACACTAACATCCTATGCCGAGCATCTACAAAATTCCTATGCCAGGCATCTACAAAATTCCTATGCCATGAACTTTGCAACTTTGCATGTTTTTAACACGTTATATACTCTCTACTGATCAGCATAATTTTCGTACCTTTTTACTTTTCTTTTCAACAGATGTCGAGGGCTTAGATACAACAAATATAGAGATAATATGAATATCAAAATTTGCATCTTAGAAAAATGTGAATACAAATTTATAGCAACTACTCCGGAGGGAGTACTTAGCAAATTTAAATTCAGGAACTACAATTTAAAATTCCTAGCAATTACAATTTGATTTTACCTCTATTTGCTCTAACAAATTTTGCATATCTACAATTTGCATACAATTCTCCACCATGATACATCCGTATTTTGCATATCTAACACAAAACTAAAAAAATCATCTAAAAATTGCATCTAATAAATTCAAACTATGCAAATATCAAAATGGTACTGAAAAAATTGCATCTACTAAATTTAAACCACTAACAAAATTTTCCTAACAAAAATTTTCCAGTCACGAGCCTAAATACTCACCTAGCCTAAATTACACTAACCTAAATACTCACCTAGCCTAAATTTTTCTAACCTAAAATTACACTAACTTAAATTTTCACCTAGCCTAAATTACACTAACCTAAATTTTCACTTAGCCCAAGTTAAACTAACCTAAAATTCTACAAAATTTTCCTAAAAATTAGAGGAGGAGAGAGGGAGGAGAGGAACCGTACCTTGCAAGGATCCCAATTGGGAGGGGATCGGCGACGGCCCATGGAAGGGGAGGCGACGGCGACACGGCGGCGGTGGCCCGTGGGAGGGGAGGACACGGAGTCGCGGCCAATGTAGAGGAGGAGGCCGGGCGGGGCAGCACGAGAGGCAGGGGAGGAGGCCGGGCGGGGCATTGACGACGGCGCGGGCGTTGACGATGGCGTGGGCATTGGAAGGTGGCGCGTGCGTGAATCGGCCAGGGCTTCGCCGGCGTGGGCGGGGCGACGGCGGCGACAGAGGCACGAAGGCTTCGAAATGGGGAGAAGTGTGAAAATCGGGGAGGAAACGAAACCAAATCGACCGGAACGGACCTTTGGTCCCGGTCCAGCCACGAACCGGGACCAAAGACCCTTTGGTCGCGGTTGGTAACACCAACCGGGACCAAAGGTCTGTCCGGGCCGCGAAATATTGTGCGCGAAGCCCAGCGGGCCTTTGGTCCCGGTTGGTGTTAAGAACCGGGACCAATGGTCTTTTTTTTTCTTGTTTCTTATTTCTAGTTACTTTTTCTGTTTTCTTTTTTGTTTCTTTTATATACTTTGTTTTCTTTTTTAAATATATGAATTTTTACATGCTTTTGGAATTGTTTTTTTCTAGTTTATTTTAAAATGTTCCAATATTTAAAAAATGTTCCAATATTTGAAATTCATTATCTTTTTATTATTTAAAAATCATATATTTTTATAGTTTCATTTAATTATTTGAAAATCATATCTTTTAAAATGTTCCAATATCTATTGATTTAATTATCTACAAAATTGAAACAAAATGCATGTTTGATTGTTTTTCATATAATTTGAATTTCTAAAATGCTTTTAATATGAATTTTTCTTTTTTATGTTTTCTGTTTATTTTTTCTTTTTATGTTTTCTGTTTATTTTTTCTCTCTTATTTTTTCTATCTATTTGTTTGAGATTATAGGTTAATTCATTTAATTAAATTAAATTTGAACTTAATTAAGTCATTAAACTTATAAATGGCCAGGACACGCGTATGTGACCAGGCAGCGCTGGGGGAGGACACACATGGCCAGGACAGCGATAAGGGAGGACACGTGACTGACACGAGTCGTGACCGTAAAGCCCGCCTTTAGTCCCGGTTGGTAACACCAACCTGGGAGTAAAGAAGCATACGGATCGTGTGTTTCTTTCAAGCGCTTGTGAGCTGTTGGATCAGGGCCTTTAGTACCGGTTCGTGTTACCAACCGGGACTAAAGAAGCACACGGATCGTGTGTTTCTTTCAAGCGCTTGTGAGCCGTTGGATCAGGGGTGTGTTTCTTTTGAGGGCTTGTGAGCTGTTGGATCTGCACTCTCACCTCATCCACAGGTACACCTTCTAATCGACTATAAATAGCGACGTCCCTACAGCGAACGGCACACAACAAGCGTCTACCTTTGCCACCGAACCCAATGGTTGGATTTAGCCTACCCGCTGGCATGTTCCCTAGCATTATTGTGTTTGTCCTTGTTCGTCGGCCAGCCATTGGAGCCACCTCCTGTAGGTCGGTGAATAAGGACAACACAACGACGTTGTTGGAAACACAAGCCCTCGGGTAGGTTGAATCCAACCACTGGATTAGGGTGACACAATGATGAATTGCCGAGGAGGTGAGAGTGGTGGTGGTGGAAGTGGTAGCCATGCCCCTCGGTCGGATCCAAGTAGCTGCAAGACGCTCTGATGATCTACAACATTTCCAACACTTTTTGGGGACGGTCGTTAGATCATTAGAGAAGTCTTGCGGCTGCTTGGATCGAAGATCGATTTGCTGCTCACTTCACAGCCGTCAACACTTTGGGAACCAGCGGCAATGGCTTCTTTAATGATCTGGTATATCCCCAACACTTGTTGGGACGGTTGCAGATCATAAGAGAAGTCTTGCCGCTGCTTGGATCGAATGCCCGTGTGTTTTGTTCTATCTACAAAATACTTCAGTTCATCGACCGAATACAAATCATTCAGATTCCCGTCATACAGCCCAACGGTGCATTTGATATGCAGGCACTCACGAGCCACCGTTGGGCTGTATGACGGGGAAACCGTATGCATTTGATAAAAGGTTTAATACATTAATTATTACACATCACCACCAACATCCCTATCTAGTGTGTGTCCCTTTCTTCTTCGTGTGTGTCCCTTTCTTCTGATTGCGCCGCAACCATGGACAATCTTCATCATTCAACGCGATGGTTGGGTCAGTTTTCACCGTGAAGGGGGGAATTTCATGAAAATTATTGTAATCTTCCGACATGTCCGTCTTGTCCTCTACTCCTACGATGTTTCTTTTTCCTGAAAGAACTATGTGGCACTTTGGCTCATCGTATGATGTATTCGCTTGCTTATTTTTTCTTTTTTTCGGTCTGGAAGACATGTCCTTCACATAGAAAACCTGAGCCACGTCATTGGCTAGGACGAATGGTTCGCTGTCGTAGCCAAGATTTTTGAGATCCACCGTAGTCATTCCATACTTCGGGTCTACATTTACCCCGCCTTCCAGGTTGAACCATTTGCACCTGAACAATGGTACCTTGAAAGTAGGTACATAGTTAAGTTCCCATATCTGCTCTATGTAACCATAATATGTGTCCTTTTTCCCATTGTTGTTTGTTGCATCAAAGCGTACACCACTGTTTTGGTTGGTGCTCTTTTTATCTTGGTCGGTCGCTGTAAAATGTATTCCCATTTATCTCGTACCCTTGAAAAGTCAATATAGTCGACGATGGTGCTTTGGCCAACAAGTATGACTGTTCTTCAACAGTTTTGTCATGAATGAGACGTGTTTGCAACCACCCGCTGAAAGTATTCATGTGTTCTTTTCAATCGATTCTTCAGGCTGCTCCGGGCATTTAGAGCGTAAACTATTCATGTGTTCCTGGATATACGGATCCACAAAGATGGAATTATGTAGAACTGTGTAGTGTGCTTGATTGAAAGAATCCCAGTCCTTACACATTATTGCTTTGTTTCCTAGCGTGCCTATTCCACGCAGTCTCCCCTCATGGCGGGATTGAGGAACACCGATCGGCTTAAGGTCAGTAATAAAGTCAACACAAAACTCAATTACCTCCTCTGTTCCATAGCCCTTGGAGATGCTTCATCTGGCCTAGCACGGTTATGAACGTATTTCTTTAAGACTCCCATGAACCTCTCAAAGGGGAACATGTTGTGTAGAAATACAGGACCGAGAACGTTAATCTCTTCGACTAGGTGAACTATGAGGTGCGTCATAATATTGAAGAAAGATGGTGGGAACACCAACTCGAAGCTGACAAGTCATTGGACCACATCCTTCTGTAAACCTGGTAGAGTTAATGGATTGATCACCTTCTGAGAAATTGCATTGAGAAATGCACATAGCTTCACAATGGGTACTCGAACATTTTCCGGTAGAAGCCCCCTTAATGCAATCGGAAGTAATTGTGTCATAATCACGTGGCAGTCATGAGACTTTAGGTTCTGGAACTTTTTCTCGGCCATGTTTATTATTCCCTTTATATTCGACGAGAAACCAGACGGGACCTTGATACTGCTCAGGACTTCAAAAAGATTTCCTTCTCTTCTTTGGTAAGAGCGTAGCTGGCAAGACCTTGATACTTATCTGATTCAGGTGGTCGTCTCGTTCATGCGTACGTTGGTGGTCCTGTCGTGATTCCGGTGTATCTTTTGTTTTCCCATACACGCCCAAGAAACTTAGTAGGTTCACGCACAGATTTTTCGTCACGTGCATCACATCGATTGTAGAGCGAACCTCCAGTATTTTCCAATAGGGTAGCTCCCAAAATATAGAGCATTTCTTCCATATGGGTATGTGTCCATCAGCATCATTCAAAACAGATAGACTGCCAGGACCCTTTCCAAAGATTACTTTTAAGTCCTTGACCATGTCATATATAACATCACCATTAGGTAATTTAGGATTCGTCCGAGGATCTGGCTCACCTTTGAAAGCTTGCCTTTCTTTTTTACGGCATGCCCTTTTGTAAGAAATCGCCGATGCCCCAGGTACACATTCTTGTTTCCCAAATGTATACTTTCAGTCTCACCTAAACAGTGCGTGCATGTATTGTATCCCTTGTTTGACTGTCCTGAAATGTTACTAAGAGCAGGACCAATCATTGATGGTTACAAACAGCAACGCTCGTAGGTCAAATTCCTTTTGTTCGTGCTCATCCCACATAGGTACACCTTCGTCACGCCACAACTGTAAAAGTTCTTTAACCAATGGCCTCAGGTACACATCAATGTCGTTGCCGGGTTGTTTCGGGCCTTGGATGAGCACTGGCATCATAATGAACTTCCGCTTCATGCACAACCAAGGAGGAAGGTTATAGATACACAGAGTCACAGGCCAGGTGCTATGACTGGAGCTCTGCTCCCCGAAAGAATTAAAGTCATCTGTACTTAGCCCAAATCTTAAGTTCCTTACGTCAGCTGCATATTCCGGGAACTCCCTGTCGATTTTTCTCCATTGTGACCCATCGGCGGGGTGTCTCAGCATCAGGTCTTTCTTACGGTCTTCTTTGTGCCATCGTAACAACTTTGCATGCTCTTTGTTTTGGAACAAACGTTTCAACCGTGGTATTATAGGATCATACCACATCACCTTGGCAGGAACCCTCTTCCTGGGGCACGGCTCACCCTCAACATCACCAGGGTCATCTCGTCTTATCTTATACCGCAATGCACCGCATACCGGGCATGCATTCAAATTCTCGTACTCCTCACCACGGTAGAGGATGCAGTCATTGATGCA
Organism: Puccinellia tenuiflora; assembly: GCA_012064385.1. Classification (NCBI taxonomy): domain Eukaryota; kingdom Viridiplantae; phylum Streptophyta; class Magnoliopsida; order Poales; family Poaceae; genus Puccinellia; species Puccinellia tenuiflora. The sequence continues at coordinate 808,772 of QRDG01000249.1, read as the reverse complement.
TGCATGTATCTTCTGCACCTCTAATCCTAGAGGGTAGACAACCTTCTTTGCTTCGTACGTACTGGGGGTAATACGTTATCCCTTGGAAGCATCTTTTTTATTATTTTCAGCAATTTTCAAATCCCTTGTCAGATGTACCATTCTCTGCCTTCCATTGCAGCAATTCCAGCGTGGTACCAAGCTTTTTCTGGCCATCTTCGCAAGTTGGGTACAACAATTTCTTGTGATCCTCTAACATGCTCTCCAACTTCAACCTCTCGTTTTCACTTCCGCTGTTTATCTGTGCATCAAGAATGGCCCGACCAAAATCATCATCATGCTCATCAACAATGGGCTCTTCTTCAGCTTCGTCTTCCCCCATTGCAGTATCACCGTCTTCGGTGAACATAGGATAGTTGTCATTATCCTCTTCTTCTTCATTTTCTTCCATTATAACCCCTCTTTCTCCGTGCTTGGTCCAACAATTATAACCGGACATGAAACCATGCTGCAACAGGTGGACGTGAATGGTTTTTGAGGTAGAGTAATCCTGCGTATTCTTGCAGATGCTACATGGACAAGAAATAAAACCGTTCAACGGCTTGTTTTTCTCAGCCACACGGAGAAAACTATGCATGCCATTAATATAGTCGGGACATCGTCGGTCACTGTACATCCATTGCCGGCTCATCTGCATTATATAAATATATCAAAAACTATTGCACTACATCAAGAGTATATAATAGTGACCAAATTAATTAATACAAGTTCATCACATTAAAACCAAAGTAAAGTAATTGTAATGCATAGTCCTCATAAAACATACTTTAATTGAAACTAACATATACAACTATCTAAAGAATTTAAATCCGACACCAAATGCGATCAAACTCGCAACTAAGATAACTACTGAATCAACAACATAATGGTACCAAGCCTCCTGACTAATGGCATATTTTCTAATATTTTTAATCTTCAAGCGCATTGCATCCATCTTGATCTCGTGAGCATCGACGACGTCGGCAAGCTTGAACTCGTGTTCATCGATGATGTCGGCAAGCTTCAACTCCAATTTCATCTTCTCTTCTAGGCATTGTAGACGAAGATCTTCACTTCTTTCCAATTTTGCCTTCAAATCATTGTTTTCTTTTACAAAAAACTCGACAATAGGGTCGGTTGGAATTTCCGGTTCAACTACCTCCTAGATAAAAGTGTCTATGTCAAGTTGGTAGGTATAGTTGTTATAAACACGAAATGAAACAAATAGTTATGAAAATATACCACATCCGAATCATAGACCGGACGAGGGACGACGGGGGCGGATATCAAAACCATGACACTATACATATAAAAAAACATAAGAAAATTATATAAGAAATAAATATGCTTTTAAATCATACAAGTCATTTTTCTTAAAATAGAAGATAAAGAAAAAAGGCTCACCGAGGTGGTGCTGGTGACGGGACGACGCGGGCTATCGACGGCGGTGAGGACGGGACGACACTAAAATTCACAAATAATAAATTAATTTGAGCTCAAAATGCATATAAAAATAAACTCTCTAACTTAGGCATTTCATCAAACACCTAGCTAGCACTACAAAAAATGAAATGAGCTAAACTAGCAATGAAATGAGCTAAAATTGCAACTTCGGAGGAAAGGATGATGTTGCTAACCCTTGAATAGATGGGGTGCCTTTAATCCTCACAAGTGGTGCAAAAAAATAGGGATTAACTTGAGTGAGGAAGAGGAAATGGAGGAGAAATGAGTGATGAACTCGAGCTCAAAATGGTGGTGGCCTCGGGTGGAAGATGATATATGTGTAGGGAAGACCTTTGGTCCCGGTTCCAGCCACAAACCGGGACCAAAGGCCCGCATGTGCTAACCCTTTGGTCCCGGTTCCAGCCACGAACCGGGACCAAAGGTCCAAATAGAACCGGGACCAAAGGTCCCCGGCGCCCCGGCCGATGGAACCGGGACCAATGCCCCACTTTGGTCGCGGTTCTTTATTGTTCCGGGATAAAAGGGCAAACCGAAGCCCTATTTTCTACTAGTGAAACTGTATGTGCAAAATATCTATACAAGTAGTAATATTCAGGAGGCAGTGGGATGCTAACAAACTGTATGTGCAAAATATCTATACAAGTAATATGAGGAGTTCTATGGTACCCTCAAATGATTAATATCCCTTCATTTTAGTTAATCCGAAGGCCCACAAGATTTAATACTGGTGTCGACAACATAACCAGTACAAATCATACTGGTGTCCAAATCTGCACCATACCGCCTACGGGCTAAGCCCAGGATCGTAGATGGCCCAATATCGTAAATGGCCCAATAATTTGTTCGCTGAAATCATCCGTTTAACTTGCTTTGCACCGAATTAATAATATTGGGACCACTGTCAGCTGGACAGTACATAGGAACAGAACGGAATGACCTTCATCCCTAACCTCTAGCACCCCGTATGAAAAAAAAAACTGATTTAATGCAGCCTGGAGGTGGCCGATTCATCGACTCTCGAGCTCCAGCTGCACAGCAGGCAGCAGCCGCGCAGGCATAGGAACGGACGGCTGCCGAAACCCCTCCGCCGCCACTCGCCGCTTCCCCTGTCCTGCCGCTTTGCTACCCAGCCCACCGCGACGAGGTCCGACGCTAGGTTCAAGAGTGACAGGTAAAGCCTGACGCCGCTGCCACCGTAACAAATGAGCTCGTCCGTGTTGAGGGCCTTGGCGAAGGGTTGACGGCCCGGAGCACCTCCACAGCTCAACTACGTCGACGTCCTGGTCAAGATTCAAGAAGATGATGCGGCAGTTGCGGCTGCACCCAGACCCAGTAGTCCTCGTCCAGCGTCGACGGAGGCGACGTGCTGGGTATATTGGCGGCGACGTCCTTGGGGTCGCGTCCTCATGATCAGATCAGAGACGGCGACGACGCATACTCTATTTCGGAAGAAAGCGGCGACGAGTCCTATGATCTATAAAGTCAATAATCCAAAACGTTCATGAACGACGTGATCTAAAGCAACGTATATTTCATGGGCCTTGGTCCAATCATTTTTTCCCACGTATTTGTGCTTCCTGAACGTGACTGGGCCTAATCTCCGACGCGAATCTTAGCCGTTCATTGATTTCATACTCACTAGTAGAAAAATAGCCTTTTGTCCCGGTTGGTTTGGGCCATTGGTCCCGGTTCCCCAACTGGGACAATTCAATCGGGACGAATGCTCGTTCCGGTTGGGACACCAACCGGGACGAATGGGGGGGGGGGGGGGCACGTGGCCCGGCCACAGGCAGCAGGGGCGGAGGCTTTCGTCCCGGTTCGTATTACGAACCGGGACGAAAGCCCCAGGGCTTCCGTTCCGGTTCGTAATACGAACCGGGACTATTGTCCCGTCAGATTTTACTTTTTCCAAAAATTTCAGAAAATTGTTTAAATTTATAAAATAAATAATGATTATTCTATAATTCATAAAAATATGAATAAAATACCAAAATGTTCAGAAAAATAAGACCTATTTGATTATGAAAAATGCATGCATGTTTAAAAAACTTAAATTAAATATTTCTTAGAACTACAAAAATGGCACTACTAGTTAAATAAGAGGAACCACTATTACACATCATCGCCACGAATATATATATTACACACATCTCATTCGTCGTCCTACATATATACATCTCTTTTACACTCTCCCTATTTAATTTCAACCTTACAGTAGTATTCTCCTTTCGGATCTAGGACCTCTGCAAGTAAGAATCCGGCAAATTCCTCTTGAATTGCTCGTATGCGATCGTGTGGTAGAAGGCCATCCCGCAACCGTTCGATCTAATTAAAAAAGGGTCAATATATATGAATGAAAGTAAACAGAATTGATGGCAATAAACTAAGATTATGAATATTGCATACGCACTTGAAGTTGTTCTAATTTTCTGCCCTTCTCACAGCACGTCTGACGAATGAACTCGCAGACGTAGTATCCACATAAATGATTCCCACTTCCCTGGCTCAAACACTTTACGGGAACAGAGTTCAATCAAAATAATAATGAAGAATGGTAATGGTATTGAACTAGAATCAAAGAGATGCGCGGATCTAGATAGTACTACTTACATTTATTGGTTTAAATGTAAGCTCCTTCGCCCATTCACCCCTAGCCCTGGCGGTGAATCGTTTCCAAGCCCTGCCCGGCAAAGAAAATGAATAAAGGAGTTATATATTAATTACTTGCTATCAGTAAATGAACGGAAAGTTGCCGATAATGCCATAATGATTGAAATTACCTCTGGAGGCATTCCTGCATGTCCGCCCACTTCTCAAGGGGTTTATGTAAGGAGTCCATGACTTGTACTACTCCTTTGTCAGGCATAATGATTAGCAGAATAAAGTGGAAGCTGCGCACGCATAAGTCATCAATTATACACTTAACATCGAGAAATTAAGCGAAATAAAATATGTAGAAGACAGTAACACTTACTTGAAGTTGTAAGGAAATAATATTTCTCTTTTGACTTCGTTGAACCGTAACGCATTTACCAAGTTATTCTCGGTTTGGTCGTAAAAATCAAGGAGACTTTTTTCATGAACGGTATTTGGATCAACGAACCCAATATCATAGATTTGTCCTCTTTTGCATTCGAGAATCTTCATTCTGCATAATTAATATAGTGATAAGTAAGATAATTATAAATGCAATGAACGAGGTGAGCTAGGTAGAGACTTAACTACAGAAATAATACTTACAGACAATAGGCGCTGATGATAGCTTTGTCAAGGGCTTCTTGTTGGTATAACTGAAATAATTCACAAAATTCAATCATTACGTGGTCATCTCCATGCCCGTAATGTTCGTTCTTATATCCCACGTAGATCCAATTTTCCCCTTTCTTTGAGGCTGCCATGTACCAACTATGCAATCTTCGCATTTTTGTTGGTAGATCTTTGACATGAGATTTTACGAGAGGATGCCCGTGCCGGTATTGGTATTTTGGAACTATTTCTTCGTGGAATTGTAATTGGTCTAAGTACTGAGCAATAGACAAGCCGTGAGCAGCGGCTGCTTCTCCGTACATTGCAACAAACTCAGGATCGATGCCGACCGCAGGTTTGCTCGACCCCACCTTGGTATCGGAAAACACTTTGAGCGGGGGGCACGATTGTTTTTGCTGTTCTCCTAGCTGGGGAACTGTCTTCCGGCTTGCACTAATACTCTTCGACCGCTGTTTATTTGCCCGAACCGACTTGAGAATAGAGCGGTCATAGTCTGGTGTCAGCTTTGGCGGGGGTTGGGCTAGATTTTTCAGCATTTTCACGACAGCGGCATGTTCTTCTGGGGTGTCGGGGAACTCTGTTGCTTTCGCCTTCTTTGCCTTCAAGTTAGCAAACCACTTATCCGTTTCCCCTTTTGCGATCGCCTTATTTTCCTCCACCGTATAGTCATAAGGTCTCTTGGCAAGATTCTTATGAGGTACTTTTGGGAGGGGTGACCTTGAACGTTTCGGTGATCGGTTTTTATCAAACCCCAGAGTACCCACACGTGGCGCCGGAGAAGACTTACGCGGCGGCGGAGACGACTGACGCGGCGGCGAAGACGGCTGCTCTGGAGACTGGTGAGGCGGCGGAGACGGCGCCTGAGGCGGCGGCGGTGGAGAGTGGTGAGGCGGCGGCGGTGGAGAGTGGTGAGGCGGCGGAGGCGGTGGAGAGTGGTGAGGCGGCGGAGGCGGTGGAGGCGAGGGTGAGTGAGGCGGCGGAGGCAGCCAGTTTGGAAGCACGATGAATTCCTTTGGCCATAGAATAGTCCCTTTCTTGGCTTCTCCAAGTTCAACCACCTCCCCATCTTCACCTGCAGGGTGTTCCAGCTTCAGCTCCTCAAATCCTTTACTAACTTCATCGACCCCGACAATAGCGTAGCCATGAGGAACCGGGGAGCAATGGAAAGTTGGTGTAGGTCCAATTGGTACGGCATAGCCGACCGCCACCTTCATGGTTATGTTGAACACTTTCACATGTAGCTCACAAGGTGTGCTCTCCGTGATATCATCCACTGGGTAGCGACGAAGAGCATCCGTCGTCAGTGCATCATCGTCACGTGCCGGGACCATGCTCGAAGCCACGCTGCTTTTCCGATATGATGGGTCGGTAGCATCGACTGCAGCTTCTACAACGTGCTGCTGAGATAGGCCGGCAGTGCCTTGCTGGCTAAGTTCGTTAATTTGATCCTGCTGCCGCTTCATTTGATCCTGTTGCCGCTTAATTGTTTCTTCTATATTACGCAGCCGGTCTGCAGCAGCGATTGCTTACCTTGCCTCCCTTTCCTTTCTCCTCTGATGACTTTTATCGGGAAATATTTTCCTTTCCACGGGAAACCCATGTTTCCACGGCTTGGAGCCTTTGGTGCCTCGTGTTCGTCCCTCATGTTCTTTATTCCCAATGGCGCGTGAAAGCTCGTCATCCTCTCTATCGGGACGGAACCGTCCCTCTTCAACATCCTTGTATGCTTTCCTAATTTCTTCGATGGGTAGTAGGGGATTATCCTTGTGTCTTCTGGTATATATGCACTTTCCTTCTGCGTCCAATGTGCCCCCATGCCCGTAAAACCAATTTCTTGTCCGTTCGGTCCATCCTTCTTTTATAGGCTCTGGAACGATCCCTTTAGCCAGCAGGTCGGCCTCAAGTTTGTCCCACTTAGGCATGGAACAGGCGTAGCCAGCAGCCCCCATAGTATGGTGGTACTTCTTTTTAGCAGCATTTGCCTTGTTTACTGCAGACTTTAACTGAGCTTCCTCTGATTTCTTGTAATTCACAAAATCTTCCCAGTAGTCTCTTATCTTCTCATACCCGTGATCGAAATCCGGAGTTTTATCTTTCAAGATGAAGTCGGTGTACAATCTGTTCTTAAATTTGTTGAATAGCTCGGCCATCTTCTTAAGAGCCCACGCCTTGACTTTATCTACTAGAGCTTTTTTTGGGCATCCATCTCCTCCTCATCTGGCTCCCCCTCCTCTGGATCCACCTCTGGCAACGGCAATGTGAAATTAACCATGACCTTTTGAAAAAGGCGTCTTTTGCCTTCGGGGCCGATATAGCTAACTTTAGGATCCCTTGGCTTATTCCATTCTCGGATGGTGATCGGGACGTAGTCCCTAACAATAACACCGCATTGCTTCACAAATTTTTGTCTAACATCAATTGGAGCAATGGGTTCGCCGTCTGCACCGACTTCTTCGATCCTGTAGCGGACATTGTCCTGCAACTTTTTGGTTGGGCCTCGTTTCGTCCTCACAGAGGATTTGCTCGATCCGGATGGCTAAAAGAAGAAAGACTGTTAATATGTGTATATGGACAACAGAGGCTAAATTAATTAATATAAATATATATATGCACCTCGTCGGAGTTTGTAATAATCAATGTTGCACCGGAGCCGCCGGCTTCTGCCTTGTCGGCTTCTCCCTCATCGGAGATGCCGAGTTCGGCCTCTTTCCAGGCGTTGAGAGACTCATCCCCCTCACCGGAGTCGTTCAGAAAGTGACTTGTTTCATCATCGCCGCAGATTATATCCTCGAGGATATTTTCCTCAATTTCATCTCTGCCGTGTGGTTCCATAGTTTCTGCAAAATACGAAAGTTATTTTCGGAGCCGTCTCTGCCGTGTCGTTCAGAAAACTTGTAGGGATAGAATGGTACTACAAGGAAAGGCGCGCGTTGCTGCGCCTGTTGTTTCTAAGCGTCGTCATGGTGATACATTTTTATGAACATGTGTGATTTATGCTCATCGTCGGCACTTAGGTGACTAAATCGTCGATGACCTAGCTCATCGATTTCATCCCCCGCAACACGGTAAAAATGTCGCGGTAAATCACTCCTCACAAAAATGAAACACTTAGCACATTCGTGGTTTGTCGAGTTTTGACTTCAATTTACATCACTAAATAAAAATCAACATCGCTACATCACTGAAATTTGCACTAGCTAAATATTACATATGCGAGGATGATCCACTAAATAAAAATCATCACAGATCAATTTTGCAATTATCATCGGATACTTTATATACACTAACCGCTGTCACATATCACAGATCAATTGCAAATAATAATGTAGACTGTCACATATGCTATTGAAAATAACCATACACTAACCGCTGTCACATATCACAAATCAATTGCAAATTTTTCTAATAACATTTCTAACACTAAATTTCCTAACACTAAATTCCTAACACTAAATTTCTAACACTAAATTACCTACCACTAAATTTCCTACACTACAAAAACAACACAAAAATGTACCTAAACTACACACCTAATTTATACTACTAACTAATTTAAATTACTAACTAATTTAAACTACTAACTAATTTAAATTACTAACTAAAACTAACTAACTATGGAGTAACAAATAGTTCTTAACAATAATATTGCAACTAATTATGGAGTATTAATTTTGATTTCTAACTTTGCTAACACAATCATCAAATAACATTGCTTTGCTAAATTACTATTTGAATTTTTCTAAAACTAACTAACAACTATTTCAATTTTTTTTAAAATAACTTTGCTAAATTTGCTACATTTTCAATTTTCTAAAATAACAACCTAAATTTTCTAAAACTAACTAACTAAATCTAAAACTAACTAACTAAAATTACTAATGCACTAACTAACAAAATTACTAACTAACTAAAAATGAACTAACTAACTAAATTAAAAAACTAAGTAAATTAAAAAAAACTAACTAACAGAGGGAGGCCGTGCTCACCGGAGGCGGCTCGTCCGCTGCGGCCGGAGGAGGAGGGCTCGGTGGAGGACGCTGCGGCCGGAGGAGGAGGGCTCGGTGAGGAGGCTCGGCGGAGGACGCTCGATGGAGGAGGCCGGAGGAGGGGCCAAGGAGCGGCCGGCCGGGGTTCGAGCGGAAGGCCGGGGGAGGGCGGCGCAGCTGGCGGGTGGTGCAGGGGGAGGATGGACGGCGCGGGCGCGGTGGAGGCCGGAGGGGAACGGCGCGCGGGCGCGTGGAGGAGCGCAGAGAGGGCGGCACCGGAGGAGCGGACGGTGAGCGGCGGCGCGGCGGACGGAAAAATCCGGCAGCCTGACGGCAGGAGATTGAATTTCCGCGCGCTGGTCCTTAGCGAAAATGAGGAATTGGGGGAAGAAGAAGAGGCAGGCAGAGGCCTTTCGTCCCGGTTGGTGGCACCAACCGGGACCAAAGACTCATTCGTCCCGGTTCGTGGCATGAACCGGGACCAATGCCCTGAAAATTTAATGCCCTGGCGCGAACCGGGACCTTTCGTCCCGGTTCTTCTTATAAACCGGGACCAATGAGTCCTTTTTCAATTTTTTTTCAAACTTTTCAGTTCTGAATGTTGTTCCCGCCTTTTTTATTCTTATTAAGGTGTTTGACTATGAATTTCAAATGGTTTTGAATTTGAAAAGACTTTCAACATGAAAAGTGTTTAAATTTGAATAAATAATTCAAAACCATTTTCTGTTTTATATAATAGTTATTCTATCTATACAAACTATTAACCATTTTGTCATTTTTTTTAAGATTAGAGGTGAATTCATTTAAGTAAATTTTTTGGAATGTGAACTTAATTAATTCATTAAACTGATAAATTCAATATATTTTCATATGTTTGTCAGAAAAATGAAATTAAAATATCAAATTGTTGATAAAAATGTAATCTATCTATTTATGACCAATTCATTTTTTTGAGATTATAGGTGAATTCATTTAATTACAAAATTTGGAATTTGAACTCCATTAAGTCATTAATTAATTTTATAAATTCAATATATTTTCATATGTTTATCAGAAAAATGAAATTAAAATATCAAATTGTTGATAAAAATGTAATCTATCTATTTATTTAATTTATATCTATTGAATTAATTTATATATATTGAATTAATTCATATCTATTGATTTAATTCATATCTCACTAAACAGTACATAATGGCAACAGTGGATCCTTCAGGTAATCGACCGGATACGGTACAGAATGACAACAGTGGATCACATAAAAGAGAACTGGAATGGTGATCACATACTCTGAAACTAACTTCGACGGTGTATTTGATACGGTACAGAATGACAACAGTGGATCAGTTGTCCTAACAATCTTAGTCATACTCCTGCCTAGGCCTATAATACTCGTACTCGTAGTCGCCGTCATCGTCGTCGTCGCTGTCATCGTACTCATACGGCGCTCGTGGCTCGAACCTCGACGGGTGAGCACCCCCGGACTGCATGTTAGGGTAGCGTAGGCGGGGGTTATCGCCAGCCATGATGTAGTTCATAACGCCCTGGAGAGTCCGGCCAGCCCACCACAGCTGACGGCCGGCCTCGTTGAAGTCCGAAGGAGGAGGGCCATCCCCCTCGTACCTGGCGAGCGCCCTCTCACGCCGATTGATGAAGAAGGCTTCCCAAGTCGGGCGGTAGTCGGGATGCCAGCACGGATCCATCCGCTGCTCCGGTGTGAGCTCGAGGTAGTAGTGGTTCGTGATGGCCGCCCGGCGCGCCACACCTTGAGGGAGAGGAGGGACCGGCACGCCTCCGGCGCTCAGCCTCCAGCCGGCGGGGACGCGGTAGCCGGGCGGGCAGGGGTAGTTCGAGGCGGAAAGCTCCTCCGCCTGACGGTAGGTTAGTACGGTGGAAGCCATGGAAGAGTGATGAGGTTGCAGATATGAGTTTAGATGTGATATATATAGTGAGAAATTGCGGGAAGACGAAGGCGGAAAGCGGTGGAAGAAGCACACGGATCGTGTGTTTCCTTCGAGCGCTTGTGAGCCGTTGGATCAGAGTTGTGTTTCTTTCGAGTGCTTGTGAGCTGTTGGATCGTGTGCACACGGATCGTGTGTTTCTTTCAAGCGCTTGTGAGCTGTTGGATCAGGGGTGTGTTTCTTTAGAGCGCTTGTGAGCCGTTGGATCAGAAGCACACGGATCGTGTGTTTCTTTCAAGCGCTTGTGAGCTGTTGGATCAGGGCCTTTGGTCCCGGTTCGTGTTACCAACCGGGACTAAAGAAGCACACGGATCGTGTGTTTCTTTCAAGCGCTTGTGAGCCGTTGGATCAGGGGTGTGTTTCTTTAGAGCGCTTGTGAGCCGTTGGATCAGAAGCACACGGATCGTGTGTTTCCTTCGAGCGCTTGTGAGCTGTTGGATCAGGGCCTTTGGTCCCGGTTCGTGTTACCAACCGGGACTAAAGAAGCACACGGATCGTGTGTTTCTTTCAAGCGCTTGTGAGCCGTTGGATCAGGGGTGTGTTTCTTTAGAGCGCTTGTGAGCCGTTGGATCAGAAGCACACGCCTATAAATAGCGACGTCCCTGCAGCGAAACGGCACACAACGAGCGTCTACCTTTGCCACCGAACCCAATGGTTGGATTTAGCCTACCCGCTGGCATGTTCCCTAACACAAGCCCTCGGGTAGGTTGAATCCAACCACTGGATTAGGGTGACACAATGATGAATTGCCGAGGAGGTGGGAGTGGTGGTGGTGGAAGTGGTAGCCATGCCCCTCGGTCGGATCCAAGCAGCTGCAAGGCTCTCTCATGATCTACAACATTCCCAACACTTTTTGGGACGGTCGTTAGATCATGAGAGATGTCTTGCGGCTGCTTGGATCGAAGGTCGATTTGCTGCTCACGACGACGCGAGACGGATGCGCAAGCTTCCGGATGGGAAAAACCAGTGTTGGATCAGCCACATGACCCTATATGCAAATCATTCGGATTCCCGTCATACAGCCCAACGGTGCATTTGATATGCAGGCACTCACGAGCCACCGTTGGGCTGTATGACGGGGAAACCGTGTGGATTTGATAAAAGGTTTAATACATTAATTATTAAAGGGCTTGTGAGCCGTTGGATCAGAGTGTGTTTCTTTCGAGTCCTTGTGAAGCTGTTGGATCTCAAGCAGAAGATAAGGCACACATATCAACGCTCCTTTTTTTCCGGTTCCAGCTACCAACCGGGACTAAAGATGAAGATTTCCCCTGATCTTTTAGCTATAAATACCAACCGGGACTAAAGACCGAATACAAATTACATAAAAGGTTTAATGCATTTGGGAACACTCGATCATACAGCCCAACGGTGCATTTGATATGCAGGCACTCACGAGCCACCGTTGGGCTGTATGACGGGGAAACCGTGTGCATTTGATAAAAGGTTCAATACATTAATTATTACACATCACCAACAACATCCCTATCTAGTGTTCACTTGTTTCTTCGTGTGTGTCCCTTTCTTCTGATTACGCCGTAGCCATGGACAATCTTCATCAGGCAAGAGAACTGCAATGGCGATCACAGACTCTGAAACTAACTTCGACCGGTTCCTGAGCCGCGGGGTGCTGAGCCGCCGGCACTGCGCATCCAAAGAGAAGGAACCCTCACAGGGTCATAGCTCACGTGAGAAGGAACCCTCTGAAGAAACGACCACCTACTATCATACTGCCTATCCAATAGATACATGTAGCGACGGACATGCTCATCCTCCTCCCTGATACGGCGACGTACCTCCTCCTCGGGGGCCGGCTCCCTCTGCACCGAGCGTGGCCCACGCGACGGCCACCACAGAAGATCCGGGTCGACGATGTCACCCGTATTCCTCACCAAGCTGCGTGTCCCGGAAGGTAGCACCTCCCAGTGCCAGCCCGGTGGAGCCCAGTCCCGCACATCGCCCCTCTGGTCCAACATGGACATCGTCCCCGAGAACACCTTAGTCAAAAACACCTAAGTCAAAATTTTGTTACAATGGAAGAGTGATGAGGTTGCAGATGTGAGTTTAGATGTGATATGGCAATGGCGGCCAAGCCTACATATATATAGTGAGAAATTGCGTGAAGACGAAGGCGGGAAGCGGTGGAAGAAGCACACGGATCGTGTGTTTCCTTCGAGCGCTTGTGAGCCGTTGGATCAGAGTTGTGTTTCTTTCGAGTGCTTGTGAGCTGTTGGATCGTGTGCACACGGATCGTGTGTTTCTTTCAAGCACTTGTGAGCTGTTGGATCAGGGCCTTTAGTACCGGTTCGTGTTACCAACCGGGACCAAAGGGTCTTTCGTCCCGGTTGGAGGCACCAACCGGGACTATAGGCCTACCCTTTCGTCCCGGTTCGTGTTACCAACCGGGACTAAAGAAGCACACGGATCGTGTGTTTCTTTCAAGCGCTTGTGAGCCGTTGGATCAGGGGTGTGTTTCTTTAGAGCGCTTGTGAGCTGTTGGATCTGCACTCCCACCTCATCCACAGGTACACCTTCTAATCGCCTATAAATAGCGACGTCCCTGCAGCGAAACGGCACACAACGAGCGTCTACCTTTGCCACCGAACCCAATGGTTGGATTTAGCCTACCCGCTGGCATGTTCCCTACCATTATTGTGTTTGTCCTTGTTCGTCGGCCAGCCATTGGAGCCACCTCCTGTAGGTCGGTGAATAAGGACAACACAACGACGCTGTTGGAAACACAAGCCCTCGGGTAGGTTGAATCCAACCACTGGATTAGGGTGACACAATGATGAATTGCCGAGGAGGTGGGAGTGGTGGTGGTAGAAATCATTCAGTTCATCGACCGAATACAAATCAAACGGTTTCACCTGCATACGCCCTACGGTGCATTTGATATGCGGGCACTCTCTAGCCACAGTAGGGTTGTATGCAGGTGATACCGTGTGTTTTGTTCTATCTAGAAATCCTTCAGTTCATCGACCGAATACGGTTTGTATGCAGGTGATACCGTGTGTTTTGTACACGAACTTCTCACCAGTTTTTGTCAACACTCATACATAAAAAGGTTTTGAGAACACTCATACATAAATTGTTTTATATACTATTACACTCATACTTAGATCATGATCGCTTCTTCGGCCGTAACCATGGAGTTTCTTCATTATGTAACGGGATGCTTGGGTCAGTTTTCACTGTGAATGGCGGAATTTCATCAAACTTATTATAGTCTGCTGACATGTCTGTCTTGTCCTCGACTCCCACGATGTTTCTTTTTCCTGAAAGAACTATGTGACGCTTTGGATCATCGTGTGCTGTATTTCTTTCCTTATCTTTTCTTTTTTTCGGTCTGGAGCTCATGTCCTTCACATAGAAAACCTGAGCCACATCATTGGCTAGGACGAATGGTTCGTCTCTGTACGCAAGATTCTTGAGATCCACTGTTGTCATTCCGTACAGCTGGTCTACCTTTACCCCTTCTCCATTCATGTTGACCCAACTGCACCGAAACAAAGGGACCTTAAAAGTAGGCCCATAGTCAAGTTCCCATATCTCCTCTATGTAACCATAGTATGTGTCCTTTTGTCCATTCTCGTCTGTTGCATCAAAGCGAACACCACTGTTTTGGTTGGTACTCTTTTTATCTTGGGCAATCGTGTAAAATGTATTCCCATTTATCTCGTACCCTTGGAAAGTCAATACAGTCGAAGATGGTGACGCGGCCAATAAGTAGAGTTGATCTCCAACATCGGTGTCATTCATGAGATGTAATCGCAACCAACTGCCGAAAGTCTCCATGTGTTTTTGTTTAATCCAGGAGTCAGGCTTCCCTGGGTTTTTCGAGCGTACACTATTCTTGTGTACCTCGATATACGGAGCCACGAAGGTGGAACTTTGTAGAACTGTGTAGTGTGCTTGAGTGAAAGAATGCCCGTCCCTACATATCATTGCTTTCTTTCCTAGCGTGCCTTTTCCACTAAGTCTCCCCTCATGCCGCGATTCAGGAAGACCAATCGACTTAATGTCAGGAATAAAGTCAACACAAAACTCAATGACCTCCTCTGTTCCATAGCCTTTGGAGATGCTTCCTTCTGGCCTAGCACGGTTATGAACATATTTCTTCAAGACTCCCATGAACCTCTCGAAAGGGAACATATTGTGTAGAAATACAGGACCGAGAATTGCAATCTCGTCGACTAGGTGAACCAGGAGATGCGTCATAATATTGAAAAATGATGGGGGGAACACCAACTCAAAACTAACAAGACATTGGGCCACATCCTTCTGTAACCTTGTCAGACTTTCTGGATCGATTACCTTCTGAGATATTGCATTGAGAAATGCACATAACTTCACAATGGGTACTCGAACATTTTCCGATAGAAGCCCCCTCAATGCAATCGGAAGCAACTGCGTCATAATCACGTGGCAATCATGAGACTTCAGGTTTTGGAATTTTTTATCTGCCATATTTATTATTCCCTTTATATTTGACGAGAAGCCAGCCGGGACCTTGATACTGCTCAGGCACTCAAAAAATATTTCCTTCTCTGCTTTCGTAAGAGCGTAGCTACTTAAGTAATGACGCCCTTTATCTGTATGCTTGTTGTTTGGGTCTTTCATACGCTGTTGGTCCTCCCTTGCTTCCGGTGTATCTTTTGTCTTCCCATACACGCCGAGGAAGCCTAGCAGGTTTACGCAAATATTCTTTGTCACGTGCATCACGTCGATTGAAGACCGGACCTCTAGGACTTTCCAATAGGGTAGCTCCCAAAATATAGATTTCTTCTTCCACATGGGCGCGTGTCCGGTAGCGACGTCTTTCGGAACAGAATGACCGCCAGGACCCTTTCCAAAGATTACTTCTATGTCCTTGACCATACCAAATATAACATCACCATCAGGGAGCTTAGGCTTCTTCCGGTGATCTGCCTCACCATTGAAATGCTTGCCTTTCTTTCTTACGGGGTGACTGCCTGGAAGAAATTGACGACACCCCAGGTACACGACCTTCTTACATTTTTCCAAATATGTACCTTTAGTCTTATCTAAACAGTGCGTGCATGCGTTGTATCCCTTGTTTGACTGTCCTGAAATGTTACTAAGAGCAGGCCAATCATTGATGGTTACGAACAGCAACGCTCGTAGGTCAAATTCCATCTGTTTGTGCTCATCCCACACACGTACACCTGGTATGGCCCACAACTGCAAAAGTTCATCAACTAATGGCCTTAGGTACACATCAATGTCGTTGCCGGGTTGCTTCGGGCCTTGGATGAGAACTGGCATCATAATGAACTTCCGCTTCATGCACAACCAAGGAGGAAGGTTGTAGATACATAGAGTCACGGGCCAGGTGCTGTGACTGCAGCTCTGCTCCCCAAAAGGATTCATGCCGTCTGTACTTAGACCAAACCATAAGTTCCTTGCTTCACCTGCAAAGTCCGGGAACTCTCTCTCGATTTTTCTCCATTGAGACCCATCGGCGGGGTGTCTCAACTTCCCGTCTTTCTTACGCTCTTCTTTGTGCCATCGCAACAACATGGCATGCTCTTTGTTTCTGAACAGACGTTTCAACCGTGGTATTATAGGAGCATACCACATAACCTTAGCAGGAATCTTCTTCCTGACGGGCTCGTCATCGCCCTCAACATCACCAGGATCATCTTGTCTGATCTTGTATCGCAGTGCATTGCATACCGGACATGCATCCAAATTCTCATACTCCTCACCGCGGTAAAGGATGCAGTCATTGATGCATGCATGTATCTTCTGCACATCTAATCCTAGAGGGCAGATAGCCTTCTTTGCTTCGTACGTAGTCTCGGGCAGTTCGTTATCCTTTGGAAGCTTCGGCTTCATTATTTTCAGTAACTTTTCAAATCCCTTGTCAGATAAACCAGTCTCTGCCTTCCATTTCAGCAATTCCAGTGTGGTACCGAGCTTTGTGCTGCCATCTTCGCAATTTGGGTACAACAACTTTTTGTGATCCTCTAGCATGGCCTCCAACTTCAGCTTCTCCTTTTCTGTATCGCATTCTCGTTGTACATCGGAAATGACCCGACCAAGACCATCAGCATGCTCATCTGGCGTCCGTTGTTCTTCACCACCTTCTTCTTCATTGTCTTCCATCGCAGTATCACCGTATTCTTCAGAGAACATACGATAGTTCTCATCATCATTTTCTTCTTCATCGTCTTCCATCATAACCCCTCTTTCTCCGTGCTTGGTCCAACAATTATAGCTGGGCATGAAACCTCTCCGAAGCAGGTGGCCTTGAATGGTTCTCGACGAAGAGTGCTCCTTAACGTTCCGACAGTCCACACATGGACAAGGTATAAAACCATCATATTTGTTTGCCTCAGCCACATGGATAAATTTATGCAGGCCTGTAATAAAATCAGAACTGCGTCGGTCGCCGTACATCCATCGCTGCCGTTCATCCATCTGCATATCATATAATTAAGTTTATCAAATACAATTAGAATAACATATTGAATACTGAAATGACCACCGTACATCGACACATGCAATATTTCTGTATCAATTATAGATGAGAAGGATAAAGTTGCTAACCTCGGTCGAGGATATCATTTTGTGTGAACTTAAGTGTGGCTCGGGCATTTCATCGAACACATCTTGTGCGTGGCAAAGGAAAAAAAATCTAGCACCCACTTCCCACCAATCCGAGCAAAAAAATAACACAGTAGAGAAGAAGACGGGGGTTACGTACGTATATAGGCAGGGGAGGGGCATTCATCCCGGTTCGTGGCACGAACCGGGACCAAAGCTCGGGCATTCGTCCCGGTTCGTGGCACGAACCGGGACCAAAGCCTCGCGACAGCTTTGGTCCCGGTTCGTAGCACGAACCGGGACGAATAACCCCAACTGAACCGGGACCAATGCCTCACGGGGGCCTGGCAGCTCGAACCGGGACCAATGCTTGGCATTGGTCCCGGTTTATCAGTCAACCGGGATGAATGCAAATTCGGCTCTGTCCGAAAGGGTGTTTTTCTACTAGTGGCCGCCTCTTCGTCTGTTTTGAGATTCGTGACATATGGGCTTAATGCTTTGGAATTTCCATGGCATAACAAAAAATTCTTATTTTGCAAGTAAGAGGGAGCCTCATAGATGACTAGAAACTGTGATAACAATCAAACTGTGATAACAATCAAGTAAGAGGCGTGTTTGGTTGTTTACATATAGGCCAACCAAGCCATGGGGGCGCAGAAATCACGTGGCCAGCACCTCACGAACGTTACAACATCTCACACCAAGGCCCGCTGGGGAAATCCGAATCGCCCGGGTTCGAGAAACAAAAACGATCATTAGAAACATGCACTCGTACACATCATTCTTACTTATGCATTTTCACTTCCCGGTTCAATAAGCCTAGAGCCTCTATGGAAGAAGAGCTATATACCACAATCCTAATCCGGATCTAAGGTAGTCACACACAACGTACGTCAACTATGTGTGTGATTGGTACCATGCATCCAAAATTTTCCCTCGATGCAATATGGCCCGATGGCCGATGGGGCATGGCCGCGCGAAAGAAGAATTTGAGCCACGTTTTGCGTCTTGCTAGGTTTGCCTGCACCGCAATATTTTGCATGATGGAAAAATTGGAAGCAATTGTTTGGTTTGATGCACTGCATATTTTTGGGCTAGGCTAACACAAATAGTGTGTGTTTCGTTATATACAAAATGACCGTTGTGGTAAGCTCTCGAAGTGGTGATGTTATCAGGCACTTCTAGGCAGCAGCCCTAAGTTCAATGAAGAACAATGAAGTTATACTCATACATATATAATGCATCAACCGAAGGGTTACAAAAGTGTACACCAGTAGCAAACAAAGTTCACAAACGACATACTTAAACTATGAACAATGATACTTAACACCAGTACGGATGACATAAACCATCTACTCTTCACTGTCAATCATGGCCAGGGAGGCTTCGTGCTATTCACACTTCTTAACCACCTAAGTGCAAGAGTAGTCGAATATGACAACTCTGAACACATCTCGCTTCACCATCTTAATGTTAAGGAAGTACCCTATCATCAGTTTGTGAGCAATGGAAAAACCATGACAACTTTCGTGCTGACATTTTTCATCCTGATCAACCAGCTGTACTCAAATATGGCTTGAAGACATCCGGGATGGGAAGCATCCCTAAACTAGGTGCTAGCAGCACCTTGTAGAAGTGGATAGGGGAAACCTCCTCGTGAAAGTGATAAATCTTTGCTAGCCTCCCCCTCAGCCTCTTGATGGAGCTGACCTCTCCAGGAACCTCGACAGTGGTCGCAAGATGCAATTTTGAGCACAACAAAAATCAAAAGGATATGATTAGCAATGCAATTCAGTAAACATGGGAAGGCTCGAAGTGGTGATGTTATCAGCAACTTCTGGGAAACAACCCTAAGATCAATGAAGAACAATGAAGTTCAACTCGTGCATAATGCATCAACCGAAGGGTTAGGATAATATACACCTGTAGCAAACAAAGTTCAAAAACCACATACACAAAAAAAGTTTAAAAAACACATACTTAAACTACTAACCACGATACTTGACACCGGTACAACTGACATAAACCATCTGCTCTTCATCGTCGATCATGGTCTGGGTGGCTTCGTTCTATTCACATTTTCAACCACCAAAGTGCAAGAGTAGTCGAAGATGACCACTCTGAACACATCTCGCTTCACGAAATTGAAGTTAAGGAAGTACTCTATCATCTGTTTGTGAGCAATAGCAAAACCATTACATCTTTCCCATTGAGATCCTTCAGCCCGATCAACCAGCTGCAGCCAATGTTGGTCTTCAGTGTGATTGTCCTTGAGGTCATACCTAAAGAGGGCTTCAAGACACCCGGAATGGGAAGCATCCCTTAGCCATGTGCTATCAACACCTTGTACAAGTGGATGGGAAAACCTCCTCATGAAAGGGATCAATCTTTGATAGCCTCCCCCTTGGCCTCTTGATGGAACTGACCTCTATAGCAACCTCGACGGGGGGGTCTCAAGCTCACATTGGTCCGGGCGGTCCGAAGAAATGTTGCATCTTGCGATCCATGTGGCTGTCATTGCATGCCAAAACGTCCCGGGCCGCCCGAAAAAATGTCCGACATCCCCACGTCCGCCCCCAAATTTCGGGGCCGGCTCGATGGGCGTAGGACACGTAAAGACATGTTGTATGACATACGGAGCCTCAATGTCAGTGGCACGAGGCCTGACTCACAGGGTGGTCGTTACACATGTAATTGCAATGTACACCCACTTCTCTGGTTTCCTAGGAGGGTGCTGATGACGACTTCTCCACGATTTGCATTAACGTCGAAGCCAACCCATGCGCCAACATTGCGCCTTCCCCATGCTTCGCATTAACCCTAGCCACCGCCCCCTCAGCCTACCCGTGATGGCATACTAACCCTGAATATGCCCCCCGACCAGCCATCTCGTCCCGACGCCTCCTTCTCTCTCCTTCATTCACTCCAGCCACCACATAGACGCAAATGTCGCACAACCACGGGGCTGGTGGATCTGGTGGGCCATTACGAGATGGGCATAGCCTCGCCGTCGAGCATGCCAAGATGTTCCACCGATACAAGATGCTTGTCCTGCCAGACCAACGCCTGTCGAAGGGGTGGGTTATCAACAACAATGGCATCGTCGTGCCGTTGTTGCCCTCCACCCCCGAGAAGTTCCACATGATCGTCCTTAAGCTTCGATACATCATGCCACATGATTAGCGGGAACTCCTAGAGAACCACCCCTCGAACCATGGTGCATGAATTCACCCGGGAGAGGCACAAGGCCATCGACGCGCACAAATGGTGTTGTTCAGGCCGACGCGGCACAATGCCATGTGCGGAGGGCCTAGTGGGAGGCATTCAGCCTCACCATCGAGAGTGCCATCAAGATCAAGGCGGATACCCCGGTCTTGATGAACTCCATCCTTACCAGAGAGGTTTCCTCCTCCACTGGCGCCTCCTCTATCGCGCGTCGTGACGCCTCCTCCTCTTCTAACTACACCTCCTCCTCCGTTGTTGTCTACACTGACGACCACTTCGACTTCAGCAAGGATTAGGCTTAGGTTAGGATTTAGTTTAAATTTAAAATTTAAAATATCAATAAAATCTGATGCCTATTTTTCTTGTTTGGGGTATGGTTTTAGGTGGCCCACTGGAGATGCTCAAAGAGATCCTCGAATGAGAGAGTTACTCGTTTGGGCCGAATGACACATGGGTTCTATGTTAGACCGGGCCTCACTGGATATTACATTTTGTTTCTCTTCTCGGTCAGATGGCACCTCCGCAGCTGTTCTTGCTGAGGAATATTCCGCGACCGCTGTTTCGATTTCCTCTCCGGCCGCGATGAGGTCCCCATCCGCCGCCGACTTCCCCGACGCCCCGCCATCTCCAAGCTCCCCTGCCACGGCCCTAGCCCACTCTAGGTGAGAATCCCCTGCCCTGATCTTCTTATCACATGTGCATTCCGTCCCACTAATCAACCCTCTTAACATCAGCGCCGGCCGCCACTTCTACCTCGCCGTCGACCGCCTCCAGTTCAAGATGGTGCGTTGTCCGGCATCCTTTTAGCCGCGCATTTTTTGAGTTTCTCTCCGATGATAACTGTGTCTAGTGAAGCAGACACAGATCGAGTGGATTTAACCAGATTTTGATTCGTGTGAACCTGTGATTCTTTCCGTGTGCAGAGGACATTGTTGGAGCTACTTGGCGTTCTCTCGGATCGCCACGGCGCTCTGCCCATCGCCATATGCGTTTCGTCCCGGGACGAGCTCGATGCTGTCTGTGCTGCTGTTGCGAACCTCCCCTTTGTGTCCTCATCACCGCTGGTATGCTCAGTTTGGTTGGCTGCCAATTTCAATGTTGAATTTTGTTTATCGTACTCTGTGGTTGCATTGGTAGAAAATTGCCAGATAGTTACTTCTATCATACACAGTTTGCACTCTTAATTTTCAATTCTTCAAGAGAAAACGTGGATATGTGTTAGAGATATATTAGGTTACGTCTTTGGTAGTTTAGGAATTGTATTCAATCTCTACTCTATCTCTAGGAGGCTTGCCCCCCAAGTTTGTACCACTATATATACTCGCCCGAGAGGCTCAATACAACATCCATCATATTCCGCCAATCTCTCTCGTTCTACATGGTATCAGATAGGTTTAGATCCTAAACCCTAGAGCAGCCGCCGCCAAGCCCTCGCGCCGCCGCCGCCGCTCCCAAACCCTAGCACCGCCGCCCCCATGGCGCCGTGCTAGGCGCCGTCGACACGCTTCCGCCGCGCCGCCCCCGGGGAGGTCGATCTCCATGATCTCCGCCGGGGGCTGCGCAACCCGTACGCAGGGCTCGTCCGCCGATCCGTGATCGGCTGCCCTGTAAGTCTCTTCTCCGATCACTTGATCGGTTTTCTTTTTTGGTTTACCGATCTTAGATCGGATTGAGTCGCCCACCGCCGTCGTCAACCCGCGCCTCTACTCCGACAACGGCATCGACATGCACCGGCCATCTTCATCAACCGCTCGGCACGGCCGCACGCGCCGCACACGGGGCGCCCCTACGTGCGTCGCGGCAGGTTGTTCTCGTCCGCGCAGTCTTCTTCGCCGGTCCGTCTTCATCGTCACCGCCCGGGACTTCACCGACAACGTCACCATCAACTCAGATCTGCGCGTCGTCGGCCACGCCATGGCGCGTCCTGCGCCTCCGTCGGTCTGATCAACCGATCTGCGCACATCGCCGCCAAGCACGTCCCCGAGCACGCGCCTATCACCGATCAAGCAACAGGCTGCCGCAGCGCCGCCCCTTCGGGCCACGCGCCGCCGCCTTGGTCCACCCTCCGGCCTCGAGCGTGCCCTCCCTGGTGCGTACGTCGCCGGTGGCCTCAAGCCGCTGCACCGACTCGCGTCCTGCAGCTACGTCGTCCCCTCGGACCGTAGTGCTGCTACACGCGGTCTACCTTGCCGTCCCCGCGCACCGACGTCTTAGGCTACCACCGCGTCGCTCCCACGACGTGGGTCGCCACCGTCCGCGCATGGTCTTCGTCAAGCTGTCGGCTCCTCATCGCCAAGTTCGTGTACCGCCGCCGCGCCTCCTCACGTAACCTGCACGGCCTCCACCGCCGCTGGTTTTGCCGCCTACACCTTCGTCCTCGTCCAGTACAACTTCGTCGCCTACGTCATCGCCACCACCCGGCAACGCCGCCTCCCGGCATCGCCACCGACCACCCTCGTGTCTACTCCGACGACCGCGGACTGCATCGGCTCTTCCCCGTCTTCGCCGCGCTGCGCCTCGCTACCGTCCTGGAGCCTTCTCTGCTAGTCTATCACCGACATGGCACGACACCGTACCGGTCCCGCTCTACGCATGCTCGGTGCTGGCAACACCGCTGCGTGCCTTCGTCCCCGACGCATCCCCGTGCCTGGCAAGCTCGGATCGGCGCCTCGTCTTCATCGGCATCGACAACGTCTTCTTCGGCATCGACTCCTACGACTGCCTCGACCGTGTCCACGATGATTCTTCTTGCATACTCGGTTCTGGCAAAACCGTAGTATGCCTACGCCCCTAGCGTGCGCCTAGTTCTGGCACAATTATGGTTGCACATCATCCTCGACGGTTCGGACTGCATCGACCTCAGCATCGACATCCTTGACGACTGCCCTCGACGCGTCTCCGTCATCATCACCATGGCGCCTTCCTCGCGCCCGCGGCTTCATGTGCGGCTACATCGACATCGGCATCTCCGACCACGACATCGACCACGGCATCTCCTCGCAACGGCTACCTCGACCTCGGCACCGCCTCACGCTCTCGGCTCTCTCGACATCGGCACAAGGGCCACCACCTCGCCTGAGCTCTCATCGGCTTCCTCTCCAGTCCAAGCATCCGCGTCACGACGACGTCCACGACGCTCCCGCTACGACTGCGGGGGGGTGTCAGCCTACTGGGTCTACTTCGGTTTATCTCCAGTCTGACCGTCCACGACGTTCCTGCTGTTCACGACGCTACCGCTACGACTGCGGGGGAGTGTTAGAGATATATTAGGTTACGTCTTTGGTAGTTTAGGAATTGTATTCAATCTCTACTCTATCTCTAGGAGGCTTGCCCCCCAAGTTTGTACCACTATATATACTCGCCCGAGAGGCTCAATACAACATCCATCATATTCCGCCAATCTCTCTCGTTCTACAATATGATTGGATTGACACTTTCAATTCACATAGGAATTATGATTATGCAACTGCAAATATTGTTCCCTATCCAAAGGTCCCAAGCACTCTTGTTTACCCTGATATGAACGTTGTTTCAGGTTATCATGCTTGTTTATGATCCTTACTATGAACTTACTTTTGCTAGTTACTAATATAAATGTGTGGAATTTGTGTACACAGTACAGTGACCAGGCTGAAGCTGAGCGTGCATCTGTTCTCGAGAAATCCCGCCGTACAGCAATACAGCGAAATCAGACTGAAGACACTGATATTGCTGAAAGTCCCAAGCCTGGAAGTATGGTCTCAAAGCTAAGCATTACAGTAGTAACAGATGCTTGTTTACCGTCGGCAGCAATGGGAGAGGCTCCACTTATGGCTCGTGTGCTGATAAACTATGAATTGCCTACAAAGAAGGTGGGCTCTTCCATAATTTTCTTGTTATTTTACCTTTAGGACGTTTGAACTATCATGCACCCATGCAGTTTCATTGTTCACCATACATTCCAATTTGTAGATCATTTTTTCTTACCCGATGTTTGTATCTAAATTATCCAGGAGGCTTATTTGAGACGTGTATCAGCATGTTTGGCAGCAGGTACCTTCATCAAATTTTGATTGATCCACTTATTGAAAGTGTTTATCTAGTTGATGTTATGTACTATGACTCTATGATGGTGCAGATGGAATCGTGATTAATATGGTGGTTGGTGGTGAGGTAGCTCTTCTAAAATCTCTGGAAGAAACCAGTGGGTTCGTGATTGCAGAGATGCCAATACATGTACATATGCTCTTTTTAACACTTACCCTTTGTTTGCTAGTCATATGCTGAGCTCTTGTGGTCTAAAATGAAAATATTTGTGATGCAGGTTTCTGAGATATTATGACAGTCTCAATTCGTCCAGAAGTTACCATTATAATACAGGACTAACTACTTGAGGTTCTACCAATGCTACTTCGATGTTTGGAATTACTCTTTGGTTCCTTCCTAGTATGTAGATTGGTCTTATTGTTAGGTTTCAGAATAATGGGATCTCTGTTTATTGCCTCTATGTACTAAGAAATGGAAATTTTAGTCAACTTAAAGGGTCTGTCTATACTTTAACTTTCTACAATATTTGTATGTTCGTGGTAACAATTATTAGTGGAATGAAGATCCTGTTTGTTTGGAAGCTAACCTTGCTATAGTTTACCACACTTTTTTTTGCTAAACTTTCGTAATCTTTAGGTGAAGTGGTGAACAATCTCAGCCACCCTGCTTGCCTCAGGGAGGGAATCTTGCCACACTTTTTGAGTGTATGACATAGGGGCATACTTGTCACAGAAGTAATCTTGCCTAAGGTGTTGCTAGAACCAAACATTCACCTAACTTGGTCAAACTTGCCTAACTTGTGGTGTGGCAAAGTGTGGCTAGGAACCAAACAGTGAAAAAAATACCCACACCAGCATCAATCCAGCATATTGAATATATTTAATTCTAACCTGATCATTTACGAAGGGACAGCCAGCCCAATTGGTATTGCTATGAAATGCTCTAAAAAAAAAACATCTAGAGTTCTGACAACAGACCAGGTTGAGCTCTCACCTAATAAATGACGTTTCAACTAATTTACGCCTTAGGTTATGTGCTATAACCGACTTCTACTTTCTTCAATAGGAAAAAAGTTGCAGACACCTTGGATCAGCAACATCTCATGCACGAAAAAGGTTGGGGATATATGTTTGGCACGTAGCATGATTTTACTTTTTGTAGAGAGATTACATGTCTTGCCTCTGCATCAAGAGAAACAGAAATAGTGTAACCATAGCTGTTCTACTTAAAAAATAAGTTCGCCACTAGGAAGACACTCCTTGGAGATTCGGAAGTCGAAGCTTCACCATGAAGTCCCTGTATTTAGCAGTGAGTTCAAGTGGGGTGGTCGAATTTGCAAATGAGTATAATCACAGAAAATCAAGATTGTGGTTGTTACTACCTTCAGTTCACAAAAGGCTTTCTGTTTTGGACATCCTATTGTCTCCAAAACGTAACTTTGGCCATTAATTTTGATTATGATACATTTATAAAGCGTCATAAAATTATGATGTTTTTGTAAAGAAAGGCGGGCACTCTGCCATTCGATTTGATATCTGAAAAGCCAAAAATTCCATTGTGCTCGCTGGCTACAAAGCCATTCCTATGTCACCCAGGTCTTTGGTGTTAAAATCTTATGATATATGACAGCGCTTATCGAGGCAAATATTTTTTAAGGCATCATTAGAAGTTTTTGATTTTTGTGAACTGAATGTATATGTTAAGATTATTTCCTATGGAGCAGCTAGTGACAAGCAATTGTCCAAAATAAATGTTTGATTTTCCGTTGTAACGTAGCTTCTTTGATTTGGTTATTGTCTGTTGAAGAATTGAATACGGGGGTACTGCTTATGCAGTTTAGGCTGCTTATTGTCTGTTGAAAAGCTGGTTATTGTCTGTTGAAAAATCATAAATGATCAACTTGGCAATCTAACTTGTGAGTAAAACACAAATTTCCTTGTTCTCCTCAGCTCTGCAACCTGCTGAGAGGACAGCCACATCTCTACATGTATGATTGTTATCTCTCTCTGCTTAATGACGTTATTTCTCGCTTTATTTTTTGGTGTTCAGGCTGTTTGACTTTTTTGTTTTCGCTAAGCTGCAACTCTTCATTTAGCTGTTAGACAGATGTCCTGGTAGCTGAAGCTACCTTATATTGTTAATTCTCAAAGAGGATACAAGTTGAAGCTGAAACTTGTATCCTCTTTCATATGCTACTTGTGTTTCTATTGCGATTCTTTGTTGTGCCGTGGTATTATTATTACTATTTTGCAATAAATTATTTGAAAAAAATTGTGTGGAACCACACGGGTGCAGATTGTGCCGTGGAATTATTATTGCTATTTTGCAATAAATTATTTGAATTTTTTGTGTGTGGAACCAAACTGGTGCAGATGGTGCACAGCCCACACCCATGTTTTCTGTCTGTTCTCACAACTTTCTGCGTAGAAAGTAACTATATGTGGGCAAAGGTTCACAAATAACTTTTTCTTTTTGGGCATCAAGATAGTATATCCTAAGGCTGTGTTACCGATAATCAATATGGTACCATATGAGTTACACACAAATAAGCAAGTTTTTCTTGTTTTCATGGCTATTTCTCACACATCTCTACTCCTATAAAAACCACAGTTGATGATGATGGTGTGTCTGCCATCTTTCAACCACGACCGTTGGATTTATATCTAAGGGACACGAAGCAGTCTATGGAAATTTTACGAAGACACCCACCACCAACCTGTCTTGCTATCTCTCTCCCACCTCATCTTATCACCTGAAATGGGGAATCGCCGTGAAAACCAGCAGCTCGCCGGCCGGTAGCGTCAGAGATATAGCTGGCCGTCTGGGCCGGGTCAAACGGGCCGGCCCGAGGCACAGGGATTTTGGCCCGGCCCAGGCACGGCATGGCACGGGACTAAACGGGCCGTGCCGCGGCACGGGCCCGGTAGTGCCCGGGCCGGCCTTCGATTTGAGACACGCGGACCGACCCGGCACGGCACAGCACGATTAGTTTTTTTATTTTTTTATCTATTTTTACCTAGTTTTTTAGTTTTTGGGCCGTATTAGAGCCTATCGGGCCGTATTTGTGCTAAATGGGACGTGCCTTAACCGGGCCAACTGTGCCTACCGGGCCGTTCTCGGGCCGTCGGGCCGTGCCAGAGCTCGCGTCGCGGCACGCGGGCCGGCCCGGCACGGCACGAATGGCTAACGTGCCTAACGGGCCGTGCCGGATGCGTGCCGGGCCGTGCCGGGCCGGGCCGGCACGTTTGGCCAGCTATAGTCAGAGACGATGCGCGGTGGCCGCCACCGGGGCCGTACGCTCCCGGAGACTCTCATTCCTCCCTCAGCTCCACCACCCGCCAGAACCCCCCACCTTGTCGTCTCCTATGCCCCTTTCCCCATCTCCTTCGTTGCCGGGTCATGGAGGCAGGACAAGCGCCTGAGACGGAGGTAGACAGCAGCAGCAGCCGCGCCTGAGACGAGAGAGCTCCATGGGATTGGGAGAAAAGCTGCGTTAGGTAGTGCTGGCTGTGGCCAGTGCTCGCCTATTCCGACATCCACCGCCGAGCTCGCCTGGTCCTCGTCACATCGCACGCATCGCAAGCTGAATGGCCAAGCTGTGTTCTCCTATGCTTCTTCGATGCACTTGTTGCTTGGCCCAACTTCTCACTAAGGCACGGTGGAACCTGCGGTGTCTCGGTCCTCTGTCACCACCCGTCAACTCCCGTCATTCCCATCTTGGCTCAGTCCGCCGGTGTGCTACTCGAAGCTTATAATTCTCACACTCAATTGTGACGGATCCGTCATCAAGGAAAGGGAATCTGGATGTGCTGGAACTTAGCGATGGCTCAGTAACTGCCTCGACGCTGAAGCCACTACTGTCTTTCTGGGACTCAAAATTCTGCATCAACTCTTGCAGGAACACCTGATCCTGGAGATGGACAGCCCGCAGACTTCTCAGCTTTAACCACAACACAGAAAAATAGATCCAGATAATGTGTTGTTTAAAAAGATCAGAAGAGAGAGCAATTTGTGGACCATGAGCTAGCTTCCCGTGATAGAACTTATGGAGACCTGTTGTTATTGGTAGTTCATGACTATGCTGCTGCGGTCAGAAGATCTGCTTACAATGACTAGCTTGATTCCAAACATATATCAGAGTTCTCTTTTACCATTAAAAAACTGAATACACGGTTCACATGGAAATTCTATGTAAATTCTTACAAACTGTACAAATTAATTGCGACTGAAATTTAACAGTCGACTTCTTTTGTCTACACCTATTTCAAGACATGTTCTTTAATATAGCACATCATGGAAACATTCGCATCAGATTAGTCTCTCCGGCCCCTAATAATTTAGTTAAAAGAAAACATAGATACAAATTTGCACACAATTCAGATTCCAATGTATACTCAAATTTATTGAACCATTTTCCGTAATTTAATAACAAGAATATTTCCACATTCCTTGGTATCGTACAAATAACAGTAATTCCAACATTTTCAGCACTCACTGGAATCTCATAATTTGTACTGCATATGTGATTGTGCACTGAGTACAATGCTTATTTTACCGATACCATGTGAAATTCAACTGTGAACTAGCAATTTTTCAGTACAAGTGTATCGACCAGTTTTGGTGATTCCTTAACCTCTTTCCTGCATGATTTCTCAATGTATTCAAAAACTGACAGTTGTTTACTTATATTCATCATAGAACACTTTCTCAAGAGTTTGGTTCCCGTCGCAACGCACGGGAATATTTCTAAACCTGTCTTATGCAGCAATCAATCAATTAAAAAACATGGCATATAATGCCTCATGTTTCGCTTCTCCTCTTTTTTTACCCGTTCCTTCGTTTAGCATAAGTTCAGCTTGAATTGCTTGAGGTTGCTGCAAGTTACACTTTTATTTGCATACTCTCACATGAGATTAATTGGTTTTGGATCATATAAAATAATGGGTTGGATATGTGTGATAGCCAAATTTAACAAGTGAATTTTTGCATGATCATTTCATACTTTTGGATACCCATGAAGTACAAAGAAGATTAGAAACTATACGGTGACTTTTAATTTTACTTTTATGTGGATTGTTGTATAATGGGACATGTAAGGGAATTTAAATCGTGGAAAAGGCCAACATAGTTCTAAAACGATGATAGAACCAAAATCAAATATTACTTAAAAATGAAAGGTTTGATTTATTTTATACCCGTTGTAACGCACGGGCACTTTGCTAGTAACAATATGAGTCAGCAGTTTAGTCACTGTACACTGGTTCTAAATTTATTTGGATTGTGGCAAAGGAAACTAAGGGCGTGTTTGGTAGCCTGTGTGGGCTTAGAGTTTGTTTCCCAACAGAGACATGCTAACTCGAACCGGGTTGGGCTGAGATATTTGCCCGTATGGCCTGGGCCGGGTTGGGATTAGATGGTGTTTGGTGGTCCGTATATACTGAGCCCTGCTCCCAAGAATTGAAATTACAACTAGATCCAAATATTTACACAAAGGACCTTGACACACAAATAAAAAAGCAATCAAGTCCATCACCCATCGTGGCCTGGCAGTGCTGGGAAGATGCTCGTCGGCGGCGCGAGCTGCTCCTCCCTGGCAGCACTCCATGGCACCGTTCGTCGGTGGCGCGCGTCCTGACGGCAGTAGGCTGCGATGCTGGGACCTGCGACCGTGGCGGCAGTAGGCGGCGGCCAGAGCCAGGCCCGTGGAGGTCGGCGGCGTGGGGAGCAGTTTGATGGCGCGGGGACGGAGGTCGGCGGCGCTGGGACGGAGGTCGCGAAGCGAGGAGGAGCTCGTGTTAGCGCTGGGAGGAGCTCGGCGGCCCGAGCCAGGCCCGTGGAGGTTGCAGCGCGGGGGCGGAGCTGGCGACGTGGGGAGCTCCGCGCGCCGCGGTCGATGAGGATCTGGCGCCGCCGCCAAGAGCTCGCTAGAGGCGGCGTCGGCGAGGCGTGGCATCGGCGAGGTCGCAGTTTGGCGGCAAGCAGGCGTCGCGGCGGCGACGAGGCGTCTTGAGGTGTGGAGGCGTCGGGAGGAGAGAGAGGCTCGCGGGGGGAATGTGACCTGCCGGGCTGGGGGGTGGCGGGGCGCAGTTCCGGGTGGGGCCCAAGCGTGGGGGCGTTTTCTGTATGAGCTCGGCCGGGCTGAGTTGCGAAGCTCGATTCGAGCTTCTCAACCCGGCCAGGCTGAGGGTTTTTTTTGCATCATGTGGGCAGGGCTGAGGGGGCAAAACCAGACTACCAAACACACGAAATTGGGAGATTTTCTGAGGAGGACCAGGCTACCAAACACGCCCTAAGATCTCTTCTGAACAAGGCAGCACTAAAAAACGTGGCTCTGTCGTAGGTAGGCTGGTTGAACGGCACACCGTTGTTCAGCTTCTCCTTGTGCTTTCCCTTGTCCACTTCTGCATATGCACAAGCCAAACACCAAATCAAACACAAAGAAGGTCCATGACAAATCCACCCATCCAGAGGTGAGATATAGGTAAATTAACTGTAGATCATCAGGACTAGGTTACCTTCTTCTGCTTCCCACCGCTGGTCTCGGCAGAACCAAGCCGTCAATGATGACGCCGCAGTCTGGTTGTCCTCCTTCATTGCCTGCGAGGATGATCCAGAAAGGAAGTGGGTCAGCATAGCGGCTTTTATGTTGTGGCTGGGTGTAAAATGGACCGTGAGAAAGGAGAGTTACAGCATGGTGATTTGATGTTCACATCGATCAAATAAGTGGCTAACTGATGGCCTAGATAAAAACCGTGTGCTCTTTTGCATTCCAAGCAACTCATTAGGTTGTCATTACATTTTGAATGTTCACTACATGGCGTTAACCAGAAGTTGCACACAAAACAGCAAACACAAACATGCCCCAAGAAAAGACTGCTTATGGCCTCAGCTGCGTGTACTACTGGCAGCATCGACGACAAAAGAGAAAACCCCTTCGGTGAGACTTCTGCAAACTGTCCCATTTTCTAATTTATTTAACAAATTTCAACTTGCAACTACCATATTCTAACAAATTTATTTAAGGTAGGTAAACTGAATCGTCAACTTGCCCTTTCATAAAACTGGATCAGAACTGACTGTCCAAGCAAGTAAACAATGAAGTTAGCCCATCAGAACTACAAAAGTGCTACATTAGCTTTGCTTCATCTGGGTGGTGATTAGATGCAATTTATATCAGCAGTGATAAGAAACAAACCAGTTGATGGTTTGCGATGACAAGTCAGCTGATTAGATCTGTGCGCAAGAAATCAGTCCCCACGCAACACATAAAGGCCAAACAGACTAACTAAACTCCAGCGAAGAAGATCTATCAATTCAAATTGGCCTTGAAATATAGTAAAAGAGATTCTGGAGTAAAGACTGATGGGAAATTAAGTTTCAGGCTAGAGCAGGAACATCCATGCACCATGCGGCGGTGCCTCAGATGTATTACACAGCCGATATCACCAGAGCTGCACACTGGTCCGTGCACAAGCGCATACATTCACCGATGCTTTTCGATCATCATCGCACGTATTGTACAACCAAACCATCAGATCGAGAAACAGAAACAAAAACAAGGGACGCATCAATTGACCAAAGGAAAAGAAAGTACAGACGCATCGAACACAACTAGAAACTCATGAGGTTGGTAAATTTAACAAATAGTGAACTTGGTCAGCCAAAAAAAAAGGTCACAGAACCTAAAATTGTGAATCAGAAACAGAAAAAATAATCATGTGCAATTGTGAATCAGCATTTAACAACAATTAATATCAATGATTCAACTAATTAGAAGTAGACGTCAGTATTCTCATCATGGCTTGAGTGGAATTGTGGTTTACATGTCGAAAATAGGCCAAAAATTGTCCAAATAGTTCAATTGAACTTCCTCAAAAGATATATACTATCATGTTGTCAAAATTGGCCAGTGGGGAGAAGTAATGGTTAAATATGGAGTCAAGTCTCTCAAGAGAGCAGTAATGCTGGTTGATGGTGAAGTTCAATTGTTCAAAAGATGGAAGTGGGTGCAATTAAACTACGTAAATACATTTTTTTCCAACAGGGCTGGAGCTCTGCAACTACAGAACTGAAGCAGTGGATTCTTTTGAATGATGCCTAAAAGGGTGAAGAAATTATAGTGATTGATACACAAGAACTAACTGAACAGTTTACTATCAGTGGTTTGTTGGTACGTCGTTTACATCATTGGCAGCGTGGCATAACTAAAAAACAGAAGAAGAGAGCTAACTATCATGCTATTCAAGGAGAAGGCCTCAGGGATGCATCACAATCATCAGCCGGAGACGAAAGAACTGTTGCCAAATCACAGGGAAGTTTGCCACCGTTGAAACTAATTGTCGGGGACAAAATATTTATAGGAAAGTGAACCAAAAATGATCTACATGGGAACTGGGTTTTATGACAAGGGAAATCAACAAAAAAAAAATCTCAGCATTACATGACTTCCTCAAAGAAAAAAGGAAATTTTCATGGGACAATAATTATCACCACTGAACCGAAATGGTAATGACCTGTATTTATCATCATACGAAGTTGAATTGAATTTCCACAAGAATTTCTTAAGCAAGTGTAGGCAAGTTTTATAATTTGAGACGCAGATTAAAAGATGTTGAAATATGAAAAATGGACGTTTTACACCATTTTTGAAGGTTGGAATTGGTTTTAGTTGTTGGCTTGAAACAATTCTGATGACTTACAAATCAACAAAGTAGAAATTACAAAAGAATTACCATGCCATCTCAAAAGAAAAAAAAAACTTCAAAGAAATTACAGGTGCATCACATCTAAAGATCAAACACAAAACAAGAAACTGATGAAGATGGTAAAGTTTACAAAAGACCAACCAAATAAAATAAGGTCATAGGTCCAAATATTTGTGAATCAGAAACACAAACATGTGCAATTGCGAATAAGCAATTTACAATAACAAATCTGAATGATGCATACTTGTTGTCAACAAATTATTGGTACAGAAAGCAGTATTCTTATAAAGGGCTTCAGTAGAACTTTGGTTTACATGGTGAAAATGGGCCAAAAATTGCCCAAGTAGTTCAATTTTGAACTGTGTCTCGCATCATCAGCCCTATCAAAAGATAAAAAGTATCAGATGATCAGAATTAACCATCAGGGAGAAGTACTGATGCAGAGGTTTTTTTTCAAAGATGCCTCAGAAAGTGAAGAAATTACTGATTGACACACATGAACCCACTGAACACTACCGTTCGGTAGTTTGTTGGCAGTCAGTGAGGTCTGCACCCAGGCATTAAGCAAAGCAGAAAAGAGCTTCAGAAAAAATAGAGAGAAACGTTATGCTATTGAAGGAGAAGGGTCAGAGACGCATTTTGTTCAACATCATTAGGGTCAGATATTTTACTTACTTTGGAGGACATCGTCGGCCAACACTGAAGATGTATCAGCAAAAACAACAGAGAGCGATATGTACATATACTCCTTTAGTGAGGACTACTAGGCCTCAGAGACACATCAGTGCGCTATTTATCACTTCATGCAACTCATTTGAGTAGTCGGCAGTGTTTTAAATAGTGGGCTACAGCAAATAGCGACAACCCTCAAAATGAGGCTATAGCGGGCTACGAAGCCAGTGGTAGAAATGAGCAATAATAAGATGAGTGAGGCTTGAAAAACAGATGAAAAGTAAAATAATAAGAATCTATCCACTGGGACCGAGCATCAGACGTGATATGACATTCTCATGGTTCATCAAGGAGTACAAAAATGTCATCATCTGTGGTCACTAAAGCAGAACAAGCACAGAGAAAAAAAAGCTTTTCACTGAGAACATCAAAGGAGAAAAAGGAACAAATGATACACTTGCTGCGGAAATAATAGGACTGTAAATCTTGGGAGTTCTGACATGCTGGCCAGAGCATCCCAAACATTTTTCGTGAAAAAGAAGATAAAAAAGAATTTGTTAAGCAAAGAGAATAATCATAATCAAAATGTTATAGGAGAGAAATAATCATAACCATTATGAGAAGTTCTCAGCAGGCTGGCCAACCAAAGACGTTTAATGATACCATGACTCCGGCATGCATAGCTTCCTGTCAGAAAACAGATGAAACACTTGCTACAGATCAAAAAAAATCTGCATCGACCTAAATTACATCTCTAATAGCATGGCTTTTGCCTTAGGAGAATTTTGTGTTTTAGGCCTCATATGGTCATGGAAAGTGTTTTCATGCCACTGAACAAATTAGTGGCCTGAAACAAAAGATAACCAAATAAAGGAAATAAAAACTTTTCGACATTGAGTAAAAAGGTTTACCAACAAAATGGATTTTACTCAAAGTGTTTACCAAAACCAAATCCAAGATTGATGGGTTTTACTCGACCTATCACAGCAGAATTGATGGATAATATTGAACTGCCTACTAGCACTACATTTTGAGCTAAGCAGGATAATGGAAAAACATGAAACTGCTATAATCAGACACAGAAAAAAAAATCATGTGAAATTGTGAATAATCATTTAACAGCAGTTGAAAAAGGGTGTCCCACCAGTTCAATTTTGAAAACAGTCCCTCACGCAACGGATAAAGTCCAGATAGACTAATTAAACTCCAATGAAGCAGATGTGCCGATTCAATCAGCCTTGAAATAGAGTGAAAGCATTTCTTACTCAAATATGAAATTCTGACTGATGGGAAATTAAGTTTCAGACTATAGCAAGAACATCCATGCACCATGATGGATGAGCCTCAGATGTATTACGCAGGTGATATCATCCAGAATTCGCCGATGCTTTTCAATCATCGTCGGCGCACCAAAATCAAACTAGAAAAAAGATTCACATATTGTAGAACCAGACCATAACGGATGAGCCTCAGATGTATTACGCAGGTGATATCACTACAGCTGCACACTGGTCGTGCACAAGCGCATTCATCCAGAATTCACCGATGCTTTTCAATCATCATCGGCGTACCAAGATCAAACTAGAAAAAAGATTCGCATATTGTAGAACCAGACCATAAGACCGAGAAAGAGAAGGAAATAAAAGGGATACATTAACTGAACATAAGGAAATTACAGGTGCAACGAATTTAAAGATTGTGAATCAGAAACACAAAAATAATCAGGTGCAGTTGTAAATAAGCATTTTTTATAACAACAAATCTGAATGATGTATACTTGTTGTCAACGAATTAGTGTTACAGAAAGCAACATTTTTATCAAGGGCCTCAGTAGAACTGTGGTTTACATGGTGAAAATGGCTCAAAAAATAGCCCAAGTAGTTCAATTTTGAACTGTGTCTTGCATCATCAGCCCCATCAGAAGATAGAAAGTATCAGGTTGTCAAAATTAACAGGCGGGAAGAAGTAATAGTTAAAAAAAAATAATGCTTGTCATGTAGAGCAGTTCAATTGTTCACTAGTTCACTGGTTAACAAAATCAGTAAAAACCACGGAATAATTGAAGCAGCGGGTTCTTTTCAATGATGCCTCAGAAAGTCAACAAATTGCACTGATTGATCCACATGGATCAACTGAAAACTATCGATGGGTTGTTTGTTAGAACGTCCATTACATCGTTGGCAGCCACTGAGGTCTGCAGCAAGGCAAAGCAGAAAAGAACAGGACTATGTAGACCTCAGAGATGCTATTCAAGGAGAAGGCCTCAGAGACGCAATGTGTGGAACATCATTAGGGTCAGATATTTTACTTACTTTGTAGGTGTTTCAAAAAAAGCTCGGAAGATGTTTAATAAAAACCAACAGAGAGCGATATGTAGATATATACTCCTTTAGTGTGGACTAATAGGCCTCAGAGACACATCCCTGTGCTATTTATTACTTCATGCAACTCATTTGAGTAGTCCGTAGAACCCACATGATCTATCACCGGCCAATCCACAAGACTGGCTACGAACCTACTAGTAGAAAAAAGCGAAGACGGAATATGAAAAGAAAAACAACAAAAGAATGCATGGAGGAAGTAAAAAAAACAATTCTCGCCAAAAGTCTGGATAGAAAATATTAGTAGTAGACTAGAACTGTAGAGGCAGTAACATGAAACAAATTCTTATCAAGGGCCTCGGTAGAAATGTGGTTTAGATGGTGAAAATGGGCCAAAAAATTGCCCAAGTAGTTAAATTTTGAACTGTGTCTCACATCACTAGCCCTATCAAAAGATATAAAGTATCAAGCATTGGATTAAAGCTTTTGGCTTCCAAAACTCAAAAGCCAAAAAACACCTATTTAGGTGCTTTTTGGCTTTGTCTTGGCCAAAGCCAAGCAAGCCCAAACAAACACCCCCTAACTAAACTCCTACGAAGCAAATGTATCAATTTGACTCGGCCTTGAAATAGAGTAAAAGAATTTGGAACTCAAAATATGAGATTCTGGAGTAAAGACTGATGTGAAATTAAGTTTCAGACTATAGCAAGAACATCCACTCACCATGCAGGTGTGCCTCAGATCTATTACGCAGGTGATATCACTAGAGCTGCACACTGGTCGTGCACGAGCACATTCATCCAGAATTTACTGATGCTTTTCAATTATCATGGGCACAAAAAAATCAAACTAGAAAACAGATCACATGTTGTACAACCATACCATCAGGTTGAGAAACATAAACAAATAAATTACAAGAGCATTAAACACAACTACTAGAAATTCATGAAGATGGTAAGTTAAAAAAAATTAGTGAACTTGAACAGTAAAACAAAATAAGGTCACAGATCCCAAGATTGTGAATCAGAAACAGAAAGAACAATCATGGGCAATTATGAATCAGCATTTAACAACTAATCTCAATAATGCATATTTGTTGTCAACAAATTAGTAGCACATAAAGGCCTGAGTGGAATTATGGTTTACATATTGAAAATTGTCAAAATAGTTCAATTTGAGCTGTGACAAAAGATAAAAAATATCAGATTGTCAAAATTAGCCGGTGGGGGAAGTAATGGTTGAAATATGGAGTGAAGTCTCTCAAGAGAGCAGTAATGCTGGTCTGGTGGTGAAGTTCATTTGTTCAAAAGATGAAAAGCAGTGCTCTAAAACTGCAGAAACACATTTTTCACAAAACGGGACAGGAACTCTGCAACTACAGAAATACATCATCGATTAACAAAATCAAAGAAAATCGCACCAGAACTCGAGCAGTGGATTCTTTTGAGTCATACATAAAGGGGTGAAGAAATTGTACAGATTGATACACATGAACCAACTGAATAGTTACTATCAGTGGGAACTGAGTTTTATAACAAGGAGAACGATGAACATTTTCATCTCAGCATCACATGACTTCCTCAAAGAGAAATGAAAATTCTGATGGGACAATAATTATCAACACTGAAACAAAAAAACATTGAATTGTATTTTCATCATAAGAAAGTTGAATTGAATTTCCATTTCCATTTCCACTGACATACTTGAAGCCAATGACTAAAACCCAATCTTGTCATAGCGTGGGGTAGCAAAGTAGAAATGCAAAACAACATGGAAGTATCCGTAAACATCTTTTCAGGGAGATGCAGCTAAGGTGAATGTAAATTTTTTCTCTGCACAACAATTATGAACACTTTTCAATTGGAAAACTACTTACCAGAGAGTACTGTATAGGTGTCCTGCTACCGTCAGATAATGTCTCTCACTAGCAAAACTTATCGAAATGAACTGCCTCTGTGGAACTGAAGTTTCCATGTTACAAACAGGAAAATTTGATGGCCTCAGTGAGGCTTGAAAAACAGATGAAAAAGCATAATAATAAGAAACTATCCACTGGGACCGAGCATCAGACATGATATGGCATTCTCATGGTTGATCAAGGAGTACAAAAAATGGCATCATCTGCTGGTCATTAAGCAGAACAAGCACAGAGCAAAAGAAAAAAAGCTTTTAGTTGAGAAGATCAAATGGATAAATGGAACAGATGATAAACTTAGGAGTTCTGACATGCTGGCCAGAGCATCCCAAACATTTTTTTTCATGAAAAAGCAGAATGTAAGAAGAGAGAAATAAACAAAATCAAAATGAGAACTTCTCAGCATGTTGGTCAGTCAAAGACATTTAATGCGACCACGACTCCAGCTTTGCATAGCTTCCAGTCAGCAAACACATGAAATTCTTTCTACAGAACAAGAAATATTCTGCATGGAGCTAAATTACATCTCTAATGACACGGCTTTGCATTAGGCAAAGTGTGTTTTAGGCCTCATATGGTCATGGAAAAGTGTTCTCATGCCACTGAACAAAGTAGCTCATTGGTTCAAGGTTGGATTGTATGTGTAATCATTGGCCTGAAACAAAAGTTGCCCAAATAAAGGAAATCAAGACTTTGCGAAAATTGAGTAAAAAGGTTTACCAACAAATTGGATTTTACTCAAACTTTGTACCTTAACTAAATCCAAGATTTTGTATTTAAGTCAAACTTTCAGAGCAGAATATATGGATAATATTGAACTGAAACGTCTATAATCAGACATAGGAAAAATTCATGTGAGATCGTAAATCATCATTTAATAACACATGAAATTAATCTCAAGTTCATAGTTCAGAAAGCAGTAATCTCTTTAATAGTGGAAACGTGGTTTACATGTTGAAAAAGGATGTCCCACCTCTTCAATTATGAAATCAATTTTTTACCTAACATATAAAGGCTAAATAGACTAATTAAAGACCAACCAAACAGATGTACCGATTCGAATCGGCTTTGAAATAGAGTTTGAAATAGAGCTAGTAAAAGAATCTGTAACTCAAAATATTAGATTCTGGAGTAAAGACATGGGAAATTAAGTTTCAGACTATAGAAAGAACTACCATGCCATCTCAAAGGAAAATAACTTCTAGGAAATTAGGGCTTCAGTAGAATTGTGGTTTACATGGTGAAAATGGGCCAAAAAAAATTGCCCAAGTAGTTCAATTTTGAACTGTGTCTCGCATCATCAGTCCTATCGAAAAGTATAAACTATCAGGTTGTCAAAAAGGGAATAATGCTTGTCAGGTAGAGAAGTTCAAATGTTCAGTAGTTCACTGCTTAACAAAATCAATAATACTGAACGAGCTGGTCACGCGGTTCCACTATTCAAGGAGCTTCGTAAGAGAGAAAAATGCGAAATATTACGCTATTCAGGAGAAGGCCTCAGAGACGCAATGTGTGCAACATCATTAGGGTCAGATATTTTACTTACTTTTTAGGACATCATCAGCCAGAGACAAATGAACACTGAAGATGTTTCAGAAAAACCAACAGAGAGCGATATGTAGATATATATGTCCTCACTTGCGAATTTGTACGTGCAGCGGAAGTAGAGGGAGAATCTTCGGCGCAGGGCAAAAAGGAAACAAGAAAGAGAAAAGGGGAAAAGCAGCAGGACATATGGAGCCGATCGAACTACTGGTCATGTTCTTGTGAGGCGCAAAACAAAAGGAACACCAACTGTCCAGATGAAGAAACGTCCAAATAAAGCAGTCTCAGCTCTTGTGAAGTTAATCTGGTTACCACGTGATATACATGGTAAGCAACCAAAAAAAAAAAAAATCTGGTCGCGAGATCCCAAAGAGGATCAGGCAATCATGGCATCAGGTCTACCACAGTTTGCATCATAGGTAAGTCTAAAAAACCATCAACTCTGAATTTATCAGAGCGCAATCGAAATCAAACAAAGTGAAAGACAGCACAAAAAAAAATCAAAGAAGAAGGCCTCAGAAACTTTGTAGTTTGACTTCATCTACTCAAGGATGAGAGCCGTCAGTACAACTCACCGATCCATCACTGGCCATGATCGAGAAAAAATAAATTGCATGCCTCGGTAGAACCTTGACAAATTTACATGTTGTCATCAGTTGAAACAATTTGAGGACATCAACGGTACTTGAGCTGAGCAAACAAAAGAAAGATTGGAAGACACAAAAACACACCTTTGGTAACTTAACAGAAACGTAAGAACAACAGATCACCCGCTGCATTAGTTTGCCCTCTTTCGAACTGTGTAACTTAACCGTCAGAGTTATTAAATGTTCCAACATAGCGTCAAACCGCTAAGGACAATTCATCATCGACATTTTGTTCAACAGAAAAAGGCTTGATGTGGCAAAGAGTTAATAGAAAATAAAACCTCTAAGTAAAAAAGAAATGTCAAAGAACTACAATTAGTGAAGGGCTCAGATATGAAAAAGCTTTCCTCATAGAGGGATCCAGATATTTTACTTATTCGTTTAATTAGACATCATTGCCCACACAGAAAATAAAACGAAGCACGTACGTGCGTGCGTAAGGGTAAGACAGAATTCTGGAAACGGGAGACAGAAATTAAACACAGAAAAAGTAGAAGAAAGTGGTCAAAAGGGCCCTGGAAAATAAACCGAGCAGGTGGAGCAGGGCCCTGGACGTTTTTGGTTCGTCCATCCCCTGAAAAAGGAATGGCCCAGATTATTTCTTGCAGGGCAAGGCATGCGTTAAGGCTGCCACCCTGACACACACACTTTTGCTCCCGAGAAACGAGATGAAGAAGAATCGTGAGTGAAAGACGAAAAGAGGAGAAAACATTCAAGTCTGGCACCCTCAGCCATATATCGTTGTGAAATTGATTAATCTCGCCGCCGATCAGAGCATCAGGTCTATGATCGGTTGACTTGAACAGACAAACCCAACTACAAATATTTTGTGTTTTCTTGCTCTTCATCTAGAGTAAATCTTAAAGATAAGGATGATACGCCTGAAAAGCAAAAGAAAGGGCGTCCCCCTCTATCTCTGACAACTTGCATGTCAGAACACTACCAACCCAGCCAAACCAAAAAAAACATGGAAACGCCGACTGCTAGAGGAGCAGTAAAGCAGAATAAAGCATGGGCGGACTGGTTGATGTACGATCCCAAGGAGAACGTCCAGACAAAATTAACAGTACGTACGCCTCTCAAGGACCAGGCGCCCATAGCAGCACAGATCTGTTCTCATGTTCGGTTGCGGCAGAGAAATGATCAAATGAACAATTGATGTTTCCTTTGTGCCTCAGTAGAGGTGTAGGAATTTGAGTTTTCATGACCCCCGACTGGTTCAAACTCTATATACGAGTACATCATCGGCACATCCAAACGAAAGATCGGCAGCAAAACGACAGGAGAAACGGAACAAAGAGATATTTGTATGGAAAAGTTAGCCTCGGATGCACAGAGCA
Source organism: Puccinellia tenuiflora (assembly GCA_012064385.1). Classification (NCBI taxonomy): domain Eukaryota; kingdom Viridiplantae; phylum Streptophyta; class Magnoliopsida; order Poales; family Poaceae; genus Puccinellia; species Puccinellia tenuiflora. The sequence continues at coordinate 767,107 of QRDG01000249.1, read as the reverse complement.
CAGACGAACGGCAGTTCTTGTTTCTCGCCTCCAGTTCTACATCGCTTCTCGCCTCACAGGCCCAAATCGACAACAAAACCACAAGGAAAAAACGACGAACATAGCAAGAACTAATGTGTGCGTGCGTCGGATCTCGAACGTACGTGCAGATGAACCGGTTCTTGGACCTCGTCTGCACGCACGTCTCGGCACCGCATGCAACAAGGCAGAGAAGAAGGTGACTCGAAGAAGCAGCAGAAATATCCTGGACCAAGTGCTCAACATCGATTCATCATGCCTCAACGAAAACGGCCACCGCGGGTAGAAAACCACAGATCAACACAAGGTTTCAGATCGGGAGAGTTACAAGAGGCCACGAACAGAGAAAACTTTTAACTCGAGCTACTATCTGCGAGCGAGGAGATCTGACACTCATGCTACGCTCCCAGAAGGATTCCAGCCGAGCTCCTTGCCTGCTACATCGGCCCATCAAGAAACACGAGAGAAGATCCAAACGAGGAACGTCCAACAGCAAAAACTGACAAACCAAACCAACGAGCAAACGAAACGAACCACGGAACCAACAGCCAGATCGAGTTGGCTACGACTCGGATGGCGTAGCAAAAGCGAGTGGGGGAGAAGCAGGAGGTTTGGTGCTGCCTTGGGGAATGGGTGGGAACGGGTGGCGTGGGGGCCTATAAATAGCAGACCGGCCACGGAGCGGACGGCTGTGATCGATCCAGTACAGATGCTTTTGTTCGAACGGACGGTCTTGGTTGGCTCCACTTTTGTTGGTCGATGGTCTTATCCCCGCGCTGTTTGGTAGCGGCGAGAGAGCCGAGGCAGGTACTGTCTGCGTGCATTTATAGATTTACTGTATGTACGGACACAGAGAGGTGCATCGCGGACACGCGTACGCTCAGTGGTACATCCTCCCTCCGTACCATAGTATAAGATGTTTTAACATGTTAATTTAGTTAATCAAAACATCTTATATAATTTGTATGAGATGAAGATTAGTAATGATGGCTTATAAAGTAATAAACCAAAACTGAAGCTAGGTTAACGGGTTGGTGACTCTTTTAGAAACAATTGCAAGACGAGTGATCATAAAAATTGCGCAATATTTTGGTAGATCATGTTTTGCTAGGCCCGCATGTAAGCGTTGACCGCCAAGGAGAAGACGAAATCGGAGCTGAACTAAGGACGTTCCGCCTTATCTATAGAAGTTGTCGCTGAGTTCTGAACGAATGGGATTCTTGGTGGGTAATGGCTCAATCTATAGATGGAAAGCCTTATAATGAGAAACTACCACATTAGGTTTGGAGAGAGATGAAACATGTTATAGTTTAGGGGGAGCAGATGCAAGCTTTTTCTTTCCATAGCCGGCCAAATGACTACCGGATCATCGGTCTACTCTACCTCAATTCACCATTTCGAACTTTATACAGAAGGTTTTTCCGTACCAGCTCCTTCTACCTATACCGCAGTTGAAGCACCTAAAGGTGAATTTGGTGTCTTTCTTGTCAGTAATGGGAGTAATCGTCCCTACCGTTGTAAAATAAGAGCACCTGGCTTTGCCCATTCACAAGGACTCGATTCTATGTCCAAACATCACATGCCAGCAGATGTAGTCACCATCATCGCCCATGTCCTCTCCCTCCTCCCTCTTATTCCCGACTGTGCATGCGGCCTCACTCCTGGTCCACGCCGCCACGTCCTCTCTGCATGACCTATCCCCTCAACCTCGCTCCTCATTCGCGCCGCCGCAGCATCGAGCCGAGCCCGCGACTATTTCTCACATCCGTCGTGCCCCGCACTCGCGGCCGAGCACCACGACTCAACCTCATCCCCCACCTGTCGTCTAATAACCCACAAGTGTAGTGATCTACTGTAGCCTTTTCGATAAGTAAGAGCGTCGGGCCCCAACGAGGAGTTAAATGTAGGCTTAATAAACTCTCAAATTCTATCAACCACTGATACAACTATACGCACAGTCGCACACGGAGTATTTGCTTTATCATGGAATAAAACTAGAGAAACTTTGCATGTATAAAAATATAGGTAAGAAAGATAATAAAGAACAAAAATACACAAGTTAGTTAATGTAGAAATAAAGAACTATGACGTAACATATCATGAGTGTGGAATAGTGGTGAAAGGCGTGACGAATTGTCCACAATTAACTATTGAAGTTACAAGGTTCATCGTCGTCTAATACAGTTTTTATGTGGGAGAGGCAACAACATACATGCTCTTAGTGCTTATGATTACATGTATTACAAGATTGGTACCCTAGCAAACATATGTAACTACTAGAAGGTATGTTAAGGTAATAAGTTACTCAACCATAACATTAAGTTAAAAAGGTCCTCCTTCATTCCATACACATGAATTACTAGAATGGGGCTCAGGTTTCTCTCACTCCGACAGCCCTACCCATCAGCAATCTACGCATACTAAGAACCTTTTGATGTGATCTATGCGCGCATAAACATACGATGGGCACCATAGGACAACAACATATCAATATACAATTTAATCAACCATAGAGATTAAACAAATTAATCATAGGACAAAAAGAAAATACACAATCATGATATAGACGCAAATATATCATCTGCAAATAATATATAGCGTCAAACACCATGTTCATGTAGATAATTACAGATGTTTGTGGAAGAGGGGGCCACTAGATACAATGAGGATATGATGATGGATATGGCGGTGTAGGCGGTGGCCATGGAGGCAGAGACGACGCGTGCGGTGGTAGCTGGTGGCGGCACACGGCTCCTCCCTACGTCGGCCGACCATCAAAGGGGAGCGCCAATAGCCTCCTCCTCCATAGTTTCTTCGGGATATAGATGAGCTCTCCCCCCTTGTAGGTTAGTGTCGTGTGTCGAAATGCAGACACCGGAGAGTTCGATGTGCTCCCATGTCGAATGTTCGGAGGCGGGCGCAGGGAGTTCACCCACGGACGATGGATGTATCGGTTACGCACAACTAAGAACACACCTTAAATGAGTGACCAAAGGGTTATCGAACACAGGAAGGAAGAGGTTGAATGTATCCCTCTCAAGCAAACCTGCAATTAAGATACAAGAAGTCTCTTGTGTCACAAACACACCTAATACAATGGCTAATTGTATAGGTGCACTAGTTCGTCGAAGAGATGGTAAAATACAAGTAATATGAATGGTAAAAGGTGGTTTAGTAACTCTGTAATAAAAATGGCAGCAAGCAAACAAATGGCAAAAGTGACTAAAAACGGTGTTCTAATGGTTGGAAACAAGGCCTAGGCTTCATACTTTTACTAGTGACTACTCTCAACATCATTAACATAATTAAACAGATGATATCGTCCAAAAGCTTGCATGGTAAACTTTACTCGGAGATCATTGTAATGTGGATCAAACAGGATGAGATTGCGTAGGGTTACAAGAGCACACCTTAAAGCCCGTATTCCACATCTAGAGACATTGCACGTTGTCACTTTCAGCATCCAAAGATAGTACTAACAAACACCACAATAAATCTCTTGAATAGTATCTTTCTAATACATCCACGACACCCGCACTGTCACCTTGGCCTCAAATCCCCCGGGTCGAGGAGCCGACACGTGTCCCTTTCCGACCTTCAATCCCGCAATTGCTACTCTGCAGCAAAAAACGGTTCATTGTAATAAGAATTGTGTAGTATTGTAGCAAATCGGAAAATCCTCCCAAATCCCACTTTTGCTACACAGCATCCCATATTTGCTACAAAATAACCCGCTTTTGCTTCATTGTAGCAAAAAACGGTTCGTCCAGAAAACATAAAAAAGTCTGGCCTCGCCGGAGGTCTCGCCGGAGGTCTCGCCGGAGACCTCGTAGCAAAAAAATTATGCTACGGTAGCAAAAATCACAGAACAATTGTAGCAAAAAAATATTATATTGTATCATCATAGCAAAAACATTTCCAGCGAGGTCCTCCGATGAGACTCGCCGGAGGCCTCGTAGGAAGATATTTATGCTACGTTCACAAAATCACAGAATAACTGTAGCAAACAAAAAGTTATATTGTATCGACGGAGGAGCAGAGCCAGCGACACGAGCAGCACGACACCACCGTCAAAGTAGCATACCCGATGGCTTGTGGTAGCAACACCTAACGCCGTAGGTAGCATCCCTGCTAGCCTCTCGGAGCATGCCACTAGCAGTAGCGCCGCCCAAGGTAACACCGCGGCCTGGCGGTGGTAGCATTGCTGCTGGACTCTTGTAGCACTGCCTCCGGCCTTTGGTAGCACCGCCACCGGTCGGTCGTAGCACCCCCGCCCCGCCGTTGCTTGTGGGTTGCGGCAGCACCAAGCGGGCCAGTGGCCGGAGCCGAATATGGCCGGAGAAGGGCGTTGGGGCTGCTGCTGCGCTGGAGCTGGTAATGGAGACGAGCTCGACCTCACCCAGGGGCTGGAGCTGGACGCCTGGCCGCGGCCTTCGCGCTGCTGCTGCCCTGCGCGGCACCCACGCAGGCCAAGGTCGCCGTCGCGCGTCGGCACTTACTCGACCTCTGCGGCTCTGCCCGTTCATCTGCCTCGCTGGCGCCGCCGCCAACCAGGCCGTGCTCGAGGCCATGGAGATCGAGAAGATCATCCACGTCATGGAACTCGGTGGCGCCGACGCCACGCAGTGGCTCGAGCTGCTCCACTTCCTCGCCGATCTCGATCCCCTCAACGACCAACACCTCCTTCTCCGCGCCACGGTGGTGCCTAGCGGCGCGCGGCGGCGGGAGCCTAGCGGGGTCGTCGCAGCGGCGGTAGCTGGGGCGCGGAGGCGCATCCCTACCAGAGTGCGGCGAGAAACGGGAAGGAACAAAAAGCAGAGGACCGCGGTGGAGACGAACGAGGAGGGGATAAGGCTGGAGAGCGCTCGTGCGTGGGGCCCGGTGGACATGCGTCACTCGTTCGACCCGGGGGACGCGTCGCTACGATCCCCCGGATGATTAGAAGCGTTTTCCTTATACTAAACACAAGAATCAAGAAACCTCATAATTCCATTATTCAATCCAACAAGAAGAACGAACTCATGATAAATATCCCTCTAATCTATTATCCATAGACTCACAAACGGCACCCGTGCTGTCACTGTGGCACCGTGATCACACCGGTGACTTCGGAATTATACTAGATACCATCACTTAAACAACATCATATCCATTACATAAACAAGGGGAACATCATGTATTCAACTATACTAACAAAGCTCATGATCATAATCAAGATCACATCATGGGAGACAGAGTAACCACATAGCTACAGGTACAAGCCTCAGCCCCAATGAGGAACTACTCCCCCATCATCATGGGAGGCAGCAATATCGATGAAGATGGCTCCGGAGGTCGATCCATGTCCCCGTAGGGTGCTGGAAACAAGAACTTATGTTCCCCAAACTAGGGTTTTGGATGGCGGCGGAGCTCGGAATAAAATTTGGCGAAATCCTCCGGGGGCGTGAGTTTAAGGGCACGAAAAATATATAATCCAAAGGGCGGCGCCGGGAAGTGCCCGAGGGCCAGGGGCGGCATAGGCCCTGGCCCCGGCTACAATCCGCGTGCCCTCTGTGGGTCACCCCTTGGGCTGTCCTTCTGGCTCCGGGAGTTTTCCGATGAAATATAATTTATGTAATTTTTTCAGATTTTTTTGATCATTTTATTTTTGGGCATTTCTGCAATGCACAGACAAAATAGACACAAATTGACACTTGGCATTGGGTTAATAGGTTAGTCCGGAAAATGCTATGAAACCGTAGTAAAACATGTAGCAATGTTATAAAACAAGTATGGGACAATAAAAATTATAGATATGTTTGACACGTATCAACGGGCCAACCGCCAGGCATGCTACGCTCGGACCAATGGACCGTTCAATGCGCCCGACGTCATAGATTGGCCTTTCCCTGTGCATGACCACCAGCCGGACGAGTTAGGAAGCCCCTCCCATACCGAGGCGTGTTGCGCACTGTTGCCTATGTCATAGGATACCTAGTTGTGTAGTGTCCCCTTGTCAGTATAAAAGGAGGCACTTGGATCCTAGAGAGGCAGACTAGATAGGAAGGAGATTGAGATAATGCCGAGAGGATGGCTAGCTCGACACCAACGATGGAGAAGAACAAGCCCACCTAGAGGAGCAAGGCCGTCGGGCGGGACTATGTTCTGATCCCCGGCCAGTAATAGGATTAGCCTTTCCCGTGATAGGTTCTTCCCTGACAAGAGGGGAAAACTATTGTTGTAACTGATACGTCTCAAACGTATCTATAATTATTGAGTGATCCATGCTAGTTTTGTGATATTGTCACATGTTTTTACTGTTATTTATATCATTTTTATGCATTTTGTCGGACTAACCTATTGACAAGATGCCCAGTGCCGGTTCCCTGTTTTTGCTGTCTTTTTGTTTCAGAAATTTACTTCTGGAAATATTCTCGGAATTGGACGAAAATTTACGGGGATTATTTTTACGCCAAGACGAAGACGGAATCCGAAGGGCAGCCAGGGAGGCAACCCACAGGGCACACACGCGTGCCAGCCGCGGCCCAGGGGTGACCCGCGGGTGGGGCCCGCCCCTGCCCTGTGGGCACCTCCTCGGCCCCCTCCGACACCTATAAAATCACAATTAACCTAAAAACGTCGAGGCGGTGATTATTTTCCAGAAACTCGACCCCGATGCGCCGTCACCGAAAACCCTAGTTCGGGGTCCAATCTGAAGCTGATCCCGGCACTCTGCCGGAGGGGAGATCGATCCCGGAGGGCTCTTCATCGACATGCCTTCCTCCGGGATGATTTGTGAGTAGTCTCACCTTGGACTACGAGTCCATGGCAGTAGCTAGATGGTAGTCTCTCTCTCTTGTGCTTCATGTCTTATGATCTTGTGAGCCGCCTAACATGATCAAGATCGACTATTGTAATGCTATGTGATGTGTTTGCTGGGATATGATGGATTATGAAGTTATGTTCAGATTGTGCATGATTCTTATATGAGTAATTTATGTTCTTGCATGCTCTCCGATGTGCGTCATTACTTTGGCCAAGTGATTGTGTGTATCTCCAAGAGAGGGTATTTATGCGAGATAGTGGGTTCATGCCCCCTTTTGTTCCTGGGCACGACTGACAGAAACGTCTAAGGGAGAGGGTGTGCTGTTGCTACTAAGGGTAAAACAGCGGTGTTAATGTCTCTTTTGATATTAGTATTGCTTACTTCATGCACTTTACTTAATGCAATTGACTGTTGCTTGCAACTTAATAGCGTTGGGTGACAGGCTGGATAGCGATCCCACGGTGGACTATCTAGACAAAGACGCAGTTGGACTCAACGGTCTATGTTCCTTGTCGTGATTCCTCCATAAATATTATCATGTCCTTTTTTTCATAGCTAAATTGGGTTTGTGTCATGATCTTGTCAATTGCCTAGCTGTAATTCGTTCACCCATCACATGCATATTTTATCTACTTGAGAGACTCCACTAGTGAACCCATGGCCCCCGGTCCATCTTTTTACATTGTTTTCAACCTCATTTACTTGCTTTTAATCATCATTACTCCTCTGATCACTTTTCATATTTTATCTATTTCATCATACAATTAACCGCTTTGTGTTCTGCGAGACCGGAGAGATTGACAACCTCCCCGCCGTTGGGGGCAAAGTATATTGGTTGAGTGTGTGTAGGTCCAAGTCTGTTGAAGGTTAAGCGCCAGAGATCTTCAACATTCACCTCGTTGTTGATTTCAAAGTCCTACTGGTTCGATAAACCTCAGTTCGTTAAACGAGGGAAAACTGCTACTAGCTACAATTCCGCCTTCGCTTGGGGCACCACCCAACTTATCGATATCCACCATCAAGGAGTTTTCTGGCGCCGTTGCCGGGGACTTTGGAGCTACAGCAAGGGGAGTCTCATACTCTCAATCTCTTTACTTTGTTTTTGTCTTGCTTGCTTTATATCTCGTTTAGTTTATTTTCCTGTTTCAAAATTTTAAAACCCAAAAAAATTAGTGTAGTCTTTATTTCTGTCTTGTTATTTTATCTTATCGTTATGTCTTCTACTGAAAACACCAAGTTATGTGACTTTACTAGCACTAATAACAATGATTTCATATGCTCTCCAATTGCTCCACCCGCTACTAAAGCGGAATCTTATGAAATTAAGCCTGCCTTGCTAAATCTTGTTATGAAAGAGCAATTTTCTGGTGCTAGTACTGATGATGCTGCCTCTCATTTAAATAACTTTGTTGAGTTATGTGATATGCAAAAGTATAAAGAGGTGGAAAGTGACATCATAAAACTGAAACTTTTCCCTTTCTCTTTGAGAGGGAGAGCAAAAGAATAGTTATTGTCTTTGGCTAAAAATAGCATTGATTCTTGGATTAAATGCAAAGATGCTTTTATTGGAAAATATTATCCACCTGCTAAAATCATACAACTAAGGAGTAACATTATGAACTTTAGACAATTTGATAATGAACATGTTGCTCAAGCTTGGGAGAGAATGAAATATATGGTTAAGAATTGTCCCACGCATGGATTAACTATGTGGATGGTTATCCAAACTTTTTATGCATGTTTGAATTTTTCTTCAAGGAACCTTTTGGACTCGGCCACGGGAGGCACCTTCATATCCACAACATTAGGTGCAGCACCTAAACTCTTGGATGAGATGATGACAAATTATTCACAATGGCACACCGAACGAGCTCCAAGTGGTAAGAAGGTAAATTCTATTGAGAAAATCTCCTCTTTGAGTGATAAGGTTGATATGATTATGTCTATGCTTGCTACCAATCAGTCCAATATTGATCCTAATAATGTTCCACTTGCTTCATTAATTGCCCAAGAAAAGGATCAAGTTGATGTTAATTTTCTTAATAGAAACAACTTCAACAATAATGCTTATCGAAATAATTTTGGTAGTAACAACTATAAGACTTATCCTCCCAATAATGGCAACTCTTATGGTAATTCCTATGGTAATTCTTATAATCCTAATAAGAATGTGTCCTCTGATCTTGAAAATGTTTTAAAGGAATTTATCACTTCGCAAAAAGCTTTTAACAAAACTGTTGAACAAAAGTTTGAAAAACTGGATAGTTTAGTCTCTAAAGTAGACGTTCTTGCTCATGATGTTGAAATTTTGAAAATTAGAACCACTCCAAATCAAGACAAACACACTGAATCTTTAAATGCTATCTCTCTTCAAATTAATGAAAATGAAAGGATGATGGCTCTCTTGAAAGCTAGGTGGGCTAGAGAGGCTGAAGAAGCTAGACTTGCTGAAATGAATAGGAAAACTGTTAAAGTTTATACTATCCAAACCACTAAAGAGGATCCTCCTACTTTATTTAAAGATGATGAAATTGATTTTGATAATTGCAATCTTACTGAAGTCATTAAGTTCCAACAAAAACTTGCTAAGACACCGGATGCTAGTAAAATAAATCTTGCCTTTACCAAACACATTACCGATGCTCTTATCAAGGCTAGGGAAGAAAAACTAAAGCTTGAAACCTCTATCCCTAGGAAGTTAGAAGATGGTTGGGAACCCACTATTAAGATGAAAATAAATGACTTTGATTGCAATGCTTTATGTGATCTTGGTGCAAGTGTTTCCGTTATGCCTAAAAGTTTCTATGATATGCTTGATTTAAATCCTTTGGAATAGTGCTATTTAAATGTTCATCTTGCTGATTCTTCTAAAAAGAAACCTTTGCGTAGAGTTGATTATGTCCTTATTGTTGTTAATGATAATTATGTTCCCGTTGATTTTATTGTTATGGATATTGAGTGCAATGCTTCTTGTCCCATTATTTTGGGAAGACCGTTTTTAGAACCGTTGGTGCTATTATTGATATGAAAGAGGGAAATATAAAGTTTTAGTTCCCCCTTAGAAAAGGGATGGAACACTTCCCTAGAAAGAGAAAGAAGCTTCCTTTTGAATCAATCATAAGGTCAAGCTATGCTATTGACGTTGCAAAGGCCTCCGAAAAAACTTGATATTTTGCATTGCGCCTAGCTAAAAGGCGTTAAAGAAAAGCGCTTGTTGGGAGGCAACCTATCTTTTACTTTCAGTTTGCTTTTTATTTTTCTTGAGTCATGAAGTTATTACCTCTGTAGCAACTTCATTGTATCTTTTTCTTTTACTCCCTCCGTTCCTTGATGTAAGGCGTATAGTTTTTTGAGAAAAATTCCAAAATATAAGGTGTATTATGATTTTTAGACAATTTCACTACTCCAAAGATGAGTTAAATACTTCCACTGAGATATTTGACAGATTTTTTTTTTAATTTGTAGCTGTTAGTAACACCTCTCTCTCCGATTCTCTCCATGTGAAATGATTGTACCATGTATAAAATTCACATGTCTTAATATTAGTGCCATAAAACTATACGCACTACATTCAGGAATGGAGGGAGTAGTTTTTTGTGCCAAGTTTAGCCTCTAATGCATTGAAAGTGCGAGGTATTGTGTTGCTGTCCAAAAACAGATTCTATGCGCCCGTTGCACGAAAATCCTAAAATCGCCAGAATTTTATCTTTTTCTGATAATGTTTGACAGCAAGCCTGATGCTTTTATCTATCTTTTGTTAGTTTTAAGTTTTTTGATTTGAGCTGCAGAAGTGCCTCTAAAAATTCGATCTTTACAGACTGTTCAGATTTTGACAGATTCTGCTTTTATTTTGCATTTGTCTCTTTACCATTGTCATATGTGATACTCTAGGGGTGGAGTGCCACATTGAGGTTTAGTAAACTGTAGCTAATGTTTAATAAAGTTGGTTTGCAATTTGTCATGAGTTGAACACATGTGCGTTTTAATTTATGAGCACTAACCCTCTAATCAAATTATGAGAAGTTTTGTGTGAAGGGAGTTTTTAAGTTCCAAAGGAGAGGAATATGAAGAAATCGAGGATGGATCAAAGCTTAAGCTTGGGGATGCCCTCATGGCACCCCCTCTGAATATCAAGAACTATCAAGAGTCAAAGCTTGGGGATGCCCAAGGCATCCCCTCATCTTCATCGACTATCATAAGGTCGTCTTCGTTGAACTTCGTTTTTATCACTTTACATATTATGTGCTATGCTTGGAGCGTATTTTTAATTTCAGTTTTATTTGTTTGTTTGCTGGTCATATCTTTGTTGGATCCTAGATTTATTTGTGTGGGAGGGAGACACGCTCCGCTTTTTCGTTTGAATACTCCTTTGCTTCGCTTATATCTTTTTGAGTATTCTTAGCTACTGTCTGTTTTCTAGTAAGCTCTCACTTTTAGCTTTTATCTTGTTTAGAGATGCTAGTTGTTAAGTTAAGCTCTCTTGTTCTTCACTTATATTTGTTGGAGAGTTGTTTTGGTTGCTTGGTTAATGTTTTAGATCGGAAAAATGCTATGCATGTGGCAGTAGTATGAAATAGAAAAAACCTGCATAGTCTTGTAGATCACTATGTGGATAATTTGATACTCTTCAATTGTTTTGAGGCACTAAAATAACTAATGGTTAAAATGTGTTGGTTAATGGTGTTAGAGCTGATTAGTGGAGAGGTGTTATTAAAGCATGGAGCTGTACTTTTCTGAACTAAACAACCTAAGTCAACAATGCTAATGTGTCATGAATTCTACTAAGTTGAAAATAAGTCCCTAGTGGGTAGTTACTGCAACGGTCGGGGAAGCCAACGGGGCACTTGTGTCGCCGCCACGATCCCTCTCGGGAGGTCTCTAACCATTTGTGGAACATTGAAACTGCTAGTTGTTTGCAATATACGAAATGCATTGTGAGCTTTATTTTTGGCACTTCCACTTCCATATTTTGCTAGCCTCTTCAGTGTTGCGCAATGCCCTCTCTCACATTGAGATTGGTGCATACTTCGCGAGTACATCCAACTCCGTGGGAGAATTTCATCCTGTTCTCCTACACATAAGCCAACTATCTTCCTCAAAACAGCCACCATACCTACCTACCACGGCATTTCCATAGCCGTTCCGAGATACATTGCCATGCAACATCCATCATTACATTACATGACTTGATGTCGTTCTTCATCATCATATAGTTTGCTTGATCATTTGAGTTAGTGTGCAGCGTGGCTTGCCACATGTTCTACATTTTTTCCACACTACGCTTGATCATGCATATCTTCTTTTATACATCATGTATTAGTCTTATGAGTTATGAGTACCAAAAGTGTGATGATCATCTTGTAAAAATAGAGTGTTGCCCCTACCTGTGAGCATATTGAAAAGAGTCCAAAGTGGCCACATAAAAGAGTCCAAAAGAGACCAATGAGAGAAAATTTAAATGAGCCACGGAGGCCACAATAAAAAAAAAGAGAAATATAAAAGAGAGAGGGGGCAGCACTACTATCCTTTATTCCACACTTGTGCTAGTAGCACCTACACTTCATTATAGAGAGTTTTCATGTTTTCATTTGTATAACTATGTGGGGAATTAACGTTATAGAACTTGGCTTGTATATTCCAAGGATGAGCCTCCTCAAGTGAGCTCTAGGTATTCATGAGCAAGCAAGTTGGATGCACCCCCACTAGTTCCATTGGAGAGCTTTCATACACTTATAGCTCTATGTGCATCTGTTGCATGGCAATCACTACTCCTAATACAGTGTCAACTACGGGACTTCCTTCTGTCTTGTGGTTACCTTCTCCACTGTTTGAGCCTTTCTTTTTGACCTTCCAAACCTCCATTATTGTTCTCTTTGCCATAACATCATGGTGCCAAAGCCACTTCTTACTTGCACTAGTTGAGTAGACTTCGAAACAGTTGATTTATGAAGTAGATGGATTAGGACACCTGACTTGAGCTTGGCTATTTTCATGAATGACTAATTAGATGCTTTGAAGAATGATTGCTACTTTATATTGGAGACATAATTCGAAACTCTTCTTTCTAAACCTTATGTATGGTTCCATGTCTCCAACGCACTTATTCATGAAAAGTTTCTAGCATTTGTTAGCTAGCGTTTGTTAATCATTGTTTGCTTAATGTCAACTATAGACAATTGTTTTGGATCACCTTATTCACTTCATGTGCTTTGCTTTACTATCTTGATCAAGATTGTGTTGGTAGCATGTCTCATAAAAAATTATTTGTTATCACTTACCTACTCGAGGACGAGTAGGAGTTAAGCTTGGGGATCCTGATACGTCTCAAACGTATCTATAATTTTTGAGTGATCCATGCTAGTTTTGTGATATTGTCACATGTTTTTACTGGTATTTATATCATTTTTGTGCATTTTGTCAGACTAACCTATTGACAAGATGCCCAGTGCCAGTTCCCTGTTTTTGCTGCCTTTTTGTTTCAGAAATTTACTTCTGGAAATATTCTCGGAATTGGACAAAAATTTACGGGGATTATTTTTACGCCAAGACGAAGACGGAGTCCGAAGGGTAGCCTAGGAGGCGACCCATAGGGCACACGCGGGTGCCAGCCGCGGCCCAGGGGTTACCCGTAGGTGGGGCCCACCCCTGCCCTGTGGGCACCTCCTCGGCCCCCTCCGACTCCTATAAAATCACAATTAACCTAAAAATGTTGAGGCGGCGATTATTTTCCAGAAACTCGACCCCGACGCGCCGTCACCGAAAACCCTAGTTCGGGGTCCAATCTGAAGCTGATCCCAGCACTCTGCCGGAGGGGAGATCGATCCCGGAGGGCTCTTCATCGACATGCCTTCCTCCAGGATGATTTGTGAGTAGTCTCACCTTGGACTACGGGTCCATCGCAGTAGCTAGATGGTAGTCTCTCTCTCTTATGCTTCATGTCTTATAATCTTGTGAGCTGCCTAACATGATCAAGATCGACTATTGTAATGCTACGTGATGTGTTTGCTAGGATCCGATGGGATTATAAAGTTATGTTCAGATTGTGCATGATTCTTATATGAGTAATTTATGTTCTTGCATGCTCTCCGATGTGCGTGGTTACTTTGGCCAAGTGATTATGTATATCTCCACGAGAGGGTATTTATGCTAGATAGTGGGTTCATGCCCCCTTTTGTTCCTGGGCACGAGTGACAGAAACGTCTAAGGGCGAGGGTGTGCTGTTGCTACTAACGGTAAAACAGCGGTGTTAATGTCTCTTTTGATATTAGTATTGCTTACTTCATGCACTTTACTTAATGCAATTGTCTGTTGCTTGCAACTTAATACCGTTGGGTGACAGGCTAAATAGCGATCCCACGGTGGACTATTTAGACAAAGACGCAGTTGGACTCAACGGTCTTTGTTCCTTGTCGTGATGCCTCCATAAATATTATCATGTCCTTTTTGTCATAGCTAAATTGGGTTTGTGTCATGATCTTGTCAATTGCCTAGCTGTAATTCGTTCACCCATCACATGCATATTTTATCTACTTGAGAGACTCCACTAGTGAACCCATCGCCCCCGGTCCATCTTTTTACATTGTTTTCAACCTCATTTACTTGCTTTTAATCATCATTACTCCTCTGGTAACTTTTCATATTTTATCTATTTCATCATACAATTAACCGCTTTGTGTTCTGCGAGACCGGAGAGATTGACAACCTCTCCGCCGTTGGGGGCAAAGTATTTTGGTTGAGTGTGTGCAGGTCCACGTCTGTTGAAGGTTAAGTGCCAGAGATCTTCAACATTCACCTCGTTGTTGATTTCAAAGTCCTACTGGTTCGATAAACCTCGGTTCGTTAAATGAGGGAAAACTGCTACTAGCTACAATTCCGCCTTCGCTTGGGGCACCACCCAACTTATCGATATCCACCATCAGTAACCTCGACCTCATCCACCTCACATATATAAAGTCCAAGTAGGAGTAGGGTGTTACGCCTCGTGGCAGCCTGTACCTAGGCAAATCGTTGTGTGTTGTGACTTGATACTTGGAATGTGTTGACTCCCACAGCCGAATAAATAAATGGGGTGCTTACATCCTCGGTGTCTGTGTTTCCACACTCAACAACTTGATAGTAGGTTCTAGTTTATCTTTGGGCTTGCGTGTAACAACTAAGTGTAAGGAAGACCTTGAAGACCCAGCACTCCGGTGGAGGCCGCACAAGCGGTTGCCGAGGAATGATCCGTAATCGCCACAGTCAACGCCACTGTCACCGCCGCCGATGCCGGATGGATTGCTTTCCCTTGTCAGGGATGACGCGATGTCTGCCTCCACGGATGAAGTGGGTGCTGGGGGAATGGCCATCGGAGCTCGATTTCTTACCGTGGGAGCAAAGGATTTTCTCTATGGCATCAAGAGCAACAAGACGAGGAGGTGAGAGAGTGGAGAAATGGCCGGGTGAGGAAGAAACAGCATGGTGAAAGCCCTATATAGGGTGCGCCATGATTCGTGCTCCATGTGGGGACACGCACGAATTTTGCCACGCATCAAGGGATCGTGCGCGGTAATTTGATGGTGCTAGCGAGCTTCACCGTGATGCCTCGATTCTTCCCCGCAGGAAACATGTAATGATGACACTTTTCGTTCAGAGTGGCTTGTTCAAACTGTCGTGAGCTGACACCTGTGATGGAAACGTCACATCTGCTTTACACCGAGGTCATGGTGTTAGGAGTCTTTCCTTCAGCAAAGCAAGACCCGCGTACGGAAGAATCCACCTTAATAAGGTGAAACTGTTCGAAAATTCATGTTGAGCAAAGTTCTTCGGGAAGGCTTCAAGTTCTTCAGCGCCTAGTCAAGACAAAGATCACAGTCTCTTCGACAATGTTGAAGGCTTATCCGAACAAGTTGGTAAATGAATTCAAAGCTTTCCGAGGGCTAATGTTGGGGTAATGCCGAACAGGTATCCCCACATACTGGACTTATTCCGGCCTGCTAGGTTGGCCCACACAGGTGGTAAGCTAGCCGCTTATCGGACAACCCAACAGGTGATAGCTACAATTATGTACTAATTAATTGTCGATAATCACCCCAAGAGGAAGGTGTAGGATGTAGCAAGCAGCAAGTTTTTTCCCACAGTTAAGAACCAAGGTTATCGAAACAGTAGGACTCAGAGGTCTTCAAAAAGGTGCTCGGAGGCGCGGACTTGCACACACTCAAACAATTCACTTTGCCCCAACGGCTAGAAAGGTTGTCAATCTTCCCGGTCTGCTGAAAACAAAGTGATTAAATCTTATAGTGAAAAGAGAAAAATATGAAAACAGACCAATGAGCAAGTGATGTTGGAAAGCAAGTAAACGGGGTTGTAATCAATGTAAAAAGATGGACCGGGGAGCATAGGTTCACTAGTGGTGTCTCTCTTGAAGATAAAATGCAAACATTGTAAGCCCCACTTAGCGAAAACCACGTTTCACCAGCGGAACCACAATTTGGAAATCATTAATAGAACAAGTACGACAAAAAAAGAATAAATAAACATAGTTTCAAATACTTTTATTACATCACAGGGGATCATAAGTCCCGAATACAGCGGAAGCATTCACTCGTCTGAGTACATACTACATCAAAGGCCAAAGGCCGGAAAATAAAAGAGGGGACCCGCCCACGGTGGTCTTAGGCTGCCGCCTAGGATCTCGATCTACTCGTCGTAGTCGGCGTCGAACTCTACGTAGTAGCCACCATCTAGATCGTCAAACTCTGCTGTCGCTCCTGCATCGGTGAAAACACGGGCACCGGACACCCGATGGTATGAGTACGGGGGTAGTCAGCAAGTCTAACGCACAAGAGGAAAAGAAGTACGTTGCACATGCATTGGGGTTGAAAAGGGTTGTATGTGGACTTGCAGCAGCAGCACCTAACAACTACAGAAGACACGCTACAACTTGCGTCTAATTAAAATAAGGGAAGAGAGCGCTTGCGCTACTGGGCTACACAACTCACCAAGCAATACCCGTCCTGAGACAACTCCATCGTATCATATTCCCACGAGGAAGAAGTCCGGACACTCATACGTTGATCAAATTTTAGCAGGTTAATTATTCGAATATGGCTATTTACTAGTCAAGTTAGCTATTTATGATATAAGGTGTTGTCTATGATCTTTTTAGCCAGCACATTACCCAAGTCATCCATAACCGCAGACTCGGCTTTTCGAAAAGATTTAACCCTGCAGGGGTGCCCAAATGTAACCATACACGTTCGATCAACCACACGCCACAAAGGCAAAAGGTATCTCAACACGACCTTCCCCTTCACTACTGCATTGGATAGAGAGCCACCTATCTGAGACTGATCCACGTGGGGAGCCCGGCCGAAACTCCTTTGCGGGCCCAAACGTAGTGTGAACGGCTTCGGGAGGATAACACTCATACGATTGCTCCTCCTTCCACATGCGGTTAACGCCCATTCCGCAAACCTATATGCGCCCCCCATAGTTGTAACCTCTCATCTTCAACATGCATCGTGCGTATGCTCCAAATGGTAAACACCCGAACTACTTTGTGGCTCCCTAACCAATATAGCAGATCCGGTACTGAGTTGCGGGGGGTTCCATAAGTCTTCCCACGTGTGGGCAGGGCGCTCATTCTTGGATAAGCGGAAAAGAACGGTTTTTCCTAGGCGACACTAGCAAAATAAATCACCATAGCTGGCCTTCCGCCGGTGCCTTATCTTTAATGTAATAAAGTGATTCCCACATAGCAAGTCTTCAATTATTAAGATATACCAGCTAAACATGTGATAGACCACAATCAACTTCTAAGCATGCTAGTAGTTAGTAACTGGAAACAAGCATAGGATATAGGCAGGCATATCAGGAATAACTGGACTTCTATCGGGCTATGCAATTCTAATAGGAATCGTAAGACACAACAGAACGGAAGTCCTAAAGCATGCAAGACAGGACTAGGCATCACATGAGAAAGTTGGGGAGGGGCTGCTTGCCTGTTGGCTCAGTAGCCTGGTACTGGGCTAGATCCTCGGAGGTGTCGGGGTACTCGGCAACGTCGTCGTCTACGGGTAACCCCAAAACATAACAAAAGGAAAATCAATACAAATGCATTCAATCAAGCATGATGACATGTTCAACTTAAATATGCAGCAATTTAAGTGCTAAACATTTTATTCGGCAAGTTAGATTAGGGTTTAGCAATTTTAATAATCAAATATGGCATTTAGTGCATTTAATTAATTCATTTTAATTGAATTTCAATTTTACCCGAAAGTTATATTAATTATTTTATGCATGCAAAATTAGATTTAAACAGATTACATTTTTAGCTTTAATTTGATATAAAATTCATAATTTTTGGAATTGTAAAACAAAAGTTATGAATTTTGCAAGATTAATTAATTAGCAAAAGATTTATTTATTTTATCCATTTAAATTAATTCCAAAAATTAAACAAATTTTATATTTGAACGGATTACAATTTTCTGAGTTCAAAACATATTTTTATTGCAATTTTTTGAATTTGAAAAGCCCAAGAATTAAATGTTTTAAAAACAGGACTGAAACTTTTAGCAAGGACCTAGTTGCAAAGGATTTTCAAAAACAGGGCTAGTCTGCAAAAAGCCAGATCTGGATCTGAAAACCATTGTCACCGGGGCTTGATCTACACAAGAGGCTGACATGCGGGACCCAGGGGCCCACATGTCAGTGGCTAGTAAGAAAGGTAAAAAGGGGGGTTAATTCGCTCCCAAGGGGGATCGAACCCGGGACCAAGAATTAAATGTTTTAAAAACAGGACTGAAACTTTTAGCAAGGACCTAGTTGCAAAGGATTTTCAAAAACAGGGCTAGTCTGCAAAAAGCCAGATCTGGATCTGAAAACCATTGTCACCGGGGCTTGATCTACACAAGAGGCTGACATGCGGGACCCAGGGGCCCACATGTCAGTGGCTAGTAAGAAAAGTAAAAAGGGGGGTTAATTCGCTCCCAAGGGGGATCGAACCCGGGACCAAGAATTAAATGTTTTAAAAACAGGACTGAAACTTTTAGCAAGGACCTAGTTGCAAAGGATTTTCAAAAACAGGGCTAGTCTGCAAAAAGCCAGATCTGGATCTGAAAACCATTGTCACCGGGGCTTGATCTACACAAGAGGCTGACATGCGGGACCCAGGGGCCCACATGTCAGTGGCTAGTAAGAACCCGGGACGCTTCTGGGGCGCTAGCGGACGGTGACCATCTGGGCTGCGTTTGGATCGTGTAAGAAGTTAGATCTGGTGCTAGTTGAAGTGCACGCTGCAGTTATCTGAATATTAAACACCAAGGTTCAGACAACAGATTCAGAGAACGGCGGTGACAGGCAGCGCGGCCGGCGTCGACCACAGACGGGCGGTGGGATCTACGTGCGGTGTGCGTGCGTGAGTAGGGCGTACAAGGGCGGCATGCAGGTGTGCAGAAGGTGGCCGGGCTGAGGAGCAGCAACGGGTACTCGTATCCGCGAACGTGTGCGTGCTCGACAGGGCGTTCTCGGCTTAACGACGGCGACGGAGCGCACGAAGGCGACGTCCAGAGCATGAGGGGAAAAAAGAGGGCAGCCCGGCGGCGGTGTGCTCACCCAAGGCCGGAGAGGCGTAGATCGGCGACAAGGTGGACGACGGCGGCGTGCAGGTGACGGGGTAGACGCTCGGTGTCCAGGAAGTAGTCGACGACGACCTTGGCCTTCTGGATCCAGCTCCAGTGCGTGGCGTCCCAGTCGTGGTCGTGCTCCTCCTCTGCTAGCCCGGCGCGGCGCAGACCATGGCGTCGTTCGGCGTTGTTCTTCTCCGGTCGTTTTCTCAGTGGTTCGGAAGTGGGAGAGAAGGAGGGTGGAAGGAGAGGAGATGGAGATGGCGGAGAGGAGGAAAAGGGGAGCGGCTAGGGTTGGATGGGGAGAGGTGCGGCCGGTGCTGGCTTTATAGAGGAGGGGAGCAGGTGAGGATGCGGCCGTGGTGGCGGAAGTGGCGTGAAGGAGCGATGGCGCGGGCGACGTACTGGTGAGGGGGTGCGTGGAAGAAGAGAAAAGCTAAAAGGCCAGGGTAGGTGGGCCGGCCCGTGAGGAAGAGAGGAGAGGGAGCTGGGCTTCGGCCCAGTTCCTGTTTTTTTTTCCGTTTTGCTGTTTTCTTTCTTTTTCCAGAAATAATAAAAGGGAGATATGAGTAAGAGGAAAATAGATTAGGGTTAGGGTTTTCATTTTGCTCAAAATATTTTGTTAATTTGCAAATTCAAATAACATTTTAAATTTGTTTGTCCAAAATAATTTTGGTTTTAAATATTTTGGTTTGCAAATTAATTATTGTGTTGCATGTGATAATGACATAAAATAACAACTCATTTTATTTGTTTTTTGATTTTTTTTTTGTAAAACCTCAAATGCAACAAACAAATATGATGATGTCATGATTATGCAACAAACAAAAAACAACAAGCAAAAGAAATTAAAAGGGGATTACTTTTGGGATGTTACAAACATGATGGGTAAAAAAGTTACAGTTGGGCGACTGACAGAATTGTGACACAAATTTAATCTAGCTATTATTTTAATCACATCAGGCCAAGGTTTGCTGGCTTGCACAGTAAATTATCCATGATTTTAGGCTTCTTTTATATAGAGTGAAAGATAAGCATAGGGAGAGTTTTTGAAACTTGGATTGACAGCCTTGTATAGCTGACTAGGTAGTTTTCTTTCCTTTTTTATTGTAAATAACTTTCTGATTTTAATATATTTGGGGGGGGGGGGACTGTGGGGCTTTTGCCCTATAGTAGAGAGTCAAAAAAAACTTAATCTAGCTATGCTATAGAGAATTCATGTGTAATATTCACGTAGGCATCACATCAAACATAAATAAACCGTAATCCAACTACATCTATGACTAACAATCCAACTAGGGATCACTATCCATCATGTCACTCATCAGTATTAAATTACAAGCAACAGACTATTGCATTAAGCACAGTACATGATGTAACCAATATTCATGATCACGAAGACATAAACACCGAAGTTTTACCCTTACTACTAACAACACATCCTTGTCCTTACACATTTTTGACACTCGAGCGCATGCACGGAGGAGGCATAAACCTACCATCTAGCATATAAATCAATACTCTCTCTTGGAGATACAAGCAATCACTTAGCCAAAGTGACCACACACATTGGAGAGCATGCAAGAGCATAAATAGAACACACATATAACATGAATAGTCAGATCATAACTTCACAATTCATCGGATCCCAACAAACACAACATGTAGCATTACATAATATCGATCACGATCATGTAGGGCAGCTCACGAAATCATAAGCATTGAAGAAAAAAAGAGAGACACACCATACTAGCTACTTCTATGGACCCATAGTCCAAGGGAAACTACTCACGCATCATCCTGGCAGCAGCCATGTCGATGAAGAGGCCTCCAGGATTAATCTCCCCTTCGGCAGGATGTCGGGAAGAGCTCCAGGACCCTCTCAAATTAGGGTTGAAGATGGCGGCGGCATTGGGAATGTTTATGTGGAAAATAATTGGCGCCCCGAAGTTTTAGGGTAATTATGATTTTATAGGCGTCGGAGGGGGCCGAGAGGAGGCATCAGGGGCAGGGGCGGGTCCCACTCGCGACCCGCTGATACATCCATTTCGCATCACAATTTTACATTGTAATTTGTCTTTATTCATTGATATATTTCATATTATGATACATTACTTATGTTATTTTATCTTATTTTGCATGTTTTGCATTTTTGGGGGATTCGTCTGCCAGAGTCCGGAAACAGCTGGAAAAGTACCTATCAAGACACCTGACCTGCGAAGCTCAGAAAATTACAGAAAAATACATAAGTCAATATTTTGGGAAATAAGTCACGGAGCCAAAAGGGGGCATGGAGGCGAGCCACCAGGGGCAGGGCGACCCCTGGCCGCGGGCCCACTTGGGGATGTGGCTGGGACCCGCCCCTATTCCCTGTGGCCCCCTCTGGCTCCCCTTCGGCGTATTACTTCCCTTTGACCTAAAAATGAAGGTGTAACAGCCCCAGTTTGGTACTGAAAATATGAATAATTTTTCCACTTTTTCATCTCATGTTTGCATCATGGCATGCATTTGAAATTTGCTACTCCTAACAATCCACATATGAAAAACATTTAAAAGGGGGAAGCAAAACCTTCCCAAATTTCCAACTTGGTAAAATGGTTCAAATTGGCGAAACCAAATATTCTTGAGCTTCTATATTTGTCCAGGAAGTTCCAAGAATGCAATTCATAATTATTTGGCAAGGTCAAATTCCTGCCAAACAATTAAATAAATTGGGACTTCAAATTTTAGTTAAACAAATTCTTATTTTTGAAACCCAACTAAACATTTCAAAATTCAAAATAAAATTATGGGGAGCTTAAGAATATTATCAAGAGCCTCCCTGAATATTTTCAGAAATTTTGAATATGTCTAAAGGCATTAATTAAATTGCTAAACTTGCTGTTTTCAATTTAAAAGAAAAACAGAAAGTATTATGGAAGTAGGGGGTTTTCTGCAAATCGCCATGTATTGTTCTTCTCCCTGTCGCCACAGTAGCCATGGCACTGGCGCCATGCCGCCGCCGCGCCCATGCCGCCGTGATCCTCCTCGCACATGCCGCCGTGCCCCTGGGGGTCAAACGCACGCGGACGCCCGTCAGCTCCCATCTCACCTGCTCCCTCGTTCCCCTCTTCTCTCTCCCGTCCTCCCTCCTGAGCTCGAGGTAGCCGAGCACGCACCGCCGCATCGCTGTCGCTCCGAGCCGTCCCAGACGAATTTGAGCGCGCCATCTTCTTCCCCGCGTCTCCCTCTACCTTCCCAGCTGCAAGGAGCTTGCCGGGAGGCTCAGATTCGAGCTAATCACGCTCGCCCATTCGAGGTCGGTCCGCCGCTAGCCGCGCTCGTACTTGGCAAAATCCGGCCACCGTAGTCATCCCCGACCCTCTCCGTCCACGCCTCCGTGCTCAAGGTGTGTTCCGCGTTCTTTTGGGCATCCTCCCGCTGCCCCTCCCTCTCCCCCTCGTCTCACCGCCATCGGTCACCGCCGCCATCGCCGTCTATGTGTGCCCGGCCTGGCACCGGTCCGGGCCGGCCAAGAGGTCGGTAGGCTCGGGTGCATGCCCGACCTGGGGACCGGCCCGGCCGGCCAAGAGGTCGGTAGGCTCGGGTGCTTGCCCGGCCTGGGGACCGGCCCGGCCGGCCAGGAGGCCGGCAGCCTCGGGTGATTGCCCGGCCCGGATGCCCGGTCTGGGCCGGCCAAAAGGCCGGCTGTCTCGGGTGCCTGCCCGGCCTGTCCGGTCTAGAGGCCGGCCTGCCAGTTTTGTGTTTTTCTTTTTGGAAATTTTAAAAATAAAATAAAATTAATAACTAATTGAATATTGCTTCAAATTTAGCAAATAATATACCAAATTGTTCAGAAAAACAAACTCTACATGTTGGAATCATTGTAATGGTCTTTTGAAACTATATTTCTTGCTGTTTATTAAGAATTATTAAAATGGCAAAAATAATAACAATATTGGGAAAAATCATAACTTGAGAAATAATTAACCAAAAATTGTGAATAAAATATCAAAGTGCTCGACATTTCAAATGCTATCTAACTATGCTAATATCACATCACGACCACAACTTTTCCTTTGATGTTATTTCTATAATTGGTTAAAAGAATTAAATTCAAATAATCTTTTAATTCACTAATTATTATTCGATACTCGGAAAATTACAAACAAGGTACCAAAATGAACAGGAGAACCATAGCTATCTAATCATGTCATGTTCATGCATATTTAAGACACTTATTGGTAATGTAATAATTTACAAACATTGTGGTCACTAAGTTAAATATGGGGTTGCTTCCAAATAATTGCACAAATTATTTGGCACTCCGTTTAAATTGTTAGCTAAATTATATGATGATACCATTGCATAAACTTGACATGTCATCATGATTGAGCATTGCACCTTGTCTTCGTGCTATTTATTTGTTCTTGTGTGATTGTTTGGGAATCGGTAGATTCAGGAGTCGAGGATACCCCTACCTTCCCCGACGATCCGTACTTCCAGGCCTGTCAACAAGGCAAGAGATAACCTAACCTTCTTGGCATATAGCCTCCTATTGTTTTATACAATTATTTTATCCACCATAATATTGCATTCGTTTCCAATGTCACTTTTGATCAAGATGTAGAGTATCCTATGAATTGCATTGTTCCCTAAACCATTACACGTCTCCCCTCCTATTAACCATAGGTTGTTGTGTTGGCCTGAGATACTTTATATCAGTTGCTTATTGCTTAGCTATGCTTAGCCATGCTTAGTTAAATGCTAAATTGTCCGGTGATTATTATTGAAGTTGATGGAATGTTCGGACAAGGTGGATACTTGGTACTTAATTAAAATGCTTAAAAGGCTTGGATGAGTTGCCATCGGGGATGGTGTTTTGTCTCATTCTTGCCCCTAGGTGCGAGTTCTTTACCTCTTGAACCAAGACGAGCGTGCTTCCAACGGTGGGGATATATGGAATCCCCCTTAACTAAATAACTTGTGCGGGCATATCCAAGGGTCCTCTAGTCTGCGCTTTCATTTGCGTGTGAGTGTGTGGGTGGAGAAAGAATCGATGAGGATGGTGGTGTTTAGGATGTGGCGATGGGGGCAGGGACTGAAATAGGCTGGATAAACTTGTCCTGTCACCACAGATGATCCTTGGATAGTCTCATGCGAGGTAAAGGTTTAACCGCGCCCACTTGCCAGCTTTCCCCGGAAGAGAGCTAATCAGGCGAGCCGGACGGTACCAATGGGTAAATTAGTACACCCCTGCAGGGTTTAATCTTTTTGAAAAGTCGTGTCCGCGGTTATGGACGACTTGGGAATAGACGATAAGATCATATAGGACTTTAATCTTAATTAAAATTTGGCAACTAGAAGTTGCAACTCAACCTGTGTTAAAAGGTTCATTTCCTCGAGGGCGATTCGAGGGAGTGCCTTGGTGGAGATGAGGGATGGTTTCTGGCTACTATTGGTTCACGGTGAACCGAAGATAAAAGTTTACTACCTTATCCACTTTGAGAAAAACCTTCTGAGTAGTCGATGCCATGAGTCGTTTATAACTTTATAAATGAAAACTAGCTTTATGCAAAACAACCACTATACAGCTTTAGAGCCTTGTCATCATTGGGCCTATATCGCCCTACTAAACTTGCGAGTACGTCGTACTCAGTCTCTCTTTGTTGAATATTTAATTGTTTCAGAGGAGGACGACACCGAGCAGACAGGTGGGTTCTTCGTTGACATCGCCGAGTAGTCTGGGGTTCCCAGGTGGCAGCTTGGGACGTCATGGAACAAGCTGGTGTTGGGAATATGTCCAAGAGGCAATAATAAAGGTTATTAATTATCATATTTCCCGTTCATGATATATGTTTATATCTATGCTAGAATTGTATTAATTGGAAACGAATAAATGTGTGGAATATAAACGGTAACATGTCCCTAGTCTTTCCTCTTGTGACTAGTTCGTTTGATCAAAGTGATGATTAGACGTTTCCTAATCATGGATTTATGAATCACTTGATAAACGAAGTTTGTATCATGGGAGATGATGTCGTGGTGGTGCACGGACAGATGCCATATAGGCTTAAGGTGGGGCCGATTGGACGCTGGAGGTACCGGGGAGGGCTTGCACGCACGGCGTACAGACACGAACACACGGACACACACACACACACACACGCACGCGATTTACCCAGGTTCGGGGCTCTCGTGAGGAGATAACACCCCTACTCCTGCCTGTCTACTCGATATATATGGATTGCAACTGGTTTACAGGTCTGCTCTGTGAGCTGTATGAGAAGAACTGCTAGATCTAAGCCTCTACCGAATCTCAGGAGGGCTCTCTGGCTCTCTTCTAGCTCTCAAGGACAGACTAAGAATTTGTCCAGCATCTACGCTCAATGAAGTGTTCTCCCCCTCTAAGAGGAGCCCCTGGTACCCCTTATATAGGGAAACCCAGGGTTACAGTGTAAAACATAGCTACTGTCGCCATACCCCTTGGTCTCCGCCCGACACGGGCGCCGCTGCGCCACGCCCAGACCGTGTCAGCGCTGGTCGCCGTGGTCTCCTCTGCATGAGACAGCACGCCCACGCCTAGGCCTAGCGCCACTGTACCGCGCCGCCCGCGTCAGAGGCATGGCCGAGGCTTGGCACGCCGTCCACTTGCGGCACACCGCCGCCCTTGTTTTGCTCCGTGTCTCAAGGAGCTTGGTCCACCGTCCGGGATGACTTTCACCCGACATAGGCATGTCCTATGTTCTTTACTCAGTTTACTCTTTCCTGCATATAAGAACAACAAAGAGGATTCCGACATATAATACGCATGAACCGACATAGGTCTATGTCGGTTGGCCTTGACCCGGTTGACTCCGGATAAGCCTGTGTGATATGTCGGTTTATCATTGACTCGGTCAACTCCGAGTCCAAGCTCATTTCACCATATTGACCCTACTCGGGGGCTGCCCCCCGACATTAGTCCCCGAAGCTGGCGCGGTCCTGCAGCCTCGGATGGAGGGCCACGGCAGGTTTACCCGAAAACCAGCCTTCTTAAATGATCACCGACATATCATACGTCGACAGACCCTTTATATGTCGGAAAGCAGTTCTGCCTCCCATCATGATACTCAACCTAATGTCGGATCATTACGACTTACAGGTAGACCCTCGGCTCCTCCGAGTCGTTGTTTCCCCTACGTGGCAGAGCATCTCTGCTTAATGCCTCGGCACTTGTGCCCGGATGGACGTGCCACTGGCACGCACACCACTTGCGTCACGCCGGTCGCCTCGGAGACTGTGCGCACGCAAGCACTCAAGTGCGGTCTTGACCGCACCGCTCGCATCGCCTCGGGTCCTGCCCGATTAGGTGTGCCGCTCAGAACCGTTGGCTCTCTGTGGCCCATCGTGTGGCCGATCGTGCGACAGTTAAGCCGCTGAAGAAATCGTGGCAGAGATCGTGGGGCGGTAACGTCCCGTCCGTTACGGGATCGTGCGCAGCAAATCGCGCGCCCACGATCTCCTCAAATCGCCCATAAATAGTAGGGAGAGGGCACGGTTTTCCCCTCCGCATTCATTCTCTTCTTGCCCTCGTTTCCTTCTCCAGCGCACAGAGCACAAGCATCGCCGCACGCCTCCGCGCACAGCACCGCCGCCGCTTGTACGCACGGACTGCGCGCGCCGACGAGCCACCGGACGCCAACGCCGCCGTCGCTCAGCGCCTCCGCCGTACACCGCGACACCGCGGTAAGGTTTCTTTCTCTGTCTTCTTCTTCTCTCTTGCGCATTAGCATTTCCTTCGGTGCCCTCTGTTCTTGTTTCTCCTCGTGTTCTTCCTCCTTTCTTCACCGCGGCGACGCATCCGGCGCTGCCGGCGAGTTTGCGGTTCCTGATGCGGTTGTACCGCCGGTAAACTAGCCGCCGTAGTACTTTTTCCTTTCCCTTTTTCTTATGCACTAGCTCTTTCCGCATCTAGATTATAGTCATGCGTGCATAATCTTCCCCTTCCTTGTTTCTTGTTTTGCTTTTTCTTTCTTTTTCACTGCAATGACTCTGATCTCTCGGCCGGTAACCCCTTTTTCAGATCTCTGCAACCCTTCTCCGATATGTCGAACAACCCCAACCTCGAGGTGGTAGAGGTAGAAGAAGGAGTTGCCGAGGAAACCACCCGGGCCAGCTGGGAAGGCTCCTATGTCGACAGAGCCGACATAGACTGGTTGGTCCGGACCCGGCGGATCCCAGCCGAAGTTGAGTGTCGGCTCCCGGGTCCAGAGACATCTCCGGATCTGCGAGACGGGGAATATGTCGTCTTCGTCGAGCATTTCGAGCGGGGATTCGGTCTACCCGCCAGCGACTTCTTCCGCAGCTTCCTCAACAAATTCGGCCTCCAACCTCATCAACTCCCGGCGAACACCTTCACCACACTCTCGGCCTTTGCCTCCTTCATGGAGGGTTATCTCGGCCTCTGGCCCACCGTGGAGGCGTGGTCCAAGTACTTCCACTTCCGGAAGCAGGTCATTCCGAACCCGGATCATCCAGACGCGCCCAAGGAGATGACTCAATGCGGGGCTGCCACCATTGTACCTCGGCGCGGCTCAATCTTCCCCCGGATCCAAGGACTGGAGTCATGCCGGAAATGGCAACGCTCCTTCTTCTACGTGAAGAACCTAACCGAGGTGGACATGATCAACTTGCAGAGTTTCGCCATCGGCCCCCCAACCGCGCAACTCAACTGGGGGTACAACCCAACGGATACAGACTTGGTGGTCAACCACATCCACCAAGTTGTCGAGCAGCTCCGAGACGAAGGAATGACATCCGATGACCTGCTCGCCACCTTCATCAGCCGCCGAGTCCTGCCTCTCCAGCGCCGAGTCCACAAAATTTGCCACATGAGTGGCCCTCTGGACCCGACCCGAGTCAGCACCGTCGAGCTGGACAACGCCCAGACTCGGCGGCGCATTAAGGCCATAGCCGGGACCAAGATGCCGGAGGCATGGGAATGGGGCAAAGAACCCCACAGCCAGAACAATCTTCCACCACATGTAAGCACCTCCGCCGACATAACTTTTTCACCGACATAAACTCTCATGTTGGTACAACTTTGTACTTGGTATTAATCATTTCCTGTTTTCTTTTCTCAGAGATTCGATCGGCAGTGGACGGAGGACGGAGAGAACCCCTCTGCCAACTGGGGTACTGACCGGGTCGAGGCCGACTCGGAAGACCCGGACGACGAAGACAATATGCCAATTCCCGACGCCAGCTCCATTCCTGCCACGGGTAAGATTCGTGCCTCTTCCCTCCGAGACTGGTCTGAGGATGAAGACGACGATTGTCGGGTTTTAGAGGTGTACGATCCTCTTCCCGTTGCATACTCATATCCGATGTCTTCGAACTCAGCTGACTCGGACGAAGTGCTCGAGGTGGCACCCCTCGCCACAGGACCCAAGGGCGCAGCTCGGAAGCGCCCCGCGGCCGCATCCGCAGGTGCCGGAACTTCCGGCGCCTCTGCCCCCGCGCAAAAGAAGCAGCGCGTGAAGACAGTGGTGAAGCGCCGCGAGCGCCTTGTCTCCAAGGGGTAAGATTCCTTCTTGCCGACCTAAACTCTTATATTTACTTACGTTTCTCCTCTTGCTAACATACCTTACGGTTTTGGCCGTTTCAGCATGGCTACTCTGAAGGTTCCCACTACCGGGTCAACTGCCCGGGTCCCTCCAAGGACTCCGACACCGCCTCGGCCTGACGACACTCGGGTGCCAAGTCCACCAAGGATGAGTCCGGTTGCGGATACCTCGGCTCCGGGATCCGGAGCCGGGAATGAAGACTCGGTCGAGGCCGCAACCGCAGCGCCCGACCAAGTGATAAATCTCGGAGCCGGCCCTTCGGCTCCCGAGGTGGAGCGGACCGAGGTCCAGCAGGACTCGGATCAGCCGAGACAGCAGCAACAGCAAGTGCAGCAGACTCGGCCGCCACAACCACCACCGCAGCAACAGATCCAGCCGCAACAGCCACAACAGCAGCAGCAGCAGCAAGTTCAACCACCACCCTCGCAACGGCAGCAGAAGCAGAAGCAAGCTCCACCAGCCCTGCAGCAGCCAAAGCATAAGCCGCAGCCATCGCCCTCGAAATCCAAATCGACATCAACAGCCAAGCCAACACCGCCACCGGCACAGCCGCAGCCACATCCGCAAACATCCAAGGTTCCAGTTCCTGCAACTGGGGTGACAACTGGAAAGGCGCCGGTGACCACGGTGCCGGCTAACCCGGAACGGCAGCTAATTGTGCCACCAAGCAAAGGCGCAGCGACATCCGGCAGCATCCAGACCGCCAGCTGGGGGTTTGCCCCACTGCGAACCCTTAGTGGGAAAAGCTTGGGCTCCCTTGAGCACTACAATATGGATTGGAACGCCGCCGACCTGAGCGAAGTTAGCTCGAGGTCACCAGCAGGCCTAATCGTTTCCGAACATCCGGCAGGGCCGAGTCTGGTGGCCCAAAAGATGCTCGCAGCCAAAACTGCCCTTCAGGCCGCCGACCAAGCAGCTGTGGTAAGTTGCGCCGAGTAAAGATGACTCGGTTAAATATAACTCGGTTTACTTCTTTAACATAGATATTATCCATCCCCAGTCCCCGAGATTTGGGTTGAGTGACTGTGGCTCGGCCGAGTAAAGATAACTCGGTTGAGTGAGGGTAACTCGACCTGAATCTTCATCAATAATACTGACCTTTCTTCTTTTCAGGCTTGCATGACCAAGCGCACACAAATACACCGCAAGCTGCTGCTAGAGCACAAGGCGCTTTCCAACAAGTTCAAGCTGCTCCGGGCCAAGCTGGACCAAGTAGCTGACTCGGCGCTCAAGGCTGAAGGGTTGGAGAAACGGATCTCGGAAATCAAGAGTAAGCCCTATTTTGCCTTTCAACTTGTACTTGCATCCATTTTCTCATTCTGATGTCTGCTACCTTGGCACAGCCGCACATCAGGAGCGCGAGCTTGCGCACCAGGCCGAGCTGAAGAAGGAGCAGGAGGAGATATCCCGACTGAAGGCCGAGCTGGAGAAAACTCGGGGTCGGGCCGCCGAGTCGGAGAAAACCGCCGCCACAGAGAAGCAGCTCCGAGAAGAGGAGACTCGGAAGCTGAAGGAATCTCTTGCAGAATCCAAATCAGAGGCTACCTCGGCCGAGAGCGAGCTCCAAACTCTGAAGGCCAAGATCGCGCAGTGGCTGGTGGACATCTCCAAAATCAATTCCGAGATGGACAGTAAGCCCTTTCCCCTTCTGCTTTTACTCAATCTATCACTTTTATTCTCATGTAACTTAATTTGGCGTTAGCCATTCCCTACTCAGAACGCTTCCCCCACACCAAGGCCGCCGCGGACAAGAGCGCTGCAAAGCACCGGTTCAAGGAGATCCAAGATGGCCCTATCTCGGCCGAGTGGGATATGGATACTCATTTGGTGGCCCTGCAGGCACGCTTGGTACCGATGAGATCTATCGGAATGAATCTCCTCACCTCTGCGATCCGGGCTTACAACGTTCTCTGGCCCGGGTGCGAGGCTCCTGCAATCGTTGACGAGCTGGCCAAGTGTCTGATGAACTCCGAGGAAAGGCTCGATGACTGGCGATCATCCGCCGCCCGAGTTGGGACGGATGAAGCGCTATCATATGTACTATCTTGGTACGAGGAGCTGGACCTCGAAATGCTGAAGACAGTGCGGGACGGGTCCAGGTGGCTCTCTGACCCGGAACACGTCCAGCGTCGCCAGGAGTTGGCTTACTCGCTCATCCAATATGCTCCAGTGCACAGCTTTGTCCCGGGTGAGCGGGTTCCTCAACCGGAAGAAGTGGAGACAGACGGCGAGGACGAAGGCGAAGATGAAGAACAAGTTGATGAAGAAATCCAAGCCGATACTCCTCCCGACACAGCCACAGGCACGCTCCAGCCGCTGCGACCAAGGATGCCACCGAGATCTCAACCTCGGAACCAGCCAAAACCGATGCCGCGCCCTCTGCTCCAAGTAGCTGATGCTCTGCTACCTAGACTTAGGAAAAACTGAAACCATCAAATCCCCGGAATGCCGGGTGCAAATGTAATATAAACCTTTAGCTTTTTATGCTTGGTACTTGGTTCTTTTACTTTGCACATTTTTAGCATGGTTTACTTATTATGCCGAATCATTCTGAGCCGAGTCCCCGAGCTCGTTTTCTTGTTTACCATACTTAGCAACCTCCGCTCTTGTCTACCTCTTTTGGGTTTCTTGACAGTCGAGTCACAAGATTACCGACATACGGCATACAATACTAATGAACTTTGAGTCAAAGCTCATAATCATCCGACATAAAAATTAGGAACGAAACAACTCATGCCGAATCGCACTTGGGCCGAGTCCCCGAGTTTGTTTTCTTGTTTACCATCTCTTGCAATCTCTGCCCTGGCCTACCTTCAATGGGTTTCTTGGCATTCGGGTCACAAAATCACAAAAACATAGCATACAATACTCAAAACTTTGAAACATGGTCTAGAGCCATCCGACATAAAACAGAAAAGAAAACCGAATCGCCCCTGGACCGAGTCCCCGAGTCTGTTTTCTTGTTTACTATCCCTTGCAATCTCTGCCCTTGCCTACCTTCAATGGGTTTCTTGGCATTCGGGTCACAAGATCACAAAAACATAGCATACAATACTTGCAAACATGGAAGCACGATTTTTGGAGCCACCCGACATACATAAAACAGAGATACACATGCATACACCTCAAGATTCATAGCAAGACAGTCCCCGAGTTTCATTTCGGAGTGCCGACATTTTATTTCAAAGTTTCAAGATACATACAGTGAGTCCTTAAGAGTAAAAAGGGCGAAGAAGAGCTACATTCCAGGGCCGTTTGGTCTCCTCTCCAGATCTATCCATCCTGTTCTTCACCTGTGCCTGGGCATCAATAAGATAATATGCATCGTTGTTCAAAGCTTTGCTCACAATAAACGACCCTTCCTAAGGAGGTGAGAGCTTGTGCATTCCGGCAGTGCGCTGTACCAGCCTAAGCACCAAGTCTCCTTCTCGAAACTTGCGAGGATTTACTTTCCGGCTATGATAGCGTCGGAGATTCTGTTGATATATTGCTGATTTGGACAATGCCAATTCTCTTGCTTCCTCGAGCAGATCGACATCATTTTCTCAGGCTTCCCTTGCCTTAGACTCGGTATATAATGCGACTCTTGGCGAGTCATGCTCTATGTCGGTTGGCAGAACTGCCTCTGCTCCATAAACCAGGAAGAATGGCGTGTAGCCAGTGGAGCGATTCGGCGTGGTCCTTAGACTCCACAGCACTGCTGGGATCTCATCCAGCCAACAGCCCGGAGCACGCAACAGTGGCTCAATCAACCGAGGTTTGATGCCGGATAAGATTAATGCATTCGATCTTTCCACCTGTCCATTGGACTGCGGATGCGCAACCGAGGCTAGGTCTAGCCGGATTCTGTTTTCCTGGCAAAACCGAGCAAAGACTCCCTCTGCGAAATTGGTGCCATTATCCGTGATAATGCTATGCGGGTGCCCATACCTTAGGATAATATCCTTTAGGAATGACACGGCTGTGCGACCATCGCACTTTCTAATTGGCTTCACCTCGATCCACTTGGTGAACTTGTCCACCATCACCAGGATGTGAGTCATGTTACCTCGGGCTGGTTTAAATGGTCCCACCATATCCAGACACCACACAGCAAATGGCCAAGTGATGGGAATGGTTTTGAGAGCTGATGCCGGCATATGAATCTTGTGAGCAAACCTTTGACATCCTTCACATTTCCGGACAATGTCCTCTGCTTGCTGCAAAGCGCTGGGCCAGTAGAATCCATATCGGAATGCTTTAGCCACTATAGCTCGGGAAGAGGCATGATGACCGCACTCTCCCTGGTGAATATCTCGGAGGATTCTTTCTCCCTCTTCTGGTTCGACACAGCGCTGAAGCACAGTGGTCACACTTCTCTTGTACAGCTCATGATTGATAATTGTGAAGGATTTGGATCGCCTTTGGATTTGTCTGGCCGAGACCTCATCACTCCGTAAAGTGCCATCCAACATGAATGTCATGATGGGTTGGGCCCATGTCGGTACGGGGTGAGTGCCGAGTACAGGCTCGTCGACTTCCATTGCATCAACCGACATCACCGCGCCCGACATAGGCTGACGAGTCCCCGAGTCCTCCCAAGGAGTTCCCGAGTTCCGCCAAGCAGCTTTCCAATTCTCCAGCGTAGTCGCCGAGTCTTGCTGAATGTAATCAACCTCCATGGAAGTCCCCGGGTCCTGCGCAGCAGTCCCCGAGTCTTGCAACTTGCTCCCGACTTCCACGTCCATCGGGATGACGCCAAGCTCCGGATTACCCGGGATGAATATCGATTCTGACTCGGGTGAAGGCTTGATTGATGGCTTGTGAAGATGCTCCAGTGACACTCCGGGCGGAATGGCTTGCCGATATGACCCAATTTTGGACAACATGTCTGCACTTTCATTATCCGACCGCCGAATGTGAGTGAACTCGCACCCATCAAAGAATCCCGAAATCTTCTGGACATGGAATCGATACGCCGCCATGTTGGCATCTAGGGCATCCCAGTTGCCTGATGTTTGCTGAATCACCAAGTCCGAGTCACCATAACAGATGATCCGGCGGATTCCGATTTCTTTAGCCACCTTGAGTCCATGAATCAGTGCTTCATACTCGGCGACATTGTTGGATGCTGCAAAGTGTACTTGCAATACGTATTTCAGCTGATCTCGCTTTGGCGAGGTGAGAACTACACCAGCTCCCAGACCCTCTTTTACCTTGGACCCGTCAAAATGCATTCTCCAGTAGTTGGAGTCCGGCAGGGACGGCTCATACTCCATCTCGGCCCAGTCCACAAGGAACTCGGCCACCGCTTGAGATTTGATGGTATCTCTTCTTGCATACTGCGGCGCGTAAGCCGCAAGCTCAATAGCCCATTTGGCGACTCGGCCACTGGCATCCTTGTTGCCAAGGATTTCTGTAGCGGACCTGCACTTAAAAATAGGCAAGATCCCTGTGTATAGTGCTAGTCCCTGGATCGAATCGCTAGCACACACAGTTTACGATGAATACCATAACATTGTATCAATTTATTACACGAATGATCCAGAATTTATAAATATTCATTACAAGGTGCATAGCTTGAAGCTAGCTTGAAAGAGTTGCAGCGGAAATAATAACATAAAGCATGGAGTCCTCATCATCTTGATGCAGCCACAGGCGAGCATGTTGGTTGAAGACTCGAAACCCTTAATCGATTCCTCACTTATCGTCAGGACAACCTGCAACAGTAAAAGCGTTGCAGCCAAAAATTGGTCAGAACCATTTGTATGGATCTGGCAAGTGATACTTGTGGACTCATAGAGGAAAACTTCTATCCACTATATGCATATCTGGCTGGTGGAGTTTTGAAGGCTCTTTGCGTAAAGCAAGTTTTATCCTATATAAACATTTTGACTCAAAATGTGGTAACACTGGGAAACTCCAGCATACCCGTGACAACACTTGGTAAACTCCAGTGTGTCACATGACTTTAATTAAGTGGTACACTGGTAAACTCCAATGATACCTTGACAGCACATGGTAAACTCCATGTGTGTCGGGCGACTACACACGGTAAACTCCGGTGAGTCACAAATGTTGTTCACTAACAAATTTTACTTAAGAAGTTGGCATGATGAGATTCTTCGGTTGTCTTCCTTGTCCAGCTGCTCAGAATTGTCCGTAACCGGGGACACGGCTATGATCATAGTTTGACACTCTCGAGAGGTTGTGCGCTTTCACCACAAGACTCAATCAACCCATTCTGTCCTTGACCCTCATGTAGTGAAAAGGAAAGGAGAAGATTGAGACGAGACC
Source organism: Puccinellia tenuiflora (assembly GCA_012064385.1). Lineage (NCBI taxonomy): Eukaryota > Viridiplantae > Streptophyta > Magnoliopsida > Poales > Poaceae > Puccinellia > Puccinellia tenuiflora. The sequence goes on along the minus strand of QRDG01000249.1, from coordinate 731,813 downwards.
TTTTGGGAATAGTCCCTAGTTAGTCAAGATAGGGGCCATCTATCAAGTGGCTGCACGGGAAGCAATCTAAACTTGGAGCAACTTCAAATCCCTTTGATCCTGAGTGGTTGTTGGCAGTGTGATCCATACTCCAAAACTGGAAAATCAACCTCTTCTAGCAACTTTACACTCCCAAAACTGGGGAAATGCTTAACCAACCACACACCCAGGTAGTTTCTTTAACTTAGTTATTTTTCATTACATTCAGAAAAACAATTTATCTTTGCAAGGCTAAGCAATTCTACTAAGTTAAAGGTTACTACAACAACATGGTATAAGAGGGGTGACTATACTACTTTGGGATTTCATAGCATAGCATATCATAGTAGTGGTACTCCTATCATGCATACTACTCAAAAATAGCTACTCATGCATAGACAAAATATTTAGGAAAATTTATGCAGTGAGCATCACTTGCCTTGGCAACAGGTAGAGCAGGAGCAACAACTACTAGAATTCCCGGGTCTCTCCGAATAGTCTAATAAAAATAAATCAAGCCACACATAAGCACACAAAACAATAATGACAATACATCAAAATATGTATGCATGAAATGCATTTAAAATCACAAGTAAAATACTAAATATTGTTTTCTGGTTTTTAGAAACATGCATGAAGTCAAAATGCATTTAAAACAATTCTTAATATAATAACAACACAAAACAATTCCCAAAAAGGGAAATAACATAATATTTAATACTTCTATCACATAAAATACATTATAAAAAAAAAATATGGGACTGGTCTACTGGACAGGGGGCATCCAAACAAAGCTAACACAATTGGATTCACTCAAAAATCTATTTTTAAACTAAAGTTATGACAAATTTACTCAAATATCACATTTAAAATTTGAATAAATTTAAACTTGTCAAAACAGAAAACTAAAACGTCAGAAAGATTCTACACGTTCTAAGGATTCCAAATATATAAAAATATTTGAATTTGGCCAAGCAGATAAAAAGATATGATAAATCTAAGATGCAGGGGCTTTTCTGCAAAACAGACAGATTAAAATAAATCCAGAAAATTATTCTCCACGCTGGCGCTGACTGGATCTGACTTGGCGGCTTTTGATTGGCTGGGGGTGCTGACTGGGCTGCCACGGGTGCGCTGACTGGACCATACCGGTTCGGTTTAAGTGGTCTAATCTAGGCCGTAGAAATTAGATCTAATGGCTCAAAATCTAGGGTTTCTCACCGGTGGTCGGAGAGCTGCCGGAGACGAGGTCGCGAGGCGGTGACTGCTCGGACGTCGACGACGACGGCGCTCCGATGCTTCCCTAGCTCGACTAAGACGACGAAGAGGTGCAGGGCGACGAGGCTAAGCTGGTGGCGAGGCGGAGAGGATCGGAGCGTCCTGGAGCTCCTGTAATTCCTCGCCGGAGACGCGGTCGGCGATGGGTAGCGTCGGTCAAGGATGGAGGCGTTGATCTGGCGCGAGAAAAATCACCAGAAGATGTCAAACCGATGCACAAGAAGACATAAAGGAGGCTGGGAAGAAGAGGGAGGAGCGGGGCGTCCTGGTTACGCCAGAATCGGGACCTCTTGCCGGCGGCGGGCGGCGGACGGCGAGCTTCGAGCTGGGCGGCCGGGTGGCTCTTGGTAGGGGATTTCGGGGGCAATCGAAAGAGGAGGGGGTTAAGAAGGAGTGCACGGCCGCGGTGATTTCGGCTGTAATCACACGAATTGAAGACGAATTGATTCGGCCATTCCTCCCATTGAAGAACGCGTGATTTGGGGAAGAAAGAGAGCGACGCGGTCGTGGTCGTCGCCCTGACAGGTGGGGGCAGGCTGTCAGCGAGAGGGGAGAGTGAAGCGGGCTGCGGGCTGCTGCCGGGGATGATGCTGGGCCGCCGCTGGGCTGGCTTGGGCTGGTTCGGCCGAGGTGGCCCTTTCCTATTTTTTTTTTGAAAACCTTTCTTATTTTCTATTTTCTGTTTTTCTGAAATACCATATCTTTTAAAATATGAATCCAAATGGATTCAAACCAATTTGTAAAATTTTGTAAAAACCAAAATAATCTCTTTACACACATTATAAACTTTTTCATAATATTTTATTTTGAAATAAAAAAATCAAATAATGCATAAAGATTTATTGGGCACCTTTATGTCATTTTATAAAATAGGGTTTTATAGTTATCTTTTGAACTCAAATAAAATCCAGAAAAATAATATGAGTAATATCATTTAGTATCAACCATGATACACTCATTTTCATTATTTTTGTACAACATTTAAATTACCAAAATACCCTTGGGCATTTAAATGGTAATTTGAGCTATTTTCCAAATTCAAAATAAGATCAAATCTTTTGCAGTTAATTTGAGAAAATACCTTTTGGAAGACTTCATCAATGTAGAACACTTAGGTACTAATTTGGCCAACACATCAAAAAGAATCATCAAAATCAAATACAGAGCATAATAGTGGCCCTTTATGATATTTTCTCAAATAGGGTTTAAAGTGGAAATACAATTCCAACTTTTGAAATTTTTAAATGCAAACAAGCAAGAAGATGATGCATGCATGCATGATTTTTGATTTTCAAATCAAAATATTTATAAATTTTCAAAAAGTTTTTGATCTTTCTGAATTTTCAAAAATTGGAAAATCTTGGGATGTTACAATTTCCGACACAGGGGCCGCACTTACAACAGTTATGGGATGCTCCTGGAAATAATGCTTTAGCTTTTTGGCTGCCATATAGACACCATAAGTCATTTTTTGATAGTGAGGGTAGTTCTGTTTCGATGCGGAAAGCACCTCACTCAAATAATATACCGGCCTCTGCACGGTAGCTCCTTCTTCTTCTCGCTCCACCACTACTACGACACTAACGACTCGGTTAGTGGCCGCAATGTAGAGCAACATGGGCTCACTCGGTAAAGGTGAAGCCAGTATCGGTGCAGTAGCCAGCATCATTTTTAACTCGCGAAACGCCGAATCCGCTTGCGGAGTCCAGCTGAACCTGTCTGATTTTTTCATCAATTGATATAAGGGCAAGGCCTTTTCTCCCAACCGACCTAGGAAACGACTCAGAGAAGCCAGACATCCGGTGAATTTCTGGACATCTCGGAGACATCTCGGCAATTTCATATTTTCTATCGCCCGGATTTTAGTCGGGTTTTCCTCGATACCTCGGCTAGATACAAGGAAACCGAGTAATTTTCCTGCCGGCACACCGAATGTACATTTATCCGGATTAAGTTTAAGTCGGAATTTCCTCAAGTTCGCGAATGTCTCTTTGAGATCATCCAGCAGGGTGTGTTTTTCTTTAGTTTTAATAACTATGTCGTCGACATACACCTGCACATTTTTACCTATTTGATCATGCAGACATTTTTGCATACAACGCTGATAAGTAGTGCCAGCATTTCTCAAGCCGAAACACATAACACGATAGCAATAAGCCCCGTACGGGGTGATAAAAGCAGTCTTTATTTGATCATCTGGGTTCAGCGGTATCTGGTGAAAACCAGAGTACGCATCTACAAAGGAGAGTAGTTCACACCCGGCCGTGGAGTCGATCACCTGATCGATCCGGGGCAGCGGGAATGGATCTTTAGGACATGCTTTGTTCAGGTGTGTATAATCAACACACATACGCCAGACAGTGGCAGCATCCGGTTCATCTTTTTTCTTCTCTACCAGGACCGGGTTCGCCAACCAGTCCGGGTACTTCACTTCTACTATGGCATTGGATGCGAGTAACTTGGCTAACTCGTCACCCACAGCCTTCCTTCTTCCTTCGGCGAGACGCCGTGTCGGTTGCTTCACAGGCCTAGCATCTGGCCTGACATGTAGAGAGTGCTCAGCCAACTCCCTCGGAACACCCAGCAAGTCCTGACTGGACCATGCAAAGATATCCCGATTCTCACGGAGGAAGTGGATGAGCTCGCTTTCCTATTTGCTGTCCAACCCGGCACCGATGATGACGGTGTGTTCCGGATTAGACTCGTCGACACCAACTTTCTTGGACTCCTTTGCCGCCTGGAAGGTTGCAGTCTGCTGCGGGTTGGCCGGACTCGGAATACCGAGTTGAGCAGATTGGGCCAGAGCGACCACCTCATGAATTCTTTTCTTCTCGGCGGCAATCACAAGTGACTCGGCCAGCAGAGATCCGGCAGAGGCACACTCCATGGAACGCCTGTAGTCGCCCGAGATAGTGATGATGCCATTCGGACCCGGCATCTTCATTTTCAGGTAGGCCACATGAGTGGACGCCATGAACTTGGCGAGTGCTGGCCTACCGAGTAAGGCATGATACGGACTCTCGAGATCCACAACCTCGAACAGCAGACTCTCAGTCCGGCAGTTATTCTCGTCCCCGAAGGGGACATCCACCCAGACTGCTCCCATGGGTGCGTGCGAGACACCCGGCACGATGCCGTGGAAAGTTGTCCTGCTTGGCTGCATCATGTTCTCGGTTAACCCGACTTTGACCATGGTATCTCGGTACATGATGTTGATGCTGCTCCCGTTATCAACAAGAACTCGGCTGAAACTGACGTTGATGCTGGGTCCAACGAATGTCGGATTCACAACCAGAGCATAACCCCCCGGGTTTGGCATGACCTTTGGATGATCCCTGATGCTCCAGCTGACCTCATCCTCGGACCAGTACATAAACTTGGGCACGGCCGGCATGACCGCGTTCACCTCCATCGCTCGTCGGTGTTGACTCTGCTTATCAGTGGGCTCGGTCATAAAGACCATATAACTCTGATGGGGCTTCCAATACTCATTCTGCCTACTCGGGCCAGCATTGTTGTTGTAGTAGTAGTAGTTGTTGTTGTTGTTGTTGGCCACCTGGTTGACATCCTCTTGCCTCGGCTGTGCTTCAGGGGTTGAGTGTTTGCACCTGTTAGAGGTGCGGGTCTTGGTGTCGGACCAGTAGCTGCTGGCTGATTCTTGTGCCGATCACAGTCACGAGTCGAGTGTTGAGCCGGTTTGCTGGGGTGTCTGGTGTGAAAGCAGCAAGGGCCATCCAGCATTTTCTCATAGATGTACCTCTCCTGGTCATCCAACTGCTTCTTGTTGCCATTCCATGGCTTCCTTTCGCCGTTCCACGGCTTCCTCTCGCCGTTCCACGGCCTCTTCCCTTCCGAGTTCTGGCCCCAAGAGGGACCCTCATTTTTCTGGCGCTGGTTGCTGCCGGCACCCGCTTGATCTTGGTCGACAGCTGCGACCTGGTCCGACCCGTACCGGTAATCCGGTCGGTCGTCTCTTCTATTGTTTCGGTTGTCCGGGCGATCGCTACGCCGGCCCGATCTATCTCGGTCTTGAGCAGGATACCTCCTGCCCACATCAACCTGGGTCAGCAAGGGCTGTGTCGGATCACCGAGTGCATAGCTGTCAGCAATTGACATTGTCTCGGCCAAGGTGGCCGGCATCTCCCTCTGGAGTCTCTGCCAAAGCATGGAGCCATGTCGGCATCCTTGCGCAAACCATGCAATGGCTTGTGACTCAATCACTCCTTCACAGGAGTTCCGGATCGTGCTCCACCGGGTCAGATATTCCCGGTCTGTTTCGTCTTCTCTCTGCCGACACATGGACAGCTGCTGAGGTCGATTCGGCCTCTTGTAGGTGCTGGAGAAGTTGCTGACAAAGGCCTCGGAGAAATCGAGCCAGCAATCGATACTGTTCTCCTCCAGATTGTTCAGCCAGATTCGGGCTGGTCCCTCTAGCATCTGCGGCACATACCGCACGGCCCATCGGCGACTGCCACTAGCGATATGCACCGCGGTGACATAATCTGTCAACCAGTCCTCCGGCTTGGTGCTGCCGTCATAGGTCTTTGCACCCCGGGGAAGCTGGAAATTCGGCACAGGTGGCTGTTTCATGATCCGGGGTCCAAAACATGCAGGACCTGGTGGACCTTGCTCCTCCAGCATTTCAGACAGATAGATTCTGTCTAACTTGTTACGGATGTCGTGAGCTGGTAGCTGGCGAGCCCCCAGCCTAGCGCCGAGTGCACCCTCAGACGCCAGCTCTCTGTATCTTGTATACCCGGCACGCTCCATGGCCGAGTAACCATCATCATACCGGTCAGCGGCCGGCTCGACATACCCGGCACCCGGTCGTTGACGAGGTGGATTGGGTACCGGATACCGAGGTGGCTGACCCGGATTTGCCGAGTTAACTCGGTTGGCTTCATGTCTGCCCTGAACAGGTCCTAGAGCTCCCTGTCCGGGTTGACCTTGGGCAGCTTTCTGCTTTCCGGCATATACCGGATCATACGCCTGCATCTGTTTGTTCTTGCCAGAGTTCACACTCTGGCCACGGCTTGCACCGACATACGGCGAAGAGGCCTGTCCCTTGGACACTCCTCCGGCACCACCATTTGAGTAGAGGTATCCGGATCCTCCTGCACCCGGGTTTGCATTCCGGAATGCCTCATTCTGCCTGTTGGCTACAGCTACCAACTCATTAACTCGGTCCTGCTGCCTACTACGAGCTTCACCGGATAAATTAGGCAACTCAGCTATGGCGGCCTCTGCAGCTCTAAGGTTCTTACCCGGGGTACTGTACTTCGGCCGGCCTGCCGACACATAACTAGCGGTTTTACCAGATCTAGCTCTACCATCTCTAGCTATTTCGGCATTGAGGTCTCTACCTCTAGCACGTACTTCATTTATGCGACTAACCGGGTTGGCTACCGGCGTAAAACCATGAGCGATATTGTACTCACGAAGGGAGATGTCGAAGTCCTGCTTGACCCGGGCCACCTCCTGAGCCTCTCGGAGTATCTCCTGGCGCTGCTGCTCCAACTCCGCCTGAGTCAGAGCAACATCTGCGCTCGGAGCCACTGGAGTCGTCAGCTTCTCAATCGCGCCCTGAAGAGGACTCGGCGTCACCGGCACAGCAGATGTACCGGCCTGCTCCGGACGATTCTCCGGCCTCTCCAGCGGCGGGCGCGCCTTCCTGGTAGTTCTGGTGCTGACCTCGGCATCAACAACCGGGGCGGTCATCATGACCTCTGTACAGCTAGAAGCGGGACGGGCGATACGTCGGCCGCGAGCCGCACAGACAGCGGGGGGATCCGTGGCAACCTACACCCTTTCGGGGAACCGGCAGGGGACCTCGGTGGCGACGTAGACGATGAGGGAGCCGAACTCGATGAGGCACCCGTTCCGAGGAAGCGGCCTGCTGCCGAAACAGCCGGCGTTGTCGCTGACGACGTTGAGCGAGCCGAACCTGTGGACAAGGCCACAGAGAACGCGCTCACCCGACGCGATGAAGGAACCCGTCCGGATGAACACACCAGCCAGCGCCGCTGCTGACCCCACGGTGGGCGCCAACTGTCGTGGTGGTGCACGGACAGATGCCATATAGGCTTAAGGTGGGGCCGATTGGACGCTGGAAGTACCGGGGAGGGCTTGCACGCACGGCGTACAGACACGAACACACGGACACACACACACACACACACACGATTTACCCAGGTTCGGGGCTCTCGTGAGGAGATAACACCCCTACTCCTGCCTGTCTACTCGATATATATGGATTGCAACTGGTTTACAGGTCTGCTCTGTGAGCTGTATGAGAAGAACTGCTAGATCTAAGCCTCTACCAAATCTCAGGAGGGCTCTCTGGCTCTCTTCTAGCTCTCAAGGACAGACTAAGAATTTGTCCAGCATCTACGCTCAATGAAGTGTTCTCCCCCTCTAAGAGGAGCCCCTGGTACCCCTTATATAGGGAAACCCAGGGTTACAGTGTAAAACATAGCTACTGTCGCCATACCCCTTGGTCTCCGCCCGACACGGGCGCCGCTGCGCCACACCCAGACCGTGTCAGCGCTGGTCGCCGCGGTCTCCTCTGCATGAGACAGCACGCCCACGCCTAGGCCTAGCGCCACTGTACCGCGCCGCCCGCGTCAGAGGCATGGCCGAGGCTTGGCACGCCGTCCACTTGCGGCACACCGCCGCCCTTGTTTTGCTCCGTGTCTCAAGGAGCTTGGTCCACCGTCCGGGATGACTTTCACCCGACATAGGCATGCCCTATGTTCTTTACTCGGTTTACTCTTTCCTGCATATAAGAACAACAAAGAGGATTCCGACATATAATACGCATGAACCGACATAGGTCTATGTCGGTTGGCCTTGACCCGGTTGACTCCGGATAAGCCTGTGTGATATGTCGGTTTATCATTGACTCGGTCAACTCCGAGTCCAAGCTCATTTCACCATATTGACCCTACTCGGGGGCTGCCCCCCGACAGATGATATGATGGACAAGACTCAAATTAAATAGATGTCAAATATAGTTTTCTTAGACCATGAGATTATGTTACTCCCGCTTATCGGAGGAGTGCTTTGTGGACATCAAACGTCACTTCGTAACTGGGTGACTATAAAGGTGGCTTTCAGGTTCTCCGATGATGGGTTGTTGGGTGGCATGAATCGAGACTGGGATTTGTTCGTCTAACAGTTGGATAGATATCTCTGGGCCCTCTTGGTAGTATAGCATCCAAACGCTTGCAAGCATATGACTAAGTGGCTAGTCATAAGGGATCCTATTCTATGAGAACGAGTAAAGAGAACTTGTCGGGAACGAGATTAATCAGATATGGAGATATCGGTGGATTGAATCTCGGACAAGTAATATATCGTGAAACAAAAGGAATCGTATATGGATTAATTGAATCCCGGACATTGTGGTTCGACTGGTAAAGTACTTCATCGAATATGTAGGAATTAATATGGGCATCCCGGTCCCGCTATTAATATGACATATTCGCGAACCCGCAGAGTCACACACTTAACGTTCGATGTAGTTAGGGCTCGAGATAAATGATGGTGAGAAAGAATATTGATTCAGAGTCTCGGATGGGATCCTGGACATCACGAGTAGTTCCGGAGTGGTCCGGAGAATAAGATTCATATAAGGAAAGTGGTTTCCGGAGGTATCGAAAAGGTTCGGGAATTTATCGGTAGAGTACCATAATATTCTAGAAGGTTCTAGAGGGGTCTAGAAGTGGGGCCCATAGGAGTATGGGGCCCACATGGGATAACGGGGTGGTGGACTGGCCTCAAGGGCCAGCCGCACCACCTGGGCACCTAGGCCCATGCGGGCTAGGGCAAGGCCCAAGAGGGGGCCGGCCAACCCTAACCCTAGGGGGTTGGCTTGGGGGCCAAGCCACCCTTGCCACCGGCCCTAAGGGAGGCTTGGGGCGCACCCCCCAGCCGCCTATATAAGGAGGGGGCAGGGGAGGGGTGCCGCACCCTTGTGCTCTCCCCAAGCCGCCTCCCCCCTCTCCCCCCATGCCGCATCACCTCCTCCTCCCTCCTCTCTAGTAGCCGCTTAGCGAAGCCCTGCTGGATCTCCACCATACACACCATGCCACCGTCGTCGTGCTGCTGCTCTCGCAAGCCTCTCCACCAACTCTTGCGGGATCAAGATCGTGGAGTTTTCATCGAGCTGTACATGTGGATCTCTCGGAGGTGTTGCTCGTGCGACGCTTGGATAATACATCTCCTCGCGACTAGACGAGTCTAGTTCCGAGGATCGACTAGTAAACCCCTGCCTCCACAAAACGCTCATGGTTTTCTTTGAGGGTGAGATTCGATCTCCTTCTTGCTACCAACCTCTCATAGATCAGATCTCGTGTTGGGTTTATTCCGCCATCTTTGCGTAGGAATTTTTTTGTTTTCTATGCTGCGACCCTTCAGTGGTATCAGAGCCTAGATCTATTCGTAGATGTTGGTGCGATTAGACACAAGTGTTGTGGGCGTTGATATTTTATGTTGCTACCTTCTAGCGTGCACTTTGCATCTTTGCGGTATTGTGAGATTGAAGCGGCCCGGACCAACCTTACTTGTCCACGCACGAGAGACCGGTTCCACGACTGACATGCAACTTGTATTGCATAAGTGGCTGGCGGGTGTCTGTTTCTCTTGCTCTAGTGAAGTTGCAATTTTCAATGGAAGGCCTTTCAAAAGGATGAGTAAATAAGCAACTATTTTATCACTGTTGTGGCTTTGCATAGATTAGAACGGTTCTATCTAATGACCCATTAGAAGCCACGTAAAAATTGCTTAAACAAAGTAGAGGACGTCTAACTTGTTTTTGCAGGGTTTGTGATGTGGTATGGCCCAAGATGTGATTATGTGATGTATGCAATGATCATGTTTTGTAATTTTCACGACTTGCATGTCGATGAGTACGGCAACCGGCAGGAGGCTTATGGTTGTCTCATATTTATTGTATGACCTGCGTGTCACTTTAAAACGCCATGTAATTGCTTTACTTTATTGCTAAGGGTAGCCATAGTAGTAGTTGCGATAGTTGGTGGAGGCAATCATGGTGGTGGCGCCACGAGCTGGTGATGATGGAGATCATGCCGGTTCTTTGGAGATGGAGATCAAAGGCACAAGAAAAGGCTATACCATGTCACAAAATTATGAATTGCATGTGATGTTAATCCTTTTATGCACCTTATGGTTTTGCTTAGATACGATCTCGACGGTAGCATGATAAGGTGATCTCTCACGTTAATATCAAGAAGTGTTTTCCCCTAGTATGCACCGTTGCCAAAGTTCGCCGTTTTGAAGCACCACGTGATGATCGGGTGTGTTAGATTCTACGTTCACATACAACGGGTGTAAGCCAGTTTACACATGCGGAAATACTACGGTTTCCTTGACGAGCCTAGCATGTACAGACATGGCCTCGGAACACAAGAACTGAAAGGCTAAACACGAGTCATATGGACGATATGATCAACATGGAGATGTTCACCTTTGAAGCTGCACCACCTCACGTGATGATCGGTTGTGGTGTAGTGGATTTGGATTGTGTGTCACTAAACAACCAGAGAGATGTTGAGTTTAGTGGGAGTTTGTTTAAGTAATTTAGATTAACACGAACAAAAATATCATGAACCTAGTCTTAACACCTTTTGCAAATAATGTTGTAGATCAATGGCCCTTCCCAACATCAATATGAATTTTAACGCATTCCTAGAGAAAGACAAGCTGAAAGACGATGGAAGCAATTTCTCAGATTGGTTCATGAATCTGAAGATTATTCTCACTGCTGCCAAGAAACTGTATGTCCTAGATGCACCGCTAGGTGACCCCCCTGCAGCAACTGCAGCTGAAGATGTTAGGAATGTTTGGGCAGCCGTTCTGAGAACCACGAGATAGTTAAGTGTGGTATGTTGTATGGCTTAGGACCAAAGCTCCCAAAAAACGTTTTGAGCACCATGGTGTTCATCAGATGATCAATGATCTGAAGGCAATGTTTCAGACTCAGGCCAAGGTGGAGAGGTATGAGGCCTCCTCCAAGTTCTTTAGCTGTATGATGGAGGAGAACAACTCCGTTAGTGAACATGTGCTCAGAATGTCTGGGTACGGTGATCGTCTGGCGCAGCTGGGTGTTGTGATTCCCAATGAGTTGGGGATTGACCGTGTTCTCCAGTCACTTCCACCTAGCTACAAAAGCTTTGTGATGAACTATAACATGCAAGGAATGGAGAAAACTCTTCCTAAGCTCTTCGCAATGTTAAAGACCGCGGAAGTGGAAATCAAGAAGGAGCATCAAGTGTTGATGGTCAACAAGACCACTAGTTTCAAGAAAAAGGGCAAAAGAGACAACTTTAAGAAGGGCGGCAAGCGAGCTGTCGTGCCTGCGAGGAAGTCAAGGGCCCTAAGTCTGATACTGAGTGCTTCTACTGTAAGGGAACTGGACACTGGAAGCGGAATTGCCCCAAGTATCTGGCAGACAAGAAGGCTGGCACCGTCAAACAAGGTATATATGATATACACGTTATTGATGTGTATTTAACAAGTGATCGTAGTAGCACCTGGGTATTTGATACTGGTTCAGTTGCTAATATATGTAACTCGAAACAGGAGCTGCGGAATAGACGACGCTTGGCAAGGGACGAGGTGACGATGCGCGTCGGAAATGGATCAAAAGTTGAAGTCATCGTTGTCGGCACACTCCCTCTACGCTTACCTTCGGGATTAGTTTTAAACCTTAATAATTGTTATTATGTGCCTGCGTTAAGCATGAACATTGTATATGGATCTTGTTTATTGCGAGACGGTTATTCATTTAAGTCTGAAAACTTTGGTGTTTCGATTTATATGGATAATACCTTTTATGGTCATGCACCTGAGAGGAATGGTTTATTTCTGCTGAATCTCGATAGTAGTGATACACATGTTCATAACATTGATGCCAAAAGATGCAAACTAAATGATGATAATACCACATATTTGTGGCACTGCCGTTTGGGTCACATTGGTGTAAAACGCATGAAGAAACTCCATTCTGATGGACTTTTGGATTCACTTGATTTTGAATCATTTGAAACTTGCGAACCATGCCTTATGGGCAAGATGACTCGAACACCCTTCTCCGGCACGATGGAGAGAGCAACATACTTGTTAGAAATCATACATACCGATGTGTGCGGTCCAATGAGTGTTGCAGCACACGGTGGATATCGTTACTTCTTGACCTTCACCGATGATTTAAGTAGATATGGGTATATTTACTTAATGAAACACAAGTCTGAAACGTTCGAAAAGTTCAAAGAATTTCAGAGTGAAGTTGAGAATCATCGTAACAAGAAAGTAAAGTTTCTCCGATCCGATCGTGGAGGCGAATATTTGAGTTACGAGTTTGGCATGCATTTAAAGACGTGTGGAATTGTTTCACAACTCACACCACCCGGAACACCACAGCGTAATGGTGTGTCTGAACGTCATAATCGAACCTTATTGGATATGGTGCGATCTATGATGTCTCATACAGATCTGCCACTATCATTTTGGAGCTATGCATTAGAGACAGTCGCATTCACTTTAAATAGGGCTCCATCAAAATCCATTGAGACGACTCCATATGAGTTATGGTTTGGCAAGAAGCCAAAGTTATCGTTTCTCAAAGTTTGGGGTTGCGATGCTTATGTGAAAAAGCTTCAACCTGATAAGCTCGAACCCAAATCGGAAAAATGCGTCTTCATAGGATACCCTAAGGAAACTATTGGGTATACCTTCTACCACAGAACCGAAGGCAAGATTTTCGTTGCCAAGAATGGTTCCTTTCTAGAGAAGGAGTTTCTCTCGAAAGAAGTGAGTGGGAGGAAAATAGAGCTTGACGAGGTTATCGAATCTGTTCTTGAGATGCCGAGTAGCGCAGAACTGGAAGATGTTCCAGAGCAGCCATCGCCACCTGAAGAAGAAGCAAATGATGGGGATCATCCTGCTCCGGTCAAGGCTGCTATTGAACCTCGCATGTCAACGAGGGAACGTACCACCCCTGATCGGTATGACCCCGTCAAGAGTGTCATGTTGTTAGACAATAATGAACCTGCGAATTATGAGGAAGCGATGATGAGCCCAGACTCCGATAAATGGCTAGGAGCCATGAAATCCGAAATGGAATCCATGTATGAAAACCAAGTATGGACTTTGGTGGACTTGCTGAATGACCGAAAGGCCGTTGAGAACAAATGGATATTCAAAGAAAGACAGACGCTGATGGAAATGTCACCGTGTATAAAGCTCGACTTATCGCAAAGGTTTCCGACAATTCAAGGAGTGGACTATGATGAGACATTCTCACCTGTGGCGATGCTGAAATCTGTTCGGATTATGTTAGCAATTGCCGCATTTTATGATATGAAATTTGGCAAATGGATGTGAAAACCGCGTTCCTTAATGGTCATATTAAGGAGGAGTTGTACATGGTGCAGCCCGAAGGTTTTGTTGATCCAAAGGATGCTAACAAGGTATGCAAACTTCAGAGATCCATCTATGGACTGAAGCAAGCATCACGGAGTTGGAATCTCCGGTTTGATGAGGTGATCAAAGGGTTTGGATTGTCCAAACTTATGGAGAAGCCTGCATTTACAAGAAAGTGAGTGGGAGTTCAGTTGCATTTCTGATACTATATGTGGATGACATATTATTGATTGGAAATGATGTTACACTACTAGAAAGTGTAAAGTCTTATTTGAATAAGAATTTTCAATGAAAGACCTTTGGCGAAGCAGCGTACATTTTAGGCATAAAGATCTACAGAGATAGGTCAAGGCGCCTAATAGGGCTTTCACAGAGTACATACCTTGACAAGGTTCTGAAGAAGTTCAGAATGGAAAATTCAAAGAAGGGGTTCTTACCAATGTTGTAAGGAAAGGTTTGAGTAAGACTCAGAGTCCTGTTACGGCAGAAGATAGAGAGATAATGAACAATGTTCCTTATGCCTCTGCGATAGGCTCTATCATGTATGCCATGCTATGTACTAGACCAGATGTGTGCCATGATGTAAGTTTGACTAGCAGGTACCAAAGTGATCCAGGAGTGGAACACTGGACAGCTGTCAAGAATATCCTTAAGTATCTGAATAGAACTAAGGAAATGTTTCTCGTGTATGGAGATGACCAAGAGCTTGTCGTAAGGAGTTACGTCGATGCTAGTTGGACACAGATCCGGATGATTCTAAGTCTCAGTCTGGATACGTGTTTATTCTGAATGGTGGCGCTGTGAGTTGGAGGAGTTCCAAGCAGAACGTGGTGGCGAAATCTTCAACTGAAGCGGAGTATGTTGCGGCCTCGTCGGCAGCAACTGAAGCAGTCTGGATGAAAGAGTTCCTCTCAGAGCTAAGTGTGGTTCCAAGTGCGTCAAGACCTCTGGCCCTGTACTGTGATAATACAGGTGCAATTGCTCTTGCCAAGGACCCGACTTCACACAAGAATACCAAGCATATTAAGCGCCGCTTTCACAATTTGCATGAGAATGTCAAGGATGGTGACATAGAGATTTGCAAGGTGCATATAGATCTAAATGTGGCAGACCCGTTGACTAAACCTCTTCCACGAGAAAAACATGATCAACACCGAGAGGCCATGGGTGTTAGATTGCTACAGATGTAAAGTAGATTATTGACTCTAGTGCAAGTGGGAGACTGTTAGGAATATGCCCAAGAGGCATACTAAAGTTTACCTTTGTAGTCGTTTATAACTTTATAAATGAAAACTAGCTTTATGCAAAACAACCACTATACAGCTTTAGAGCCTTGTCATCATTGGGCCTATATTGCCCTACTAAACTTGCGAGTACGTCGTACTCAGTCTCTCTTTGTTGAATATTTAATTGTTTCAGAGGAGGACGACACCGAGCAGACAGGTGGGTTCTTCGTTGACATCGCCGAGTAGTCTGGGGTTCCCAGGTGGCAGCTTGGGACGTCGTGGAACAAGCTGGTGTTGGGAATATGCCCAAGAGGCAATAATAAAGGTTATTAATTATATTTCCCGTTCATGATATATGTTTATATCCATGCTAGAATTGTATTAATTGGAAACGAATAAATGTGTGGAATATAAACGGTAATATGTCCCTAGTCTTTCCTCTTGTGACTAGTTTGTTTGATCAAAGTGATGATTAGACGTTTCCTAATCATGGATTTATGAATCACTTGATAAACGAAGTTTGTATCATGGGAGATGATATGATGGACAAGACTCAAATTAAATAGATGTCAAATATAGTTTTCTTAGACCATGAGATTATGTTACTCCCGCTTATCGGAGGAGTGCTTTGTGGACATCAAACGTCACTTCGTAACTGGGTGACTATAAAGGTGGCTTTCAGGTTCTCCGATGATGGGTTGTTGGGTGGCTTTCAGGTTCTCTGAGATAAATGATGGTGAGAAAGAATATTGATTCGGAGTTTCGGATGGGATCCTGAACATCACGAGTAGTTCCGGAGTGGTCCGGAGAATAAGATTCATATAAGGAAAGTGGTTTCCGGAGGTATCGAAAAGGTTCGGGAATTTATCGGTAGAGTACCGAAATATTCTAGAAGGTTCTAGAGGGGTCTAGAAGTGGGGCCCATAGGAGTATGGGGCCCACATGGGATAATGGGGTGGTGGACTGGCCTCAAGGGCCAGCCGCACCACCTGGGCACCTAGGCCCATGCGGGCTAGGGCAAGGCCCAAGAGGGGGCCGGCCAACCCTAACCCTAGGGGGTTGGCTTGGGGGCCAAGCCACCCTTGCCGCCGGCCCTAGGGGAGGCTTGGGGCGCACCCCCCAGCCGCCTATATAAGGAGGGGGCAGGGGAGGGGTGCCGCACCTTTGTGCTCTCCCCAAGCCGCCGCCCCCCTCTCCCCCCATGCCGCATCACCTCCTCCTCCCTCCTCTCTAGTAGCCGCTTAGCGAAGCCCTGCTGGATCTCCACCATACACACCACGCCACCGTCGTCGTGCTGCTGATCTTGCCTCTCCACCAACTGTTGCGGGATCAAGATCATGGAGTCTTCATCGAGCTGTACGTGTGGATCTCTCGGAGGTGTTGCTCGTGCGACGCTTGGATAATACATCTCCTCGCGACTAGACGAGTCTAGTTGCGGGGATCGACTAGTCAACCCCTGCCTCGACAAAACACTCACGGTTTTCTTCGAGGGTGAGATTCGATCTCCTTCTTTCTACCAACCTCTCGTAGATCACATCTCGTGTTGAGTTTATTCTGCCATCTTTGCGTAGGAATTTTTTTTGTTTTCTATGCTGCGACCCTTCAGCTGGTTGGGAATGTTTATCTGTAGGCCTCTTAGGCCATATTTTGGATCTTGTTGTATTAGACAACTACCTCGCTTCCGCATGATGTACTGTTGGGTCTGTGACCTCTGTGTGTATTTTGTATTCCTCGTTATATGAGTTGTTATAAGATCTTTTGTGACGTAGAGTCTGTGACGTGCTAGTTGTTCCACAAGTCTTGATCTCTTTATTATACATTGATAGCTATGCCAGTGTTTATGGCATGATCGAGGTGTTGCGTGGGAGCGGTAACCCCATGTCCTTCGATTGTGTAGCATAGCCTGTGGGTTACATAGCCTCTCTGTATAATTCCGGGGTCGGGCGCTACAAAAGGTACATACCTCGAAGAAATATTCTGNATTACATTATCTCTCCACCTTAATCGTCCAGCTTCGTTCTTCCACTTCTCAAGAAAGTATTCCTGAGCAATTAGAAGACAAAACAAGGATGCACATACTGAGAAATGACTTATAAATTAATAACAAATATATAATGTGAAAGACAATAAATGGAACTCATTATAGGATATCATTGAACTCACGGATGATGTGTGAAAGAAGTAGTGCTTGTTTGATTTCCTTGGATGATTGTCTCTGAAAAGTTTTCTGCAGAATGCGTTTATGACATATGCCTCCACCCAACCTCCAGGTTTGAATGACTTTCCTAATTGGCCTATAGAGACTGTGCAATTATCAATGTTTATCGCCCATGTACTTGAAAAATAAAAAAAGAAACCAGAGAAAGAATCAGAATCTATTTAGAAAAATAAAACTAAACACGAAGGTAAAAATGATGTAGAAAAGATTATGGAAAAAGAACATACTCTTCAAACTGTCTCATGTCACAAACGGTGGTCAGTATCTCATATAACTTGGCCTCTTGGGATTGGATGTTGCTCCCTGGATAGTTATCATATGGAGAAACTATGAATTTGCTTGGAGGGATTAGCCTTTTAGGTTGGATGTTCTGTTTCCCTCGAGAAGAGCTTGAACTCCCAAGAGTCAACCGTGTGTTGTACATAGCATCACTTTCCATGCACATCGTGTTGCAAGTGTCCTTAAAATTTTTTTCACCAAGAAATTGGATATCTGATGACTCCTGCTTGTCACACAAGAATAGAAAAAAAAAGAGAAGAAATTCAGTTATATGAAGAAAGAGAAATTCATTTATCCAGGCCTGCAGTTCAAAACATTTATGCGACTAAAAAATTCTAGCTATCATTTTCTAAGTTGCACACAGATTCAGATTGTGTGAAATTGGTTTATGAGTTGCACACACATGCGGATTGTGTGCAATTGGAGCTGATACACAAAAAACATCTCAGTTGCACACGTTGTGCATAAATGTGCAACTCATGCCCCAGTTGAGCAAGAAGTACATCAGTTGCACATGTAAGCTAGTCACGTGCAACTGGCTCCCGTTTGGTAACACATGTCCCAGTTGCGCAAAAGTGCTAAGTAACATGCAAGTGGGAGCAAAAAACACATGCCACTTACACACTCAATGCACATGTATGCAACTAACTTGCTCCTGTCTCATATATGCAACACATCCCAGTTTCGCAAAGTGCTAACTAACATGCAACTGGGAGCTAAAACACATGCAATGCACATAACTTGCTCCTATCATAGATATACAGCACATGGCCCAGTTGCGCATAGTGCTAACTAACATGCAACTGGGAGTGAGAAACATATTCACTTACAGACGCAAATGCGCGTGCGTGCAACCTGAACTAACATATATCAGTTGCATAAAACAATGCACATACTCCCAGCTACATATAAAAGAAGTTGCATGTGTAATTAGTGAAAAGTTTCGTACCTGGTTGTTCTGAAGAACAGTATTGTTGGGGTTTGTATTGAGGTCACAATCAATTAGGAGCTCAGCATTGCCCATGAATCGTTTCTGACCAGTGACATGTGTTTTGCTCTGCTCTTGCAACACACGTTGAGACTCCTGTTTGCAACACAGATATAAACACATGGGATTATTGTTGTGGAAACTAAAAATATTGCTACCGAACACATGTGAAAAGACATGTCCCAATTGCACATAGGACTGACTAATATGCAACTAGGAGCAAAGGAATGTGCAGTTGCACATAAACTAGTCATGAGTGCAACTGACATTTTAAATCGTATTTGAACACACGCCCCAAGTTGCACACAATGCTAACTAATGTGCAACTGGGAGCGAGGGCATGTTCACATATCAGTAGGAGCAAATGGAAAAATATCCAGTTACACACTAGATTAAAATAGGTGCAACTGACACTGAAATTGTAGCTGCACACGTGCCCCAGTTGCACATAATGCTAACTAATGTGCAACTGGGAGCGAGGACATATTCAGTTGCACATACATATCACTAGGAAGCAAATGAAAATGTCCAGTTACACATTAGATGAAAAAATAGGTGCAACTGACACTAAAATCGTAGTTGCACATGTACCCCAGTTGCACATAATGCTAACTAATGTGCAACTAGTCAAATTGCACACGCCTCAGTCATTAAAAAAAGATAATAATGTACGTACTTGGTTGTTCTCAGTAACATTATTATTGTGGTTTAAATTCAGGTCATCATCGCTTAGGAACTCGTCATCATCCATGAATATTATCCGACCAGTGATGGGTGTTTTGTGTGCAACTGGAATGGATTCAAATCTAAAAAATCGTACCCACTTGCACATGTATTGATACTATGTGCAACTGGAAGCTGGCTGAAAAACTCATTACCCAGTTGCATACGTCTCACAAACATGCGCAACTCATTACACCAAAAAAGTTGAAGAGAGGTAGTGGTGCTTCCAGACTACAACACACATGGTTGTAACTGATACACAAAAAATGTCCCAGTTGCACACATTCTGCATACATGTGCAACTCATGCCCCAGTTGAGCACAAAAGTACATCAGTTGCACAAATAACCTAGTCACGTGCAACTAGTGAGTGTTTTACAACTAATCTAATGCAAACACTTGCCAGTTACACATACAATGCACAACTATGCAACTAAAATAACTGAAAAAAGAAACAAGTTGCACATAAAAGAAAAGCTTTATGGCAACTAGCGAACTTGCTCCCGTCTGGTAACACATGCCCCAGTTGCGCAAAAGTGCTAACTAACATGCAACTGGGAGCGAAAAACATATTCCAGTTGCACACACAATGCACATGTATGCAATTATCTTGCTCCTGTCTCAGATATGTAACACATGCCCCCAGTTGCGCAAAGTGCTAACTAACATGCAACTGAGAATGAAAACACATGCTAGTTACACATGCAATGCACATCTATGCAATTTACTTGGTCCTGAGAATTCTCGGACACATGGCCCCAGTTGCGAATAGTCCTAACTAACATGAAACTGGGAGCAAAAACCTATATTCAGTTACAGAAGCAATGCACATGTGTGCAACCAGAAACAAACATATGCAGTTGCATAAAAAATGCACATATGGGCAACTAGACCTGAAAAGAACTGCCAGTTACACATAAAGAAGTTGTATGTGCAATTGGTAAAACGTTTCATACCTGGTTGTTCTGAAGAATAGTATTGTTGAGGTTTAGATTCATGTCACCATCAATTAGTACCTCGGCATTGCCCATGAATCTTTTCCGACCAGTGACGGGTGTTATGCACTGCTCTTGCAACACACGTTGAGACTCCTGTTTGCAGCAACAGATATAAAACACGGGGGGTTATTGTTGTGGAAACTAAGAGGTTGCTAGCAAATAAATGTGAAAACACATGACCCAATTACATGTAGGACTGACTAATATGCAAATTGGAGCAAAGGAATGTTCAGTTGCACATAAACTAGTCTTATGTGCAACTGACACTAATATCGTAGTTGAAAACGTGCCCTAGTTGCACACAATGCTAACTAATGTGAAACTGGGAGCGAGGACATATTCAGTTGCACATACATATGACTAAATATGCAACTAGGAGTAACTGAAAAAATTCAGTTGCACATACAAATGACTAATATGCAACTAGGGAGGGAAAAGGAAAATATTCAATTGCACATACATGTGACTAATATGCAACTAGGGAGCAAAGGAAAAAATTCAGTTGCACATAAAACTAGTCTTAGGTGAAACTGACACTAATATGGTAGTTGAATACGTGCCTCAGTTGCACACAATGCTAACTAATGTGCAGCTGGGAGCAAGGACATATCCAGTTGCACATACATATGACTAATATGCAACTAGGAGCAAAGGAAAAAAAGCCAGTTGTACATAAACTATTCATAGGTGCAACTGACACTGAAAATCATAATTGAACACGTGCTCCAGTTGCACATAATGCTAACTAATGTGTAACTGGAAGCGAGGCCTTATTTGCAGTTGCACATGAGTATGCACATAAGTGCAACTGGTCAATAAATACACACGCCTTAGTAACAGCAAAAAAAAGTAAATAAATGTACGTACTTGGTTGTTCTCAATAACAGTATTGTTGAGTTTTATATTTAGGTCGCCATTACTTAGGAACTCGTCGTCATCCATGAATAGTCTCCGACCAGTGATGGGTGTTTTGTACTGCTCTTGCACTACATATTTAGACTCCTAATAAAACAGGGGGATTATATTATGGCAATTGACTAAAAAAAGGAAAAATATCTCCAGTGTGCTAATGTGTAAGAAAACAATGACACTAGGTTTGTTCACCTTGAATGACTGGTGTGAAGATTCATTGATATGCTCATAACTAGGTTGTTTCTGAGCGCACTGAACACTGAAATCTGAATAACAATTGTTTTCATTCTCGCATTTCGTATATCTGGGACTACTGACTGCAGCATTTGCTATATTTTGCTACAGGGAAAGAAAAATAAAGTGTGTTAGCAAAAATAGATATATGGCCGGGCGCACCACAAAAAAATCAGATTAAACAACAAAAAAATAAGTGGATACCTCAACAAGATCGTTATATTCTTGTAAGTTCATCCCTATAGGGCGCCACAATTCAGCCTCTTCAATGTTTGTTTCATTGTCATCTACATTCTCTAGAAGTCTGAATGAGGGTACAGAATCATCGTTGAAATAATATTTGTTTCTGGCTTCCTGAAGGTATTTAGTCCTGCATATATTGCTACCTATCTTACCACCTAAGTGGTTGGCCTTCTCTTCTGTTCAGTTGAATCAGAGCACCCAATAAAAAAAGGACACAAATATGTAAGTAAAAAATTAATGAACAAAAACCCGGTAAGAGAAGAAATTTTAAATACAATATGCAGAAAAAATATGACAGTGTAATAATATTACCTAATTCATCTGGAGTCAAAGTTAAATCAATTACATTCCTCCCATTTGTGTCGGTCTCGGGTTGCTTATCATTCATGAAAGCAGAAAATTCTCTATTTCCATTAGGTAATTCTTGTTGTTGCAAATTCTTTGATTGACCTAAGTCTGGAGGATCTCCTTCTGGAGGTTCAGGATTTAGCATGTAGTCTAAACTACAAGTTTTTTGGGCGTGTGTACGGTCCTCAAGATTTCCCTTTGAACAGAAACACAAAGTAAAAAAGCTTGTTACACTTGGAATAATAGAGAAAAGGGATAAACTATAGGAACAAATACAGGAAAACAACAACTACAGAAAAATGTTGAACCGAACCTTATCATGAATTTTGATCGTCTCCATAAGCTCGTCCTCATTCTTATTGCTGGCAACTGCCTGGTCAAGCCTATCAATGCAGTTTGGTTCGATTATCCCTGTGGATTTCGAGGTGCAATGATGAGCATGTTTGCACCTTCCGTTCCCTGCAAACATCACTTATCAGGGGTCTGGGGGAAATAGAGTCAATTAACAGGATATATACAAATCACACGTAGAAAATAGAAAAAGAATATTAAAATAAGCAGACAAATATAAAAAATACCTTCTTGGTTATCATGCTCTTGAGCTTCGTCCATATATAGCATATTAGAGTTTCCTGTTGAATTAGCATTAACTTCATTTGACATGTGTTGCTCATCTGATTCATCAAGTCTCAGAGTGTCCATAGACTCGCTAGTAATAGTGATGTGCCTTAGTATATCCAACACAAGCAGATGTGCTTTGTTACAGGCTTTTAGAGTCTGGTCATTCATATTGAAAAGCCATAATGATATCTTCTTTGACCTAATAGTCATTGACAATCGAAAAATCAAACCAATGGGTACGTAAAAAAGGGAACAACTATAAGAGAGAAATTATTACAGAGCAAACGGGGCAAAATGGTGCATAAAATAGAATCGAAAACATACCTTGTTTGACATATATTTACACACAACAGCATCAATAGAATCCTTGAGAACTCGAGCATCAAACTTAATTGCCCTTCCAGGGGAATCAAGAGCATAGCATGTTTCAGATTCATCCTTTATCTGAGAAAAAGAACACTAACATTTAGCACCTAATGGAATATCTTAAAAGACGGAAAAATAAAATTCAAAAAGGATAAAATGGAAACACACATGATGCACTCCATAGTTCCCAAATTTGTCCATATCCATATCACTGAAAATTTTAATCATCTCCCCCTTCCAAACAAGGATCCTGGGTAGGGTGAAGGGCATCTGAATTGAACCAAAATCCATGAAATCTAGACATCTCACCTACAGAAAAAAGACGAAAAAACAGATTAGATGCCGGAAATGAAACCCAGCAAACAAAACGGAAGTTCATTTCACGCCAGCACGTAAAAAAAAGGAAAAGGGAGATGCATCCTTACCGCTAGTTGATATATACAACCACCAAGCGTTAGTGACATCAGATTTTGTTTCAGCTTGTCTTTCCGATACTTTGCAATGTAAGTCATCAACCATTTATGCACGAACTTGCACCAGTTTCTATGCTTGATGTTGTCAACATCAATCAATGCTCCCATATACTTGGTGCTGGGCTTTGTGTTGGAATTAGGGCAAAGAAATGTCCCTAAGGATACAATCATGAAACACCTACAGAACACACCATCTTCTAGGGTCTCTGAAATAATCTTGTTGCCAAAGAATGATATAGGAGGGACTTCAGTTACTCCAAACAAAGCTAGGAAAGCCACTTTTCCTGCCTCTTCATCAGATTCGACGGGAAGAGTGCCTGATGGGATATTGAGCACGTCCTTCACTGAATCTGGGGTCAATGGGATAGTTTTGTCATTGATACAAATGGACTCAGCTTCAGGGAAGGTATGATCTGCTATCCACTGGGCAAACACTCTAGGAACGTAACAATCATCAATTTTCAGCAAATCTCCAAAACCCATCTGTTTAACCAACTCTGTGTAATGAATGCTCTTCAACACTGCTTTCATAACTTCGTAAAAATACGGAACACTGCATCTGCTATATGCTACAGGAAGAGCATCATCAACAGGGCCATTGATTTTGGACCTCTAAGGAAAAAAAACACATACATTTCAGACACATGAAAATCGGAAAGGAGCAACAGTATAAGAGGACACCTATAAATGTTAATCATTACCTTCCTTTTCTGTTTGCGTACAGTCTGACGTTTTTCTCTTCTCTTTACACTCTTCGCGACCTGACCCATGCAACAAAACCAAAACAAAAAAAAGTCAAAAAAAGATCAATAAGTAAAAAAATGTAGAAGGTATCTCAGGAATATGAGGTGAAAGAAAGGTAACCGTAATGTATTTTGGTCTGCAGTAATCTAACATACCAGTTTCTTAATCTCCTCATAAAATACACCTTGAGATAATTCAGTCTCACTGGCATCTGCATGATGAACATCTTGACATCTCTCATTATAATCACTACCTTGTGCTCCAATACCTCTAACACAATTATCACTGCCAGAGTTGTTTCCTTCTATCTCCATTGAATTACAACCTAACAAAATTAACCAATTTCAGTGCAGCTTAAATTTGGTGAAGTATCATACAAATACAACAATCATTTGAAAACTAGCCCATAGCCCATACAATAATCTCAGAGCATGTCGAGAGTATATGGGCATAAAAAATAACAGTAATGTATGTAACAACTGACAATTGCAATCTCACTAATAAAATTGGGATGAAACTAAAGATATCAGGGGCTCAGGCTGTGGTAAAACATCAAAGGACATGAACAGAGGACAACAAAGAATGAATCCTGTCAGGGGGCTCAGGCAGTGGTAAAAACCATCAAAGGACATGAATAGGGGGCTCAGGCTGCTCGTTTATACAAATTAACTCTCTCGTATACCATAGATATGGTGCAACGTCGCCAGGAACAAAAATCATCCCAAAAAACATGGGACACACACATAATTAGCAGGAAAATTTGACCGCTCCCTTCCCCTCCCTCCCCCACCCAATTGCTTCGAGTCAGCAAGCTGCTATAGCAAAATCAGAAAACAACAATGGGAAAAATATGCTATATCAACAAATTCAGAGGACCCTCTCATCCTCTCCATCGTCATGACCTAGTTACGCATAACGAAATCCACAGAATCCTAGATCCGTGCATGAACACAGCCATCTCAGGAGAAAATTAGCAATCACAACAACAAATTGCGCACAGCAACGATCCGCGACACCCACCAGTGGGCGTCGACAACGGGATCCACTGAATGGTTTGCGTCGGAAAGGGATCTGCACGAGACTGAGGAGGGATTTACCTAGAAAGGATCTCCTGTGGGAGAGAAATGGGAGCAGCGGCGACGAGGATAACACAACAGTAATGCTCCGCGCGCCCACCGGTCACCGCTGCCCTCGTCGCCGACTCCCGGTCGTCGCCGCCGCCCTCGTCACCGCCTTCCGGTCGTCGCCGCCCTAGTCGCCGCAACTTTTATCGCCTTGTGTCTTCGAGTCCTATAGCCTGAAGAGCCTCTCTGTTCTACTATTTCGAATTGCAGCTGTCCGGTCTCCAGGTGCCTCGATATTGAAATGAAAAAGACAATGGTCAAAACAACTAACAACGGACACAAAAAAAAAATGAAGAGCCCACGAAACATCACGCCGGGCAACCCCCCAAAAAAAAGCCCAAAATAGAGGAGGCAGTCCGCGCACCCTCACACACGGGCCGCGCACCCCGCCCCTCCCGCGGGCCGCAACTTCGACAGATGAAAACGAACGACGCAGCGGGAAAAACAAACAGAACGCACGAATCTTAGCACATTGATCTTACGGCTAAACACATGACTGAGATTTAACTAATTCTCAGGCGACTGAGAATTAGCAAATCTGAATATTTTTCTGTTGCACCGTACGTGGTTGCAACTGAACCTTTCTTCAGTTGCACATCGACTCCCACTGATTTTGCTCTCTTTTTTCCTACCAATTAAATTCAGTTACATATTGAGTGAAACTGATTTTCGTTTCAGAAACATGGATGATGCCATTCGACCAAGATTAATCTTTTTTTTTTTTTAGAAACAGTCGGGCTCCGCCCTGCTGTGAGCTTTATTGATCAAATACTAGATATATCGTCAATTAACAAGGAAGCTATAAAAGACGGTGGATCATCCACCCACACATGTGGGATTGAACCCGTCTCTCTAGATAACAATCGAGCAACATCATTAGCCTCCCTATTAACAAAAACTAAACTTACAAGCGGAGAAACTTGACGCTTGAACATATATGTCTTCGAACACCGCAACCGCTGTTGTAGAAGGAAAATTCCCTTGTTTGTAGAGTTTCAATAACCTGCAAGCAATCATACTGGATAATGACTTTTGAGCAATAGGGTCCAATACCCCTACTCACACCTTTAGTTTTCATATTATAAGCATCAGTGGAGTGCGATATAGGATTGTTGCAGGTCTCGAATAACAACCCCAATGCCTCCTGACAAACTTTCTAAGTTGAAACTTGCATCTACATTTATAAGCACAAACTTTTTCTAGGTTTAATCCATTTACTCTTCCTAGTATCCGATTTCTTCCTCAGAGCTCGAGTATTATTCTAAATGATTATACGAATAGACATTTTAGCTGGTAATCGATTGAATGAGGTCGCTCCTGAGAAAAAACGCCCGCGTCGCTCGGCTCGGGCGAACCCTAGCCAACGCCAGGATCTCCCTCTCCTCCGCCCTCCACCGCCGCCTCCGGAAGATGATGTCGGGCTAAGCCCGGGCAGCGGACGGCGGCGGCGCGGCCCTAGTTCTGGCGGTGCGGCGCCCTCATGGAGGCTTCGTCGACTCTTAGGTGCGGCTTCGACGACCCTCGACGACGCTACTCCGACGGTCAGTTGGCTTCGGCGACGGCGATTGCTCGACGTAGCGGCGGTAGTGACCTGTAGGCTGTGTCCTACCGGCTCTCCCAGCCTGGCTTCGTGGGGTGGCAGCCCGTGCTCCAGGCTCCGGTGGTGGTGCTCATCGGCGATGGTGGAGCGCCGTGCTCCTGGTCCTACGGTTGGTGCAGTCATGGTGGTGCCGAGTGGCGCGGTGGAGGCAGGCAGAGGACCTCTGACGACGCACGGATACGATCTGGGCCTCAGGGCCCGACCTGAGCCCGATTTGCGTGCGTGGAGGAGCTTTGGCCGCTCTCTTCTCTGCTGCTCTGACCGGTGGCGTGGGGGCCAGCTGGTTTTGCTTGAATAATTGAGGCGGTCCTAGGATTCTTCTCGCATCAAGACAGTGTCCTACTTGATGCTGGCTTTCATTGATCGGGCCGTTGACGAGTTTCGGAAGGCTCCGCCGGTGATCTCCATTGGGCGCTTGACACCTGAGATTGCTGGATCGGATGGGATTCGATTGTGTCGCCTATTTATACCTATTTAAAAATTCAGGAGGGCATGATGCGAAACTTCGTTGTCTGGTTAACATTGTGGCATGTTGATATTTCGATTCCCATGGTGAAGACAGAGGCGGAGAATGTCATGGCGGCTAAGGTATGAGGTATGGTAATGATGGATTGAGTCTTTGAGGCGATAAATAATTTGCTTGTTGATTCGTGACTTATAGCAGCGACATCAGCGCAAGTGGGGGCGGCAACACAGGAGGAGTACAAAGTCTTAACTTTCAGGGTGAAAGTCCAAGGTCTGGCCTTAATTGGTTGTGACTGGCAATGGTCTTGTTGAAGACATTGTTTTGAGAGTATGGACTATCTCCAGGGTGAAAACCTATGATGTTTGATCGGGCACGAAGGCGTTGGTGCACTGTTCCCTTCTTACAGGCGTCGCTTTTTGGAGAATTGGATTTCGGGTGCCTATCTTGGTGGTGGATGTGCTGCAGTTACAAGGAATTAATCACTATAGCCCGATCTTTTTCTTCTTCTTCTTTTTATATTTTGGTTGTATGCATCCGTAATATTTTTTTTTGGACATTGCGTTGTTGTAGAGGTCGGGTGTAATTGATATCTCCGCGATATTAATATATTCCTTTGTAAAAAAAATCGATTGAATGAGATCTATGGAGACCCGTTATGCTTTCACTTGCTACAAGACACGGGAAAGCCTTCTTATTGTGTTCATCGTTAGCCCAAGCCCAGCCCAACATAGTTACTCTTCAATGTCCTCCAAATTTCCAATAGACTCTGGCGGAAAAAGAAAAATGCGGCGGCGCCATTTGAGGGAGCTCGGAGGGGGCCTACGGCCATGGCGCAGAGAAGAGTAGCTGGGTAGTAGTAGTAGTTATTCGTGGCGCGACTTACCTCCCTGTGCAGTACTGGCCCTGTGCTCTCCCCCCGCCACGCAAAGTTGGTTCCATATGGCGGGGCAGTTGCTGCGGGCGGCGACGGGAAGGAGGACGGGATGGTGGGAGGCGCCGTTGTTTGCGGCGGAGCAGCGCGCGACGCTGGTGAACGTGAAACTCAAGCTGGTCAAAGATCGGGCACTCGACGGGGCTGTGCTGCGCGAGCGCGACCTCCGCCATGCCCACCACCTGCTCGACCTCGTGTCCACGCGGCCCAGCTACCGCATCTCGGTCCCCGAGCTCCTCGCCGACAAGTCTGTACACAGGCTGTTCGGCTCCGCAGATGCCGCGCTCGCATTCCTCCGCAGGTACCACACCTTGTTCGCGCTCTCTCGCCACGGTGGTGGCGTGTCTCTCACGGACGCGGCGCTCGACCTCCGGCGTCGGGAGGTCGACTGCCTGAACGCCTCGGAGCCCGACCTGCTCGCCCGCCTCCGCCGCCTCCTCATGCTCACCCTGCCGCGCTCCCTCCCGCTCCACACCGTCGACCTTCTCCGCTGGGACCTCGGCCTGCCCAGCGACTACCGCGCATCAATCCTCCGCCGCCACCCCGACTACTTCGCCCTCGAGCAGCCCGAGGGTGACGAGCGCGTCTGGCTCCGCCTCCTCTCCTGGGACGACCGTCTGGCTGTCTCTGAACTCGAGAAGGGTGCGGCCGGCAGCGACACCACTTGCCTCCCATTTCCGGTGAGCTTCACGAGGGGTTTTGGCCTCAGGAACAAGTGTATGAACTGGCTGAGGGAGTGGCAGGAACTGCCCTACACTAATCCGTACGCCGATGCCTCAGGCCTTGACCGTCGCACTGATGTGTCAGAGAAGCGGAACGTCGGAGTGTTCCACGAGCTGCTGCACCTCACAGTGGCAAAGAGGACGGAGCGCCACAATGTGAGCAACATGAGGAAGCTGCTTGGCATGCCACAGAAGTTTACCAAGGTATTTGAGCGTCACCCGGGCATTTTTTACCTCTCAAGGGTACTTGGTACACAGACAGTTGTGCTCAGGGAAGCTTACGGTGGTGGAAGTCAGCTGCTTGAGAAGCATGCGCATCCACTTGTTGCTATCAGGGAGGAGTATGCCACCCTGATGAGAGCTGCATTGCCACCAAGGAGTAGAGAAAGCCGTAACTCTTGTAGTGAGTTGAATGATGAAAGTGAGGGAGGCGAAGAAATGGAACTCTCTGAATTAATGCAGTAAATCTGGTGAGTTCAGAGAGTGGATGCTCTGCAACTGCAATTGCTCAACAGGTATGTGCATATTTGTGCATCGCCTCGAACTCACATTCTTGTACTGTTAGCATTAGCATAGTATGCATTGGTGCCGTAGTTTCCCAACGCTTTCACTTCAGGCTATGAGCCATACCGAGATTTTTGTTACTTGTCTAGATGCTCTCCTTTTCATCCTTTGCTGATTCTTTCTTCGGTCTTCAGAAAGAAAATACAAATTAACTTGCTTTGGTCATTCATTCCACGAGATGCATGTGAGCAGATTAGATTCTTAATGAAGCTGAAACTAAAAATTCCTACAGATGTATAAGTTGCAGTCCTTATTCTGAATTCCATGCAGTGGATACATATATACTCCCTCCGTGCCTAAATATAAGATGTTTTAGGTACTACACATATTGACTAGATACAAACTATAATGAGTGAACATACACACTAAAGTATGTCTAGATACATATAGATACATGTGAATCTAGCAAAAGCCTAAAACATCTTATATTTAGGAACGGAGGGAGTACAAAGGTACTAAAAACCTAAATGTCGGTATTTGAGTTTTCTTTAATGACAAACTTGCTTGTCTATGGATGCCAAATGAGAAAATATTTTTTCTGGACACATGTGTTATCAAGTGTAAATGAAAATCTCTTAACTGCACATAATGAAAATTAGTTATGGTGAAAATCGTTTAACTGTACATAATCAAAAATCGCTTAACTGTTATCAAGTGTATTTCTATAATCACTTTCGTCATCAATGTTGTTGCAGTGAGGCATGTCATGCAGTCATTCTTGACATGGCTAGCAAATTTGTATGTTGTACGCTCTGGCACTGACGTCTTTTTATTTGAGTTGATTTCTTTGTATGTTCGATGCACTTAAATTCATATATTGCTGTAATACAACATCGTCCTTCTATAGTCCACGTGGGTATTATGCTAGTAAGATTTTTAACTCAATATGTGATGGTTGATTGTTTGCCTTTCTTTGTAGGGAGAATTGGGAGGCACGTTTCTTAGATTTTGAAATTGCAATGGCCAAGCTGGAGAACTATGCACAATCTATGAAGAATAATAATATACAAATTAATGTCGTTAGAGTTGGGGGAGAAAGTGGCGGAATTGTTTGGTAAAATGTACCAGGAGCTACCGCCGAGGCTGCAGGAGCAAGTGAGAGCTGAGCTCAATGCTACCATCTTTCAGGGTGCTCAAGAAAAAAAAATGACACCCTGTTTTTAATATGTAGTGCAGCAAGTGTGGACAACTCCAATGCAGGCTTCTGATCCTTTGCAGTTGTTGGACAAAAAGCTTCGTGCTACTGCTAGGGCTCTCACTAGTTGGGGGCAAAGCAAAGTGGGCAACGTGAAGGAGCAACTGCTGCTGGCGCATGAGGTGATTTCATTTGGAGGCAGGGCAAGACTTACTTTTCATTCTTCATTTGAGAAGTCAAGAAAAAAAGAGGTCAGTTTAAAAGTCAGTAAAGTCAGCTCAGCCACCTCCTTTGGACGTTTTTTTATTCTTCGTCTACACTTTTGTTGGATCCACATCTTTGAAGGAATACTAGTTTGGCTCGTCAGTTATCGGTTCAGTAGGCCTGGCTCCGTGGAGAGTTGAAGAAATAAAACCTCGTCCAGACATCGCTTGAACGTACTGTTGCTGCGGGAACGGGATCCTAACATCGACGAAATCATATGTTCAAGCTAAGGAGAGGTGACATTAAAGCCAGCAATCAAACAGAGATGGAAGGTTTGGCAACATCATTCTTTGAAGAGTTGATTGGAGCCCCTGGTATTCAAACTTCTGATATCAACCTTGCTGTTCTGGATCTGCCCACGCTTAATCTCTCTGGTCTTGAGGAGGGCTTTACTGAAACTGAGATTTGGGGTGATCAAACAGCTGCCGGCCGACAAGGCACCAGGCCCTGACAGTTTTTCTGCTCGTTTATTTCAATCCTGTTGGGCCATCATTAAGGAGGATTTTATGGCTGCCATCTCCCACCTTTCTAACAAGGACTGCAGAAATTTCCACCTGCTCAATCAAGCTCTTATATCCCTTCTCCCCAAGAAAGACGGTGCAAGTGACATTGCTGGTTACCGCCCAATCAGTTTGATCCATGGCTTTGTGAAGATCTTCTCCAAAGCTTTGGCCTGCAGATTGGCTCGCCATCTTGATTCTCTCATATCACTCTGCGTTTATCAAAGGTCGCTCAATTCAAGATAATTTCATGCTGGTCAACCATTCCGCCAAGACCTTCCACTGATGCCGGGTACCTTCTCTTGGCCTCTTCTACTCCAAGTGCTGCGCGGAAGAGGTTTTGGGCTCAGATTTTGTGCTCTGATTGTTACTCTGCTCTCCACTGCGAGTACGCGAGTTGTAATCAATGGCAGTCGGGGCAATAGGTTCTGGCATGGCAGAGGATTGCGTCAATGCGAATCCTATCTCTCCAACCTTATTTCTCGTGGTTATGGAAGTTCTTAATGCTGTCTTTTGCAAGGCTGAAGAAAGAGGAGGTTTTCAGAGTTTATAAAGATGGGGAATCAAGCATCGCTTGTCCCTGTTTGCAGATGACGCGGCCATGTTCCTCAGGCCGGACCCTGCTGAGCTTGAGGCAACCAGATCACTGCTTGACTTCTTTGCAGACGTTTCTGGCCTGTGATGCAATTTCAGCAAATGTGCCCTTGCCCCCATTGCTTGCAGTGATCGTGATTTGGGGCAGGTGGCGATTCCCTTCCCTTGCCAGTTGGTGGAATTCCGTTGCACTTATCTGCGCCTTCCTCTCTCCCTGTCAAAAATTCGCTGATAAGATCGCAAGGAAATTGGCAACGTGGAGAACTCTGATGTTGACTGACAGTGGTCCTCATTCTGGTAAAATCTGTTCTGTCAGCAATTGCGGTTTATCATATGCTCTCGCTTGACTTACCACCGTGGGTTCTGAACTGCATCGATAAAATCTGCCGGGCCTTCATCTGGCATGGATCTAAAGACGCGAAGGGGTGCCATCGTCGTGTCACTTGGAATCAAGTTTGCAAGCCCCTCCAACTGGGCGGTCTAGGCATACATAATCTCAAGTTTCTGAGTGACGCGCTGCGTTGGAGATGGGTAGAAAGAGCAGGTCAGGCTAGGGCTTGGAATGGCCTTCAGTTTTCTTTGTCTCCTGATGCGGAACAGATGTTCCAAGCAGCTTGTCAAATGCATGGTCGGCCGAGGAGATAGAATCAATCAATGGTTGGATCGGAGGGAAGAAGTCCAAGCTCAAATCACGCCAGCACTCATGGAATTGTGAAAGGCAGAGGAGCAAAACATCGAAAGGTCTCGCTGAGGATTTACAAGATCATTGTTGGATATCTGATACCAGAGGCCTATCATTGAGTTTATCTCCTTGTGGACTTTGATTCAGAATCGCACTCCTCTCTTCACAGAGGATGACGCCTTCATCTGGCATCTTTCTGCAAAAGGCCGATACTCTGCTGCTTCGGCTTATAAAAGCTTTTTTTCTGGGGACAGTTCAAACTGACTATGCCCGGGCGTTATGGAGGAACTGGGTTCGTCTGAAGGAGAAGCTATTTTGCTGGCTTGCTCTTCGCAATTGTTGCTGGAATGCAGACAGACTGCAAAGGAGGGTGCTTAATCATTTTCCGGCCTGCACCCTGTGCGATCAAGAGCTACAAAGAAGGGTTCAGTAAAGAAGGAGCGTGCTGCCCTGATCATCTTGGGTATGTGTAAAATCTGGTTGGAAAGGGATGTCAGGACCTTTGAGAGGGTGGGATCTACCGTCGATCAGGTTCTTCATCGGGCAGCTAATGGCTTAACACTGTGGAAGGTAGCCGGACTGACAGTGGCTCAGGGCGAGGAGTAGTCTTTTCGTTTCCTGTTTAGTGGACTGATGGCTTTGCCATGTTGTAACATAAACTCTTTTTCTTGATCTTAATAGAATGACAAGCAACTTTTGGTCGCCAGTTCTTGAATAAAAAAACATATCGGCTGGACTATAGAGAAGATAGTTTTTACCAATCTGCTTGAACATCCTGATGCTCATCATTAGCCTCTATGTTACTTGGGCTGAACAGAGAAGTGGATAGTCCAAGTTTTGGGTTGGAGGCTAAGACATTCTTTACCGCTAGAGGTCCTGGTCAAACACCTTGGGTGCTCCAAGGCTTATGGATGTTTACATCAGAGGCTGCTTGTTGCTTCGCTGTTGGACCATATGATCGCGTGCACGCTGATAGTTTTGATGTACCAGCGTCTATGCTGAGACGCTGTTGAGTGGCATGCCCACGTTTGTTACGTAATAAAGCTCATGCTTTCATAATCTCAGAATAATCCTTGCACATGTCATGTCATGCAAAACATATGTATAACTGAAGGAATCCAGATGTAACAGCTAGTCAAGTAGGTCATGTATTGGTAGAAGAAACGCATATATATATATGGGAAACAAAACAAAATTAGCGAAAACCAAGAACCGGGGATCACACTGTTGATCAACTCACATTTTGTTTCCAGCAGAAATGCATGGTTAATAATACAAATGGATTGACCCTCGTACAATCAGCTTTCTCACACAATAAATAGGCAGATCATTTCTCACTACAAAATGCTATAACACAATCCGCACCATAGTCTCCTCAAGAATATAAATAACTTCAACATTAGGATTCTGTGTATGCAACAAGCTGGTTAGCAGCCGAATACAATTTATACCAGGCTGGGAATGTAGTTAGGTTTCAGCAAACAATAATAATAATTGAATCGCCAACAAATCATCTTCCTCCTCTCCTTAGTTTTTACACTGACAAGCATACTCAACGAGCCATGCTTCTTTTTTACCTACAAGCCGTCGAGCAGCCAGCTCTTTTGCCCTCCATTGCATCCTTCTTTTTTCGACAGTCCAGACACAGGTAAGGACCTCCCCAAGGCGCGTATGGAGATGAGCAGTGACTGCCTCCATTCTCCTCCATCAAACCGTCGAATGGTTCTTGGTCCACTTGGCAGATTGCACAGCGAGAAGGTGGCGAAGATGCCTTCAAGGACAAATTCCTACCCAACCTGCAAGAGCAAGCTTGTTGGTCAATGGCCTGGTGGGCATGAACAAATATGGACAAGTAATCCTGGGCTATCATTTCTCCATAAATAGCACAACACTGATCAGAAGCAGGTAGCCTTAACAATAATCACAAAGTTTTCAGAAGAGCTGCAGAGCACTCTAATGTTCTAATCACCCTTAACCATGTGAATATTTATTCCAGGCTTCAAGCAGAAATTACGCCTGAGCAATCTAGAGAGAAAAAGGTCAAATGTAGAAATTACATACTACCTCGGGATCTACTCTCAAAGGTAGATGCAAAATGTAAAAGCCAAAACTTTTTTATCAGGAGCAAGTTGTCGGAGAAGATAAATCGGTGCCATTACACTCTGGGAATTCAGCCATACATAAGAGAATGTGGAAAATAGCTTTGACCCACACTTGATTCAGTGATCACATTTGTTTGGTAGTCTTATAACTCTAGATTTCATCTTACACCTAAAAAGCTCCGAAAACTGGAGCAAAGGTGATGTAGCATGTCAACGGAAGACTTCAACAAATACTCATATCAATGGAAATATCCTATTAGCACTACTGAAGAAATCTGAGGAAAGGGAATACATAACAAAATAGGAGTCATTAGAAACATGATTCACTATCATGCAACAACAATTAGCAAACTAGCTTTTCACTGGACTGGTTACCCTATTCATATTCCAGAGTTTCTAAAAGAAACATTCTAAACCCAAAAAAAAAACTCCCGTCGCAGCAAGTGTAATACACAGTTGAAAGCTGAAATGAGGCAGATACACAAGAACAATCATGCTGACAAATGCAGGTGGCAAGAGGTTAGATGGTTTCTTGTCACACACAGAGAATGGACAAAAATGCGAACAGGTACTTGATAAAAAAAGATCATGTTGGCACTGAACTGCGAAACAGGACATAAAGAGTTACATAAGTCATGAGAGATACAACAACCTATCCAAATGCTCTAAGAAATGAACAAAAATGGCTGACATTCTACGTATTACCATGCTGCAGCAAAGATCAAATAGGCAACAAGCATGATATATGTCCAATAAAAATTCACTGATGTAAAATAGCTTAATATATAAGAAAGCACACAGAACTATGACAATGCAATTAACCCAAAAGGTCTGCAGGATCATCACAATGGCGACTAGAATGTACCTTTCTTCCAACACTGCGGAACCTTCTTCAAATAACTCCTCCACGGAGCCAAAAGAGGCAGACTTGCCTCCAAACTTTCCGATCGAACTGTGTGACCTTCTACCGAAAAAAAGAGACTTGAGCTTGTTCTGGTTTCTCTTTGGGGATAATTGCGGTGATATCAAACAATGATCAGATGGGATGATGTCAACCACCACACAAGTGGTGTCATCCTTCAGCCCACTCTTTTTCAGAGCTTGCTGCATAAATACAAATGGATATCAAGATTTTTTTCAGTGAATCATGCCGACAGGTATGGACCATCTAGATACTACAAGCTATTAGCTACATGAAGAATTACCTTAACCACGAGCTTTGCAGCCAGTTCTGCAGGCAATCCTCGGCATGACTCTGCTGCGGCTTCGTTCGATATTGCATCCCATATGCCATCTGATGCCATTATTAGTCTTCCTCCCACATTTGAGAGCTGCGAATATCAAAGAGAAACAGACAACTTTCACAACTCCGCAAAACAAACACAAGAACAACATAAACTGCAAACTACGTGCATTTGTAATTTCTACCCACCTTCACTTGCTTGACATGTGGAATCGGCACAATATACTCCCCAACATCCATGTCTCCAATGGATCTTGAGAGGCACAGGCCACCTGGCCAGCAACGGAGAGGGCCAACCTAAGACAAAACATTCACACATCAATGCATTATCAGAAAGATGGTCAAATAAATCCTTCACTACTGGCTCTAAAATCATTTTCTGTAAGAAACAATTCACTCTAAAGTGAATTTGTACCTCCTGACCGCCGAAGAGATTCAGACGGCCGACCTCCCCACCGCTGGCCGTGACACGCTCCCTCTCCTCGACATTCTCCTCCAGCCTGTGGTCGACAGTTAGCAGCTGCAGCTCGCCTCCCTGTGTGTCAAGAATGCACCGGGAATCACCAACCGACGCTACGGTGACGGTGAACCCATCGACGACCACCAGAGTTGCCGTCGTCCCGGACACCTCCCCTGAGTTAACAAGCCAGTGATATTTAGCCGCGAGCTCAATTGGCGTGATCTGTAATCGCCATTTGCATACGATCCGTCTCACCCTTGCGCTGGAAGTCGATGTCAGCCTTCACAAAGCCGGCAACGAGCGCCCGCGGCAGCGCCTGCAGCCAGTCCTCACGGCTGCCGATGTCCGGCGGCAGCGCGCTCATCACGTGCTCCAGCAGATGCTCCTTGCTGAAGACCGCCGCCGACACCCCATTGTGGCCGTCGAACACCTGGCGAAACGGCCACAGATCCAGCGAAGCCAGAACCCATCAGATCACGAATTCCACAAACCAACGACGAACCAGACACGAAAGAGGAGGTGGAGAGGGGAAGTACGGCGAAGACGGAGAAGGCCGTGGAGGGGTCGCCGGGGACGCGGAGGCAGTCGGGCTTGACGAGGAAGTAGTCCTCCCCGCGCTTGGCGAAGCCGGCGTGGCCGTAGCGCAGGGTCGGGCGCTCGGAGCCTCCGGCTCGGAGCTCGCGCCCGATCAGCGTGGCCAGGGGCAGCGCTGGCGGCAGCCTACTCCTTTCCCTCTCTGCGCCGGCCATCGCCACCGCCTCTTCCCCCCCACAGTCGCGCTTGCACCTACCTACCACCGCCTACAGTGCACCATTCCCTGCGGAAAAAAGCTCAGGTACGGCGACAATGGCGAGGCGCGCACGGATTCGGATCTGGGGCTGGATGGCCGGCGAGAATCGGAGCGACGGGGAGGCCACGAGTTGGGATTTGGATGCTCTCGTGCTGCGAGGAGCAAGACTAATAATTAGCTGCGGAAATGGGGCGACAGGGAAGATGAGTGGGATTTGTAGAAAAAGCAGGGTGTCCCATGCAAATATAATTGTATATTTTTTAGAAATGCAAATTGTTAAAGTAGTTTTTTTATTCGAAGGATTTGCATAGTAATTTTGGAGGATTTAAATACTTAGGATTCTTTTCCATAGTACTTATTTGATTTGTAGGATTGGATCCCATAGATTTTTATTTCCGAAGTAATCCTTTGCACTAGACTTCACAATAAATCTAACATTCACTCAATATATTTTTCCAGAAACCTTTATTTTTTCTATGATGGAATAAAAAACTCTGATGCATATGAAATCATATAGAAATGAAGTGGAGATAACATTGCAATCATAAGTTTTTTCTATTACTGCGTTATCTATTGTACGAATTAAAGAGGCCCGTAGAGTCAGAAACATATAAACTTTAGATGAAAAGATTCCTCGAGCAAAGGCCTCCTTGGTTTGTAGGATTTTTTCAAAGAAAATTATGCGATTCTAACTCATCAGAATTTTTATATAGATTGAATTTAGGTCAAAGGAATGAAAATATAATTCTATAGAAGTTTTCCTACACAATAGTTTTATACAATTTTTCTATGCATATGAAAATTCTCATGACTACTAAATTTCTATAGAAATTTTCCTTATTTTTCTTGTGGTGCAATGAAATATCTATTGATCCCGATTCACGCGTTTTCAAATCCTATACGATTCTACATGGCATGATGTTTTATTCATACATTTTTCCTATTCCCATGTTTTCAAATCATGCGAACCAAATAAACCTTAATAATTACTCTGGTAACTATCTTAGATTATTCTAGACTATTTGGGTGTTTGTACGAATTACTAACTTAGACTATCTTAGATTATCTCACACCATCATTAGTATTTTGAACAAAGGAATGACTATCTTACGCTATTTTGGCATTTCTATGAAATAGATTGTGCAACGAGAATTTAAGGGAAACACAAACATGAGGTATTCGTGCATTTTAGCTCCTACAGGAATCTAGGATAAATGAAACCTCAACCTCTGCTATTTTCTTCTTCTTCCAAGGGTTTTCTTTTCATGTGTTCCAAATGTGGCTTACTTAATTACCTAAACAGCCAGCGCAGACCCCTCAAAAAAATGCAAATTTAGTACTCCTAGTAATGTAATGATGTGGTTGCATACTTGCATTTTGCTTTGTGGCTGGCCAGGCCAGGCCACA
Organism: Puccinellia tenuiflora; assembly: GCA_012064385.1. NCBI lineage: Eukaryota > Viridiplantae > Streptophyta > Magnoliopsida > Poales > Poaceae > Puccinellia > Puccinellia tenuiflora. The sequence goes on along the minus strand of QRDG01000249.1, from coordinate 693,117 downwards.
TGACATGAGTTTACACTTTACAGGTCTTCATGCATTTTGCTGTCCAAAATTTAGGGACCAATCAATAAAGAAAAGCATTAGATAGTTACCACTAGCATGCATATGTTTAGTTTGCCACTTAAGTAACCATCCTACTAAAATGTTGATAACTAAACTACCACTGGTATCCTAGCTAGTGGTACAGCGTAATCGTGTGTCCCCTGGGTGCCCACAGGCCACAGCTACACTGCAAGTTGCAACTGAATACTGTCAAAAAAGGTTTCAAGAGAGTGGAATTGACCTGGAAAGCGATCGGAAAGGGAATCGATCGATAGCTACGTACGTAGATAGGTTTCGTGTTTGTTTAATGGTGGGATACGCGTCAATTAGGTAGTAGTAGGATGATGAGACGGTGACCATCAGGTTGGCTGGCTAATGGTCACCGTACCAGGCGAGATGGATATATTCCATCTCCATCAGATCTAATCCTAATCCTAATGGGAGAAAGAGATTATATTAGACATGACATGATTGTTCGTTCGTTAATCGATGCGACACTAGTAGATTAATTGGAAGAGAATAGATTTGTGGCATGATTGGCATCCATCGGAGGAAACTTCCTGCAGAGTGCTGCTCACACGCTATCATCAGTTCATCACGCATCAAAAAACCAATATACTTGTGCGTGTAGTGGTTAGCACTAAGACCAATGCTTGGAAACATTCCTAGGTAGTCTTCTGTCTGTCTGTGTTAGGTTAAGGTTAATTGACAAATGACAACGCACGTCGGTCAGGAGGTAGCAGATGCCAGATATATAGCGAGATTTGGGCGGCAAGTTACGCAGCTGTCGTACTGTACGTCTCGCTTTGTTGTTTCGCTGCAGGCAGCCAAGCTATAGCTGTAGCCCATGCGACAATGCCGTCGCTTCGAGCCACATCCGTGAGATCGAATATCTCACGCGGAGGCGGAGCTGACGGTGCCAACCTGAGAATTTATCACCTGATTTTAGCTCTCACCGCTGATTTCTCAGTGGACGGGATGAACCGTATTTTGGTTGTCTACTTTTCTTTTATATAGAAGTAGAGTACTTGTACATAACAAAAAAAATCAGATTTTTTTCCCAGGCTTAAAGAATCTCTTAAACCATGATCCCAACAAGGATAAGTTCATGTCTCTCAGATTTGGTACACCTAGGCCACCAAAGACCCTTTTCATGGCAATTAACCCCCATCTAGCAAGATGATATTTATGTTGGTCATCAAGATTCCCCCATAAGAAGTGTGGCATTTTGGAATAAATGGCATTAATTAATAGCCCATTTGGGGAACTTGATTAAGATAGTTAGGGATACTAGCAATACAAGCTTTGATTAAAATAACTTTTCCTTCATAGCAAATCAATCCCCCCCCCCCCCCCCCCCCCCCCCCGCCGCCCGCCCCTAGCATGAAATATTTCCTATGATCATATCAATGATTGGTTGCAAATCTTCTTTTCGCAGTTTTGCAAAATGCAAAGGCACACCTAGCTAGGTACCTGAAGGAGAAAACTACCAAATTACAACATAATACTTGGGCATAATTCTTAGCAACTTCATCACAAAGGTTAATAGTCACCAGGTTACTTTTGTGATAGTTCAGTTTCATGCCAGAAATATTTTTAAAACAAGGATCCATTTCAAAATTCTAGCCATAGGAAGCTCAGGTTCTAAGAATAGAATGGTGTCAGCTGCGTTTGGAGGTTGATGACACTACCACGAAAAACTTGAGGGAAAAGTCCTCTAATCAGGTTGCAATTGATTGCTTTAACAAGCATTTCTATGAACACATCCGATACAAAGCTAAAAAAAGGTAAAGGGGAGAGAGGGTCCCCTTGTTTTAAACCCTTGCCAGCCACATGCTATTTACTATTTACATCATTGATTTTAATACATAAAGAACTTTTTGAAAGAACTTTAAAAATCCACCCCCTCACTCTAGATCCAAAGCCTGTTGTTACTAACATTTCCTCAAGAAAATCCTAATTCACATGGTCATAGGCCTCACAGTCTAGTTTTAAAACAAGGCCAAAAGAATGAGATCTATGGATCTCATGCGTAGAAACCACACTTTCAAAAATGAAACGGCCTTATATGAAAGCAGATTGGTAGTAGAGATTAAATGATCAGCTATAGGCAAAAGCATGTTGGTAATGATTTTTGTAAAAAACTTAAGGGAACAATTCCCTAAGCTGGTAGGACGATTTTTTCCCATATCCCTAGCCTCTGGCTCTTTTAGAATCAAGGTCACAATTGAAAATTTTAGCCGAAATACATGAGAGAGACAACCCAAAAATCTGCAACTAGAAACATCACATCATGCTTAACGAGGTCCCATTTTATTTGGTAAAACGGAAATGATAGACCATCAGGACTGGGGCGCCCCATAAGCATAAGGGATAAACAAAACAAACTTGATTTGCTCCTAAAAAAGGCTTCTCCAAAAAGTGAGCACCCAAATGGATATTTGGTTTAACTTGAAAGCCAAAAAGGTTCTAATAGAAATCAGAGGTTACTTCTAACATACAAGACTTGAATGGCCATCAAGAACTAGCAAATGATTTTCTTTCCTTCTGACTGGTTGGCAACTGCATGGAAATAAGTCGTATTAGAGAAATATTTTTATCATGAGATCGTTTAAAAGCTTTAGTTTCTTCAGAACACTAGATTTTATTTGAGACATTCTTTCTCTATCCTATTTGTTTAGTTATTTCGTTCTGAAAAAACATCAACGTTGTCAAACTCCTATAATAACTCTTTTTCCCCCTTCAAAGCAGCTTCAACATTGGAGTTCCAACCTTTTTATATTTTTCCTAATTCTTCTAACTTAAAATTGTCAAATATCAACAGCGGAAGAAACTGAAGTGGGAAGGATCAAGTTTTCTTGGTTGTTTTCCAAGTATATATTAGAAATAAGGAAATAAGTTAAAGCCCACTTATTCATCCAATCACTAAAAATAAAAATCAACTAATGATACCATTTGTAGCAATTGTCAGTTTTTGTGGCATTATTTACCTACCGAAGGTATTCTTATAGGCTTTAAAGCTGGTCTTTTCGAAGTTTTGAGTTATACTTTATATGTTTCCTGTGTTGCCACAGTGATTAACATATCAATGGTGGTTTTATCTGGCAGCTCATAGTTGTCCATGGTTCAGCTTATGCGGAACATAAAATAGACTTTCTTGCTAAATTGCATTTTTTCGATAAAGGATATTTTATTATTTAAAGAGTATTAAGCATTACACCCGGCCTTTGCATACAAAGATGCACACAGCCAAAAGTGCTAAGTTGGTGGAACAATGGGCGTTCCCATCCTTAGTTGGTGGAGATATTAATTTGGTTCTTGAGGAAGTTATTCGATTTCTCCTTTTTGTTTCTTGATGATGAAAACCCACAAATTCAGTTTTATTATTAGCCAAGACATCTGCAATAGATTGAGCCCTACCAGATTTACCAAAACCTCTAGGATTTTAAATGCACCCTACCATGACAAACCATTATTTTGTAAATTATCACTACACGCAGTAGGGCAATCTACATTACCAGCAGCTGCTGCTACAGAGCTAGAGGAAGTATTAATTAGGAAAAACAGTGTTAACATTATGATCAATATCCAGTCTTTCTTTCAGGAAGAACCGTCTCAGGAATTGTCAATGTTTTGTAAAAAAGTTCGATTGTCAACTGTTATTAGTTGGCACTTGGCAGCAGATGGAAAGTCGAACGACGAAGACTCGTCGCCGGAGCGGGCGTCACGGCGAGCCGTCGTACGTACAGCACGTCGTCCCTATCAAACTTGACGCCGACAACAGCGGCTCCGACTCCGAGGCCTACCCCGTTTCCTGCCTGAACTCGGACTGTGTGCCACCTTGTCCGGCCGACGGACGAAGAAGAAAACAAAGATGGATATTTAAACTGACCTATCGCCTCAACAAAAAAGAACACAATAGCTCCAATCCAATCGATCGGCAAGCAAACCCAAACGGCCAGATCGATTCGTGATCTCGACTCGGCGAGAGTTTTTCAGTTTCAGAAAGGAGGATACGAGCCTTTTCGGCGAGATGAGCAAGCGGCGGCGTTCGGATCCCCGCTACGACGGCGCCAGGCGGTACCGACCGGACCCCGCCGACGACGCCAAGCGGCCGCGCCATGGCCAGAAGCGTCTCTACGTGGTGCTGGACGACTGGGAGAAGGGGTACAGCATCCACAAGATCGACGACCACGCATTCGAGGACTCCCGCTACGCCTACGGCCGCGCCGAGGAGATAAAACTCGCCGATCCTCCGGTGGTCCGCCTGGAGGAACCCTGCAGGGGCGTGCTGGTCGGCGCCCTCGGCAGCAAGATCGTCGCCCTGTGGCAGCCGGCGGCCGCGAACCGGGCCGTCGCGTACGACACCAAGACGGCCGGGCTGGCCGTCGGCCCGCCGCACCCGGACGCGCTCCGGACCATGCGCTTCGTCGTGGCCGTCGGGAAGAGGCTGTGCGTGATGCACGAGGGCGGGATGCATTGCCTGGACCTGGAGGCGGAGGGGCAGCACCAGCACCAGCACCAGTGGGCGTGGACGCAGGTGTCGTCCTCGCCGCTGCGACTGCCGGGATGCGAGAAAGATCCGGACGTGCCCATGGAGATCACCGCGTACGCCGTGCACCCCGACGGGCGCACCGTCTTCGTGTCAGCGCACGCAATGGGCCGCGTCCCCCGCAGCGCCTACGCCGGCACCTTCTCCCTGGACACCGGCGCAGATGGCGACGCCGAGTGGCAGCTCCGCGGCGAGTGGCTGCTGCCGTTCCAGGGTCAAGGCCACTACGACGCCCGCCTGGACGCCTGGGTCGGGCTCCACTCGCCGAGGTACCTGTGCACCTGCGACGTCCCGGCGCCGCTCGCCGACCAGCCCTCCCCCGACGACGAGGACACGCCGGCGCAGCCGAAGCCATCGTGGGAGCTCGTCAGCGCGGCTGGTCAGTTCTCGGCGGACCCGGACCCGAGGAGAGGCGACTCCGCCGCCTCGCTCGTCTCCATGGGCGACGGGGAGTTCTGCGTCGTGGAGTCATTGTTGGCCAAAGACGGGTATGTGCAGCTCCGTCTCACCGGGTTCCGCTTGGAACGAGATCGCCATGGACAGCTCGGTGCTTCTCGGTCTCGCCACCGCGGTGCTCTCTCCTGCCTAGTGCGCAAGTTTGATTCCATGTTTAGCCCACGGGCATTTTGCATGTAACTTAGCTCCTCGCAACTCCCAAGAAGGTACCTGCGGCATGCTCGACGGATGATAGAACTCGTGGATCTTGTTCTCTGCTCTCGAATTTGTACTGGAATTGGTTTCTGTTATAGTTAATTAATGTCACAAAATCGCTTCCTAACCCCAAATGTGCGTAGTTGAGTCCCAACTCCAACTCGATCCTTATTTACTCAAATTAGTAGTTGATGAGTACTACCTCTATTCCAGAATGTAAGTATTTTTTTTTGCAAAAAAAAAAGAATGTAAATATTTTTGCAAGCTAAACTAATCTGATAAAAAAGACTTTTACGACCTCCGTTACTCAAAAGAAGGTATATAAATTTTCTGAATAGTCAAACAATGTAGAGTTTGATCAAAATTTTAGAAAAAATCATTATCATATGTGATGTAAAATCAATATGGTTAGATATATCACGAAATATGTTTTCATATGATATCTATATAGTATCATAGTTATTGATATCTTTTTCTAAAAGTTTAATCAAACTTCACATTGTTTGACTTCTGAAATAAAGTTATAGACCTTATTTTCACGAACGAACTCATGTCTTTGAATTGACATCTCCTTGCCAGACCACAGACTCATGTCTCGTCTAGGGGAGCACCTATTTGCCGCTTTTAGTAGTTCAGGCTGCTTCCGCGTGCCTCCGTCCGTCGTGGGTTGGGCCATTTTATGATTTGGAATGATCCTTTGAGTCACTGTTGTTCACTCGACATTTTCCTTGTATCTTTGTTTTGTTTGTGTTGTTATGTTATAGTTGCACTGATTCTTGCTAGAATAGTTATAAAAATACCGTTAAATTTTTAAACTGAATATTTTTCAAAATCTGAACTTTTTAAAATCTGATCAATTTTGTAATCTGAACAATTTCGAATGTGAACATTTTTTAAATTGAATGTTTTTAAAATTTGAACAATTCTGAATATGAACATTTTTTAAAATCTAAACATTTTTAAATTTGAACAATTTCAAATTTAAACATTTTCATCTGAATATTTTTGAATATGAATGTTTTAAAAAATGAACGTTTTAAATTTTTGAGCATTTTCAGAATCTAACATTTTTAATTCGAACAATAAAAAAACATTTTAAAACCCAAAAATAAAGTAAAGTAAAAACAGAAAAAGAAAAAGAATAAAATAGAAAGAAAAAGAAAAATAGGAACAAAATACCCAGGTAAATGAGCCGGCCCAGTGCGGCGCGGGGGTGTGCGGCGCGAGCCTCTCACGCCGTAAAGAGCGGCAAATAGGATTTGCCCTGGTCTAGGATGGTTCTTGAACTTGTGTTGTGGGCTTTATGGGCTTCTTCTTTGTTTCACCTTTGAATTGGTCCACGAATCGGCCTGCTGGGCGTACTCAATGTCTATGTCACCGTCACTTACCGTCTTACGACTTCATCTTCTTTAATCAACCTCTCCCAACTTACATTGTAAACATAACTCACCGGTTGTATACCACGTACACGCAATCCTCGTAGCAAGACTGAAAATAGTGGTGACAAATGATATACTACCACCAAAGGCACGATAATTGACAGGAGCAACAAAGTTACTAGGAGTACTACCATATTAGTAAATGTCCGAACATTCCTCGGGCAAACACCCGGTAATATCGATATGGTATTGTAGATGTTGATATTTTTATCAATATATCTGGTCAAAAGTTTATAAAATTTGACTTTGACAACATACTTAAGACATGAAGGGATATTTGCCATCCTTGAAAATAAGCACGACAAGTGTTCTGGTGCATCACAGATCCATAGATCTCCTGCCTTTTGCTATGTGAAGTACCTTGAATGCTAAATAGTTTTGGAGCAGGAAATAGATTATACACGATCGTATAAAAAAATTGCTGGTATCCAGTGAGATTTGTGTGCAATACCCTCAGTTATTCGAATTCTTTCAAGTTAATCACCCTCATGTATGAGTTTGGTGCAATGGAAAAACCATTGGAACAAAGCTCAATCTTATGACGGATATTTGTATGCGATTATCCAACACCCCTATTTTTAAGTGTTCGCCGTGGTTTCATGTTTCCCTTTCAGTGTCTATTGGTTTAAAGGTATAAATCTTTCAAAAACTTCTATGCATCGCTTTCCTACACTATAATCTTATAGGATTTATAGCAAGAGGTTAGACCTTTTGGAAATTTTCATATTTGCCTACTCAATGCTTATAGAATTTTTTTGTATTTTTTCCTGAGATGCAACCAAACAACTTCTACTAATGATTATTGCGCTTGTAATTCTTGTAGGATTGCACGTGCCAATGACATTATATTCCTGCAAATCAAAGAGGTGGTTTTTAGTGTAGCTTTTACTAGAATGTCCTTTTAGTTAATTTCTAAATGAATATATCTAGATATAAAATACATCTACGTACATCCATTTGAAAGTGAAGTAGTACCTGATCCAGCTGCCCGGCCCAAATTTGCAAGTCCAATGGGTCTGCCTCCTAGGATAATCGTGTTGTACGTACTAGCCAGTTACCAACGAACCAATTCTCAAAAAAAAAAAAAAAAGTTACCAGCGAACCATTGGGAACACAAGGGTAGACCCAGAGTTCGTCTCCACCTATGCCCGCTGCCGCCTCCTTTGTCCCATTTCCGCCGCCGTAGCAGGCAACTCCGGTTTCGGAATTCGAGCTTTTGCCGCCGTCTCCGACGCAACCGCGAGCCGCGTGGATTCCTATGATGCCCAGGCGACGCGCCAGCTCGCCGCCGGCTGCCCCCAATCCTACGCGTCGACGCCGGAGTCTCATCCCCATCTCGAACCCCGAACCGGCAGTAAGTTCGCTTCCCTTTCTACCAATTCACTGCCCAGATTTAAACTAAAACAGAACAAATCGTTCAACGAATCTGGGGACTCAAATGTCATTCTGATATATACTTCCTTTGTCACCATTAACCTTTTTTTTAATCGTTCTGGTACCTTGCTCTCCACTTGTCTTGCTACAGACCAACAAATTACATACTCTCTCCGTCCTAAAAAGGATGTCACAACTTTTTCCATCCACGAGTGTATCTAGACGTGTTTTACATATAGATACATTCATGAATGGAAAAATCTGTGACATCCTTTTTGGGACGGAGGAAGTAGTTTCACTTCAGTGGAGGACGTTAAAATGTAAGTTACGTAGTTTTAGACCGATAATTTAATCGTTTTGGGACTCAAAGTGCATATGGAGTTTACATACAAACATAAATTTCGGCAGTAAATATAAATTATGTATTTACTCATCGATGGGACTGTTTGCGCTACAGAGGGAACCTTTGGGGGATTTATATGGCTCAAAGAATTGAGTTATTGCATATATGTCGACTTTGAATTAGCTGGTGATCAGGATTGCATCATTTGTTTATTCTTTTTTTTACGGACATAACTACAGATATGCTAACGAAAAAGTTATTGCTGCTATTTGAAACACTTACCAGATGGAGATGGATATTTCTCTGTTGCCAGAGAGGGGTGGAGACAGAGGTCAAATATCAAGGTTTCACGTCAGATCTCCAGCAGCAACAGCTCTGGCTCGGGTGGCTGCAACGACACCCATTACACTTGTCAGCAGTTCCCATGGTGATAAATTTCCTTTTTGCTACTGCTATATAAATCCTCCGTGTACTTTACTTTTCGTAGAGCAGCAATGAGTGTCAAGAGAGTTAATTCAGATCATAACTCGTTTACTTTCCTTGCTAGCAGGTTTGTTCCCTGAAACTGAATTGTCTGATGATGAGGACCTTCAGCATTCGTTGGTCCCTAGTCCCCAAGAGACAGTGCCAGCAAGACACACCATTGTTCCGAGGAGGGTTGATGAGAAGGGGAAAGAGCCCGAGGAGGCTTTGAAACAGATATGTGGGATCTGTCTCTCGGAGGAGCAGATAGCCACATTACAGGGTTTGCTTAATTGCTGCTCACACTACTTCTGCTTCACATGCATCCTGGAGTGGTCAAAGGCGGAGTCGAGGTGCCCACTGTGCAAAAGGCGTTTCAACACAATTACAGTAGCAGATGTAGGAGCAGGGTTGAGGAGTACTGCTATTCGGGTAGAAAAACGCGATCAGGTAATAGTTCACTGTCCTGATCATTATCGAATTTTATATCCGTGGGGTATTGAAACTTTCCCATCACTCGCACAGTTATATTTGGGTTGGCTAACATTGCGAGAAAGCACATGTACGTATCAACATGCCACTAGAGCATGCCCTTTAACCCGTAGGAGTAGGAGGCCTTTGACCTTGTACTCTTAAATTTTGCTGTTGTTCTTCATAGCAAGTTTTCTTAATTGCTTATTTAGCAACCAATCAAAATGTTGGTTTTTGGATAAAAAGTTATGAGGAGATATATCATGTACTTTTAGGGATAACAGATCCATTACTTCTACTTTGCCATGCTAACTCAGGGTTCAGTAATGTACAATACTTATAATAATTGGTCATGAATATCATGTACCAACATTTCTTGCTATGCTCATATATGTGGTCAATAAAGAGCTATTCTTGTTATAATTATGACCTTGATATTAATGTAAAACTATAGATGTTTAAGACTCCATTACCTTTTGGGTTTTGCATTACCTTTTGCATGACAACCTTTTTTTTTTATTGTTACAATTCTATGACACTCGTATGAGGGTAGCTTAAAAGCACTGTCATTCATAAAGGGAATAAACAGTTTGCGTGTTCTCCTGCTGGTAGTAAATTATGTTGGATGTCAACATATGGTTGTCTCTTTGGTTCTATTTCTTCCTTGAACAGGTATACCAGCCCACTGAAGAAGAAATGAATCCATATGAAAATGCTGTATGCATTGAGTGCAATCAAAGTGGTGAGGACAATCTCATGTTGCAATGTGATATATGTGATTCCTCTGCACATACTTTTTGTGTTGGGCTAGGAGGAGAAGTACCAGAAGGGAGATGGTATTGTGGTGGGTGTAGATCCAGTGTGGATGGGCCTTCTTATGCACAAACACAGGAGAGAGTGCTTCACCACGGAGAGAGTAATATGAACACTGCTGACAGCAGTTCTAGTTCATTTGGCATATCTGTATCGAGACCACCACAACAAAACATACATCAGCCTTCTTTGCAACAATTTGATCAAAATCTCTCCAATAGAAACCCCCGATGAAGATAGGCGAGCCGAGTCACATATCTCAGCTGAGCCTGGGAGGCAGACAACTCTCGATATGAGGCATGACATGAACCGGCGTATTCGTATGCTTCTATTTAGACTTCCGCGGCAAAATGCTATTGAGAATTTTCAAGAAGTAGAAAATGCCAAGGACCAGCCGATTCCTATTGTTAAGAAGAGCATCAAGCACATCTGTGCTCGGTCCCCATTGGGTATGTATAGCTCTCTATTTAATGTATCTACTTTCTGAGCATGCATGTATTTTGAGTTTCATCATTACCATATTGATTACCCAGAGATTTAATACGTGTTTCTGCTCAAAGATTTTTGGCTTAGCTTTGTATTTTCATATTTAAAATGGTTGGTCAGGGGAAAAAATCAGTTTATGCTTGGTGTGCCCATTGTTGCAGCTTATTGGTCCAGTTATATTTGTAACACAAATTCTTAGTAATAATTATAAAATCCTGGCGTTGCACTGCTACCTTGGAAGTACTGGAAATGTGTCTCTGGATGCTTTCATTGGCATGTGGAAATCAATGCCATTATGTCATGAAGGAACTGTTTTGTTCGGGGTTGTGGCTACTTGTAGTTTTAGTTGTCTGCTTGTCTATCTTATGCCATTATGCTGGTGGTCCTGAACGCAAGTGTTTGAAATTAATGCTGGTGCGTCACATATTCATAATTTTGCTATGTGAGGTGCCTCAAATATGCAATAATTTTGGAAGAAGTGGTCTATACTAGTTCTTGAACTGGCGCTGCATACAAGGTTCGCCTGTATCCAGTATTACGAGATCTGCGTGTCATACCAAGTGCACAGATCTTTCAAGTAAAAAATCACCCTCCATTTATGCGCTTGTCAGCCTTTTAACATAATAGAAAAACTATTAGTTAGAACAAAGCCAATCTTCTGATGGACGTGGTTAGTTATCTACTTCCATATGCGCTTGAGTCGGTTTGTGATCCATCTGCATCCAAGGGGGTTTGCTTTGGCATCCCAAGCCCGGTTGCATCAGGAAGGGATAAAGCAAATCCTAGCAGAAAAGGAGAGCATATATGTTCCTTTTCTCCTAGGATAAAGTAACACCATGTACTCTTGTTAAGCAAGGAATAACTAGAGGGGAGCATATATCTTCAATCTTTTTCATCTTGATTTATCAAAGCCCGGCTGAGGATGAACGAATGTTCCTCTGCTAATAACTGTCAACTGAAGGCACGGATATGCAGTTTGTGATCGACGCGGTCGGAGAGGAAAGATATCTCGGGGCTTTCAGCTCCACTTGGTACGCAGAGCATCATGGATTCATGGTGAAGTTCCAGTCACGGCGCACACGCCATGACCCATGACTATGGGACGATCTTCTCCTTCTCTAGTCGTGTCTGTCGACAAGGAGAGATCGATACAGAAGCTCGGCGTTGAGCTTTGTCTGTTGATCCTGCTCATTTGAATAAACTGAAACAAATACTTACGAGTTTTAAAAAATATTAGAAAAAAATCACAGATGTAGAAAAAGGTGTATCGCACAACTGTGTAAAATTCCAACTTAAAATACTTTGTATTTCGAGCTACATAAAAATGATATAAGTGTTGATCTGAGTATGCGTATTTTCAAATCTCTAAATTTTATCATATTTGTCATTTTTATGTAGCTTAGAATGCGAAATATTTGAAGTTAATTTTTTTATACGGTTGTGGGATATACCATTTGGGTTTTTTTATCTTTTGAAACTTATAAATATTTGTTTCAATTTTTTCAAATGAGCAGCATGAGTGGTGCTCGGTAGTTGTCTATCTATCTATGCATTTAGAAGCGGGAAAAGTTATCTAACTACTTTGCTAGATCATTATTTACTGCAAGTACAATGCAAATTGAAGTGCTTTGTCTCGACGTGACTTGGGCGCTCGTGCTGAGATGGCACGTGACACAAAAGTTGTAACCACAAAAGGTATACAATGCGAGAGAACTATCTGGACAGCTGAGTCGCGTTCCCAAGGCAAGGTAGGCACTAGATTCCCGATCGGACGGTCGAGATGGCGGCCTGTGCAACGCCATAAGAGGAGTCGAGCATAGGATGCCGCTGCCGCTGGCTGCCAACCCGGTCGGTGCAGCCTGAGCCGATTCATTCATTCATATCAGGTCATCAGCAGCGCAACGCAACGTCCCTCTGTACCTAGCCTTCATTTCTCTTGTCTTGCCACCTCCCCTTCCTGCCTACTCAGTCACCGGCCGGAGCGTGGTGGTGGAGATGGCGCCGACGTACCGGCCATACGCCGCCGAGTACGGGCGCGGCGACGCGATGGTGGTGACGTACGTCGGCGGCGGTGGCGGTGGCGGCGGCGGGGTCCTGGAGCGGAAGGCGCCGGCGCGGTGGGTGGCGGCGGGGTCGTCGTCGGTGTCGTGGCTCGTGGGGGACCAGGCGGAGATGAAGCGGCGGGGGAGGGTGGCCAGCTACAAGGCGTACGCCGTGGAGGGCAAGGTGAAGGCCTCCATCCGCAGGGGGATACGCTGGATCAAGGCCAAGTGCTCCCACGTCGTCCACCGCTAGCTAGCTACCATCGATCTTCATCCATGGTATTGGTTCTGTTTCTGTCTTCCATCTGAAGTGTGCGTGCTGTTCTTCCTCTGTCTGTCTGGTTGTTCATCGATCTCTGAGTCGTACGCCGGCCGCCTGGTCTCATGGATTTGGCCGGATCTTTGCAGGCGCCGTAGCTCGTCGTCGTCGGTGGCGGTGGGAGATCGACGCACGACCGATGGTAGCAAGAACCAAGTGCGAGGGATGATGCAGCCAAGAGATGGACTGATCGAGAGCAGAATAGAATAGTGTGAGATCGATCCTGAAGCCATTCGTTTTCTTCTAGCTAGTGTTGTTCGTTGTCGTCGTCTTGTCGAGAATCTTTGTTTCCGGGGTCGCAAGCAAAGTTGGCACAAATTGCTTTCCTTCTGCTTGAATTGCTTTCGCACAAATTTAAAACCGAATCCTGGCAATGATCGACGGCCGGACGAACTCATCGCATAATGACAGGGAACACACATGGATTAATAGTCGTCAAGGTTAATTCGACGGCTACAGTGCCGAGAAAGAACCGAATACAGTATATAGCACACGCTCAAGATTAGCCAGCTCGTTGAACTGCTGCCACGTTGTCTCCGGCCGGCCCCAGTCAACGTCCAACAGATTGTCCACCTGGTCCTGCCTCATCAGCACATTGCTGTCAGAGGCTCAGAACTATAAACATTTCGTCGCTATTTGCCTCCCAAAGCTGAAGGCCAACTAGAGTTCTCAAAAATAAACTTAAGTCTAACTGAAAATGCATCGTAAATTAATGTGGCAAAATCTTGTTCAAAAAACGGAGGCGGAAAACAGAGAAATGGAGATGCGGGGTATCGATCCCCGTACCTCTCGCATGCTAAGCGAGCGCTCTACCATCTGAGCTACATCCCCTCTATCGATAGAATATCTGGTCAAGTTTTTGTCTTCGTTACTGAAGCAAAGTGAAAAGGATTCCACAATGGACACGGGAATCAAAACGGACAAAGGAATATATTCAGAATTAAAAAACATTCAAAGAAAACACTGAAATACATACGGACGGCAAAGATCGGTGATAAAACTTGTATTAAAATCCTTTGTTAGCATTGTCTCTAACTTCAAGTAAATATATTCAGGATAACTTTTTTTTCAAAGAAAAACTGAAATAAATACGGATGTCAGATATCGGTGATAAGACTTATATAAAAAAATCCTTTGTTAGCATTGTCTCTCTACATGTGGACGATCCTCAAGTGAAAAACTATTGCAGGTCTACCACATAGTAATAATACACCATCTCTATCTCTAATACTCACTAGCTTAATGCCCGTGTATTGACACGGTCTTTCAATTTGTGTGTCATCGTGTATGATAGATACGTGTATTAGTGTATAAGTAAACATAAATATTCACGTATATATAAAATATAGCCATGTAGCATTTTAGAAACATTAAGAAATTCAACTCGCATAATTCCACATAATATGCATGGTGAGCTACACATATATTGGCACATATGCATAGATATTTTCATATTCGACCGCTTTCTCCATCAGCTCTCGGGAGCAAAGAAACATATCGGGTCATCTCACATCCTAAAATGTAGCCCAGTAGTTAGCGCAAGAACAATTTGCACTTCTTCTCAGTCAAATTCACTTATGAGCTAAAGAAAAGTCGTCGCTTATTGAATAATAAATGCATGTTTGTTTGCCCGTCGAAATAACAATACTAAATCAGGTTCCCTTGTATGCGAGTCAAGTTACCATGTATGTTAATTATGTATTATCAATAAAAAGTTAAATAAGAAATAGATAGTATCGTATTTCATCAAATTAAATTGTTTACACAAAGTACAAAAAATTATTAAATCGGGACCATGCTTTCACAACAGATTTGCACCATTCCATCTGAATGACCATAAAGGTCTAACAAAATACAAACATAGCTATACATATGAAGAAAAATTATAATGTGCAAGACAATCAATACTTTATTTTAGAATATGTATGTTGAACTTTAGCATCTGAATTATGTGCAACGGACTATATATGCATGTTAAGAACTATATTGATATTTATTATGTTTAGAACTATGTTGAACTTTAGTATTTAAATAATGTACTATCTGTTTTGCTTTTTTCTTGGATTTTATTCGAATTCTTTCATATTTATTTTGGACTGATTTGGCTAAAATTGATATGAGATGTAGAAGCTCAAAATTTCGCATTCCAAGTTTTATTACTCCAGTTTCAGAGTTGCTCGAAAAGCTGATTTTTCTGGATCGCCAGACCTTCTTTCTCCTATTATGAAAAAGGGTTAGAAATCCAAAATCTGACAAGTTTGTTATATTTTGAAAACACTTATATAAGATCGAAATAATTAGGAGGAAACACAGCTTGTAGCAAATGGCAAGAAAACTTTGCAACATCTCACGTGTGATTTCAGAACATTTGACGTGTGTATGCGTTCTTTGTTTAGATAAAGTGTGCATGCTTCTAACTAGCAGCTAAATATTGAGCTGTTCGGTTTAAACAGTGCGGTAGGCCCACGAAAAGTCTTGCGGGTGTAGAATGCCCACTGAAGAGCGAGCAAAGGGCGACCGGTCACAAGGCAACGATAGGTTGCCCTATCCTAAGCATATTATTGTAAGTAGAAACTCTCTCTTTGAGTGGAGATTTTGTGCTCCCGAGCTCTAGTGACCTCACTTTTTTAAAAATAAATAATTATATTTAAATGTTCCAAAAAATTCTAAAAAAATGATGCATGTTCTCAATGATATATCCTACAAGCGTGTGAATTATGAATGCAAAATACTTTGCGGTTTGAGCTACATAAGAATGACAAAGGTACATATGTAAGTATAATGAACAATATATAATTTCAAATCTCCAAATTTTATCATTTTTGTGTAGCCCATGATGCAAAACACTTCGCACTATGATTTTGCATGCTTATATTATACATCATTGAAAATATGTGAATTCTTTTTTCATATTTTTTAATTATATATATATTTTAATTTTTATAAAATCGTGGAATCACCGGAGCTAGGGAGCCAAAAATGACGTTTCCGCTCTTTTGTAAACCGGCCTGGAAGCCTCTAGCAGTCTAGCATCAACTTCCACAAGGATTACGCATGCGTTTGCACTGACTAGTGTGAACTCTGAAGTCTGAACCAGGCAGATACACGGCAAGCTGCAGTTCTCCTCCCTGTTCTTCATTTAATTTTTCGAATTCGATTCGACCATCGGTCTTCCCTCCGGGGGAATTGATGATAACCCCCCCACGTGGCAAAAATTTGCCCACAGGCCCCTTTGATGGGTCAATGACATGTGGGGTATTAAGTGACTGGGGGGGTTATCATCAAATCCCCCCCCTCCCTCCCCCTCGTCTCCTGCGCCCGCCGCTTCGTTTTCCCGTACAACTTCCCTATTTAATCATCGCCAGGGAGAAGAGAGCTCGTACGACCCACATCCAGGAGCAAGACAACGACCAAGAGTGCCGTGACGCGCGTTCGCTGACAGCTTCATGGACACCGAGCTGCGCGCGCGACTGGCCGCCGTCCGGCAGTTGATCGAGGCTGCCGAAGCGAGTGCGGCTTGCGAGTCGACGGACAAGGCCATGGCTGCCGTCGTCGAGAGCTGCAATGTTCTGGAGCTCCTCGTCGGGAAGGAAGCGGAGGCCGCGTCGAGCAAAAGCAAAGAGGTGGAGAAGCAATGGCGGGAGATGAAGGACGGGGCTCATCGCGTCCAGGCTCAGGTGATGGAATTCGTCACCAACTTTTGGAAGAACAAGGCGAAGGAGAACTTGAGGGAGGTGGAGGTTCTGAGAACTACCAATGCGGGCCTGGAGCTGGAGGTGAGGGTCCTGCGTCGGCAGCTACAATGAGCGGGAGCTGGATGGTACGTCCTGTTAACTGCATGCCGGTCCCTCTGAATTTGGGCAGATTTCGTGGTTTCTTCTTCCGAACTATCACTTCTGGTGGTTCGAATTATATCTATTTAAAAGTAGACGACTTTTCAGTCACATTTGGTAGCAATGTGTGTCATCTTTGGTATAGCAGCATGCGCTGCAGTAATGCTTAGTTGCTTTATTGCTTACACCTACGCGCGAAGTGCATTCTCATGATGTCGTCTTGTTGCAACAAGGTTAACTCATCTTGCTCTTAATACGTACGTGTTGACGAAGCGCTCGAAGACATTACGACCGATATTTTCTTTGCGTTGAAAAGCAAAGGCATCACTGCCCAATCGACACAGTAAAAATGGACAGTGGATACTGCGGGTGATCACTCATATTGATGCTGCTTGTTCTCAATGTTTATCCAGCCAATAATATTAGACACACCGATCCTGAATTCTGTGTGTTCTTTCACTGTGTACGTGATTACGGTGGTCTAGCATGTGGACAACTGGGAGTTGCAAGAATCATGTCCATTTTACTTTCAACGAATAACAACAGCTTGCACAGGCAACATGTTGCTAATGTCAATCAACAAAATATTAAGAGCATGTCTAACATACCCCCTATTTTTCTGCCCCTTATAACGCGAGTAGAGGGCCCTGTATTCACTTTCCACCGGCCGAAAACTCGTCCGAGCTGAATACGGGGTGGGGATACGGGGTCTGCTAGCTCGGACGAGTTTTCGGCCCGTAAAAACAGGGTTTTGCACACCTATTTTGACAACTATTTTCCGATCAAACATGGCAAATGCAAAACATGCGATGCTTAATTCATAGTTTCTACATCACAACGATCATTAGTTATGTTCTAGCCATGGAGGTTCCTAAAAGTGTTGCCACCACCAACGCGATCAACGTGATACACCATCAATCGCTTGCCGCACGAGCTTGACGCGCCTGCAACTTCCTCGTCATGATGTCGGCCTTGGTCTCCTTCCACCACGCCAGCTGATCCTCGTCCATGTCCTTGGTGTTCATCATCATGATCTCCTTCTCCTCGGCCAAGAGCTCCTTTATCGCCTTGGTTTCTTTGAGTGCCAACATCCTAGCATCCAATTCGGCCTTGCGCTTTGCATCTTCCCGCCTAGTCGTCGTCGACCTCTTCGTCACCCTCCTCGTCGTCGCCATAATCGCCATACTCCTCGCCATGAAGCTCCTCATCGAACGCACCAATGCCGGCGTCCAGGTCCACCGTTCCAGCGTTGAGCATATCCATGTAGGTTGAAGTGGGCTCATGGTCGAGCACCTGGCGGGCGTCGGCGACGGGTGGCGTCGGCGCGGGCGGAACGGCAGCAGCAGGTAGTGTGGCGGCCTTGGACGGTGGGGCGGCGAGGCCGACGCGGGTGGTTGGCTTCTTCGCCTTCGGCTGGGCACCCCTCGGCCCCGCCGCCTTCGTCTTCACCCGGCCTCCTTTCGCGGCTGCCGCAGGGGTCGCAGCCGGCGCAGCACCGGCCGCCGCCTCTTTGAAGAAGACCTTCGGGATCCTCTTCCTCTTCGATGGGATGGTGGCGGAGATAATGGCCGCGACGTCGCCGTTGCTCGGCTGATCCTCCACGACGCCGACGGTGACATTCACCACCCCTGACGACGGTGATGCATCGCCGGTGGTCGGAGGGGCTTGCGGAAGGTCAATTCCGGCGAGATCGGGCCGCGTGGTGGCCGGGGAGGGCGGGGCGGAGGAGATCGGGCGGCGGCGGCGGCGGTTGGGCTCGCTGAATCGCTTCGCGCGCAGTGGAGGGGAGGAAGAGGGGTTGGGCCTGTATTTCGCGCCTCACCCCGCACAAGTAGGGGGCGACTCGTCGCCCCGTAACGAAACTTGTAAAAATCCGTCCGGGGTGCCCGATTTAGGGGGTCTGTTAGACGGCCGGGTAGAGCCCAACCCCGTATATCGGCAGTTATTTTACGGGGTTGGACCCTTTGAGGGGTCTGTTAGACTTGCTCTAAAGAGAGGCGGTACGCCGGGTGCGGTGCGGCTACCGTGCCACCGTACCATACGTCGGCGGATTTGTTACATCAAACCGAACAAATTTCAGAAGACTTTCAAAACTCCAAATTTGTCTTCTTTATATAAAGAAGAGGGGAGCTGATCCCATATCGTCGATATCAACTCCATTTTCATAGGCATTCCCTAAACATCGTCATAACCATAGTAGTTTCGTTGTAACACTATTCTAAGTTACACCTACTATGACATGCCTTAATACTTCATAAAAACTTCAAAACAATTACCGTCAAATTGCTTTATCTGAATTAAAGGATAAAACGGTAAAATAATTTATGAAATTTGCTAGTCTTAGATTTCCAAATTGAAAATTTATTTTTTCATGCATTATACTAGGATCAGGTTCACTTTTAGTACTAATCATCACGAAATATTAAGTACTCGTAGTTCCTCCGTTCGGAGTTATAGGGGTGGAGAGCCAATTCGGCAATATCAAAACGCGTCTTAATTACTCCTCAAAGTTGTATACGCATTGAATTTAAACAATATGTGAAAACACTCAATGAATTTTAAAATATGCATACTCTTACTTCATATATATAAGAGGAACAAACATACAAAACGATAATATTTGTTGGTGTTAAAAACTAGAGAAAATTGCTTCTGTACCACTGACGAACGCGGCAATGACTCATTTGTCATCGAACAAACGATAAGTGCTTATCTACCAAACACAACATATTTCTAGTGCTTATATGACATCACCGTTAGTTCATCATGAAGATGTCTCTGTTTTCCTAGTCTTACCCTCACAGTTTATCCTCACAGTTTAGAGAATAGAAAAAAAGAGAGAAACAAAATCACTCCATTCCGGCGAGGTGGAGAGTGGAGCAGGGGCGTCGATGGCTGAGGCCGCCGCCCCCACCCCGCTCCGGTCGCCGCCGCGGTTACCCGCTCCGGCCGCCGCCGCTATTCTCCACGCTCAAGCCGCCGCCAGAGATGTACTCGACGCCATGGGTGCAGTCGAGGCTACTTGAGTGTGTCATCTCCTCCGCCTAGTCGTCCTCTACGCTCACACACAAGGAATCGGAGACGAGTTCGCTGCTCGCCTCGACTACATCGTCCTCTTTCTCTCCGACCGCCGCCCGTCCTCGATGAAATTTGCCGCTGTTCGGCCACCCCAGCAAGCAAGACTTTTCTGACAGCCTCCCAGTGAGCCTGCGCATCTCCCAAACATCACCTTGCCCTACCTATCTTTTTATATGCTCAGATCCGCCTGAGGAAGGTCACCTTCCGTCATGGCCAAGCTCCAGCGGCCTCTCCACCTGTGCACGCACGCACACCCAGTGCAGCACGCACGCCAGGACACCCAGTGTAGCAGGCACACCATGGAGCGGTCGGAGGAGGTGCCACTGCCGCTGGGGACGCATGCTGCCGCCCGCCGTGTGGCTTCCGTTTAGGTCAGACCATACTTTTTCTTTACAGCTTCAGGTCAAACCATACTAGCTGGGTGTTCTATAACTGTTGCTTATTTGCCACTGAGGGCAAGACGGTCATTTTAGCCTCTTACCGGAATGAGAAAATTGCACATAACACCAAGGTTTGGTGCAAAAGCTGCACTTAACACAGAAATCAAATCTCTTTTGCAGCTCACCCCAGTTCTTTGTCCAATACGTTGCAGCTAGCCCAAATAGTTGATTTTAGCGTCAACATAACATCATCTATATCAGATAGAGCATCAACACAACATCATGTAACATCTGACTATGGAGAAAATGATATCACGCAATCATCTCTATCATAGAGAGAACCAACTCATGGCACTTTTACAAACTCCAAAAGTGTTAGTGTTTTGGAGAGTTTACAAGTTCCAACTAAAGTGTCTCCTACCACATACAAAATACAGAGTCTTCAGATTATGCAATCATTACATGGCTCACAACATGTTATACGAATTCGAGGACATATATAATGCCTCATTGCTCTTGCATTTCTTCCTCCGCCCGTTGCTGCGCGTCACGACCTGGTGTGAAGTAGCCATACAACCTAGAGTTTGGGGAGTTGGGGCTATTCTGCCTTGGTTGGACCCAACCTCTTCTAGTTCCTGTCCCACGAACAGAAGGAAGCTTGCGTGTTGCTTGTCCATGTGGTGGAGGTTGTCGACGTGGTGGTGCAGGTTCTGTAGCATGGCGTGATGGTGGTGCATGTTCTCTTGGATGGTGGCGTGGTGGTGCTCCAGCTGCTGTAGGTGTGCATGTAGGTGCTGATGCATACGATGGAGGCGTCGGCGCTGTTGGTGCTGATGCATGTGGTGGAGGCGTCGGCGCTGTAGGTGCAGATGCATACGGTGGAGGCGTCGGCTCTGTAGTTGCATCAGGCCGAGTTCGATTGCTCTGAAACAATAAGATAGCATTATGATCTTCAACATAATGCAACACAACAGTAAAATGAGACATAATGTTTGGTGAAAATATAATTACCTTATGCCCTGCCTTCCTAATTGCGAGGTGAGGCTTTACAGGTTGGCTACAAGTGGTGTATCTGTGTCCTTTTAGCTTACAATTTGAGCAAGTAATAGTGGCAACTTTGCCACTTCCATCTTGACCTTCACCTGCACTTGGCCTTCTCTTTTTCTTTTTCCTCCCAGGTTTGGTTGCAAAATGAGGAGGTTCTATGTCTAGTGTATCGGTTCTAACCCAGTCATGTGGTCCTGGTACAGGATATATCATTGGCTTGTAGGTAGCTTCATACATCGGCTTTTTGAAGAATTCACTAACATGATCTTCAGGGAACTCTCTGGCCATATAGATAGCCACTATTGCATGTTTGCAGGGTATTCCAGTCAAGTCCCATTTGAAGCAGCCACATGTCTTGTTGTGCAGGTTCACAGCATATATGTTATGGGCGCCTGATTCCACTTGCCAAATTCCATTTCCTGCATTGACTGCTGTTGCATACCTAGTCCACATCTTTTCTGTCTCTAGTTTTTCAACATAATGTGGTGTAATTTCCCATTGAGCAACAGCGACGCCATCTCTCTTAACTTGAAATCTTGACATCAGCTTGGTAAAAATTTGTTCCATCATAGTGACTATGGGTTTGTCCCTCTGATCTAAGATGAAACTGTTGAATACCTTGCTAAGATTGTTGACAACTAGGTCCGTCTTACATGTTGTATCCATAGCATGGCGTGCCCAATGCTTTGTTGGAATTTTACTAAGCCAAGTCCATGCATCTATGCTCTCTTCTTTTAGTTGATTCATTGCATTTATATGGTGAGAGTGAGTGTAGGCATAAGCAGCAGCATCTACAATCTTTTTAAGGTCACCTCCCCTAAAACCAGCTAGTTGGAAATTAGCATAGATGTGTCTAAGACAAAAGCGATGCTCACATTCCGGAAATATTTGATTTACTGCATTTAAGAGCCCCTTTTGACGGTCCGACATGAAAGTAAATGGCCCATACTTACTTGTGCTACCCCCTAGAGCAGATCTTAGTTGAAATAGAAACCAACACCATGTTGACGTCTCTTCTTTTCCCACTACTCCAAAGGCGAGGGGGGACATGTTATTGTTCCCATCCCTTGCAGTTGCAGCAAGTATTTGGAACCATTTCCCAGCTTTAGAAAACATCCATCAACACCTGCAAAAATCAAATGGTAAGCAATTATTTGCAAGGAAATAAACAATTGAGTGTGTGCCGTTCACATCTTACCGAGAAACAGTCTGCAGCCTTGTAAGAATCCTTCCACTTGTGCATGCAAGCAATAGAATAGGCCATGGAACCGGGGATTCTTTTGTGGGTCTGGATTAACTATAGTGTTTACAATGCAGCGACTTCCAGGGTTTGTGTTCAACACGGTCTGGAGGTAATCTCTTAACCTCAAGTATTGTTGCTCATGATGTCCATTAATTGACAATAGTGCTTTGTTTCTTGCCCTGTAAGCCATATGCTTGGAAATGGATACACCATAGTCCTTCTTAACC
Organism: Puccinellia tenuiflora; assembly: GCA_012064385.1. Taxonomy (NCBI): domain Eukaryota; kingdom Viridiplantae; phylum Streptophyta; class Magnoliopsida; order Poales; family Poaceae; genus Puccinellia; species Puccinellia tenuiflora. The sequence goes on along the minus strand of QRDG01000249.1, from coordinate 670,318 downwards.
ATGGCCATTAATGCTGATATCTTCATAGCAGGGTCAGTTTTTATTTGATCTTCATAAGTCTTGCTCAGCCATACACTATTAATCCTTGAAGTTTCATTAGTCTTGCCACATGTGTGAGGCAAGACAAGTACCCGAATCACATGTGTAGTCTCTCCCATAATTGTCGATGTCATAACTACAAATGGACATGTGGTGTTGGACTTGCAACAAACTGTGATCCTATCCTTGTCATTCCTCAAATATTCCCAGTCCCTTTGATGAATAACATGATAGTTTAAGAGTGCCCTTCTAAACTGATGGACATCTTCAAAGCACATATTAAGCAGAAATTGATAATCTTTATTCAATCTTGATTCATCATAGTAAGATCTCTTCGCTAACTTCGTAGCTCTGCTCTTTCTCTTTGTTTTGGATATATCATTTCCGTCCACGGCATGATCATCATCACTTGAATCCAGTAGCTCCTTGCAGTCATCACTATCTTGGTCACTAAATGTGCAGCCATGAGCCTCTACCACTCCTTCTATTGCTCTTCTCTTTGCTGCCCGTGTCATCTCTGCCTTATACTTAGCATCATTAACTCTATTTTCCTTCTGCATTTCTTCTTTAGATCTTGCTTCATCTACAATAGCTTCTTGGATTTGTGTTGGGAAACAATCCTCAACATCACTGTCACCTTCACAGCGTACAAGGAAGTCGTCATAATTGTCAGACTCGCCTTCTTCATCTTCGCAAGAGAAATTAGCATATTCCTCCTTGTCTGCATCTCCTTCCGTGTGCTGCCACTCCATGTTGCCCTCCACTTGGCTTTCTTGACCATAAACTGCACATCCCCATGGCTGATTCATACTTTGTTGGGTGTCCAGAACATGGCCTGACTGCAAATCCATAAAGAACTCCAACCTGCACAATTGTATAACAAAGTTTCAGTTTCTACTAATTGAACCATTCGTGAAGCCACACAGCAACAACTCGAAAAATAAACAAATAATGCGTACATATAAGCTACAATTCATGTGCATCCTGAAATTAAATATCTCCTCCAATCTGCATGATTTCTCTCATCACATTACACAATCATGTAAGAATTCTTGCAACTGACAACACCACATCACAAAATAAGGAAATTAATTGCACTTATACGTGGATCAGAACCCAAAATTAGGGGAGGGAGGGAGGGGGCAACCTAGGGTTCTTCCGCCTTGGGTAAACCCTAGCAAACAATATCTAATAGACGTAAAATTCATAAATTGCAGAGAAAATACCCGTTGAACGAGACGAGGCCGTCGTAATCTGTCGTCCTCAATGCCGGCGTGCAGCCGCTACTGTCGACTCCTTCATCTCCGGGCGGCACCTGCCCCGCCGCGCCCTCCACTGCCGCCGCCGGCCATCCACTGCCGCCGCCGCCGCCTCTGTCGCCAGCGCCGGCGCGAGCGCCGCCGCCGCCGCCGGCTCTCATCTCGCCCCTGTCCGCTGAGCTCCCGCGCCCGCTCGAGTGGGGAAGAACGACTCACGACTCGTTCTGTTCTCCCCTGATGTTTGACTCGTTCTTCTCTCGTAGGGACAAGTCCGTGATGTATTGGTTTTTTTTCTTGACCGGATGTATTTTGCTGGAGGTATACGGTACAAAGTACTCGGCCCACATGTCAGGTAGCTGTTAAGGCCCAAAACCAACTATTTGGGCTAGCTGCAACGGATTAGCCAAAAAATTGGGGTGAGCTGCAAAAGAGATTTGATTTCTGTGTTCTGTGCAACTTTTGCACCAAACCTTGGTGTTATGTGCAATTTTCTCTACCGGAATGAGGTAACGCTACAATTACAACCAATGGCAAATAAGCAATAGAATTCATTTGTGTTTGGTATATAAGAACTGAAGCTTTGTTGGATGGCAATTGAGCCATTGCTAAGTTTGTTAGTGGTATTGAAGCCATTAGTTCTCAAAACTGCATTGAACTCTTTTTCAAACGGCATGCAAGGCGCTATACTTCACATAATCACAAGGATTACTAATCAAAAAAATCCACAAGTGCTAGGTTCAGATTTGTTTGTTCGCCCGCATCTTAGGCGGTCTTTTGTTGTATTCTGTGCTTGTATTTCTAAGCTGGAATCCCCAGCATGTCGTTGTAAGTTGTTGTAACTCTCTTGGCCGGTTGTTGGCTTCGTTAATTCAAAGCCGGGCTCATTTCGAGCCTTCCGTCTAAAAAAAATACACAATGATTACGGACGTGTTCGCTGTGATTAGGCATGTACAATGGTAGGGATGGCGGGTCTTCTCTTACCCCTCCATGTCATATAGAGAAGGCAATAAATATTAGTCATACAATGCGTTATCTCTTATTGTCTTCTATAGCAATTAATGTGAATTAATTAATTTTAGTATAAAATTGTGTTAATAAGGGAGCGCATATGGTACAATGGAGGAAATAGTCCTCCCTTAACTTTTAAGAGATTATTCCTTAGCTAAGAGAAGACAACCCTCTCCTTCTTAATTCTCTCTCCTCCAACTAAGCAAAAATTCGACGTGGCATCTATAAGGCCATCCATAGTGGGGAACGGCTTTGCCGTATCCAAAGTGTTGCCACATCATCACGTAATTGCAAAGAGACAGTAAAATTTCATCCGGCCGTTTCTTACGTCTACTCAGCATTTAATTCGTTTGCTCTATCCCATGGACTGTTCTAGGCACTGATTGGCTAACGGTGCTTGCTTATGCTGGTTGAGAAATGTTTTTTATTCATTTGCCTTGGACTAAGTGACAAGAGCCGTAGCTATGCCAAGAATTGGCTCTTCTCTCTTTGTGCATTAAATAGGTTTACACATAAGCAAACATCCTACTCCCTCCGTCCTTTAAAGAGTGTACTTCCAACTTTCTTGGAAAGTCAAACTTTTTAATGTTTGACCGTATTTATACAAAAATCTACCAACATTTATGTCTTCAAATTGGTAGCATTAGATTCATGGTAAAATATATTTTCATCATATATCTATTGGGTTTCACAAAAACTAATATATTTTTGTAAAAACTTGGTCAAACTTTGAAATAGTTTGAACCTCCAAAAAAGTTGAAAGTACACTCTTTCAAGGACGGAGGCAGTACGTGAATGAATAAGAAACGATCCAGGTTGGAGCGTTACGGACGGCCTAAGAGAATAGAAGGCTGATGTTACCCCCAGGGCCGGCCCTGGAGGGGGTCTAGAGGGGCAGCTGTCCCGGGTCCAAGAATTTTGAGGGCCCATTAAATATATGTATACAGTATATGACATATATGTAGAAAAAAATACAACCTTTGATTAGAAAAAAGTGTACTAATTTGTACTACAGTTTCTTCTTATCACGTTGTATTCTCTTGACAATTTTTCCGGATCGAAGGGAGTAGCCTATTCTGTGGACCGTGGCTGACTCTGAATTAGTAAGGATCGATTGGGCCTTTTGTCTCCGCTCCGCTCGAGTCGGCAGTTGATCGAACATGCCAGTTAATTAGTGTTCGAGACATCAAGTTAGTGTACGTACTAGTCAATGACACCAATCGCTCGATTAAGTAGCTTTAATAGCTTTTCGTTAGATGCTCGTTCGATCAAAACGAAAACAAGGAGATCTCAGTCGCCATGCTCGACTCTGGTCTCTCTATCATCTCGCCCGTTGCACGCCCGCACCCATGTCTTAGCGTATCTCGATTGACAATTGGTTCCCGTATTTTTTATTTCGAGAGTCGCGCCGCGCCGCCGTACCAGTTAAACTGATCGATCGATCTTCTCTAATTTTTCAGTATATTTAGTTTATGTTATGCCCCAATTTTGATTACCATTATTTGCGGCGTTATTATGAAGAATTTATCTGATGCTGCAAAAAGGAAAAGGAAAAAGGATGAAAAAAATTGATAGATTTATAGAGAGGATCCATTCAAAAAAAATTGTAGAATAATACAACCTTTAAAAAATCCAGACGAGTTGGCGCTAGTTCTTATGGAGAAGCAAAGTAATGTTAATCTAAAAAACGTGATCAATACAAAAGAGAAGGTAGACATGAACGCGAATGATAACAATGTGAGTGATCATGAGCACATATTTAACAACGTCTCTCGTTTGATTTCTATTTCGCTACCATATATATCTTTACATATTTGTACTAAGGGGTCCAAAATTTTAGTTTTGTCCCGGATCCTCGAAATCTCAGGATCGGCCCTGGTTACCCCATTGTATATGACCGGCGAGCTGTTCTCGTCCCTATTCTTCTCTTCATTTAATGATGGTTGGATTCCAATGGCATCACTTCAGTTCCCCGCACACCCTCATTTAATTCTGGGTAGATTCTAATGGACCATCAATCTCCCCTCTCCCTCCTCGTCTATTGCGCCCGCCGCTTCGGTTTGCCGCTAACCCTCCCTATTTAATCCCCGCCAAGGGCAGAGACCACAAGCCAAGAGGGCCGTGAAGTGAAGCTGGAGCAGTTTGCCGCGAGCTCATCGTGCGCTCGATGACAGCCTTAATGGACGCAGAGCTGCGCGGGCGCTTCGCCGCCGCGCGGGAGTCGCTCCTGGCCGCCGAACCAAGTGCGGCGGGTGAGCCCACAACGGACGGGGATGCCGCCACGGTCATTGAGGCGGTAGTTGAGAGCTGCCAGACTCTGGAGCTCCTTGTCGCGAAGGAGGCGGAGTCATCGTCGAAGAAAAGGAAGCAGTGGGCGGAGATAAAGGACGATGCGCACCGCGTCCATGCTCAGGTGAAGGAAATCGTCACCGTCTTTTGGAAGAACAAGGCGGAGGAGAAGTCGATGGAGCTGGAGGAGGCCGCGGCGAGGATTGGCCAGCTGGAGTCAGAGGTGCAGGCAAGCAAGATGAGGCTCGTGGAGGCAGAGGCGGCGTTTGAGGCTGAGAAGGCCAAGATGCAGCTGGAGCTGGATGGAGTGCGGAGGACCGTGGACGATCAGGGGCGGAGCCCAATAGGCCCACCCTGATGCACAGGAATACGGGTCCAATAAGAAATTTAGGAGTGCTTACCATCTGAAATGGGAATATGCATCAGGTTGGGCCGGACATTGTGCATCATGGTGGGCTGAAAGTTGGGCATCAAGCACGCTGGGAGCTGGCCGCACGTGAGCCTGCCCTTGCATCGTAGTCGTACGCACGCGCTTGAGTCCTGCTGTGGTTCCCTCTCGATCTAATCTCGCACATAGCAGCTACACAGGCAGCAGAGAAAAGCGCGTCGGCGCTTTCAAAAAAAAAAGCGCGTCGGCTTGCGTCGCACGCACGCAGGGCGATCGTACTCCTTCGTTTTGATCAACGACCACCGCCCGGTTTCTATTGATTAAATTCCTCCCGCTGGTAAATCCCTATTCTTCTTTATTTCGTTGCCGCTGATCGATGTATTCAGTCCCACCGGTAAATCCCCAATTTTTATAGATTCAATTCCTCCCACTGATCGATCTAAGGGATTAATTTAGTAGTATTAATTTTGAGATTGATAAGTTTGGCTAAGCTATATCCTCAAGAGAACTGAGGGATCCTGATAAGAATCTACTTTGAAAATGCAATATAGTAGCCTTTTGATTTATATTTTTACTACTACCTCGGTTTCTAAATTTAAATTGTTTTAGTTTTTTTTAGATTTTTCTAGATTTGAATGTATCTAGACATGTTTTAATGTGTTGTTCCGTATGTAGTTTAAATGATAATGTCAAAAACATTTTATATTTAGTAACGGAGGTAGTAGTTCTCTGATATTTATATGTTTTCTCCTATTATACCATATTATCTATATTACAAGTTACAAACTAGAGTTTATCTTTATATGGTGGTTTTAAAAAAAATTACGTCATTGTAAAGCAGTGCATCAGGGTGACTCGAGCTCCAGCTCCGCCCCTGTGGACGATAACAAAGCCGGGAAGAAAGCTGTCGTGGCCATTGTACAACAGAAAGAAGCTGGGCTATAAGAAATCACTCCCCCTTCATCGCTCACACCCGCGAATTGGGGAAAAGTCCATTTTACACCTTGAAATTTAAGAGGTTTTAGAAGACTTCCAAAACTCAAATTTGTCCAGTGGCTCTATATAAAGAAGAGGAGAGATGATCCCAAATCGCCGATATCAACTCCATTTTCATAGGCATTCCCTAAACATCGTCATAACCATAGTAGTTTCGTTGTAACACTATTCTAAGTTACCCCTACTATGACATGCCTTAATACTTCATAAAAACTTCAAAAAAATTACCTTCAAATGGCTTTATCTGAATTAAAGGATAAAACAGAAAAATAATTTAATGAAATTTGCTAGTCTTATATTTAAAATTTAAAAACGTCACGAAATATTAAGGTACTTGTAGTTCCTCCGTTCGGAGTTATAGGGTTGGAGAGCCAATTTGGCAATAACAAGACGCGTCTTAAATACTCCTCAAAATTGTATACTCTTTGAATTTTAAAAAATATGTGAAGACACTCAATGAATTTTAAAATATGTATACTCTTACTTCATATAGGAAGTTTAAGAGGAACAAACATACAAAACGATAATATTTTCTGGTGTTAAAAACTGTGTTGAACTATTTTTCAAAAGACGTGCAAGGCGCTATACTTCGAGGAAATATCCAGTGATACGAGCGCTTAGGTGATACGGTGCTCACGTTTCGAAAAAACGTATTTTAAAAGTTTCACAAAATTCTACCAAAAAATGTGTGGGTTGACATGATATGTTTCTACTACCTCCAAAAATTTCAGCCACAAATTCGAAATGAGCATTGAGAAACAAAAAAGACAAATCTGCTATGAATAGTGTCATTTTTCTGCTTTTGTCTTTAGTGACACCAGTGACACTATTCATAGCAGATTTGTCTTTTTTGTTTCTCAATGCTCATTTTGAATTTGTAGCTGAAATTTTTGGAGGTAGTAGAAACATATCATGTCAACCCACACATTTTTTGGTAGAATTTTTTGAAACTTTTAAAATACGTTTTTTCGAAACGTGAGCACCGTATCACCTAAGCGCTCGTATCACTGGATATTTTCTCGCTATACTTCACATAATCACAAGGATTACTAATAAAAAAATCCACCTTTTTTTTTCCTGCATGTTGGGTACAAGAGATTTTTTTTGCATTGTGTTGTTCTCCTATGTATGTGTGCTACTAGTCCACAGCCAGAACTAGGGATGGCAATGGGTACCTTGTACCCGTGTACCCTACGGGTAAAAACCTCATTAGGGTAAGGGTTTGGTACTAAAAAATACCCATGGATATATAAATAGGAAAATCTTGTGCCCATCGGGCAGAGCGGGTACGGACATGGGATTGCATAACCCATACCCATGTGCCCTTGTACCCGTATAAATTCTGTCGAGTGGGGCTTAGTTTAATTAAACCTAACCCAATTGCTGGATTGCTCGAGTTTATTTTGGTTGAACTCGTTATAGTATCAAAACTTTATTGTAATACTTATTTTATGGCCTTGTATATGGTTAAATTATTTCTATATATTTTTTGTGAGTTTATGAATTTAATAGTGTAGACTATGTGTTGTTGTTTATGATTATGTATGGTCACATTATCTTAGCTTTTTTCGCTCAATTGATACGTGTTGCAAATGCAGGTATTTTTTACCCGCGGGTATTCCTTTACCCTGTCGGGTGAAGGGTATGGGAAAAATTTGTACCCCCTTACGGGTATGGGTACGGGTGATGGGCGAGCTCGGGGGGCACGGGTAAGGGTATGGGATGGCTCCACCCGCACCCATACCCCGCGGGTGCCATCCCTAGCCAGAACTAGTCGATTGACTACCTAGTTAGATAGTAATTTCGCTGGAGACTAGCTGATCATTTGTCCTAAACAAATTTTTCAGCCACTAATGGCTTGTAAGAAAACTTTCAACCAGATCTGCCTCCCCCCGAAAAATAGCACTTAGAATGACGATTTTAACATCCCAAACATAATCGAAAATGGCTAAATCATTTGAATTAAGCCAACTTGGATATCGTATCTAAATTTCACTAGCTCCGATAATGCCAAAAAGACCGAAACAAATTGCGTATTTTGGGTATGATGAGAATCTTAGAGTCTGAAAATGCACAAGCGCCAATGCAAATGGAGTGCTTCAAATGACTTTGCCTTTTTTTACTCGGTATCTCCAAACGTAATGACCTATCTACATGTTTAAATAAACCATTGTGAATATACATTTAAAAGAGGGGTCAAATTAGGTTGAAATTTTTCTAAGAAACCATTAATGGCTGAAAGTTTGCTAAAGGATCATTTAGTAAACATAGCACATGATATTTCAGCCCGCCTGTTGTTCATGTTATACTCGCCGGAAGGTACCCTGCCCATCAGGGCGTGCGAGCTGCTGCCCATCCCAGCTACGTGTGTACATGAGCAAACCCATGGTCCAGGCATGCCAATATGATTATTTTTCTCTTGTATGAGTTGATGGCTTGATGTAATCCTACTTTGATGAAATGTGTAAGGCCTTGTTTGCTTCTAAGGTTTTTGTGGGGATTGGTGGGATTACCTTGGTCAAACTCTAAATCCCTATATTCGCAAAAGGCCGTTTCTTTTTAGTGTATTTGATCGGTTTATCTCCACTTTTCCCTAGAATTTTCCAAACACTCTAGTGTATTTTCTTCTATGTCCAAAACACTACCCCTCCCTAGTGGCTAAAAAATTACTGGGGATTTGGTGGGATTGGGTGAAGCTTGGGGTTTCACCCAATCCCTGTGGGGTTATCCCCATTAATTCCCACAAAAACCTTAGAAACAAACAGGGCCTAAAGAGTTTTTTGTCGTGTTCCGGTGGTTTGATCTTCACTCGGGGAAATCTTTCATCAATTTTGTGGAATTTTCCATATAATTAATGTTATTAAAGTTTTGATTGTGGTTATTAGTTGCTGAACAACATCAGACCAATATTAGGTCTCCGTCCAGTTGTCTTTACTTTTGGGAATCTTTTTACATGTTACATTCTACAGCAGCAGGTTCAAAAGTAGTCCATGGATGATCACACATTTTTATTAGATTATTTGGATCTCGATTTGGCATGATATTACTCAAGGAAACGATGTGCAATATGATAAACAAGTAAGCAACTTAGAGCATCTCAAAATTGGACTGTCCACTTCTCCCCTATACGATTCGGGCAGAAAGCCTGACATGGTCCGGACAGAAAGACCCCACCCAATCCAACCCCCCATACCTATCCCAATCGTCCGGGAACCCTCATACTATGTGGATATGAGATTTGTTGTCGTTTGTGTTGTAGTTCTCTCTTCTTTGAAAACTTGTAATGTCTCATGCTACACATCTTTGTGGGCGAGGGGGGGGGTCTGGTTCCTAACAATTCCCCCTGATGACCTGATATTATCATATATGCATCTATTTTGTTTTCAATAAAATATGGAGCTGGGAGCGATCCCAGATATTTTTAGAAAAAAGTGCATATGTTCTTCTAAGATTTAGTTTCAAATAGGGCAACGTTAGGCGTCCTCCACGCGCCAATCCTTCGGGTCGACAATCGTTTGATTGATCTGTTTGATCGTATCAAACTCATGTCGCTTTCCTTCCTCCCTTTTCCATGTGGATGGACACATTTTGCACCGCATGATTCATCTCCCCCTTCTTTCTCTCCTCCCTTTGCAGGAGCGCACTCGAGCACAAAAAGTCCATAATTGTCACCGCAAATGAAGAACCTTGCAACATCATGCACACGACACTTACATTGGCGCCAATCTCCTTCGCAACACCACAACCTTATTTTGCAGCTCCGTTGCTCATCGCATCGCCGTCCACCGCTCATGGCACGACGGACCTCCCTTTGCAGCTCCACCGTCCACCTCTCGAAGTATCTCAACCCATCCTTGGTAGCCCCACCTCCCACCTCGCGAAGCATCTCAACCCATCCTTTGTAGCTCCACCACACACCGCTCGTAGCCAGACGACTCTTCCTTCGCAGCTTTCCCGCCCGCTCATAGCCCATTGACCCTTCTTTTGCAACTTCACTTCTCATCACTCGCAAAAATAGCATAACCATAACTTGAAAGGTACGAAGAGGTAGTCATGGCTATGTGTGAGAGGCGCGCATGAGAGAAACACGAGGAAGAAAAAAATAGGAGAAAACCTATGAAGCAAAAGGAACGAGGAATAGATAAGGTTGGATTAGATGTGGGCCCTCCCCTTCGCTGCCTCCTTTTTGTCCGTACGGGAAGGACACGAGACGTGCTCAGAAAGTGGAGGACATGAGATGTTAATCATTTGGTGAATAAATGTGTTTTTCCTTCATATAATACAACATGGCCTTAAACCTTTTCACAAAAATTAAGAATGGTGATGAAAAGTGTGAGTAACTAGGTAAGGCGACTGTTTTTAGTTCATATAAGGTGATTGATGATTTTTTCTTAGGTCTAACATCTAAATTATATGAAATAAATAAAATTACAAAATACACATCCTGACTTATAACAGTTATTCCCACAATTACAAAAAGTACATGGAGAATACTTAGAAAGACATCAAAGTCAACTACCAAGACCTCCTATATCTGCATGTGCCAAAATCTTGTTTGGTCGCCGCTCCATCACCGGAGGAGAGACTAAATGTTGACACAACGGTACTGAGTAGGCCACACAGACTTATAGGGAGATATTACTCGTAGAAATCGATACAATAGCCACCCGCCACGTACAACGGGATCTGGTGGAGAAATTGAATCGATGGGATGCACCTCGATCTGTGTTGAAGATTGGGATAGACTCACCGGTGGGATCTGACGGCTCAGACCGCATACACATACACACAAAACGAACACGTTGGTGACAAGATCAACATGCCGACAACAAGGCCAACACCACACAAAACAGGATCATAACCCCCATGATAGAGACCCACTGACTCCTCGACACCGTCAACCACCCCGCCGAGATGGGTAGAAGCGGGTATCATTATTCAACTTGTGCGGAAAGTATGCCCTCATGGAATGAGCATATACAAAAAAAAAACGGTTTTGCTAATTCTAAGTCGACTGAGAATTAACTAAATCTCAGTCGCCTCCTTACCCGTTAGATTTTATGTCATGATCCGTACTACTCTGGGAGTTGCACATGGTTTACAATTGTGTGCAACTGACTGAGATTTAGTTAATTCTCAGTCGCCTCCATAACCGTTAGATTTGTGTTGTGATTCGTGTTAGTCTGTGAGTTGCACATGGTTTGCAAATGTGTGCAACTGACTGAGATTTAACTAAATCTAAGTCGACTGAGAATTAGACACTCCCAAAAAAAACACAATCCACGGGCCTGACTCTTCTTCCCTGGCCTTAGTCGCAGTAAACTAGCCCGTACGGCCCATACGCCCGCAAACCGCGAAAACCCCGGAAACGAAATTACGTTCTCGAAATTTCCCTCTCGATTTCCCCAACCAAAAGAATTAAAAAACCAACGAAACAAAATCCCCTCTCGTCCTCCTCCCCCATTCCGTTTCCATCCCACAGCACACACCGACGAACACACTCCCGTTTCCCCCGAAATTCAAATCCACGAACCCTAACCCCTCTCCCCACCTCCGATCCGAGCCCCTCCCTCATGCCCCCACCCGGCGGCGAGGACGATGGCGGCGGGCGCCTCTTCGCCGGCGTCCGCTTCGCGCTCGTCGGCTTCGACCCCGTCTCCGAGTCCCAGGTGCGCCCGCCTCCCTCTCCCCCTCGCTCGCGCGTCGACGCGGTTCACGCCCATCCGTTTGAATCATTTCGATTCCGTGCTGGCTTCGCTCCGTCTCACCGGGTGAGAGCTCTGCGTTTGGTAGTACCGGTTGGAGATGGTGCGGCGCGGCGGCGCCGACGCCGGCGGGCACGGCGAGCCGGGGTGCACCCACGTGATCGTCTCCGGCCTCGTCTACGTGAGTCTGATCCCTGGTTTACACGTCCCCTGCTCTTCCGGTGGTTTCGTTGGGGACAGTTGTCGTTCAGTGGTGTTTATGGTTGAACTGAAATGTATGTAGGATGATCTAGTCTGCGTGGCGGCGCGGGAAGCTGGGAAGAAGGTGGTAACTGATCTGTGGGTGGACAATATCTTGGATACCGGGGTGATGGCTGATGCCGATCGGGTCAGTTCCGTCTATCGTGCTTGCATCTGTACCGCTGTTAACCTTCTGATTCATGTGTTTTTATTGTTGGTAGTATACTACTGTCAGATATGTGTTCTGAACAAGCCCCGCAAATCACTGTTGTTATGACAATTTAGTTAGTTTCCTGTGACACTATCTTATTTCGGCTGACTAGTTTGGTGATTTGAAGCTGCATGGTTTGGATTTGATAGGTACTATATAGGCCAGTGAGAGATTTCAATGGCATACCGGGTAGTCAGTCGCTTAACATTTGCCTGACAGGGTACCAAAAGGATGGGCGTGAAGACATAATGGTAATACTGCCGCCTTTTATCTTTTTATTATCTTCAAGCTTAGAGGCCTATGATTGTTGCGGCCGTAAATACTGAGTATCTGGTCAAAGTTATTTTGTTATTGATCAGAACATCAGGTCAATTATGATTTCCTTCAGTTTATGGACCGGTGATATTTGGTGGTCACTTTTTGTCCCACCTGTTTTGATAGCTTGTGGCTATCTCTTTGGTTCTAGCACATTGTTTCGTGCCGAGTTTGTGACTAATTATACACTTATATGGTTAATACCGTTGAATCAGTTCAGTGAAACCAAGCATGTTTGAAATCAACCTTTCTTCTGAATAACCATGACTCAGAATACTATAGAAATAGATCACATGTAGCAGTTCCTTGACACATTTTCATCTCTTTCCTTCTAGGATCTTGATAGTTTTTCTCACTTGTGTTTGAATGCTTCATTTTAATTTTGGAGTTCTCATCACTAATTTTCCGGTCATTCATTTTACTATTGAAAATAGAAAATGGTGAGCTTAATGGGAGCACAGTTTTCCAAGCCTTTGAAAGCAGATACGGTCACCCATCTCATTTGCTATAAATTTGAAGGTATGGTGTTTGCTTCTGTGCTGCTTACACTCAACTTGTGTTACAATTAGTGTTCACTTGCGGCCTTTCTCCTCCCTGTTTCTACCAGGTGAGAAGTATGAACTTGCTAAAATGGTGAATATCAATCTTGTTAATCACCAGTGGCTGGAAGATTGGTACGTGTATTTATTAACCAGTCTTGTAAATAATCGTCATACCATGTCATGGTTCTTTCTGCTGAAACGCCAGACATGTTTTTTACTGCAGCTTAAAGGCTTGGGAAATTCTTCCAGTTGATAATTATAGAAAAAGGTGAGTGTGCCAGCAAATCACCTCGCATTTCTCCATTGTTGTTTTCCCCCCCTTTAGGTTTAGCCACTGGCCTTATACATTCCAATCTCTCACCTCTACTGTACTTTATGATGTCTGGTTAACTTTTTCACAACAATATGTCAATATATGTGATGCACTTTTAGTAGGGTACTAACTCTAGTTGCCTGGTCATTTATTTATTCAGCGGTTGGGAACAAGAAATGATGGAGGCGCAAGTTGAGGACTCCGAAGATGAAGCAGAAGATGCTGGCAGAGGCTTATCTCATAGTAGAGGCATTGCCAGAAGCGTCCCTGTTAGAGAGATCAGAATGGGAACTCATGTTGATCCTGATGTCCACGCCCCCATTAGTGATCCTACTGTCTCTCTTGGCAATGCCGTGGTTGCTGCAGGAAGACACTTGGACACTCCGAAACAGGTTAGCCAAGCAGAAGATGTATGCAAAAGATCCCCTGATGTCAGAGCTGACATACAGAGCATAAATAACACAAATGGTGTGACAAATTCTTCTGACCCCGAGGCACGCAAGTCAGTCCATCCTCCTAATAACCCCAGTAGCAATGAAAAGGCTCCTGGAGATCACATCACCAGAGATGAAGTAGAAAATGGTGATAAAAGGCCAGCTGACACTAGAGCAACTGCGCTTTCTATGCTCAACACAAATGGGGCCACAGATTGTGCTGATCATCTTTTACATCAACCAACTGTGATACCTCCTATTCCAGTGGCCGACACAGACTACATTGATGGAAAATATTTGGATAATTCCAATCAGTTCATTGTCAACAATGTTCATTTGCCAACACCGTCTGCAGAAAATCTCTTGGAGAAACCTTTGCACTCATCAGATATGAGTGGAAAAATGGATCATAAGGATAATGGACTTGTAGCTGATCTTGTTGCCAAAGTTGGTCAGTCAAATGCAGAAGGACATCTAACCTTGTTTAAGGCTAATTCAATATCATCAGGCATTTCTGCAGCAAAGAATTCTCCAGTTGTAGGCTACTCCAGAAGGCGTTCTGGGAAGTCAGTGTCACCGGGAACTAGTTTAAGTTCAGCTCACCAAACTGCATCTCCCCAAACTTTTGAGAGAAATACACCAAATATTGAGTTTGCTATATCTCCATCAACAAAGGGCAACCATAAAATTAGCGACCTTGCTGATGCCAAAACCCTGAGAGATGAAGCAATAACACGTGTGGATAGATCAGACTGTGTACTTGCACCAAAAAATTCCCCAGTCGTAGGCTACTCCAGAAGGCATTCTCGGAAGTCAGTGTCACCGGGAACTATTTTAAGTTCAGCTCACCGAACTGCATCTCCCCAAAGTTTTGAGAGAAATACATCAAATGTTGAGTTCAGTATATCTCCATCAATGAAGAGCAACCATAAAACTAGTGACCTTGCTGATACCAAAAGCCTGAGAGACAAAGCAATAACACATGTGGATGGATCAGACTGTGTACTTGCTCACACAAAGAGTGGGCTTTCTTCAGCCAATGCAACACCGCTAAATGGAGGCACAGACTCAGCTAATGGAACTGCAAATAGTCCTCTCTCAAGCAGGGATATTGCATCTGAAGCAGCAACAGTTTCTGATCTGGGGAAAAATTCCACCGGATCTCAACCCATTGAAGCTAATGGTAATGTAAACAGTGATGATGTTATAGTGAGGCAAAAGTCTGGCTCTTCTAAAAAGAAGCCATTGAGCTACAGGAGGACTTTGAAGCTTGCAAAGTCTTCTGAAGTAGAAAAACTTCCTGAAACTTTTGCTAATGAGACGATAGCAGAGTCGCTAGCTAAAGCAAAGGAACTGGCACAACATGAAGCGGCAGCAGAGAAGGCATGTGCTACAAACCCTTCTATTGACTCTGAATCTGAAAAGGCAAGGTCAAGTTTCTCTCGTAACGTGCCACAGATTAATAGCATTGAAGTGGTAGCTACAGACTCACAACATGACAAGGAGGCTTCTCATGCAACCATGGAAGCAGGTGCTAAAAAAGTATCGACTTCTAGAGTGAAGAACACTGGTGCTAAGAGGTCTCGGAATGCTGCCAATGGAGCACAATCTTCATTTGCACGTCGTAAAAGTGAGATTGCAACATCTAAGTCCAAGCAGCTTGTTGGTGCAGTTGTTTCCCATGAAAATGTAGAAGCAGAACCTGGAAAAGATTGCACCAGTCCGAATGCAGCTGAATGTACATCCTTTCCTGAAGAAATCCTGAGCAGTAGAGCAAGGAATGTTACCACTAGCTCTCTAAATGCCAACAGTGAGATGAATGATGTGCCAGGGGCTTCAAAGATGGAGTTTGCTAATGTGATTTCCCAAGGAAATATGAGCAAAAACCCTAGGAAGCTTTCAAGCAGTGCAAGTGATAATGACTATCAAAGAGGTTCATCTGAGAAGGTGCCAAATCCCATAGTAAAGAGTGCTGTTGCAAACGTGTCTCAGCCTGCTGACATCAAGATGGCTGGTGCACCGACCACTGATAAAGCTGAAACAGTATATTCGAAGTCGAGTTTTAGTGAGGCAGTTCCTCAAGCCTACACTGAAAAACTTTCAAGCAGTGCAAGTGCAGAAAACCGTGAAATACGTGCCCCTGGTAGAGTACCAAACAACAGAGTGCGCAAAGGAGTTGCCAAGAGGAAAGTTTCTGGGGCAGAACATTACGTATCTGGTAGTGAGCCTTCCAACACTGGTGGTGTCTTTCCATCTGAAGCTGAAGTTCTAACAATAAAGTGGGCTGCAGAGAGCTCCACAAATGCTGGAAAGGCAATGGCGGATAAGGATCTCCAGAGTGCGAATGACGATGGTATGACAAATGAAGCTGGATCATTTTGCAAAAATCCCTTTGAAGACAGATCGAAAGATACACAAAACATTAACCCAAGGAGCAGCAAAAAGAAAAAGGTTGTAGATGCAATGGATGGTTCTATCGACCATAACAAGGAGAATATACCAGTCAATGCAAATCTCACTCCTAAATCAAAGTATGGAAATAAATGTGTGAGCTCTAAATGTATCAAAAAATCAGTACAAAATGGCAAAGGTGTGCTTTGTGACCGCAGTATGAGAGAAGGAAATGATTGTGGAACCTTGTCCTTGTTGGAGCCAGCATGGTTCATTTTAAGTGGACATCGCCTACTGAGAAAGGATTATATGTCGATACTTAGACGGCTGAAGGGAAGAGTATGCAGGGGCTCACATCACTGGTCTTTTCAAGCGACACATTTTATTGCACCTGAGCTCCGCAGAACCGAGAAGTTCTTTGCAGCAGCTGCAGCTGGCAGGTACATCTTTTACCATATGCACCTTTTTAAGTGGCTCCATGTTTGATTGTTTATACTTTGTTCTGAATGTTAGTTACTTATCAGAACTGAAAAAGAAAACATTTACATACAATTCATTTTCCCCTTTTTCTATTTCATGGTATCTGAATGTTAATTGCTTTTCTGAAAGCTCAGGTGGATACTCAAGTCTGAGTACTTGAGTGCTTGCAATGAGGCTGGCAAGTTTGTAGAGGAAGAACCATTTGAGTGGCATGGGGATGGCCTTAACAACGGTGACACCATAAGTTTGGATGCTCCAAGAAAATGGCGCCACCTAAGGCAGCGTACTGGCCATGGCGCCTTCCATGGGATGAACATCATCATATATGGAGAGTGCATTTCTCCATCACTGGTAAGAAGACTATTTGGACCTGCACTTCTATATCTGATGCTGCAGTTCTATATACTCACCGATGCTTCCCCTTTCATTTTCTCAACAGGACACACTGAAGCGTACGGTGAGGGCTGGTGATGGCACCATCCTGGCAACCTCCCCGCCTTACACCCGGTTACTGAAACACGATGTGAGTTTCGCCGTCGTATCTGCGGACATGGCGAGCACAGACACATGGGTTCAGGAGTTCATGCGGCACGACATCCCCTGCGTCAGCGCGGACTACCTGGTGGAGTACGTCTGCAAGCCCGGCCACCCTCTGAGCAAGCACGTCCTCTTCAACATGCAAGACCTGGCGGACAAGTCCCTGCAGAAGCTACAGAGCTCTTGGCGGCAAGACGAACTCGGCGCCGGCACCGGAGAGGAGGAAACCGAGGGAGGCGACTCCGACCCGAGCTGCTGTTCCGCCTGCGGGTCGAGCAACCGGGAAGGGGCTCCCATGTTGATATGCAGCAGTAGCCAGGGCGGGGATCGGGCTGGCTGCGGCGCCGGGATGCACGTCGGTTGCTGGAACCCGAGCCCCGAAGTGGCTGCACCACCAGACGGTGACTGGCTGTGCCCCAAGTGCGACGACGGGGAAGGGGGGAAACCCGCGAAGAAGAAGGCCAAGAAAGGTGCCAGGTCAGGGAAGCCCAAGCGCAGATGAATTCTCGTGGCTCAGATGGTGCTGTGTTAATAACATTATAGCAACAAATAGCTGCTCGTGCTCGGCATCTCTGAGTTATACCACTGTTTCTCGTCATGCATGTAGGGTGTCAGCCTTCCAACTATTATCCATTCAGCTCTCTACTTGGTTGTGTGGATTAGTGGTTTCACAGGGTAAAGAGTGTAGTATGATTAAACTGCAATACCTCAATCTGTATATAGTTTCGTCTGAATGTTACAAGAAGAACTGCATCTTGTGATTGTTTTTTCACCATCTCTTTTCAAGACGGGAAGCCGTTGGTATGTGTAACTTTCAGACACGATACCGCACATCCAAAACGACAAAACGAACGTGCCAAGTAGTAGTAAGATGGAATACTCTGAAAACCAAACGGAAGAATCGGATCTGATCTGGCCGTGCGCACGCACCAGCTTGGCGTGGAGGCAAGGAAGCAACATTCATCAGAGTAAGCATAACGCCTTTGCACTGCACATGTGAGCTAATTTTGTGATAAAGCATGGATGCGTTTGATTTAATCTAAAGCGATTGTATAAAGCAGGCCGCCACAGGCTTTGCGGCAAGGATCCGAAAAATGACGTGCTTTGCCGCTGGCTATACTCACCAGATCAGCTTAAAGCGCACTGGATTACAGATGATTGGTCCGAAGAAAATAAAAGGCCACTCCATCCTTCCATGTGCTGCTATGCGTAAGATCCTTTTCTTCCACCTGTAGTATTACGTCAAGTACTGAAGTAGTACACTCGGCATCTCATTCTCTGAATCCTGCACGTTTAAAGTGGTGGTGGTGAAGAACCTTTGTTAAAAAAAAAAACTGAAGATGAGGAAATATTATTCACGGACTAACGAGCGTGTAATCGTTGTAGGTAGTGACTAGGCGTGATGATGTTTAACTTGAGAAAATCACATCACCCTCACCTCACGTGCGCCAAAGTTATAAGACAATGGCTGCAGGCTACTCAGCCGCTTTTGTGGTGAAGGAGCCTGCGGCTTACCGTACGGTACCCGTACTGCTTCTCGAGGGAACAACAATAAAAAACGTGTGGTTAGAAGCTGCACACTGTAAAAGAGAAAATAATGTTACTCCATAACATTAATTCTCTTTTACAGTTCTGAGTCTGTTTTGAACTAGAAGCTGCACACTGTAAAAGAGAAAATAATGTTACTCCATATCTAGTTCCAATATAAGCGTGCGCAAATAAGACGAGTTAAACTTCTGAGTCTGTTTTGAAAAAAAAAGAAATTTTATTTACAAACCCTCTTTGTTGATGGTAGGCGACTATTTTGAAGGCATCCGCGACATACTGAGGTCATATATGGTCATCCTGTTATGACCAACTTATCCACCACGAATGACGAGTCAAGAGAAAAGTTTACACATGACTCATGATGAATCTTTCGTGCCTTCGTAACGTTAGGGACTTTGGATGAATAGTTTGTAAAAAAAAAATTGCCACATAGGCCAATTTAGAAGAATATTCTCCATTTAGAGTTGATGAACTCAAGGAGTTGTGCCAACTTGGAAAGACGATCAAGCAAGTTTATCCAGTTAATTGTTATCTTGTTATTATGTTGTGCTAGTTTTTTATGTACTATTTTTTCCTTTTGAAGTTATGATTTTATATTTCCTCGTGGATTTATCGCCAAAGGATAAATCTAGGTTCTTGCGCACCCATTTTGAAATCTTAATTAGCAGAAAAAAGTATATATATGTATGTGATTTAAAAATCTTAAATATAGGTTAGATATGTATTGTGTTGAATTGTGAAAATAGCTTACCTGTGTAACTTTCCGTAACATAATGCGACAATTTCATAAATTTTATGAAAGTAAGAAAGTGAGAATGCTACATTTATGTTATAGATTTACGCCCTAATAATCTAAGTTGTAGAAGTAGATTCAGTCATCCTGGTATGCCTAGATCCGGAAAATCGTCTTCAGTACAGTACCGACAACGGAGAAGAAAACCGATCCATACCGACTCACGTATGAACGAGGACATTGGTGATCAACAGACTAAAGTGCACTGTGAGAGGCCATTAATTGTTTTGTTAGGTCAGAGCGCCAAGTGGGGGATCCAGTTTACTAAATCTGATTCATTCATACACAAAAAAAGCAGGATCCAGTCCAGAGGGTACTGTGGTTGACATGAGCACGTTCTCTGTCCTGCTTGCCCATTCAGGGTACTGTCGTTGACATGAGGTTGGCTGGCATGCCATCGATCGATCGACCACGTCTCGCGCACCCAACTATATATATACACCTTTCTTTCCAGCTCACACCATACTTCTTGACTGACGTGGCAGGCGTGGGCCCGTCGCTTCGGTTACTTCATCATATGCCGTGCTCATCAAGAACATTCTCCTTCTCCAGCAAGCTTATCGATTGTACTACTGTAGTATACTCCAGTCCAGAGCTATATATAGCTCTCGGATCTGCTGACCGACACACTTGTTGGAGACGCTAGCTAGCCTAGCGTCATGTCCATGTCCTCAAGTGAAGAACGCCGCCGTTGACGTGCGCTCCAGCGAGCTCTGTCTGTCGTCACGTAGGTAACGTAGTGCACCACCACCACGTACGTGCGTGCGCTCATCTCCTTGCGAACCTTGCCGCCTCCACCTGTCCCCAACCTTTATAGTAACTCCTTGCGTGCGCGACCGCCATTCCACCCACTCCGCTGACGTGGTTGCGGCGTGGGCCCAGCGCTTCAGGTTGTTAGACGTGTTCTTCTCCAGCCTGGCTGGCTGGCTTTGCTCGCACGATCGTGCATGCCGCGCTTGCCGACAATACAATTTCCTTCTCCTGCAAGTCTATCGATCGCCAACAAACAAGCTAGCCAGTGTCCCTTGAATGGGAAGCCGGCTTCTCATACAAGCTAGAATCTGTCGGATCCGACCGGCCGGCTGGCTTCATAGAGAGAAGCTAGAAAATATACCTCCGCACATATCTGTTCTAAAGAAACTCCTTAATTTCAGTGAAAAATATACCTCCGCAAAACGCTGCTTATATATATATACCATTGGGCGGCTTCGGAAAAGGTCTCAAGGCCGGTGATGCAAAGTGAACTGGAAAAAAATTACGGCCCTATCGCTCCTGGCGGCGTCGGATCGACATGCGCTCGGCTTGCGGTGGCCAGGACAGGACGGATCCGGATCGGGCTAGCTTGGGTGAGCATCGGGTGTAAACCATGCTCCCACCTCCACATGGATGCCATTACACATCTGCTGGAATTTGTGGGTATTTGGTCAGCTTGTTATAGTGTTCGTGGTGAAATTCAATGTAAATTCACCGAAAACCAAGTCTACTCATCATCCACGTACGGCTTACAAAATGCAATTTGTCGGTCTCTTGAGCTCAGACATTAATTCCATGCTTGGTTAATTTGGACATGTTGGGCTCCGTCTAAATTCAAATTATTTGCTTGGCTTATCTGGCAAGATCTTGTTTCGACGACGGATCGTCTATAAATGTGGGGGCGTGGCCGAATTGTGGCACTTGCAAGCTTTGCAATTAAGAGCCGGAAACGGCGGCTCACCTTCTTTTCGGGTGTCGATTCACGATTCGTGTGCGGAGCCTTATCAATGGATGGCTTGGGTCGTTGCACCACATTGTTCCAAGGTCTTGTAACACATGGGACTCCATCGATCAAAGAGTGGTGGTATGGTGTTTTGGACACTTCCGACACCCAACGAAAGGCTATAAGCTCCCTCATCATGCTCACTTCTTGCAGTATTTGGACCGAACGCAACGCTAGAGCGTTTGCGAGCCCTTCTTCAATCATGGCAAAGATGAAATTCGAGGCAAAAAAATTGGGTGTTAGCCCGGGCGAAACAATTGAGTGTCATTGCACTGGGAGAGTAGTTCCCTTGTTTTGTTGTCTTTTATAGTTGCTAAAAATTTGTGATGCTCCTCTTTCTATATTTTTTTTTTGCCTGCACGACGTACGCATTCATCCGACGACTAACCTGCACTACCGTTCCTGTGTCTCGCGCCACTGACCAAAGTTTAACCATTAATTTCCAGCCTTAATTAAAGACACGCCGTGCAAGTTAGTGCAGAGATCAAGAGCACGACGTCACATTTTCCATTCCCCGTGCAGCAACTGCAGCGTGAGATCTCGATCGAGAGCGAGCCAGCTAAGTTAAATTTCAAATTTGATTCTGGTCTGGTAGTCTTTATGTTGCGCCTGCTAAAGTACAGTACAGGAGCAGCAGTCACGCAACAACTTGATCTTCTTTATAATTCAAGGAAAAGTACTCTGCTACTGCTAGGATGAGTACATGCGAGGTGCAGGGCAAGTGGTACAGATCGATCAGATCCGAATTAGTTGTAATCCGTCCGTCGCAGAGACGGATAGTTGAATTTGAAGCAAAATAATGTCAGAAATAAACTAGTGCTAATCATGATCCGGCAACCTCCTGTCCGGCAGCATCCATGCATGCGCGGCGCCGCCGTCTGGTTTATTCCTCTCGTACTGCTGCTAATACCAGAAACAATTCTCCACTCTGAGCATCGATCGATTAGGTCAGCACGTGAAGGCAGCCATCACCTGCTCCTCAACAAAAGTTGGAGTCATATGCCGAGCATCCATCCATCTATCCCGATCGTAATCGATCAGGCATTCAGGCCGCCTTCCCATGATGATGCGCATGATTGATTAATTAGTCGTTCAAAGTACAGATCATATTCTCCGAGGAATTATCATGTCAACTACTACTAGTAGTTAGAGCATTTCTAACCGATCCCGTAAAAATATCAAATTGTAAAATAACCCCCATTTTGCGGTTTTGAACAATAAACATCCTCACAAAAAAATTAACTTTTTTGAAACCGTATTTTTTTTTCATTTTCCCCTAAATTAAGCCCCGGTTGGAGCTAGTTTTTTAGCTCACCCTAAACCAAAATAGGTTGGCGGGAGTGAACTATCAGCATTAAGCCCCGGTTGGGCTAACTTCCGCCGCACTGTCCCTAATTTTCGGCTGCTTTTCGATCGAGAGGATCCCTCCAACCAATTTCCGTTGAATTTGGGTTAAATCCCGCCGTGTCCGCCTCGTGTTCTCCACGGACAGAGCAACGGGGGGCTGGGGGGCGGCGCACTCATCTTCTGCACCGCTGGAGTAGCGAGGAGTTGGGGCGTCGTGCCTTCTCTTCTCCATGATCGAAGAAGCGAGGAGCGGCTGCGGGCGGGCTATTGCGGCTCGGGCCCCTGGCGGAGCTCCACATATCGCATGCAGGAGGGCAGGAGTGGCGCCAAACTGGGGCAGGTCGACGGGCAGGCGGTACTGGTCTGGGCCGAACGGGCAGGGCTAGCTAGAGCGGGGGGGGCATGCTGGTGAGGAGCAGGAGGGGGTGGAGCGGGCGGGGCGAGGAGGTTCTGCGTGTGCGGCGGGTAGAAGAAGACTAGGAGAGAAAAAATTGCAATTTTGTGTTTGTAGTACGGATTGAGTGTTCGCCACCATAAAAAAAGTATCAAAAACTAATGTTGATATTTGCACATTGTACAAAAAATAAGAAGTTGCGGGGTCGAAAAAGGCAACTTGAAAAATATGGAAATATGGCTAGACTTCTCAATTTTTCAGAGCTCACATTCTTTTAAGGGTTTGTCTATGTCTTAGTTGAATGAGAATTTCTTAAATCTCAATCACCTAGAAAAGTGCAACTGCAGTTTAAAAAAAGTGCAACTCGAACGAGTTGCACATTTCTGCCAGAAAAGTGCAATTGCACATTTCTTCCAGAAAAGTGCAACTCATGCATATTTTTGTGGGTGACTGAGACATAAGAAAAAATCAGGCGCCTGAGAATTTCTTAAATCTAAATCACCTCAGAAAAAGTGCAACTGCAGTTAAAAAAAGTGCAACTAGAACGAATTGCACTTTTCTGGCAAATTGCACATTTCTCCCAGAAAAGTGCAACTCATGCACATTTTTGTGGGTGACTGAGACATAAGAAAAAATCAGGCGCCTGAGGATTAGCAAATCCGTTCTTTTAAATTATGTTATACAAATTTATCAATTAAAAACACATATAAATTACTATGTGTGTTTTTTTCTGATATTTTTTTTTGACAAATGAGTCAAAAATAATTTTGGCACCGGGAGCACCGGTCCCCGAGATCCATAGTCTTTCCGCTAGATATGCTCTTAACAAAGATGCTTTTCTTTTTTTAGATAAAAGGCAATAATGTCCAGCTTTGAATTAACAAAGCACATGGTTTTACTATTTCGACCCCGCAACCAGGAGGAGAACGCCGTGAAGCCAGACACGTCACCGGAGAGGCCTCCTTCGTCAACCCCTGCATGTCGTCGCCGTCATGCCATTCGCCTCCACCTTCAGAGAAGACCCCCTGTCTTCTCGCCCTGGCTCGTAGGGCGTCGTACCGTCAGAAGGCAGAGCCGCTCACCCGAGAGCACGAACGGAGACACTTCGAAGAACAGACGGAAGAACCAGCACAGGCACCACCACGCGCGAGCGACCCACAGCATCGCCGCCGGCACCGACCACGCAACAAGATGCAAGCTGAAGGATGAGAGCACGCAGACCAAATACACGGCAAGGAGATGGCCAGAACCGCCATGGCAGAGCTCAACCGGGACGCAGTCACTACACATTCGCCAGGGAGTTGCCATCGCAGAGGGGAACCCTTTCCCCTCTCGCCCAGGCTCGAGGGCGCCGACCCGCCGACGGGCAGACCACCTGCGAAAGGTGCGCACAGCCACCAAGGGAACATCTACTAGACACCACTGCACCGTAGGAAACGCCGCCACAGGCCGACCACCGGCCATCCGCAGAGCCACCACCTCCCTGCCGCTCAAGACGGCGCCTCCAAGGAGGAGGCGACGTCGGAACGCCGCCGCCGCCCGATCGAAGATCTAGGGTTTTCATCCGAGCACAAGGGAGACGGGCAGGAAGGGAGTAATGCCTCATCGATGCCTCCAAGGAGAAGCACGGCGTCGGAGGATGTCACCGACGACGTGGCCACCCCGCTGGCCAAGGATTTCTCCCGGCAGAGCCCCCGACCCCGCCATCACCGAGATGAGATGGGATCTGCGTTGGACGCGTCGGCCTCCTTCAGATCTGGAGCAGGGAGTCACCGGGGAGACTCCCACCGCGAGCCTCCTCCACCGCCCCCTCGCCGCCCGCGCGGCCAAGGAAGGCGACCAGCAGCACCCCGATGCCCCCCGCCGCCAGGGCCGACCCCGCATCACCACCCGCGGCCGCCGTCGCCGACACCAGAGCCCTCCGCGCGCGGGGCGGAGCAGCGAGATCCTCGCCGCCACCTTCACCGGAGGCCGCGCGGGCTTTCCCGGCGTCCTCCTCGGGTGGCGACAAGGGAGGGGAAGGGTGGAGGGAGGTGGCGGCGCGGCGGAACCCTAGTCGCCCTCGGGTGGACGACGCGAGGGCCAAAAAAAACCCTGCCTAAGGGCAACTCTAGTCGTTGCCCCCAAAGCCCCCCCCCCCCCCCCCCAAAGGCCTATGGGGAGTCCCAACCGAAAAACGCGTTCTAGTCATGCACCCCATAGCTTTATTTCGTCCGCACATGCCCCTTATTTCGTCCAGGGCTATCGGCCAAACCCCACGCCCCGGGGGCTCCTTTGGTAGCGCCGGACGAAACAGGCGAAACGAACCACCAATTAAACCATCCCGCGTGTCCTCCAGAGTCGTCATCTCCTTGCTCTGCTCCACTTCGGTGGCTCCGCCGGCACCACTCTTGTCACTCCGCCTGGGCGCCCGCCGGGTGGTGCTCGTGTCGGCGCATGCTGGCAGGGAGTCCGCAGCTGCTCGCCGTGGAGCACCTCGCCGTTCCTCGCCGTCGAGCTCTTCTCGTCCTCCCGCCTCACCGCGTCCCTCGTCCAGAACCTGCTCGCCGCCCAGGTCGCGTACCTCGTCCTCCCGCCTCTCCGCGCTCGCCGTCGTCCACTGTGAGCTTTGGTTTCGGTCCAATTTGGGGTTCCTTCCAGCAGCATTTGCTGCTGCTACTGCCATAGAAGGCCTCCCCGACGCGGCACCGCTGGCAGCGGCCGCGCCACAGCCGCAGCAGAAGCGGGACGAGTGGAGCGAGGGCGGCATCTCGCGCCTGCTCCAGGTCTACGAGGCCAAGTGGCTGCTCCGCAACCCGGCCAAGCTCAAGTGCTCCGTCTCCGCCCACTGCACCTCCTCCCGCAGCTGACGCCGCGGGATGTGTTGTTGGCGGGCACGCGCACGCCCTTCTCGCCGGGCCGCTGCTGCGGGCTCGCGCGGCGAGGGCAGGGCCGTCGTCGACCTGGACCTCGCACAACCCAGCCTCGCCATCCTCCTTGCCAGCGCCTTCCTCGGCCTCCTCCTCGCCGCCCACAAGCTGTTTGTTGAAATGCCCCATAATATCTAGTAGTGAAAGAAAAGAAAAATACAATTCTATGGGGGCGGCGAGTGGGGAGAGGCTCTCCTCATAGACACCATCTCACCGGGACGGCCCCCATAGCATTTGTTCCGACACCAATCCGGACGAGATATGGGGGCCGCGACTAGAGATGTTGTAATACCGCATAAACAGTTCCACTCAACATAGATGTTTTTCGGAGGAAATATCGTTTGTTAATTTTACCATGTGATGTTCAGACGTCGACCTGAATTCTCCACCACTCGTGGTAATAAAAAAGGCCCACTCACTCTGGACGCTGCGAAAGCAAGATGCATGGCGACTTTACCGAGCAAGATGGGCTCGAGCGATCGATCAGCTCTGCCATCTCGACGTGCGTCATCCTCCGTCACCCAGCAGATTAGAGCACGCATGGGCACCTCCTGCCATTGGCAGCCATCATCAGACCTCTTCAGCCTTATCCACATGGATCGATGGATGAGTGAGCTTTACCACTCCCGTGTTTCTCAGATCTGGAATATGCGTGACGAGTACGCGCTCATCCTCATCATCAGGTGCCTTCCTCCATGCCATACACTGATGATGCAAGCCAAGGCAAGGAATAATCTTCAGGAATGGTGAGAGTGGAAACTCAGAACTGTACAAAATTTGCCGAACGGTGACGGCAGAAAATTTCACAAGAAATGAAATGCGGTAGAGTACCTAGCTAGCTAGCTAGATAGAGACTGAATAGACAGACTCCATCCAAATAAGACGAAACCAAAATTTCGCTAGTACTTCAATTTGTTTGTTTCAATGGGAAAGCGACTTCTCTCGAACTGTACACTAGGACTGATCGGTGCCACGGACGGACGGACGGACGGCAGGGGGTCGTTTCTCTTTCACCGATCGAGCAAGCTAGTAAATCTTCGAAATTCTCCTCCGTCTTTCCCGCCACCTGAAATGGTGCCGTCGCGAAATCTCTCCGGCCGGTTGGTTGGTTGATCGTTCGGTCGATCAGCAGCTCATCGCTTCGCACTTCACGGCCATCGGCGGCAGGTCGAACGCGCCGCGGGATAGCAGCGTCCCGACGACGGCCATGTCGCGGCAGAACGCGCCTTGGAACAACGGGCTCATCGCTGCCGCCGCGGTCACCGCGCTGAGCCTTGTCGGCGTCGGTGGCGCGATGGACTCCGGCTTCGCGACCTGAACTTCACCGACTGTTTGCGGAACGGACCTCTCTGACTTGGGACTCTCCGGCACGACATTTGCTTCTTCTTCTTGCTTGGGTGCTGACGCTGCGGCGGCGGCCACGGTAGCAGACGCCAATGCAACGGCGTCTTCTCTGGCCCTCTGCCGCCCGGCGGCCTCCTGGTCCAGCACGGCGGACATGACGTGCGAGTGCCCCTTCTGCAGCATCCGGTACAGGAACAGCGCCGACATGCGCGCCTGGTCGCGCACGGCGTCCAGGTCCCGGTGCTCGTCCACGAGCTCCAGCCGATCCGCGAACGACGACGACCGGTCGGGTTTCAGCTTCAGCGTCAGCAGGAGGTGCGCGCGCACGAGCTCCGACCGCGTGCACCCGCGCTGTAGGCCGAGGAGCGCGTAGTAGTCCACGCTGCACCCGTCGCCGGCGGCCACGCGGCTGCGGAGCTGCTGGATGCGTGCCACGAGCTCGCGGTGCGCCCCGGCGATCTCGCCCTGCCGGACGCCGCCCTGCGGGGCGCCAGCTCGGCCCCGGCAGCTTCCCGTCACGGAGCGCCGCGTCGTAGAGGAGCTTCAGGTGGTCCAGGTCCCGGAGGCTGTCGGGGATCGCGCCGATGGACTCCAGCACGTCGGCCCGCGCGCGCAGCGCAGGGATGAACGCCGGGTCGAGCGCCAGCGCGCGGTTGCAGTCGGCGATGGCGTCGGCCGGCCGCCCGGACGCGCGGAACGCCGCGGCACGGCCGACGAGGCAGGCCGTGGCGAAGGAGTGCGGGAGCACGCCACCGCGGCGCGCGTCGAGCACCTTGGAGAAATGGCGCACGGCCTCGGCGGGGAGGCCGGCGTCGAGAGCGGCCATCGCGGCGGCGCGGCGCCGGAGCAGGAGCTTCACGTGCGCCAGGAGCTGCGACACCGAGTCCGCCTCGCTCGCTGGCGGCATCCCCGACGACGCCGAGCCGAACTTGGACGACGCCCTTCTACTGGCGGAGACCACATTGGCCGTGGAATTGGACGGGGAGAAGCTGTCCTCAGACCAGCACACGCTCTCACGGCGGAAGGCCGCCGAGGCGAGGCGGCGCCCCGTCTGGAGGAGCACCACGGCGTCCTCCATTAAGCCCAGATGGAAGCAAGCTTGACCCAAAACCAAGTACCTGCAGCACGCGAATTGGCAATGATGATGATTAGTACCGCAGGTCGCAAAGCGAAGCAGAATTTCCAAATTAGGACATGTCGAGCTGTTCGTTACCTCCACTGGGTTTCGGCATTGGAGCTCCTGGAAATCCCGGCGACGACGCGGCGCTTTATCTCGGAGACGTCGAAGCAGCAGAGGAAGCGCGAGGCTCCGGCACCGGAGACGGAGAGGTCGCGGCCCGGGGAAATAAGCCCGGCTCGGGAGGCGACGGCGAGGTCACCGGAGCCGGACGAACAGGACGACGAGGACGAGGCGGCGGTGCTGTCGTCGCCGGCGCAGGACTTTCCGCAGCTGGGTATGTAGTCGCGGAGCATCTCCGCGACGTCCCGGTAGCGGCGGAGCGCGAGGAGCGCGCGCGCCCGGAGCTCGAGCGCGGCCTCCATGCGGGGCGACATCTCCAGCGCGGCCGCCACGAGGGCGAGCGCCGCCCCCGCCGCCGAGTCGTCTCCCCCGTCACCTCCCTGCGCCGCCGCGTCGAGCGCCGCCCGCGCCTCGCCGATGTATGCTTTGATCACCTGCCGCCGAAACAAATTCGCCATCAGATTTGGGCGTCCGAATTCAGGCGACCCCGCCTTCAAGCAATCGGGCCAAAAGACGATGGCTTTTCCTTCTTCGTCTTTCACAAGTCAGAACGGAACATCAATGCAGAAGCTACATAAACAAGAAAGAAGACGCGAGAAGACAAGATTCCTTGATGATGAACAAGAAGCGGTGGTTGGTGACGCAGGGCATGCATCCCGCCATCTGTCCAACACTCGGCGAGAATGGATCGAGCTAGTGACACGCAAGACTTTGAACCTCTCCGTCCGGGATCACCGCGCCAAAATCCAAATCGCTCTATCTCGGACAAGCATTGACGGTGAGCAGAGAAGAAGATGAGAAATCGCGGAGAGCACACCAACCTTTCGGTTGCCGCGGCGCCACCTGGACTTGTTGGTCATCATCTTCTCGAGAGCGGGGGAGGGAGGCGAGGACACCGCCATGGCGCATGAACCGGCCCGAGCAAGAGGGGACAAGCAGGCAGGGCGGAGAGAGAGACGGGGAGGCGGAATATATATGGGAAGAGATTTGGGATCCCGGGAATGGAGCTAAGTATATATATATATATATATATATGCGGGAATTGCCAGCGAGTTTCTCTCTCGAGAAATCGTTGCCGAGGATTTTGCTTGCTTGCTTGCGCGGACTGCTCTCCTTTGAGTAGAGTGAGAGAGGTTGGTTGGATCCTCGAGTTTCCTAGCTGGACAAAGATGCCTGTGCCCAACACCGCCACGCAGGCCTAGGGAAACAGTGGTGGCCTAGCCTAGTCTAGACTCTAGACTAGTGCTCCTGCCTGCCGAGCAGTGAGCTTTTTAAAGAAGAGAGAGAGATCCCCTCGAGGAGAAAGAAAAAATATCAAGGTCGATAGAGAGAGAAGAGGGACATTTCTGCCTACCCAACAGCTCCTCACTGGTAAAGGGATTTCCTTCTTTTATTGTGGAGATTTGCCTGTTTTGATTGTGGAATCACGGTTCCTGCTGCCTCATTTATCCAGGTTCCAATGTTTGTCCTGCACTCTATAGACTATCTATAAATATAAGTGACGTCCCAGGCGTCCTTGACACGCCACTCTGACCAGTAATTCACACATGTGGTAGTTTATTTACTGAATTGTACTTATTACTCTAAAAAATCAAAATCTAATTTATACATAAAAACAATCAGCTTAGGCTACTGTGGCTGCATGCACTGCACTGTACTGCCCAGCACCATAAAACCAGAGCAGTCAGATCAGATGTACTACCCAGAACCATCTTCTTACCACATGTTTGTGAGTGTTAACTGCAGTAGTAACTTGCATTTAACTGCACTGCCTGCTTAGAGCAACTCCAGCCGTTGGCCCCCCCAGGCCGAATTGCCGGCGTTTTTTTGGGCGTCCTGGGGAGGCGCCGGCGGAAAAAAAACGCCGTGGGATTGGAGTGGTTCCCAGCCGTGCCCCCCAAGACGGTACGGCGGAAACAAGACTTAATTTGAACAACATAATGAAACTCGACGAAACTCGACGAAATTTATACAAAGACGAGTTAATTTATACAAACTAAAATAAAACTACGGCTTAATGCCGAGACGGCTGTAGAGGATTGTGTAGTCCTCGTCCTCGTCGCTGTCGTCGTCGCCACCGGCCGCCGGAGGTGCTGAACGACTGCATCCAGCGCCGTCGTCGCCGCGGCTCTGGCGGCCACGCTCGTCGTCATCGTCCTCTTCCAGAACGACGAATTGCCGGCGTTGACGACGGCGGCGCTCGTGGCGCTCCTCCGCGGCCGCCGCGGCCTCTATGCGCTGCTGGTGGTCGCGGGCGGACCACGCCAACGCGAATTTCTTCGGCGCCGGCGGGACGTCGTTGAGGCTCGCCTGCATAGCGAGCCTCGTCGCCTCGTCCTCATCGTATGGCTCGGCCGTCAAGGCGTTCTTCTTCTTCTTCATGGCCCGGAGGCCGGGCTCCTCCTTGCCGCGACCGATGGCGACGCCGCGCGAGGATCTGCCGCCGGAGGTGACACCGGAGTCCTTCATGCGGCCGATGACGATCCCGCGCGGAGTCCTCCGCACCGGCGCCTCGCTCGGCTCCTCCTCGATGCGTGCGAGCGGCGCGGTCTGGGGGGGCGGGGCCTGGAGGGGCGGCGAGTTGCCCTGCTCGATGTAGTCCAGGACGATGTCCAGGGAGCGCCCGGCATGCCCCACCATGCCTTCCGCCCCTCCCTGTTATTGCGCTCCGGCTCGGTCGACGCCGGGCCGGTGTAGTCGTTGAGCAAACCGCCGGCGCCTATCGGTGAAGAAGGACGTCCAACGCTCGTGGTTCTGAGGATCCCAGGCGGGATCCTGGCGCTCCGCCGCCGTGAGTAGCTCGCGGGCGGCAGCGATCTCCATCGAACGATCGTCGCCGGAGGGGATGGGAGGGACGAAGAACCCCATCTGGCTCAGGCGCCACCGTCCGGGGAAGCGCAATCCGGGCGGGCATGGATAGCCCGCCTCGAACAGGAGACGCGCCTCCCGTTCCTGAAGATGCGACCGCGTGAATCTGATCGGGAACATCCCGGCGACGGGAAGATGTGGTGATGGTGCTCGACGGGAATAAAAATACCGGCGGGGAGGGGCGGGGCAGTAAATGTGGCGCCGCAACTCCGCCGCGTGGCCTCGCCGCGTGGCCGGTTTGACGCGACGGCGGCAGCCTGACGGCCGCGCACTAATGCGACGCGAGAGACGAGGCGGCGAGATCCTTGTGCGGCTGACACCGCGGGTCCACGGGATGCTTCGCGCGGTTTCCCTCGGCTCCGCGCCGTTTCGCGCCATTTTCCCTTTCGCCGGCGCCCCCAGGCCGAACCCGGGGCGCTGGGTTCGGCCTGGGACGCCGGATAAAAATTGGGTCAAATCCGGCGAAAAAAGAGGCCTTGGGGGGGCGCTGGGGGGGCGACTACGGGAAAAATGATCCGCCGGCGTCAAAAAGGGGGTCCTGGGGGGCTCTTGGGGGGACGGCTGGAGTTGCTCTTATCAGTGCAATCTTGGAAACCAATTGGGAAGGAACTCAAAAGTTAAACATGCTGGGGGTGGAGCAGTGTGAGGATAGGTGACCGACCGGGAAGTTTAACCACGAGTATGCACTTTGACTTGAGATTAGGGTGATTCGAGATCTTGAGATTAGGGGTGATTCGAGATTAAACTGACAAATAATTCAAAGATTCGAAATATTGAAAAAAATTCAAACAAAATTTTGAAAAAATAGGACCATTAGTCCGGGTTGGTGTTACCAACGGGACTAAAGGTCCTCCAGCCCCAGCGCAGCCACGTGGAGGGATTTTAGTCCCGGTTGTGACCAACCGGGACTAAAGGTGGGGGCCTTTAGTCCCAATTTGATAGTCCCGGTTGGACCAACCGGGACTAAAGGCCCTTCCCAACCGGGACTAAAGGCCTTGTTTTCTACTAGTGAATAGTGCAATTTTTTCTTAAAATGTTAATGGCTTTAACTTTTGCTCGCTACCTAACCATAACCGTAATCTTTACGAGAAAAAGATTTGATCAGGTCATCACAGAAAGAAAATTAATTGATTTTTTCGTTGCTCCATTTGTGCGTTGATTATTGGCCTAGTTAAATGTCGTTGAGTTGATTTTGGTTTGGGGTTCTTCCGGCATGTCGTCTCATACATTTGGTCCTCTTCTACACCAATCCGGAATCCAGTGACGAAGTGCGTTTAGTCTATCCCAGGAGTTGTTTGACCCATGGCGCGCAAATGGTGTTTTTTTTTTTGGCCGAAGCAAATGTTGTTCAATAAATTCTGCTCTCGTCCCTTTTGTGTGTACGCATCATGCAGGAGTTCAAACCATTCGATGTTAGTTCATGTTTTGAAAGTTTAGTCTTTTGTAACTTAGTCACATAGAGAAACACCTCGATAGAGCTTGATTAGCCTTTAACTTGGTGTAACTTATTATTTTTGTTGATTTTGTTTGTTTAGTTTTTTATCTTTTCTACACGCGTTTGTTTAATAAATAAAGTAAAAGATGTTATTTTAAAAACAATGGACATGATCAAAGATGTAATTGATGGTTCACACGAGTGCGGCAGTGGAGTTAAAAGTAAAATTAAAAAATAACAAAAATCAAATATGATAAATCCTTCATATACAAATACATTACAGATCCATGAAAATCATTAATATTCCAGATAATGTTGTAAATTACATTTTTTGTTCATTACATTAAAAACAAAATGATAGGATAAACAGTGGGGTGAATGAAACGTCCCAGACGTATCTATAATTTTTGATATTCCATGCTTGTTTTATATCAAATGCCAAATGTGTTTATTATGTTTTCATATCATTTTGGCATATTTTATTGGACTAACCTATTGACAAGATGCCCAGTGCCAGTTTCTGTTTATTATGTCTGTGCATTGCCGAAAAGGTCCAAAATCCAAAGTGCTCAGAAAAATCCGAAAAAATTACAGAAATTCCACTTCGTCGAAAACCCCGGGAGCCAGAAGGACAAGTCTGGGAGGGGCCCATAGCCCCCAGGAGACACCTAGGCGCGGCCTAGCTTGGCCGCGCGTGGGCCCCACCTCATCGCCTCGTCCACCGCCTCGCATTGCCTCTTCGCCTAGATATTCTCTCCTGACCTAAAAACGTCAGATCATCGAAGGTTTTCTCTAGAAACGCATCCGAGCGCGCCGCCACCAAAAACCCTAATTCGGGGGACTAAGTTCCTGTTCCGGCACCCTTCCAGGATTGGGAATTGCCCCCGGAGTCATCTTCATCGCCGTTGCTGCCTGCCTCGTGAGGCAGCGGGAGTAGTTCTTCATCGGGGCTGAGGGCTCTACTTGGGGCTATGTGGTTATCTCTCTCTCTCCCATGGTGTGATCTTTATGTGATCATGAGCATTGTAATATAGTTGAATTCATGGATGTTTTTCCTCTTCATTATGTATGGATATGTTGCTCAATTTATCTAGTATAATTTCCGGAGTCAATGTTGACAACACAAAGCCAAGGTGACAGTGTGGGTGGCGTGTGTGGTGTTCGGACTTTAGGGTGTGAAAAACCTACACATGAGTTGTGGTGGCCGAACTTTGAGGTGTGCTTTTGTAGCCTACACGGTTTTCTCCGAGCAACGTCTTTGTTACATGATGTTAGAGGAAGTGTTTTATGTGTTCAATTATGTTACACCTGTTGAGAGAGTCCACTAGTGAAAGTAGGATCCCTAGGCCTTGTTTCCAATCATCGGAACACCGTTTCTAGTCACTTTGTTACATGTTTGCTTGCAGCCATTTTTATTACAGAATTACAAATTCACCTTTACCATCCATATCACTTGTATTTTACCGTCTCTTCGCCGAACTAGTGCACCTATACAACTGACAATTGTATTAGGTGGGTTGGGGACACAAGAGACTTCTTATCATAATTACAGGGTTGTTTGAGAGGGGATACATTCAACCTCTTCCTTCCGTGGATTCGATAAACCTTGGGTTACTCACTTAAGGGAAAATTGCTGCTGTCCTACAAACCTCTGCACTTGGAGGCCCAACACTGTCTATAAGAATAGAATCGCGTAGTAGACATCAGTGAACCGGCTCAAGCCGAGCTTAATGCCAACCTAAAGGTTTGTAACAATCACATGCATACATGCCCTATTAAATTTCCAATTAAGTGGCTAATGAGTGTAGTTATTGCTATTTCCTTACATATTAGCCTTTGGATACATGTTAAGTGTTAAAAATCCTTCAAATTGTAGTATATTTTTACAACACCGGTATTGAAATTTATATATTTTAAATAATTTTTGTTACTTTTTTCTAAATGTTCTATTTATTTACATTTTTAGGGTACTTCATGAATTTTTGTGATATTGTATTTTCTTGAACTGCATTTTCATGTGTCTTTACATCTTTAGTATTTTGATTTTTTTTAAATATTTACTTACTTACTAGGTTGCCAATAGTGTCAAACCATAGCCAATCATGTGCACTTGCGAGATTTCCAGCCTCCCATATGTTTGATACTGAACGGTAAAAGGCTACTTCCATTATTTGAGTTCTCGAATGAAACGTAATAAAATGTCTTTTGTTTCAAGGCCTTTTATTTTGGTTACTTTGGAGAATTTTTTAGGATTCATAACAATGTATTTTTTATATGGTTGACTCCACTTTGCGTGCAATTCTAAAGGAAAAATGCATTGGTTCCAACCTCATGCAATTTTCTCTTTTTTTAAAGTACTAGAAAAATTTGCATGCCTTCAAGCTATTTCTAATATATTTTTGTATTTTATTTTCTACTTCAACGCTTTCGAAATCCAGCACACCTGATAACCACCAAGAGCAGGGGATCACTGTAGCACCTCTCAATGTGGAAGTAGGGTATCGATCCGCACGAGCAAGAAGGAAAAGTTATCTATTCCCTAAAACTAAAGTGTCATAAGTTTTAGTTGATTATGCACTAAACAAGTTTAAAGAACAAGATGGTTGATTTAATGGATGGAAGTTTAATGTAACAAAACAAGAATGTGAAAGTGTCCCAATCCTCTTCAATGCAAGAGGACAAGACAAAGGTGTAAACGGTGCTTAGAAATAAGGCGTAGGGATCATACTTTCACTAGTGGACACTCTCACAATAATAAATAATTGAATACATAGATATCTCCTCTTCACTATGCTACCCCGAACTATCTTCTAGTTGGATAACGAACACCAATCCATTGTGTAGGGCTACAAAAAGCACACCTTAAAGTCGCATTCCACATCTAGGGAACCCCACACTGTCAACTTGAGCCCCCTAAATAGTACTAGACAAACACCACAATTTATAGAGACATCCAACACAAATAATAACTCATGATAAGTATTCATGTAATCTTTAGCCTAAGAGCCACACACGGTGCACACACTGTCAACTTCACACCATGGGACAAAGGTGACTCCAGAAATCACATCAATAAAACCAGTTGAGTAGCATAATTCATAAGATGATAAAGAGTAACATCTATGGATTCAACTAGATTACAAATCTCATGATCACATAAAGATCACACACCATGGGAGAGAGGTAAACAACATAGCTACCGGCATGAGCCCTCAGCCCCGATGAAGACTACTCCCCCTTCATCATGGAGACAGTGAAGATGTCGTTGGGGGAGATGGAGATGATCTTGCTGTAGATGTTGATGATGAACACGCCGGAGGGGGGTGGAGCCCTCCGGAGGTGGATTCCGGCGGCGTTTCCCCCCTCCGATCTTATCCGGCGGCAGCCTTCTGCCTCTCTGTTTCTGGTTTTGTGTTTCTCTGCCGCCCCCTTCTGGAAAACGTCGGGGGACTATTTTTATAGTCGGTTTTGGTCACGAGGAAGCTTCGGAAAGAAGGATCGACGCAAACGGTGCCACGAGGGCTGAAAGAGGTGGGCCCACGCGGCTCCTAGGTCTTCCTCCTTCCAAAATAATGATCCCCGTAAATATATAGGCGTTTTTAGGTCACGAGGATGCTTCTGGGCGAAGGATCGATGCAAACGGGGCCACGAGGGCCAAATAGGTGGGCCCATGCGGCCTGGTACTGTAGCCGCGGGGCACCTCCTTTTGCCTCCGGCCTCCGTTCGTTGCTTCTTTCGCTCCTAGGTCTTCCTCCTTCCAAAATAATGATCCCCGTAAATTTATAGCTCATTATGACGTCGTTAAGGTCCTGAAACAAATAAGAAAGAAATAGGGGTTTTCTGCCTGCGCAGGATTAATTCCATAAAAGGGGAAATCATTATTAATTACCAAAAATCATTAAATAACAGTAATATACCCCTTATATGATGCAAATATGAATGGAATACATTATAGTGCAAAGTTCATGTATGCATTTTACATGCATCAACATCCCCAAGCTTAACTCATGCTCGTCCTCGAGTATGAAAGTGATAAAACTAACATGAACTTTGCAATATAATAACAACATGGATATAAAGATGATTGCTACTGCTACATAAAGTCAAATGATTCATTATTCAAAGAAGTAGCAATATGCAAACAGTTTATAAAGTGATATCAAGTATTCAATGCAAGGATGTCAATGATAGTTCACAAAGTGTAACATAAAAGATAGTAATGGACGTTCTTACTTTTGCATACTTGTGGTCCATAGAGTGTAGATGAAAATCTGAATATAAAAGGTGGACACTTTGGAAAAGATGTATAAATAGTAGAGGTAAACATGCATAAGTTTCATCTATCCTCCAAACTATTCTACTTAAGTTATTGATGCAATGGTAATACTTGGTGTCAAGCTCTCATTCCCCTATCATAGCATCTTGAATGATTAAAGTTAATGTGAAAGCAAATATGAGTAGTGGCCTTGATAAAGTAAAGGTTAGATGTCTCATGCCCCTTGAATACAAGTACCTACACCATGATTACTCAACTTGGGAAACAAGCAAGTTTAAGTTATCTATCATTGTAAGTTAATGGTATCATCAAGAGTCTCAACTGGGTACCTCTTGTCCCATGATATGGATCAAGCCCACATCAAAACAACAAGACAAACAAACATAATGAACAACTCAACACCCTTTTATTTACCACTTGATATAGCTTTTTATTGTAGGGTGTATCACAGAAGTTCAAAATAGCATGTAAGTAAATTTCCACCATGAATGATGCATGGCTTAGATTAGCGGCCCAGGTTTCTCTAACCATTTATACAAACTCATTTAAACTTAACTCTATTTCCACATTATTTCATCTGATAGGCATCCATAAACAAAAGTACATGATATCAACTAAATAATGATGAACATGTTGAAAGCTTTGCATGTGACAGCACATATGGGCTAACTCCCAACCTTAAACATTTATCAAGCCACTATCATCATAATATTAATCACAATGGTTCATCTTTATTGAATGCAATAAAAGTAAAGTGTGCATCAAGTTCGCGAGAGCTTTTTAACCAACTTTTCCCATTACAATAAATAAATCATTTTCATTTAGAGGTATAGATAACACAAATAACATGATAAACATACTTGGAATAGCATAAAGCTAATAGGTAGATATGGTGGACTCACTGGAAAAACTTGGGTTGAAGGTGTTGGAAACAAGTTTTTACTTGTTGGAATTTTTGGGCTAGCAAAAGGGAGAAAGATGACCATCTAGATGCATGCATGAGTGTCCATAGAACTAACTAATTCATGTCAAACAAGGTGAAATAACATACAGCATCAAAACATGAATAAAAGATAGCTCATGATAAAGCATTTGCAAATTATTACTCATAAAGAAGCTCATGAATCATGCAACTATATGTGTCATTAAAAATCAACTTAGACATCCCTTTTCCCAACAATAAAAGCATGCAAGATATTTCAACCCATATTTCCAGTAGCTCTCTCATATAAAATGATAGTGGTGGTCTCAAACAAAAACAAACCAAAAACAAATAAAGACGCTCCAAGTTTATG
The DNA here is from genome assembly GCA_012064385.1 of Puccinellia tenuiflora. Lineage (NCBI taxonomy): Eukaryota > Viridiplantae > Streptophyta > Magnoliopsida > Poales > Poaceae > Puccinellia > Puccinellia tenuiflora. Next base: position 631,966 of record QRDG01000249.1, on the reverse strand, counting down.
CGATAAAGTGCATTGATAGAAAAACAGAAGTTAGACGTGTGCAAACCAGAGTGTGTAGGTCAGTGGGGTTGTCTTCACATCCCCAAGCTTATGGTTTCACCATCCTTGGATAGCTCTTGGTGCATCTCCTTAATCCCTGTGAAAAAACTTCAAAACACGTTTCTCCCATTTCTTTTCTGTGGGGTGACATTAGTAGTGATAGACAAATGCATTACTTGCTGCTTATAATCCAAGACAAAAATTTATGAATGTCCAGAAAGTGTATAATGTTGTATGCCTATTATAAACTCAATTGGATCAACAAGATTCAAGTTAAAAGTTCAAAACATGCATCAAAAATATTGGGACAGAATCTGTCCAGAAAACTGCAGCAGCAAAACGTATTTTCTGTCCTACTTAAACTGTCTAAAAATTCTGAAAAATTCATGCATACAGATGATGAAAAGTTGCAGTTACAGTAAAAATATCAGCTCATTCGGAGTTACAGAATAAGAATAAAAATCAAACCGTGCACAGACTGTGCTGGAATGAAATCTCCGCATGCAAAATAACAACTTTCAAACCAAAATGGGTAAAACTTGGCACTTTATTAAAATTCCAGAAACTAAACTAAAAACTAAGTCTCTTGTTACAGCAAGAGGACACAAAGAAAATAAAAACAACCGGGTTGCCTCCCGTCGCTTTATAGCCATATAGCTAGGCTTACTTACTTGGTATCAAGATGGTTGGAGTGAGGTGGCTTGGCATCCCCAAGCTTAAATTCTTGTATGTAGGGTGAGCCTAGGGGTAACATCCCCAAGCTTGAGTGTTTGTCCCTCTTGATCTTTGTTTATCCCTCAACTCTTCCACTTGAAAGTTCTCTTCACACATAACTCATCATAAAACTTGATTAGAGGGGTTAGTGTCTCCATAAATTAAATCTCCATAGGTACAGCAAAGACATATAAGAGTTGATTCTAACATTAGCTAATATTACTATGGTTGTGCATTGCTCTTGATCAATAGAACCACACAAAACACAAGTAATGAGAGTAATGCAAAATAAAGACAGAATCTGTCAAAAACTGGACAGCCCTAAAGAGTGAATTTTCAGAGGCACTTACGTTGCTCAAATCAGAAAATTTGAACTAATGAATGTGTATTAATAACTGAAATTTCGTCGTAAAATTTCAGGTCAAAATTCCTTTTCTGTATTTTTAACATTTTTCTCAGTGAAGCTTAGGAATCTGTTTTCTGGACAGCCATGATAGTTTTAATGATGCTCACATAGGAATAAGAATTGAAACGCAAAGGTGAATCAAGGAAAAATGAAATATTAAAAAAAAAAAAAAAAAAAAAAAAAGTTCACCCACTTCCTATGCATTGGGATCTTGTAAGAAAATAAATCATTGAAGCATATAGTAATTAGCATAGAAGGCAAAACAAGTGGGACTTCAAAAGTTTCAACATAAAGAGAGGAAACTTAACATTATTGAGATATTTAGAGACATGTTTCCCTCTCTCATAATAAATCTCAGTACCATCATGAACAAACTGAACAACATAAGTATCATATAAAGCATTATTGTCATGATTCGCATGCATAAAAGTGTTATTGTTATTACTCTCCACATAAGTAAAATCCTTCTCATTAGTAATAGTGGGAGTAAAACTACCATAGCCATCATTGTAATCATCATAAATAGGAGGCATATCATGATCAAAGCAAATTTCCTCCCCTATGGTGTGAATAGGAGAGTTCATAAATAAAGTAGGACTCTCATTAGTGAGAGTATTATCACAAGCAGCAAGTATATCATTTTTATCCTCACATAAGGTAGTAACAACTAAACATGGAGGATTATCAATAAGAATAGGACCATCTAAAGCATTATAATATAGCATGTCTAAACCATATTCTTCATCATTTTTAAAATCATTATCAATAATGTTCTCATTAGGCATAGGTTCATATTCTTCCTCATCATCAGAATCATAAAAGCAAAGTTTATCATTAGCAAAATCTTGAGTGTTACCTCATCCATAGGTGGTGAAGGTGGAAGTTCCTTCTCTTCATTCTCTAGTTCATCATTTTCAACATCTTCTTGGGGTTGCACGGGCATCCCCAAGCTTAGGATTTTGTCATCTTCTTCCTGCAAAACATCAGTACTACCTTGGGCAAATCTCTTCCTTGTGTTAACAACATAGATATTTTCATCAAATTCACGTATGCAAATTTCAAGGAGATTGGCAATAAAAACTTTATAATGAGAAGCTATAGGGCAGGTTTCATGTTCATCAATGAAGGTGTATAATTCATAGGCTCCCAAAAAAATAACAAATTGCTCTACTTCTTCCATCCCTAAGTGAGCATAATTCCATGTATGATAAGTTGCAAAAACAGGTTCGTATTTATTGGAAGGGCTTTGGAATTCAAAGTGTCTATAGTATTCAGAGCAACAAATTTCTTCCTCATCAAAGTTAAGCAGCTCATTAGCAATTTTATATAGGAGCTCTATGTAGCCTCCTAATATTTTCCCTTCTTTTGATTTTCTAAATTCAGCAGCTATCATGGCATTTTTATAATAATTTTCCATTTTAATTTTTTGGGGTTTTTGATAAATGAAAAACGGAAAGTAAAACTAAGAAAAACTTCACAACCAAACAAGTTAAAGAGGAACCTCCCCAAGCTTAGATGATTGCAAGATATAAAACAAGATAAAATAAACCTAAAGTCTAGTGCACACAAGAATAGAAACTTAAGCGATACGCTCCCCGGCAATGGCGCCAGAAAAGTACTTGATAACCCACCTCAATGTGGAAGTAGGGTATCGATCCGCAGGAGCAAGAAGGAAAAGTTATCTATTCCCTACAACTAAGTGTCACAAGTTTTAGTTGATTATGCACTAAACAAGTTTAAAGAACAAGATGGTTGATTTAATGGATGGAAGTTTAATGTAACAAAACAAGAATGTGAAAGTGTCCCAATCCTCTTCAATGCAAAAGGACAAGACAAAGGTGTAAACGGTGCTTAGAAATAAGGCCTAGGGATCATATTTTCACTAGTGGACACTCTCAACAATAATAATATAATTGAATACATAGATATCTCCTCTTCACTATGCTACCCCGAACTATCTTCTAGTTGGATAACGAACACCAATCCATTGTGTAGGGCTACAAAAAGCACACCTTAAAGTCGCATTCCACATCTAGGGAACCCCACACTGTCAACTTGAGCCCCCTAAATAGTACTAGACAAACACCACAATTTATAGAGACATCCAACACAAATAATAACTCATGATAAGTATTCATGTAATCTTTAGCCTAAGAGCCACACACGGTGCACACACTGTCAACTTCACACCATGGGACAAAGGTGACTCCAGAAATCACATCAATAAAACCACTTGAGTAGCATAATTCATAAGATGATAAAAAGTAACATCTATGGATTCAACTAGATTACAAATCTCATGATCACATAAAGATCACACCATGGTAGAGAGAGGTAAACCACATAGCTACCGGCATAAGCCCTCAGCCCCGATGAAGACTACTCCCCCTTCATCATGGAGACGGTGAAGATGTTGTTTGGGGAGATGGAGATGATCTTGCTGTAGATGTTGATGATGAACACGCCGGAGGGGGGTGGAGCCCTCCGGTGGATTCCGGTGGCGTTTCCCCCCTCCGATCTTATCCGGCGGCAGCCTTCTGCCTCTCTGTTTCTGGTTTTGTGTTTCTCCGCCGCCCCCTTCTGGAAAACGTCGGGGGACTATTTTTATAGTCGGTTTTAGGTCACGAGGAAGCTTCGGGAAGAAGGATCGACGCAAACGGGGCCACGAGGGCTGAAAGAGGTGGGCCCACGCGGCTACAGTACCAGGCCGCGTGGGCACCCTCTTCTGGCCCTCCGGCCTCCGTTCGCTTGCTTCTTTCACTCCTAGGTCTTCCTCCTTCCAAAATAATGATCCCCGTAAATTTATAGCTCATTATGACTTCGTTAAGGCCCTGAAACAAATAAGGAAAGAAATAGGGGTTTTCTGCCTGCGTAGGATTAATTCCATAAAAGGGGAAATCATTATTAATTACCAAAAATCATTAAATAACAGTAATACCCCTTATATGATGCAAATATGAATGGAAAAACATGTGTTATAGTGCAAAGTTCATGTATGCATTTTACATGCATCAACACCCAAAAAAAATTGGCCTCGGTTTGTATATACCGATAAGAGTCTATGATATATCACCGTTCCTAGAGAATCTGTCAGGCTCATTCCTCATCCCTTATCTGTCTCCTCATTCTCTTTTCCTGAGAGCTTCACCGCCGCCCTCGGCTCCTATTCCCCTCCTCTCCGGCGGCTCAGTCGCCTGGAGACGATTGGGTAGGGGAGCTCGTCACTCTGTGCATAGTACTGCTACTAGTAGTTCTAGGTATAGTCTTATAGCTAGGGTTTGGTCATGTATGGCGAATGACGTTATGCCGTACTATTGCTGGCTTCAGTGCTTCTGAGCGGCGCCGGAGCTGAGCTCTTCTTCTCTACTGCTAGCTGGCCATGGTGGATGGGGGCGGTGGTGGTAGATTTGAGCGGCAGTAGCCTAAATAAGAAGCTCTGGTGTGGCTCGGTTGCCGTTGAGCTCTTCCACCATTCCTATCGAGGGTGGTGGAAAATAGGGGAAGGATACAACGATGGTTGGGCCGTGGGATGGGTTCAGCTCTGAGTTCTTCGAACTTCAGACGCGGAAGTTTCTCAGCGACGGTGATTTGTGCCGCCGCTATTCAAGGGCAAGTTGGTCACTCCGCATCAGGTGCTCCTTGCTCCGGGTCTTCTTCTTCCTCTACGCGAGAGGATCTTCGGCCTCTGCACCACGGCGACTACATCGGCCTCCATGAAGTTGTTCATCCCCATGGTGGACTAGATGGCCGCGCCGGCGAGGCCCTGCAACGACGACGGTGGTCAGGGATTGGATTGCTTTTCAGTTTCTTTGCGAGGTTCCTGTTGCAAATTGTAAGGGCCAGTTTGTAATTTCTTATCTTTTCGGGTCTGTATGTGTATGTAATCCACCATTATCAATGAGGGTTCGGGGTCTTTCGACCCCGTTTCCCGTTCAAAAAAAAGCAGAATTGGTCGAGCTGTTACTTATCCACTAGTTGCTTTGCACGTGCAACGCACGTATCTAAATTATAACACAACATATGTTATTTCTAATGACATTTCTCTTTTTAATTAGTTATATACAATGCATATCTCGATTTATATTAATTTAGTCAAATATATTAGCAACACTAATTTTCAAACCTTTGCATATCATTTAGTCGCATATCTCTTCTATCAAGTACCAAAAATATACATTATTATCACTAATTGTATATCCTTAATTGTTAACTCCAAATAACATTATTTTTGTCATATACCGGTAGACAACACCATATATCACACATTTCAAGTTGTTACCTGCTAAATTCACTCCATTAAAGGCAGCTTTAAGCATGTTTTCGCGACTGTAAGCTCGAAGTACACTGAATACATGCACTGCAAGACAAGAACATCCTCATGTCCGTTTCTGGCCAAGAATGTACAATTGTTGTAGCTCCTGATGAACTGTCACAGCACTGATGCTGCTTGATAGATCTAGTTGCGAATTCTCTGAAATTTAGCAAAAAAACCTAACAAATTATATCGATCATTCTAATACCAGCCTGAGTAGCTTCATTATATTCCTTATCGTTCTGCCAAGAATAGGGACCGTAGTAGGAGGGTATCCGTCTCTATGCATTGCAACACCGGAGAATATGCAAGCATCCATAGCAGCTGATTATATGAAGTCCTCCGGCTGGTATCATGCAAAATGAGGGCAATGTTCCAAATTGGACAAAGAGACACTTAAAAGTAATATTAGTTACTCAGGACATTCCTACTGCCATACATATTTGTAACACAACCTTTTTTACTTTTACGCTTACATGTGACGAAGCATAATAACAAATACAGAAATAGTAAAACAATTCATAATACATCATACCATAGATAAAATGTGAAGTATATTCCATCAATTAGTTCATTATATACTCCATTCAAGAATATAGATTAAATATATCAAATGATCTTAAAATTCAGCGTGCAAAATGAAATTCATTCTATAAAAGTAGCAACAATTCTTCAGCTGAAAATCGCATAATATAGAATGGAAAATGTAGCTTTAAATATGAAACTATGCTGCTTATTGTCCCTCTTAGTTGAGTCAAATATGATGCATATTCCCAAGTAACTTCCAGTTAAGTACATCTGCACTTCGGCAGTGCAACTATACATAATCAAATGCATTTGCTCGAACTCGAAGATATGGACTCAGTTCACCCCTGAAAAAGACAACCCATGCATGCAGGAGTTGCGGATATAGGCGATAAGTACCTAAATTCGGACAGTGAACCATAGTTGGGAACAAAATCAACATACTGCACTAATACTTCCCTAAGGCAGAGAATAAATGGGCACTTGGATGACCTTCTAAATGTGAGGTTCCTCATGCCTGGACTATGCACAGAATATTTATGTTGTGACAATCAACCAATGCAACTGCATGATCTCAGTCTCACAGATCGTGCCCAAAGCTAACCTCAATCAGATACATGAATCTTGCTGCCCTATTTCTACACGAAGTCGATAGCAGGACAGTATATATAAATCGAACTGAATAATACACACAGATTAGTTCATATAACCACACTATAAGAGAATCAGAGTTCACACTAACAGGCCTTTGGTATGGGATCTACAGCAATGTCTAGTATAACCTCGTCTCATTCTAAACAAAGGAATGACCTTTAACACCGTCAATGAAAAGAAATATATGAAACCTCAGTATGGATCACTCTGCCCTATTAAGTCACGATAAGATCTGAAATCAGCAGCATAGCAGACAGTCTAATATTAATTCTTGCATGTGCAATTTAAACACGGGCACATCCAATTGCAGGCAATGCCTTGCAATCCAGTCTGTCTACCATATGAGATTACATGGTATATCTATTTGAAATAACATATTCCGGTTGCACAAGGACAGATTTGAGTACGGTATGTGTGTACAGACCAATTCGGGGACAGAACCAACAGCTAAGTCAGTGTAAGGCGAAATTACCTGCACGGGTATCTCTACTCTGGCATACTGCTTGCCGTTGGCGGGGCCGTCCGGCTCGACGTTTCCACTCTCAGCCATCTTGGCCTCGCCCTCTCATCCATCTTGCATCCGACGAAGTGCTTGAGGAGAAACATGTGTTCACCAGGTTGCAATCTTGTTGACGGCGACTTCAGCAACGACGTCTACACAAACGACGGGGCCGAAGCCCTTCTCCTCCTCTTCCTGCCACGACCGAGCGCCTCCTCACGCACGCCCCACCGCCTCCCTGCTCCCTCGCTCACGAGCGCCTCCCCCCCGTCCAGCTCGTCCCGGCGCCGCCTCCTCGAGATCCTCCGGCCCTTCTCGTCCCTGACCACCGCGCCGCCGCCCCGTGGCTCCTCTCCCAGGGTCTTGCGCGCGGGGGGCCGGCCGGCAAGCCAGACCCCGACCTCGACGACCTCCACGGCCAGGGAGCCTCCAAGCTTTGCCCCCGGCGCCGCCCTTCTCCTCCTCTTCCGACCACGGCCGTCCCCGCATCGCTCTCGCTCCGAGCTTTCCGCATCGCCTGCCTCGCCGTCCCTACTGCTACTCTCGCCGACGCTGGTCGGAACAAGAAGCGGCGGCGATGGACCGAGAAGGCGGTCAAGGAGGGAGCCTTTATTCGGTCGGCGTCTGGCAGAGTTTTCGTCTGCTCTTTGAAATTGCTAAGTGCACACAGGGAGCCCGATTAGATTGATGTTAGCGGTTCGATGTAGTCAGATGGACCTCATCTGGTGGTGTTGGTTGCCTGTGTACGTTTGTTGGGGTGTTCCTAAGAAAGAAATGTTTGCTTGTTTAATAGTAGTATAGATAACGGTATCAACTGCACGGTGTCTGGTCGTAGACATGCACGAAGTGGGTCAAACACAGCATACAGTGATACTCATTAATAGGTCGATAAGGGAATTACTAAAGGTTGAAAAATCTAACCCAAGCTCGCCAGCTGAGGCAGGAAAATTTCAACGCCAACGCGAGCCATCCTGTGCTGTGATAGAGAGGATGGGTGAAGAAGAAGAAGAGTCGAAGGGGGGACGGAACGATAAACAAAACCGAAATTGAAATAGGTTTCAAAAATAACGACGACAGAACAAAAAAAAGAGGTCAAATCTGCGCGCAGAACGCTTCGTGGTCAGCGCGCGCGGTGGCCACCCTGGCCCGCCCGTCCGGCAACCACGACCCAGCTCCTCTGCAACCGTGAGGAAATGGCGATCGCCCTCTTATTAATTTCCCTCGATCGCCCACCATTTTCTGATTCGTTTTCTCCTCTTCCCTTCCACACCAACCAACCAAAATGTTCATCATATCCAACCTTCTTTATTATTTTTTCTGGCGAGAAGGCAGGCTGCGTTTCGGAGTACTATACATGTTCGGGTAGAATCTATCGAACTACTATGACTTCCACGGTTCCACCTCTCACGGCTGACTTTGAGGGAGGCCACTCTGATTCTCTCCCTATAAAACGGCTTTCTCGCCCGTCTCCTTCACCTCCAGAAGCTTTTTCTCGTTCTGACCAGAGACATTTCGTGCTCGCTTCTCTAGTTTCATGTGTATATAGCTAGCTAGATAGTACTGTAGTACATAAAAGGTTTATCTATCGATCGATCATCAAGAAATAATGGAGGGATCGGCGATGCAGGTGGATGTCCCGTCCTACTTCCTGTGCCCGATCTCCATGGAGGTCATGAGGGACCCCGTGACGCTCTCCTCCGGGATCACCTACGACCGGGAGAGCATCGAGCGCTGGGTCTTCACCGACGGCCACGGCGAGTGCCCGATGACCAAGCAGCAGCTGGGCGCCGCCGACCGGGAGCCCACGCCCAACCACACGCTCCGCCGCCTCATCCAGGGCTGGTGCGCGGTGCACGCCGTCGAGAGGTTCCCGACCCCGCGCGCGCCCGTCGACGCCGCGCGCGTGGCGGCGATCGTGGACGCGGCCAGGCGCGGGCAGGACCAGCTGCTGGCGTCCCTCAGGGAGCTCGGAGACATCGTCGCCGAGAGCGACTGCAACCGGCGCTGCGTCGAGGCCGCGCCCGGCGCCGTGGCGTTCCTCATGTCCGTCGTTAAGAAGCACGCCGCCGACGCCACGCCCAAGTCATTAGAATCCCAGGAGGATGAGATGTACGGCTCCGTGGTGGGTTCGCCGAAGGCGAGCTCGCCGGAGGACGCGGCCCTGAGTATCCTGCATTCGCTCAAGCTCTCCGAGGAGAGCTGGAAGAGAGTCCTGGAGCGCGGAGACAATTTCCTTGACACTATGGCGTCCGTGCTGAGGCGGCCGAGCTACCTCTCGCGCACGTACGGCATCCAGCTTCTGAAATCGGCGGTCTCCCAGATGCCGCCGGCGCACCTGACCTCGGCCAGCGCCGAGCTGGTGGAAGGGGTGGTGTCGGTGGTGGCGGACAAGCTGTCGGTGAAGGCGGTGAAGATCGCGCTCCACGTGCTCTGCCGGCTCTGCCTGTGGGGCCGGAACCGCGTCAAGGCCGTCGAGGCCGGCGCGGTGGCGGCGCTCGTGGAGCTGCTCCTCAACGAGTGCTGCGGCGGCAGCAAGCAGGCGTGTGAGATCGCGATCGTGGTCATGGACCACCTCTGCGGCTGCGCCGAGGGGCGTTTGGAGCTTGTTGCGCACCCGGCGGGTCTGGCGGTGGTGGCTAGGGCAGTGACGCGGCTGTCCGCCGCCGGGACGGAGAGCGCGGTGCGCGCGCTTCACGCTGTGGCGAGGCACTCGGCGACACCAGCGGTGCTGCAGGAGATGCTCGCGGTCGGGGTGGTCGGCAGGCTGCTCTTCCTGGTGCAGGCTGGAGCCGCCGGCGACCGGCCGAGGGAGAGGGCGAGGGAGATGCTCAAGATGCACGCCAGGGTCTGGAGGGGATCGCCGTGCTTCTCGCCGCACATGAATGCTTCCTACCCTTCCTGATATCACATGCAAGTATATATCTTCTTCGCCTTATCATGTGATCGATCCTGTTTAGTAGATAATTTTTTTTAGGTTTCCTAAGTGGCCAATTTTGGGTTTAAAGATTGTTTTGATTGTTACAAACGGCCTGGGAATATTATGTACACATAGGGCTCTCTAAAATTGGGGAGAACTCGAGTAAATTTCGAATTGGATGATAACATTTGGCGTACGTGCATGATGCTCTGTTACTTCTTTTTTTCAGAAAACGCGCAATTGCGTACCGCGTAGGTGTTGAATTAAGTTCACCTGCCAGCTTGTAGCCGCAGACAATTTTGTTAGCGATCATGCTATTAAATAATCATCATAGTGAGATATGACAGTTAAAGAAAATTATATTTTGGTTGACGGGCAGTCAACGAATATACAGGAGGGATGAGCTTTTTGAGAAGTGTGTTAACCTGCAGGGATGCATGTGAGCAGATAGATTTTTAAATCTGCACCATTTTCTGTCCAATTAATCTGAGGGCTTGTTTAAGTTCTAGGAATTTCAAATTTTAATTTTTATATTAATTCTATTCTTTAGGTTTATTTTTTTAGGTTTAAAATAGCATGCTAAGAGAAATAGTGGCAGCCTCCTCGCTATACACGCAATACCGTGTTAATAACGTGCTATATTTAAATAGCTGCTTAAAAAAACGAGATATAACCCAAAAATAAAGGATTTAATAGAAGACTAACATCAACATCCCACGGGGCAACAACATAGCATAAATTATGTATTGAGAATCATCAGTGTTAGCGATGTCATCTTCCGATTTAGAAGAGGAAACGACAGGCTGCAGTTCATCACCACGATAAACAAAACACCTTCTTCTTCTTCCTATGGTGAAAAACTCAGGTCTTTGTATCGATAGGGTGGAAAAAATAGCGCTAAAGTTATGACGTTTTAGCGCGATATAGTATGATATTTCACAAATAGCTTCATAGCAAGCAAAATCACTAAAATACAACATGCACTCTCGAGATATGCACCGAAATAGTGTGTTATTTTTTCCATGATATAAACCCTCTCGTTTCCTCGGGATGATGCTATCAAAATTCCAAGTAAACCGTATGCCCTATTTTCGTAGAAATCTCTCGTATTTTCTTTGTTCTATAAGGGGTCTTGATCCTGTAAATATTGTCTTCTTTTTTTAGAAAAGACCTAGAAATATATTATAAAAGGCAGTTTACATCCATATAAGGAACAGCTGTCCCAATAAAATAGAAAAGACCCTGAAGAACAACAAAATTACAACTAGGTCCTTGGGATCCTCTGTGCAAACAACATTCCGCCGCCGCTCGTCGCTCCACCCACATTCCGCAGCAGCTGCGACGCCAGCAGGAATCTATGGAGGAAATCACCTCGTTGAAGTCGCCGCAAGGACCACCCGGCGTAGACACCGGGATCTGGACGGTCGAGGCACATCGGCGGGGGCAACGCCCCGATTCCGGCAAGCGATTGGATCTGCCCCTCCGACCAGAGCCGGCAGCAAGATCCACTCAAGAATGTTACGAAGAACAACCACCTAGATCAGGATGTAGATGATGCCGGCCAAACCCCCATCTTCTCCTCTTCCCCTTCCTTCCCTCCTCCGCCACCGAGATCTGAAAAAGGAACAAAAAGAGGAGAACCAGACCGTGAGCTTATTGACGAAGACGCCGATGCCGCTCTCCTCAGCCACCCATGGCACCTCGCCATCATAGCCAGGAGGAGAGGCATCAGAGGTCGCTGCACGCCGCTCGCCGGCGTCCGCAACACGCTTCGAGACGGCACAAAGCCATATGCCATAGAGGCAGACACTAGTACTAACGCTACAACTACTCTGTACAGGGGGAGCCAACCACCTAGACCATCTCCTCGCCGGCCAGCAGTGCCTCCGGGGAGAAAAATGGAGAGGGGCGGCGAGCAGAGCACACGGGACTCTCAAAGAGGACAAGTTGGGGACGGCAACTCCCGGAGGGCAGTATCCAGCAGCTGTGTGTAAATATTGTCTTTGTTCCACTCTTTTTTGTGAAAAGGACCCTCGCATTAAAAATATCGAACAGTACGAAAAAGCTCAACAAAAAGAAAAATTACAACGAAATCCTTGAGATGCCCTTCGTCTTCAACCTCCAGACTGCCGCTCCTCCCTAAGCTGGCCTGACGTTGTTGGTTGCGGACGGAAAGTCGTCGAGCGGGTCTGGAAGACCACATCCATCCCCGCCACCATCTGAGCACCGCCCCAACAAACCATGACCCTAACACCAGAAGTCGGAGCCCTCTCGGCGATAAAGACCAAGATCCATCGTGCCTCCATTGCCTGAAGGCCACGGAGGCGGGGCAAATCGGTGGCGGCACCGACAGGAGGCGGGGGGGAACCCTAATCTCCTGTTAACTCGACCGATATTTTGGCTTGCCTCGGTCGGATATGTTGATTCTTTGTTCCACTCTTTAACCCTCCTTTAACTGTACATATGCGACACGAATTACCCATTTAAGATTTTTTTTGCCACATTTACCCCCAATTAAAAAATTCACAAATCCATCAAGGCCAGACCTGTGGACTGCCATGTTTGAAACGTATTTGTCGGGGTGCGTCCGAGGTGGCATCTGGAGGCTGGTTGGTGCGGTCCAGGATGTTCGTGAAAGAGAGAATAGCTGGACAATGCCGCACACCAAATCGTGGTGTCGGGTGCCTGTATTTATATACGAATCATACAATGTACAAGGAAGGTTACAGACCGTCTCCTAATCAGCTAAGCACCGTGTTGTACTCAGATTCTATTACATCAGCTTGCACGCCAAGTTTACTTGGCTTACATCCCCCCTCAGCCGCAGCGTCGCAAACGCTAAGGCTGGCTCGAAACTCAGTAAATAAACTGCTAGGGAGCCCTTTAGTAAAGATATCTGCATACTGGTGAGCAGATGGTACGTGAAGAACTCGAACGCTGCCAAGCTGCACTTTTTCCCGGACAAAATGCAGGTCAATCTCGATGTGCTTGGTCCGGCGATGCTGGACAGGATTAGCTGACATATAACATGCACTGACATTGTCACAATAAACGATGGTAGCCTTGGTCACAGGATGATAAAGCTCGGAAAGGAGCTGTCGCAACCAACAAGACTCGGCCACAGCATTAGCGACGGCTCGATACTCGGCTTCGGCGGAAGAACGTGAAACCGTAGGTTGGCGCTTCGAGGACCAAGAAACAAGACTGTCGCCCAAGAATATACAATATCCAGAAGTAGATCGCCTCGTGTCGGGACAGCCGGCCCAATCCGCATCAGAGTAAGCCGTCAATGTGAGGGATGCAGAAGCATGGAGTTGTAGACCAAAACCCAGGGTCCCTTTGACATATCGAAGGATGCGACGAACAAGCTGCATATGAGTCTCATGAGGCTGATGCATGTGAAGACAGACCTGCTGAACTGCATGTGATAAATCTGGACGCGTAAGAGTCAGATACTGGAGAGCACCAACCAAGCTCCTGTAATGAGAGGGGTCGGCCACAAGGGGACCCGTAGTAGCATCCAATTTTGCTCGAGTGTCGAGTGGAGTAATGCATGGATTACATGATTCCATACCGGCACGCTCCAAAAGATCTTCAGCATAAGCACGTTGAGAAAGAAACATGCCCTGAGAATTACGGCTCACTGAAATACCAAGAAAATGGTGCAAGGGACCAAGATCCGAGAGTGAAAATTCATTTGCAAGAGAGCGAATAATGGATCGAAGAAGAGATGGATTTGACGCTGTGAGAATTATATCATCGACATAAAGCAATAGATATGCAAATGAAGAACCCGACTTGTAAATGAATAAAGAGACATCAGAGCGGGACGGTACAAACCCCAAGGAAGAGGCGAAGGTCGAAAACCGGCTGTACCAAGCTCGGGGAGCCTGTTTAAGTCCATATAAAGATTTCGTGAGGCGACAGACATGATCAGGAGTGGAGACATCAACGACACCTTGGGGTTGTTGACAAAAGACAGTCTCGGCAAGAGCAGATTGGAACGGAAGGGTGGCGGCGAGATCGTAAGGCACGGAACTCGCCGGGAGATTGGATCTAGCTACTATGAGCGTGGGAAGCTGATACCATGAAAGAGAGAGAATAGCTGGACAATGCCGCACACCAAATCGTGGTGCCGGGTGTCTGTATTTATATATGAATCATACAACGTACAAGGAAGGTTAGACCGTCTCCTAATCAGCTAAGCACCGTGTTGTACTCAGATTCTATTACATCAGCTTGCACGCCAAGTTTACTTGGCTTACAGTTCGGACGTACGATTGGCTGCCATGAGATCCTGTGCACTCGTTTGGATGGTCACAAACAGCCTAATGTGTTGCAACATACATAAACTAGCATCCGCGTGCCACCTCAGAAATAAGCTTGTGTCGTGTTAGTCCACATTGACTTGACAGGTGGGTCTAGCTTGACATAATCCGTGAAAACTATTAACTAGGGAAATGCCACTTTGTAACATTAAGGGGTACAATATGGCAAAAAAACATATAAATTGCATGCATATATTGTCTCAAATATTTGAACTGGAGTGATTTTGGTAAATCTGAACAAAAAAAAATGTTGTTACATGCATGTATATCGAGTGTCACACGACATACAAAGGTATGTCAAGTGTTACATTCGGCATACATTACATGTGATCTGATATCTATGGACACTCCTTGCAGGTTGTTTGCCAAGCATCATAAACATGACACTCGGCAAACAACCTAGCATGTGCACGTGTTGAGTTGTTTTGCCGAGGGCCCCCTCATGTCACTAGGCAAACACACTGAACATTGGTCCTACCTATAAGTTCTTTACCAAGGGTCTCTTGCACAACTCTAAATTAAAACATGGAAGACGGCCCCCACATGCCAGCTCTTTGTGGAGGGCCTCTTGCACATCTCACGGATAAAATTCAAACAACTAAAATGAAGAACGACACCCATGTCAGACTCTATGCCGACGCCCCCCCTGCACGACACACGACAAACTAGGGTTCCATGTGTCCACAATGTCTCCTTATCTTTACATTATTTTGTTGACCATCCAAAAATGCAAAGGGTTTACCGAGTGCTCGAAAAAAAGCACTGGACAAATTCCCCTTTGTTGGACGGGTGTCAGCCAATGGCCATATTCCGAGCAGAACACTCGGCAAAGCCTTTTCGAGTGCAAACAGGACTTTACTGAGTGCTCGAGGCACTCGGCATACAACCTAATTCAGGTAGTGAAATGAGGTAATTTCTGTCACAAATGCATATTACGGGGACTCATGATTTTCTGTATAATGCAAAATTAGAATTTTGCATTTGCATATGTGTCAAGTTATTGTATATTTCTATTTTGTGTTAAGAATCTATGTGATCCATGATATAGGACATACCAATAAAGTATCCATAAAATTATCATCAATATAAAAAGAGTTACGGATGACAAAAAAAAATCCAAATAGCATCAGATTCATCGTCAATTTGAATTGCATAGTTCTTATTTCAAGAAAAATGTTCGAAAAGAGAGCGATTGAAAAATCGTCACTCCAGCGACGGTGTAAAGCAATATAACTGGCTACATTTAGTATCAATACATAGTACAGTATATATTTTTGGAACAAAGGTGACGAGTGCCCAATTTTAAATTAATAAAACTTCACACAAAGTATATTGAAACAGGCTTCACGTGTACACTTGTGACAAATGAAAACAAACTGTGTTGGTCGGATCACTAGCCACCATGGATCAAATTTTAGATTGGGGTTTTTTGCATGATAAGACGTTTACAGTAACTTCGTCATGTTGGAGTTAATCTCGTACCTGTTCAAACAGAACAAAAGATTAGGAGATTTATAACAGAATACAAGATAAGGCTTATCTCCTAATCCAAACAGAACCAGACTTAGGGCTTGTTTGGCTGTCCGGATTAAATAGCTCCGGGAAAATAATCCCGGCCGGGAATCTGAAAAACAGGTGTAAAACCTCGGGATTTTATTCCCGACCTCCGGACTAGGGGAAAATTCTCTCCGGGAAAAGACCAGAATCCTCCGGGATTGCAGTTACCAAACAAACCCTTAAGGGGTCAAACCCCACATACACGAGCCATGCGCCACGACCGGGAGGCGCACTCAAACATTATTTTGGAGCGGGCTAAGTGTCCCTACGGCTATACATAAAAGGGAACGACCGGCCCCGTTTGAGGTCACGATCACACACGGCTCTCATTCCTGAAATTCCTATACCGATCCTAAGTTAGCGCTTTGGGACCCGAAGGCCCTCTTCCTCATCATGCATGCGGCAGTGCCGCTGGCGACCCGAAGGCCACCGCTATCTGCTGCTTGAGCACGCAACATTCGTCGCCATACCACGGTGTTTTTGGTTTTTAGGCTAATCCTAATCATGTCTAAGATATATCTGTCTTGTAGATCCACGCTACAAAATTTAGTAGACGGAGTATTATACATGTATGATGAGTGTGTGCATTGTGGCGGTCTGTGCGTTCACGTGGCGAACGGCGTTTCCTCGGAAAAGTAAAGACTTACAACGGATAAAACAACGAAGTCAATGAAAAGGCATATTCGATTGCAAAGGTGCTTCTAAGGCTGGTGCCAGTGCACCGCCTGTGATAGTGATGCCACGTCAGCTTTTACCCCCACTCTCACCCCACGGTGCCAATGCACGGGCTGTAGTGCCAGCTGTCACTTATCTCTCCTCCACATCAGCATTTCCTTTTCAGATTAAGTTATTTCACTCACTTTTGTTTAGACATTTAAAATAATGCAAGAAAAATATTTTATTCAACTAAAAATGTTACCGATTACATTATAAATTAAAAAATTACATATAAATAAAAAATTACATAAAAAATTGAAAAAATTACATAATCTAGGCATTACTATTTTCCCACACATGCTCAATCAAATCTTGCTGGAGCTGTGTATACATCGGTGAGTCCCTCATTTCGTTGTCCATCTGAATCCTGGCTGCTAGGCTTGGTGGTGCATTGTTCTATATCGCCGGGCCGACATTGGAATCAACTGTCTCATAGATGTCGTCCAAATTGGTACCACGCTCATCGTCGATGATCATGTTGTGTAGAATGACACATGCACGCATGATCAACCCGAGAGTACGCTTCGAGTAGGAGCGCCCGGGAACTGCTATAATGTTGAACCTAGACTTGAGCACTCCAAAGGCACACTCGACATCTTTGCGCCAAGCTGATTAAGCTTTTGTGAATAGCCGATGCTCGTCACTTTGTGGAAGAGTAACACCTTTCATGAACACCGGCCAGGAGGGGTAGATGCCGTCGGCAAGGTAGTAACCCCAGTTGTACTCGTGTCCATTCACCGTGAAGTTCACTATGGGTGCTTCTCCCCTAAGCACATCAGTGAACAACGGCGACTGATTGAGTACATTGATGTCGTTGTTGGACCCGGCCACTCCAAAAAAGGCATGTCAGATCCAACGATCGTACGACGCAACGGCTTCTAAGATTATGGTAGGGTGTTTGATGTCTCCCCTTGTGAATTGACCGGCATGCGCAACTGGGCAGTTCCTCCACTGCCAATGCATGCAATCGATGCTCCCTAGCATGCCCGGAAAGCCACGCTCCTCGGCTTTCGCTAGTAGACGCTGAGTATCTGCGACATTTGGTCGACGACAAAACTCATCCCCGTAACAGTGAATGATGACTTCACAGAATCTCTCTAGACATTCTGATGAAGTTTGTCTAGCTAGCTTAAGCCACTCATCTATCGTATCTGCAGCGGCTCCATAAGCTAATAAGCGCAAAGCCACAGTACACTTTTGTAGGGGAGAAAAACCAGGACGGTTGAGAGCATCAACTCTTTGAGTGAAATACGGAGAGTATTCACCCAATCTATCCACAATGCGTAGAAAAAGGTGTCGCCTCATCCGATACCTTCGCCGAAAGAAGTTCGGAGGATAAGTACAGTTGTCGGCGAAGTAGTCGTCGTAGAGCCGATCATGGGCACCCAGACGATCACGCCTGATGTACTCTCGATGGCGTCGCGTCCGGCTTGACTCCGCCTCGAGGTTGAGCATCGCCTCCTCATACTCCGCCTCGAATGCATCGATCATATCACCCTCCATTCCTTCGCTCGAATTGCTGCTGGACGAAGACATGGCGTCGAGAGGAGTGGAAATGGAGAGTGGAGGAGATGAAGTGGGGTGTGGAATGAGTGAAACCAGGTGGGGGTATTTATAGGGGGTTGGGGATGAAATTTGGAATTTTTTGACATTTTTTTTCGAATTTTTGGAGGCTGCAACGGATACCTCAACGGCTAGCTGACGTGGACGAATCACAGCTCGCCACGTCAGCTAGCCGTTGCCCCGCCGGCCTATCGCCCCACCCCGCCAGCGCGTCGCCCCCCTCTCGCCTCCTCCTCGCCTCCCTCTCGCCGCCACCGCGGGCGACAGCGGGGCGGTAGCGCCCGCTACCGCCGGGCGACGGATCCGTCGCCCGCCGCTGCCGTCCCGCCTCCCTCTCGCCTCCCTCTCGCCCCGCGCCGGGCGGTACCGCCCCCACTAGCACCAGCCTAATACTACTTGTGTTGCCCCGCTAAAAATAAAATTTCTCCGATGATATCTAAATGGGAAACGGTTGAAACGTCTCCATTTCTTCTAGCATCTCACATTGATGTCCAAAGCTTGCTCGGTCAAGATAGGATCGAACTAGTAGTAGTTAAAGTCGATCGTGTACACGAAAGCGAAACAAAATACGTACGTTCTCTGCACTAGCCAGTTAGGAGTAGTTGTTGTCAGTGATGTGGATTCAATTTGCAACAAATGCATGCATGATTGGTTGTTCACGTATGTGTACCGCAGGCGACACACATATTCATGAAGTCATGGCGCTTAAATAAGTTAGCTATAGATAAGCATGTTGCGGTCCATACCATCAATTCCACAATAACTCGACAGGTTGTACTGCGGGGAATCAACGGATATCACAGTCCCATGCGTGTATCATGCAGCCATATATATACTACTGATGTTATGGCACAGAAGTCTTCCTTTTCTTTTTTATACTGATATACGGAGTATTTGATAGACGGAGCAGCAAGGAAGCAGAACAGGTGTTGGTTCGAGGAGGACAGATCGGGGAGGTCGTCGGTGTCCATCCAGGCCTCGAGGTAGCGCCCATGGGCGCAGATCCTACAACAGTTCAGATCAGTTTCAGGTCCAGATGCAGGCTTCCGCAGTGTGTTGCTGTGTGTGTGAAATAGTGGGTACAGATTAGGAGGCGCAGGGCGGCGAACGAATGGGGATCGGCGAGCTCGTGTAAACGCTGCGAGCGCGGAGGTGGGAGGGCGTACAGGCCGAGGGAGCGAGAACGATCCATCAGTGTGAACTACGAATTCAAGTTCCCGATAGGAAATCTCAAAAAAAAAAAAAAAGTACCCGATAGGAAGGTAAGCACGTGCTGCTCATTAGAAAACGCACATTCCTTTTTTGACAAGAGAAAATGCACAGTTTTTTTTAGGATATCAGATAATATATTGATAGACATCAGTGGCATACTACAGAAAGTAGCCTGAAGGGAAACGCGCTAAGATTATTGAACTTTTCACGTACTGGACATGACCCAGAAACATGAGAGCTACAAGCACATCTGATAAGTACAGGGCTACAGGCTGAGTAGAAGTAACTCTTGTGGCAAGCCTAGCATAGTGATCAGCAATGAAATTTAAATTTCTAGGGATCTGAAAGAAGCTCGCTGTTCTGAAATAATCGGAAGCAAGGATTACTGCAAGCTGAGGCCTAATTTACCAATGTCCTGGAGCATAGACAATGTTGTTTGCAGCTACAGCCTTGGCCAGAGTAGCACAGTCCGTGAAGAAACTTAGTTCCTGAACCTGAATGACTGAAGCTAAAGAAACAGCAAGTTGCAAGGCAAATGCTTCTGCATGTAGAGCCGAAGCAACTGGAGGAGAGACTACAGAAACAAAAACACCATGTTGATGGACATGCTCAGAAATCTTGATGTAGATTCCAATTCCTGTTTGCGCCTGCAAGTGATTAGGAGGAGCCTTCCAAGCTGCGTCTGTGAATATTTTTGGCCCATATACCATAGAGAGGTCAAAAATTGTAGGAACACCCACGGGTAGTACCTGGTAATTAGAACTTGGACTCCAAGGAGAAATTAAATTTGACCTATGATCTTGGTCTTTGTCCGTCAGCGTTGTGCATCTCAAGATCGCCTCTGCTGCCGCAAATACATGCAAGGGAGAGTTCACCTTCCTACCAAAAATGGAGTCATTCTGTGCCTTCCATATACACCAAAGGAAAGTGTAAATATTTGAAATAGATGCATGTGGGTGACCTTAACAACAGGGCCGGCTCTATATTTTGCTGGGCCCATGGTTTAGTCGACGACATGGGCCCATAAGGTTAATATGTAGTTAGCATGTCAAGATATATAGACGCAAAAAAAGTAGAGGAGATCGATGGAGCGTGCCTCCGTGCGTCTGTTTCCTCTTCTATGCTTTGCGCGGCCTGCTAAACCTTTGTAAGTCTTTTATTTTCAGCCCAACACAAAGAAAAACTGGCCGGTAATGGGCCCCACCCAGGCGTGGGCCCTTGGACGTGGCCAAGGTCGCCATACATCACGGCCGGGCCTGCTTAAGAAAGTATTGCTTGAATAGTAGCATGCAAAGAAGGAGAGGTATTCACAATCATTTCTGACATAATGTACCAGGGAGCGACAAACCATGCAGCCTTCACAAAGGGGAAAAGGAAGAAGAGGTAATGGTCATCTTAAACCTGCCCACACCTAGAGCAATCTTTATCGATGTGAGTAGAAAACTACCTGTTCCTTTTCGAGTTGGTAGAGCTCTTCGAAGAAGATGTGAATTCTCGTGGTTGTTTTGGGTGAAGCTCACACCCTTTGTCTCGGGGTGGCCTACGTGTTTATATAGCCAATGGCATCAAGGATTACATCGAGTAGTTTACATGGTTGAGATACGGAAGGGAACGATCTGATCTTATAATCTGATCAGATCGTGTACATGAGAATAGCCAACAACCCTAACTACCTATGAAAACTCAATCTCGCTAACACCCCTCCTCAATCTGGACCTTCTTGAGATTCAGATTGTGTTTAAACTCCTCGAACTGCCGAGTTGGAAGCGCCTTTGTGAAGCCATCTGCCACCTGGTCATGAGTGGAAATAAATCTAATCTCTAGTTGTTTGTTTGCTACTCTTTCTCTCACAAAATGAAAGTCAATTTCAATGTGCTTTGTCCTTGCATGAAATATGGGATTTACTGATAAATAAGTTGCTCCCATGTTATCACACCATAGACATGAGACTTGTTTTCTTTCAATACCAAGCTCCTTCAATAATGACTCAATCCATATTATTTCTGCGGTAGCATTTGCTAGAGATTTATACTCTGCTTCAGTACTGGACCTGGAAACTGTTGCCTGTTTTCTAGCACTCCAAGAAATCAGGTTAGATCCAAAATAAACTGCAAAACCTCCTGTAGATTTTCTATCATCTATACAACCTGCCCAATCAGCATCTGCAAAAGCACTTATCATCGTAGAGGATGATTTTCTGATAGTTATTCCGAGACTTAAAGTCCCTTGCACATACCGCAGTATTCTCTTCACTGTCGTCCAATGACTTGTGGTTGGCTTGTGAAGATATTGGCAAACTTTGTTAACTGAAAAGGCAAGGTCAGGTCTTGTAAGTGTTAAATATTGAAGCCCTCCAACAATGCTTCTGTATTTGGTGCAATCATCTGGACCAAGATCCTCTCCCTCCATAACTGAAAGTTTTTCTGATGATGATAAGGGAGTAGGTGAGATCTTGCAGCCCTTCATGCCGACCCTGTTCAACAAATCTCTTGCATACTTTTCTTGGATTAATGTCAGTCCTCCATTAAATTTCTTCACTTCAATACCCAAAAAGAAATGCAAATCACCTAAGTCCTTAAGTGCAAAATCTGTGCTAAGGTCTTGAAGTAGTGCACTGATTGCCTTGTTGCAAGAGCTTGTGACAATGATGTCATCAACATAAACTAGTACAAACATGATTATACCTGACTTGTTGTATATAAATAATGAGGTGTCGGCCTTGGAGGGTACAAAATTGAGTGCTTGCAATTTGGAGCTCAACTTAGAGAACCATGCTCTTGGTGCTTGTTTGAGACCATATAGTGACTTGTCCAGCTTGCATACATGGGTTGGAGCTTGTGGATCCACATAACCAGGTGGCTGATTCATATAGACCTCTTCTTCCAGAACACCATGAAGAAACGCGTTGTTCACATCTAGCTGCCTAAGACTCCATCCTTTGGAGACTGCAATAGAAAGAACCAATCTGATAGTGGCAATTTTTACAACAGGACTAAAGGTATCTTCATAGTCTATACCATATCTCTTTTTAAATCCTTTGGCTACTAGCCTAGCTTTATACCTATCAATTGTTCCATCAGCTTTCCTTTTTATTCTGTAAACCCATTTACAATCTATGACATTTTTACCTTGATGGTATGGTACTAAGTGCCAAGTTTTATTTTCTATGAGAGCTCTAAATTCATCATCCATAGCATTTTTCCAATTTTTATCCGCTAAAGCTACTTGCAAATTTTCAGGTTCATTAGAAATGCAACATAGTCCATAACGAATTATAGAACTGTAATTCTTTGGTTCGGTAGTACCCGTTTGCATCCTGGTTCTATGACCATGTGGTTCTGTTGGTGCAGAAGATCTTGGCTGGCGCTGAGATGCTCCTCTTTCCGCTGGCGCAGAGGATCCCGACTCACGCTGGTGTGCACCTCTTCCTGTTGCAGAAGATCCGGGCCGGCTTGTTACACGTAATTCATCACGCGCTCGGTGTGGTCCACGCTGCGTGGCATGCAGCGATTCGTCTGTCATGCATGCGGGTTCGCAGTTCGGGGCAGATTCCGCTGCAGAGCTGCTCCCTGTCTCCACGCGCTGATACGCTGACAGCGGCGATCCCGGGATGGATTCTGGTCGCTCTGTCGCTGACGATCCCGAGGTGGATGGCGAATCTTCATTGCTTTCTGCGCCATGCATGTTTCCTAGCGGTACGCTGTGTGTTGCACTGTTTTCACTTGTTTCTGCGTCATTTGGACCAGAAATTTCTGCTGCATCTTCCAGGTCTTGTTCCCGAGCAGCCTGTGGATAGAAACTAGCAGGAATAACTGAGACATTAGGTGTTAGATCATTGCATTGTTGTTGCCCCTCGTGATGTAACACCGAAGGATTTTGGAGAGAATCAGGAAGTAGGAGGATTTCTCGACGAAGAAGTGCTCCGGCATTGGGATGAAGTTTTGCAAAGGGAAAAACTGTTTCATCGAAGACAACATCTCTGGATATGTAGACACGACCTGATGCAATATCAAGACACTTCACACCTTTGTGCATTTGACTATAGCCAAGAAAAACACATTGCTTGGAACGAAAAGCAAGTTTGCGTTGGTTGTATGGACGGAGATTTGGCCAGCATGCACAACCGAAAACACGAAGAGATGAGTAATCAGGTTGTTCATGAAGAAGACGTTGCATAGGAGTGTCATGATTAATAGTTTTGGAAGGTAGCATGTTGATGAGATGGGTCGCAGTTAGGAAGGCTTCATCCCAGAATTTCAGGGGCATAGACGCATTTGCTAGGAGAGCAAGACCTACTTCGACTATGTGCCGATGCTTGTGTTCGGCAGATCCATTTTGTGGTGTGCATGAGGGCAAGAGACATGATGTTCAATTCCTACTTTTGTAAAGAATGGGTAGAGTTTCTCATATTCCCCCCCCCCCCCAGTCAGTTTGCATGGCTAGAATTTTCTTATCAAATTTTCGTTCAACAAGATTTTGAAAGTTCTGAAAAACTTGAAAGACATCAGACTTCTTTTTAAGAAGATAAATCCATGAAAATTTGCTGAAGTCATCAATGAAGCTTACATAGTAATTGTATCTTCCTACTGAGCTAGGTGCTGGTCCCCATACATCTGAGAAAACAAGCTCTAAGGGAGTAGTGGAAACACTAGTAGATCGCTCATAGGGAAGTTGATGACTTTTGGCACGTTGACATGAGTCACAAACCGACTCACTAGTAGAATTATTAGAACAAGGAAGTCTAAATTTCTGAATAACTTGTTGAACAATGGGAAAAGAAGGATGTCCTAATTGATCGTGCCACTTTGAAGAAGTGGGCTTTGCAACGATGAAAGCTTGCTTATTTGTGCTTGGAGACGACGAAATCATCGGGTAAAGGCCTCGAACGCATCCACCTTTAAGCAGAACCTCCTTCGTGGCCTGATCCTTCACATAAAAATACCATGGGTGACATTCTAGGAATACATTATTGTCTCTTGCAAACCGATGGACAGAAACAAGATTTTTTGTGGCATGAGGAACATGAAGGACATTGCGAAGATGTAAGTTCCGGTGAGGGGTAACAACAGATGTGTGACCAACATGTCTAATGCTCATACCTGTTCCGTTTGCAGCATGGATCTGGTCATGGCGAGTGTACTTCTCCTTCATGGTGAGCTTGTCAAGCTCATCGGTGATGTGATCGGTGGCGCCGGTGTCGAAGTTCCAGTTGGTGTTGACTCCATAGGAGGCAGCGTGTGCCTCCCTTTCTTCTCCTTCATCTTCCTCATAGCCCCACCAGCACTTCCAGGCTGGATGGCCTGGTTTGCCGCAGATTTGGCAAGTGATGCGATCGCAGTCGTTGCCGCCTTTGTTGTTGGAGCCGCCTGGGCGGGCATTGCCTCGGCCGCCGCCTTGATTGTTGGGACACCCGTTGCCGCGGCCATAGCCACGGTGAAAGAACAAACGATGTCCCGATGTCGCCTAGAGGGGGGGTGAATAGGCGATTAAAACTTTTTTTATTTAGGGGCTTGATAATTGCGGAATAAAACTATGTGTTTAAATTAACAAGCTAACAACCTAAAATACTAGGTTTGCCTAAGTGCACCAACAACTTATGCTAAGCAATATGACAAAGAGGTGATAGTAAGATATGAACTTCAAGCACGAAGGGTACCACAATGTAAATTGCATAAGTAAAAGGCTCGGGTATAGAAATAACCGAGGCACGCGGAGACGAGGATTTATTCCCGAGTTCCTCCTGGTTAAGGGAGTACGTCTCGTTGGAGGGGTGTGAGCTCGCCACAAGAGGCCTACTCAAGATGCAACAAAGGCCTCACCCTATTCTCTGATGAACCGCACCCAAAGGTTTGGTTCACCTTCCACTATCGGAATCCTTCGGGCGGATTCCGAAGCCCTTTACAACTTCTCTTGGGGCACACACCCACAACTCAATTGGGGGCTCCCAAACTCGTGCCGAAGCTCCACAACTCGAAGTCTTCACGGCACCTCCAAACCGTCTAGGGTACACAATGCACCCAAGAGGCACAAGCTCTTGGGAACACAAAGCACCCAAGAGTAACAAGCTTCTCAATGTCGATCTTCACGTATCACCGTAGGGAGAGCAACCCGATGCAACAAATGCAAAAGGCAAGAACACACAAAGTTGTCAAGTTCTTCACTCTCAAATTCCAACCAAGCAACAAATGCTTTGGGGGGAATAAGAGAGGAAGAACAAAGGAGATGAACACAAAGCAACCCCAAATCTAGACCCACTAGGTTCCCTCACTTAGAAGAGAATTTGATTGGTGGAATGTTAGATGTAGATCTCCTCTCTTGAATCCCTAAATTTGGGCAAGAATCATCGGAGGGATTGAGAGGAATGAGCTCACAAGTTTGCAACAATGGAGGAGAGAGGAAATAAGCTGAGCAAAAGTGAGCAGCCAGCTCTTGGGGAAGAAGGGGGCTTTTTATAGCCCCTCCCCAAAAACTAGCCGTTGGGCCCTTTTCAGGCCGGAGACTCCGGTCTAAGTGGGCCGGAGACTCCGGCCACGGCCGGACATTCCGGCTAGGCTCCGGCCTACCTCCGGACAAGCGCTAGAGGCGCACCACATTTTGCAGAGAGGAAGGCACACCGGAGACTCCGGTCTACAGGGCCGGAGATTCCTGCCAGACCGGAGATTCCGGGGTTTCTCCGGGGTGCCTCCGGACAGAGTCCAGGAGCGCACCACACTTGAGCCACTTACCAGCGAAAAACGAAGGACCGGAGATTCCGGGTCATTTGGGCCAGAGAATCCGCCCCATATCTCCGGGGTACCTCCGGACTGAGTCCAGAGACGCACCACACACACTCGTTTGGCAGCGAAAAACCAGGGGCCGGAGACCCCGGGTCTAGAGGACCGGAGACTCCGGTGTAGATCCAACAGAAAAACCAAAGCCCCACAACTTTTGCAAATGAACTCCGTTTTCGATAATCTTGGACTTGTTGGAATCGTCACAATGAGCACAACAAGATTATGCAGAGAAACATCATAGTCCAACAAGATACTATAAAACCAAATGGGGAGAGTTTAAAAGCTCTTTTTCGCAAACCGAAAAACCGTTTCTTTTGCAATTGAAGTCCGAATGAAGCAAAACCAATTTTGTTGGAAAGAGGACGACAAAAGCAACCTTTGAAAATGGCAAACAAGCAAAGGAGATTTTGCAAAGGGTTGGAAAAGTGAAACCTTCCACAAGGATGAACCGGCAAAATCTCCAATACCGAAGATGCAAATGAAGACGCATATGCAAACCGTTTTCGGTGATCTTAGCCTTGTCATAACACGCACGACAAGCACCAAGACCACACCACGATAAGAGTCAAATAAGAACCAATGAAGATGATTTCAACGATGCAAGGATGCAAAGGGTTGAGCTCTCCACGAACGATACGATCAAGTAACTCGGTCGAGAGCCCCTCTTGATAGTACGGTTATCTATCCTATAATCCGGTCTCTCACTAAACATCATGAGACCGGTAAAATAGAAACCCTATCAAGATCATACCTTTGCCTTGCGCATTAATCCACTTGGGGTCGATGGAGACGATCTTCATCTCCTCAAGACGAACCATCTTCTTGATTGCGCTTTGCTTGGTGAAGATTCACATGTGGCTCCCCATACACCAAGATGGGAGAAGCACCTTTGCGGCAAATCTTCACTCGGCCTTTGAGTGATGATCAACCCGCAAAGCCTTGATCAACACAAACTTCTTCCCTTAGCCTTGACTCCAACAAATGGAGATCAAGCAACCTAATGGACAACCTACAAATATAGCTCAATACAAATATTAGTCCATAGAGATTGTCATTAATTACCAAAACCATGCATGGGGGCAACCATGCACTTTCAATCTCCCCCATTTTGGTAATTGATGACAAGCCCTTATTAAGAGGGTTTATATAATGAATAAAGCAACCTTGCAAGACAAACAAGCAAGGATGCAAGCGCATTAAAGGCAAATGCAACAAAAGCATTAAACCCAAATTCCCTTAAACCCTCTAAACTTCTCCCCCATTGGCATCGATTGCCGAAATGGGAAGAAAAATTTAGAGAGCCAATATAATATGAGTTCCTCCATAAAGTTGATGACAATCCCTTTTAACGGATAATTAGAGGAAATCAAACTATATTGAGGATCAAAATATTGCAATAAGATGAAATCATTTTAAACATCTCCACAAAGGAGAAAAGCAATCGAAAAGATCCAAAGCGAGAGTTCTAAATAACACCGGAGAAGCTCCCCAATGTTCATGCACTATGGAGAAGTGCACAAAAAATGGCATCCTCGCTCCCCCAAAATCATCTAGAACCCGCAACAAGTGCAATAGTGCATAATGCAATAGCAAATCATAGCACTTGCACCAAAGATGTGGTTGAGCCATAACGGAGATACCAATTTTCAAAGATTCAACACAAGATAGGCCCAACCGAGATAAAACGAAAATCTTTAAAAAAGGTATGTTCACAAGCTTAGGGATACCAATTGGAAACTAAAGGCAATTGGAAATGCCAAAAGCTAGTGAGAACATTTAGCCAATAAAATTCAACATGCTTACCATGGTAGGCATGAAGTCAAAGATCTTCAAGAAATACATGAGTGTGCAAAGATACCAATAAACAATGAGACAAGCACTCATGAGACAAATTTGGAGCCACCAAATAATTATAGATGAACACAAGGTAGCTCAAAAGAATTAGGATACCAACTAAAAGGTGACCTCTCTCATATGTATAGGTTTCTAATTGGACAAGCCATTGAAGATATACATCCGCAAAGAAACATATACACACGAAATGGTTAGGGAAAAGGAGAACAAGGTATCCAAAAGGAAGTCATAAATATACAAACGAGATTATTGCATAAAAGCATAGCACATAGCTCAAATTTATCTCATTGTATATAAATGAACTTCAAATATATCAAATGCATCACACATATCACTAAGGGAACAAGAGATAGTGAAGATGCTTTGAAATAGGCAACAAGTATCACAAAGGAATAATATCAATTGAAGAAGAGGTTTTTGCAAATTCATCACACATATCACAAAGATATATTAAGTGAAGGAAAGAGCCACAACCACAACAATTGCATATAAGAGATTTCATGCCAAGAGGCAACCTACACAAAGTTGAAAACTAGAAAGGTATGCATGAGATGGATACTTGTTACCGAGATGCATTGACGATGACGATGATGAGAGTTGGTTTGTCATCAAAGCTTGACTCCGACAATCACACGGTGAGAACACCTTCCTTATGAATGAGGCAAGCATCCAATGCATCTCCATTGTACCTAAAACACAACTAGAGTACAAAATGGTTCCCAAACTCATTGGGTCCCATAGAGTTAGATAAACTACAATATATAGTAAACACTCCACATAAATATGTGCATATAGATATGAAATTGAATTTCATGCACATCTTAGCCGATTTAGGATTCGGTGGAGTATCCCCTATATATTGGATCAAAAAAAATAAGCATTCTAAAGTAATATAAATTAGTAACCGAGCATGCAAAGGCTTTCTAGAACCAAAAGAGATACAATTTGGACAAAAACACCAAGTCAACAAAGAAGAGAGCACACCAAGGTGTGACACAAAAAGGTTGTCCAAATTATATCAAAATCCAAATCAACACATGATTGAGGAAAAATCAAATCAACAAATGATTGATTCCAAAACACATCAACACATGAAGTGTGATATCAAAAGGAATCGAATCAACACAACAAATGATCGATAAGACACCAATTGAAGATAAGATACCAATTAAAACAAAAAATATCAACTAGGAGAAAAGATATCAAGAAAAGGGTGATACTTGACCGAAATCAAGTAAAGCAAGATAAACCAAAAAGGTATCAAGACTCCCACAATAAATATCAATTGGAACAAATGTCTATGGAGGAGATATTAAATTCCAATTAATACCAATTGAAGGTCCAACACAAGATAAAGAATCAAATGCCAATTGAAAGGATCAAACATTGATAGATAGGTTAGTGTTCTAAATAAAAAGGAATGCTCCCCCAATATTCATGCATTATCTTTGATATTTGCATTTGAATACAAAATGCATGCATAAGGGATCATTACTCTCCATATTTTATTTACAACACTAAACACTACCAATAGAAGTATAGGATCCATTCAAAAGGCAAGGAAGGCAATAGATAAAGCAAATCAACGCAAGAGCCAATGTGAAGATGGTCTACAAAATCCACCACAATTACTAGTATCACTTGTCATGGACAAGGAGTATATAGAGATATTTCTCGGTGGTATAAATGAATGATGTTCAAGACCAACTTCACAACAAATAAGCATATGGCAAGAGATAAGAAATAGAACGCCATATTGAATAAGGTTTGTTGGTAGTTTCAATTATTCGAACCAACCGGCAAAGCCATGGTTAGGATAAAATGAAACAAATGGATTCTCACATAATATATGGAAATGGATATTAGAGAAAAACCACACCAAGCAAACTTACACAAACAAGAACCAAAGGGTAACCACAAAGGAAAATTGGAACTTGTTTGAGCACACATGCCACATAGGAATTAGATAATTTACAATATCAAATCTAAGTGGCAAACCTCAAATGTTCACATTTTGTGGGATTGTAATATGCACATAGCTTATTACTCCCCCATAATGTGATAATTCATTTTATTTAAACAAGAGGCAAATAAAACCAACTAGAGACATCAATGGACATTGTAGAATTTGAATTTCTCATGAAAATGACATACCACTAGACCTGGCCATTTCTCGGGCCGGGCCGGGCTCGGGCCGGGCCTAGAAAAAGCCCGGCGCAGAAAACCTAGGCCCGAGCCGGCCCGGCCCGACTGTCGGCCGCAGAAATCGGGCCCGAGCCCGGCCGACCAAAGCCCGACAAAGCCCGATCGGCCCGCCCGACAGAAGCTGAAATCTTGTTTTCCTTAAGCCCGAGCCTGGCCCGACCGTCGGGCCCGAAATACAGGCCCAAGCCCGGCCCGATGGCACATCCGGGCCGGCCGGGCCGGGCTGCCCATGGCCAGCACTACATACCACATAGTAACTAGATAATATTGAAATATCAATACTAGGTGGTGTGCTTCATGTACACACATTTTTAGGTTTGTGAGGTGCACAAAGCACATCACTCCCCAAAATGGGATAGTCCATTAATATCTCAAAGAGCCAAATGAAATTCACACAAGATTCAATAAAGCTCAACACACAAATTACACATACATGATATACAACTATCATACACAACCTTGAATAACAAGACAAGTAGGAAAGTAGCATATCACATACAAGCACATGCTAGGAACAAAACTAACACATGCAAGGGAGCAAGCAACTTTCAATGTATATATGAATTAAATACAAGTTACCGCAAGGAGGAAGCATTGGATATGAGATAGGTAAGTGATACTCCAATTGACTTGGCTTGATGAAATAAAACCATGAAGATCCCTTAATTCTTCAAAAATAGCCAAGTCACCAATGTCCTCCACTAACACCTATTGATCAAGTTGAAGCTTGTTGGTCCCCAACCAAGTTGGGTCCTAAGAGGTTAGTCACAATAGGTTTGGGAACCCAAATGGTGCTTTTCTTGACACCACTTTGAGCTCCCACATACTTGGCAAACACATTGCCAACTCTATCCTTCCCAAGAGAATAAACATCATCAATTATGATAGGGTTGGATGAGGTACCATTAGTGCATGAAGAAGCAAGATGACCTTTGCCACGGCAAAGGTAGCAACACCGACTCTTCTCTTTCTTCTTCCTAGGCTCCTTAACTTGAGGAGCATTGGCTTGAGTCTTCTTAGGAGGTGGCCATTGTTCAACTCGTGGTTGAGCACGAGATTGAACAAGAGGCCGCTTCCCTAGTTGCTTCTCACTAAGAGGCATCTTCTTCTTCATTGGGCAATCCCGAACATGGTGCCCTTCTAGCTTGCACTTGAAGCAAATGATGTTGGCCGGATTCTTGACTTGTACTTGGCCCTTCTTCTTCTCAACCTTGGACTTGTTCTTGATGTTGGAGTTGAATCCAAGTCCACTCTTGTCATTTGGGGATTGTTGCACACTCAACATGTTGTCAAGTGCCCTCTTCCCCTCATGACACTTTTCCAAGCCTTTCTTCAAAGAAGTGGCTTGGGCCTTGAGCTCTCCTCTCTTCTCTACATGGTTAGTGACAACACAAGTACTAGAGGAGGTAGATGCATCATTGTTAGAGCAACAAGGCAAAGCAAGTAATTCATCACATGATGTACCAACATTTTTTGTGGATGAACTACTAGGACTAGCACATGGCAATATAGCATTTTTAGTTACGGTTGTGCTATTATCCACATGAGGCTCACTAGATGTTACCTTTGTAGTGATGGCCTCATGAGCTAACTTAAGACAAGCATAGGATGCAAGAAGTTCATCATTAGAGCTAGATAGCTTTTCATGATTCTCTTCCAACTTCCCATAGGATGCTACAAGATCATCATTAGAGCTAGATAGCTTTTCATGACTTGCTTCCAACTTCTCATACTTGCTAGTTAGCAACTCAAGTTGAGCCCTTAGCTCAACATTCTCCTTCGACGTAGATGCTTCACAAGAAATTGAGTTATTAGCACAAGCATCATTGACATTAGGGATGGAAGAAGAAATCTTAGCAAGCTCTTCATTTAATCTAGCATTTTCATTTTTCGTGACCTTATATTTAGCAATGGCATGGTCACGTTCTTTAATGATTTTAGCAATTATTTCATTATGAGACTCCTCGGTAGAATCTAGTTTCTCCTCAAGAGAAGCACGAGTCTCTTGCTCTTCCTCAAGAGCATCTTCTAACGATGCTTTCTCCATAGCATCATCTCTTTCGATCTTACCCTTTCCTTCAAGGCTTGCTTCCAAGGCCTCAATAGTTTCCCCATGCTCAATAAGAGTGCTTATGATTTCAAAGAGGTTAGCTTGGGCACTTTTATTGCTAGGAAGGGCTTTAAGAATCATTAGACCTTTATTTTGAAGCATAGCATTAACCTTTTCCACATCATCTTCTTCATCATTATTATCATCATCATTATTATTATCATTGCTAGAAGAAGATTTAGCCATAAGGCAATGAGAGGTGGATGAAGATAAGCAATAAGATTTTGAACTACTTAAGTTCACATCTTGTTCCACAATTAGTTGGGTTTCCTCTACATTAATATTCATGCAAGAGTTAGAGGGAACACAAGCATTTTTATCATTGGAACAAGATAAAGCAAGCATATCATAGAGAGAGTTATCCAAGGGAGTTTTAGATGATATGCAAGGACTATCAACACTAGCATGTAAATCATTTATGGTGCTATGTGTGTTTAGGTCCAAAGATGAAGCATTGCAACAAGATAGAGATAGATGATCATCAATAATGAGCTCCCTATCAATGTTGCAAACCTATCACTACTCACCATCACATTAGTTTGTGGCTTACCACATTTTGGTGAAGTAGATGAAGACGAGAGCTCATCACGGCCGGAGGTCGAGGGAGAACAATCATCCTCAATAATGTTGGACTTGCCGTATTTATCTTGAAGCTTAGTCCATAATTCATGAGCGTCCCGCAGAGGCATGATTGACTCAAAACTAAACTCACAAATTTGCAAAACTCATTAGAATCTAGAGCATCTATATATAAGTTGTTCTCATCCTCTAAAGTATTACTTTCGTAATCCTTTGGAGGAGAAAAACCTATATCTAAGATACACTCAATATTGGGGTCCAAGACCCGTAAGTGATTAAGCATATGAGTTTTCCAAACATTAAAATTTGTGCCATTAAATCTAAACAAGAATTGTGCACTAAATCCCTAGACGACATCTTTACTCTCTAGGCAGTAAAGCCAAACAAGAGAGACGAGGCTCTGATACCAATTGAAAAAACAAACGATGTCCCGATGTCGCCTAGAGGGGGGGTGAATAGGCGATTATTTTTTTTCTATTTAGGGGCTTGATAATTGCGGAATAAAACTATGTGTTTAAATTAACAAGCTAACAACCTAAAATACTAGGTTTGCCTAAGTGCACCAACAACTTATGCTAAGCAATATGACAACAAGGTGATAGCAAGATATGAACTTCAAGCACGAAGGCTATCACAATGTAAATTGCATAAGTAAAAGGCTCGGGTATAGAAATAACCGAGGCACGCGGAGACGAGGATTTATTCCCGAGTTCCTCCTTGTTAAGGGAGTACGTCTCATTGGAGGGGTGTGAGCTCGCCACAAGAGGCCTACTCAAGATGCCACAAAGGCCTCACCCTATTCTCCGATGAACCGCACCCAAAGGTTTGGTTCACCTTCCACTATCGGAATCCTTCGGGGCGGATTCCGGAGCCCTTTACAACTTCTCTTGGGGCACACACCCACAACTCAATTGGGGGCTCCCAAACTCGTGCCGAAGCTCCACAACTCGAAGTCTTCGCGGCACCTCCAAACCGTCTAGGGTACACAATGCACCCAAGAGGCACAAGCTCTTGGGAACACAAAGCACCCAAGAGTAACAAGCTTCTCAACGTCGATCTTCACGTATCACCGTAGGGAGAGCAACCCGATGCAACAAATGCAAAAGGCAAGAACACACAAAGTGGTCAAGTTCTTCACTCTCAAATTCCAACCAAGCAACAAATGCTTTGGGGGGAATAAGAGAGGAAGAACAAAGGAGATGAACACAAAGCAACCCCAAATCTAGACCCACTAGGTTCCCCTCACTTAGAAGAGAATTTGATTGGTGGAATGGTAGATCTAGATCTCCTCTCTTGAATCCCTAAATTTGGGCAAGAATCATCGGAGGGATTGAGAGGAATGAAGCTCACAAGTTTGCAACAATGGAGGAGAGAGGAAATAAGCTGAGCAAAAGTGAGCAGCCAGCTCTTGGGGAAGAAGGGGGCTTTTTCTAGCCCCTCCCCAAAAACTAGCCGTTGGGCCCTTTTCAGGCCAGAGACTCCGGTCTAAGTGGGCCGGAGACTCCGGCCACGGCCGGACATTCCGACCAGGCTCCGGCCTACCTCCGGACAAGCCCTAGAGGCGCACCACATTTTGCGGAGAGGCAGGCACACCGGAGACTCCGGTCTACAGGGCCGGAGATTCCTGCCAGACCGGAGATTCCGGGGTTTCTCCGGGGTGCCTCCGGACAGAGTCCAGGAGCGCACCACACTTGAGCCACTTACCAGCGAAAAACAAAGGACCGGAAATTCCGAGTCATTTGGTCGGAGACTCCGGGACGGACTCTGCCCCATCTCCGGGGTACCTCCGGACTGAGTCCAGAGACTGCACCACACACACTCGTTTGGCAGCAAAAAACCAGGGGCCGGAGTCCCAGGCGCCCCTTTCCAGGGGACTTGGGCTCGGTCCGTCGCTGAGGACGCCTCTCCAGACTACAATTCGGACGGCACGGCCGCCCGATTCTCAAGCTGGGCTGCTCCCGGTTCGCTCGCCGTTACTAGGGGAATCCTTGTAAGTTTCTTCTCCTCCGTAACTTTTGCAAATGAACTCCGTTTTCGATAATCTTGGACTTGTTGGAATCGTCACAATGAGCACAACAAGATTATGCATAGAAACATCATAGTTCAACAAGGTACTATAAAACCAAATGGGGAGAGTTTAAAAGCTCTTTTTCACAAACCGAAAAACCGTTTCTTTTGCAATTGAAGTCCGAATGAAGCAAAACTAATTTTGTTGGAAAGAGGACGACAAAAGCAACCTTTGAAAATGGCAAACAAGCAAAGGAGATTTTGCAAAGGGTTGGAAAAGTGAAAACTTCCACAAGGATGAACCGGCAAAATGTCCAATACCGAAGATGCAAATGAAGACGCATATGCAAACTGTTTTCGGTGATCTTAGCCTTGTCATAACACGCACGACAAGCACCAAGACCACACCACGATAAGAGTCAAATAAGAACCAATGAAGATGATTTCAAGGATGCAAGATGCAAAGGGTTGAGCTCTCCACGAACGATACGATCAAGTAACTCGGTCGAGAGCCCCTCTTGATAGTACGGTTATCTATCCTATAATCCGGTCTCTCACTAAACATCATGAGACCGGTAAAATAGAAACCCTATCAAGATCATACCTTTGCCTTGCGCATTAATCCACTTGGGGTCGATGGAGACGATCTTCATCTCCTCAAGACGAACCATCTTCTTGATTGCGCTTTGCTTGGTGAAGATTCACATGTGGCTCCCCATACACCAAGATGGGAGAAGCACCTTTGCGGCAAATCTTCACTCGGCCTTTGAGTGATGATCAACCCGCACAAAGCCTTGATCAACACAAACTTCTTCTTCCCTTAGCCTTGACTCCAACAAATGGAGATCAAGCAACCTAATGGACAACCTACAAATATAGCTCAATACAAATATTAGTCCATAGAGATTGTCATTAATTACCAAAACCATGCATGGGGGCAACCATGCACTTTCACACGGCCTCCTCCACGTCCGCGAGAAGGTCCTCTGCCACCTCGACCACCGCGTGGTCCGCCGCGTCCGCGTGCAGTAGAGTTGGCGGAGGAGTGACCGCTGAGTCCGCCGGAGAGGAGCTCCATGCGGTTGTCGTAGGCGACGATCTGGCCATACAGATCGCCTACGGTCAGATCTTCATGGTTGTTCCCGATGGCGGCGAAGATGGGATTGTAGGTGTCGTCGAGGCCCGCGAGAAGATACTCGACAAGTTCATCTTCTTCAATCGCCCAGCCTGCTGCAGCAAGCTCATCTGCGTAGCCCTTCATCTGTGTGAAGAACTGCTGGGCGGTCTTGTTTTCCTTCTTGGTGTTTGCCAAGAGGATGCGGAGGTTGGTGATGCGAGACTTGGATTGGGAGGCAAACATTTTCTTGATTGCCGCCCAGACCTCCGCTGATGTCTCCATGCCGACGACCTGAACAAGGACTTCTTTGGAAAGATTGTTTAGTAAATAAGAAAGGACCTGCTGGTCCATGGAAATCCAGGTAGCATAATCTGGGTTAGGAGATCCTGCTTTCCCATTGGCGCCGTCGCTCTCGAGTGTTCGAGACGGAGCACGGCTCTTGCCGTCGAGGAAACCCATAAGCCGCGCCCCACGCACGGCAGGGAGAACTTGCGCCTGCCATAGCAGGTAGTTCTCCCTTGTTAGCTTCTCGGAGACATTGGGGTTTCCTAGTGGGTTGGCCATGGCTGGGGTGGAGGATGAAGCAAGGCTTGTAGATGTGTTTGGGAAGCCTAGCTCTGATACCATGTGAATTCTCGTGGTTGTTTTGGGTGAAGCTCACACCCTTTGTCTCGGGGTGGCCTACGTGTTTATATAGCCAATGGCATCAAGGATTACATCGAGTAGTTTACATGGTTGAGATAAGGAAGGGAACGATCTGATCTTATAATCTGATCAGATCGTGTACATGAGAATAGCCAACAACCCTAACTACCTATGACAACTCAATCTCGCTAACAGAAGACTCCAAGCAAAGGTTTGGACTCGAGGAGCAAGGATTTTGTCTTTCAAAACCTGCATAAGAAGTGTTTTAATCTATATAGCAACTTCTTTTGGCCTCTGATTCTCTGGCAACTCCAAGTTGCTGAAGCAATGTCTGTAGGCACTTCTACAAGAGAATTCCCCTGTAGGAGTTAACTTCCAACAGAGCAAATTTGGCCCTAAATTGTCAATGATAGGAGTTTGTATAATAGAGTTTGCAGTTTGAGGAGTAAACAAAGCATTTATGAGGGAAACATTCAAACTCTTATGATTCGGCATCCATAAATCTTTAACTACAGCTGGGTAAACAAGAAGTTGAGGCTGAATTATTAAATTTTCATAACTTGTTTCCCATCCAGAAAACCAGGGTGAACTCCAAAAAACAGCGACATTGCCATCCATAAGATGATAAAAAGAAGCGGAGCTTAGGAGGGGTTTTACCTTTAGAATTGCTGACCAGAATGCGGATTTAGGAACATTAGATTTCGCCCTCCGGGGAGAGGTGTCATGATGATATTTTGACTTGAGAATGAGATAGCAAGCCGACTATCGGGGTGTTTGGCTAGTCTCCAAACTGCAGACAAAATGAGTCCCTGGTTTGTTGCCTGCAAGTTCCTGATTCCAAGACCCCCTCCTACTTAGGGGTGCATATG
Source organism: Puccinellia tenuiflora (assembly GCA_012064385.1). Classification (NCBI taxonomy): domain Eukaryota; kingdom Viridiplantae; phylum Streptophyta; class Magnoliopsida; order Poales; family Poaceae; genus Puccinellia; species Puccinellia tenuiflora. The sequence continues at coordinate 594,364 of QRDG01000249.1, read as the reverse complement.
TCAGCCTAAGCCCTAAGGCATATGCTTCTGGCATTGGCTTCTTCCTTAACTCCTGTCCACCAAAATCTTCTGATAACAGCAGTGAGTTTGTTAAGAAACTTTTTTGAAAAAAAAGATTGACATGTAATAGACAGGGATAGAAGAGAATAACTCCAAACGGGCGACATGAGACAACTTGTTTGCAACATAGGTACTTAGCAGCTTAGATTTAAATTTTCCATAAATGAAGTTGTACGCAACAGCTCTATCCTTTGCATGAAAAATTAAGGAATGTCCAAGATGGATTGTGTTAGGCCTCCTTTGAATCGTAGGGTAGGAAAATCAAAGGAATAGGAAGTACAAAGGAATAGGAAGTCCTGACCAACCGGATCCTATGGACAAAGGAATTCTCAAAGGAATGTTTTCATGAGCTCGGAGCTCATTTTAGTTTTCCCGTGAAAATGAACTACAAACTTCCTACAGGATTGGTTCCCATAGGGTACAATCCCACGAATCAAACGCAGTAGAAAGGAAAAAATCCTTAGGGATAGAATCCTGTACAAATCCTGCGTGAATCCTTAGAATCAAAGGAGGCCTTAGTGTCTATATCTGGCACATGGAAGATTTGCCTAATATCCTGCATAACATGATGATTGACCCTTCTGCTGAAAAGAATTGCAGAATTTCTCCAGTTTGGCACTTGACCAGAAGCACGGCAAAATTTATTAATAATGCGAGACATGTCAGCAGCCTGCTGGATGTTAGAGTTGCCACAAACTAACAGATCATGGGCAAATAAGAGGGAATGAATCGGCAGACATGTCTTTTACTACTCCCTTCGATCCATAAAAAGTGTCGCTCATTTTGTACTAAGTTAGTACAAACTTTGTACTAAGTGGGCGACACTTTTTATGGATCGGAGGGAGTATCTCCGTTGGCCTATATTATTTTTAAAAAGTCAAAGTATGTGAAGTTTGACCAAGTATTTTGAATAAATTATGAACATTTACAATCCAAAATAAGTATTGTTGGATACATCATGAAATATAGTTTCACGTGATATCCTTATAACATTATAGTTGTTGACAATTTTTTCTAAAAGTTTGATCAAACCTTACTTAGCTTGACTTTTCTAACAAAAAAAAAAGCCTTATTCATTGGAACGGAGGGACTATACGTTTTACTTATGCCTTCTACTCCCTTTGTTCCATATTAATTATTGCCAAAACAGATGTATCTAGCATGGAAATTAGTATAAAATTAAGGTAGGTTTTCGCGTGCTCCCGAAAAAAAGATAACGCGCGGCCCAACACGTACTTTTATTTGAGCTGACGGAGTCCTGTATTCCGAGAACGGGGAAACAGGGTGGGCAGCTCTGGTTCAGCGTGGGTGGGCCTGAAGTGGAGCAGTCCATCGTGGCCGCACGGCGGTCAGTCATGTATTGTAGTGGTTGGAGATAACCGGATTGCTTGGACGTATTACCTGTGCTAGCCTGATCCGTACGTGTATATAGATGAAATAGGCTTTCGCCCCGCTATATTAATATAGCAACCACCCGATACAAGATTGAGTCCACTGGTGGGGCAAAACAGCACAAGCATGCCCAAAAAGAAAGAAAGAGAAAAAGAGAGAAAACAAAGCCGACATCGGCGGATCAACGAAAACGAAAACGACTCGCCACCGCTGCGTCCTCCGGAGCAATCCCACCACGAGTCTAGCACTCTGAGTCGCCGCGTACCAAGCAGCACCTCCAAGAAGGACGACGACGATGACGCCGCTGCTGCCCGGACTGGTCCTAGGGTTTCCCCCGGTACGCTACCGGTAGTGGGGAAAGGGTACAGCCGACGCCCTTCAGGAAGGATCGGCGACACTCACAAGCATCACCGCGTCGGTGTCAAAGGCATGGATTTCTCCCCACCCCAAAAAACCACAACTCCGGGCAATTCGTAGCGCTCCACCAATCTTGCCATCCACCAACGCACGCCACCACGGTCTTGAAGCCACCTTCGTCGTCTCACCATGGCAAAAGTAGCAGGTCGGCTAACCCGAGATGAAACAACGGGAGACTAGGTCCGGCAGCATGACAACCACGCGGGAGAGAACATCTCCACCGCCATAGGCGGTAGCCGACCGGACGCCTCGACAAGAGCACACCGGGCCATTGTAGCGGAGGGCGGCAGCAACACGGCCACCTGGAGGGCGTCCTCCACCGCCACCTGCGGGTGCCGACCGGACACGGCCGCAAGGACACACCAGGCCGGGCAGGCCCGGCCGAGCCCCGGGGGGCTCGTAAAGTCCCCGCCGCCATGTTGCAGCACGTAGGCCGCCACCGCCGCTACCCTCTTGATCGGCCCACAGGCCCGGCCGGAGCCGGAAAGACCCGCGAAGCTCCCGCCGTCACGCTGCAGCAGGGGCAGTGTCATCGCCGCCATCACCATCCCAAGCCTCGCACCAGGCCAGCCGGAGGCAACGGGGCCGCACCCGCCCTAACCCAGATCGGGCCCATAGGGCCCAGATCGGGGCCTGCAGAGCCAGCACAACACCACCGTCGTCCCGCCACCAACGGCAGCACCACCACCACCTTGACCACCCACGCAGCACCAGGGAGTCCCCACCGCCGCGCCGGACCTTCGCCGCCGAGCAGCACCACCCGCGCCCAGGCTGCCCCGCGCCGCCCAAGCACAGGAGGGTAGAGGCTGGGGGACCGCCGCCGCCGGGGCCGGCCGGCCAAGGGCCGGCGCAGCACACCGGCGACGGCGGGAGGGAAGAGAGGAGGGAGGACTAGGGGCGGAGGTGCGGAGGCGCGGGTCGCGGGAGGGAAGGGAAGGGGGTTGGGGGAAAAGGGAGGAGGAGACGGCGGGGGCCGGCGGCGGCGGGCTGGGTCGCCGGCGGCGGCGGCTAGGGTTTCGGGGGGTGGGAGGTCGCGGGCACCGCTCGGTTTCTCTCGCGGGCTCCGCTCGGTTCTTCAAAATCTTGTAACCCCCCGTACGTGTATATACGATCGTACTTCGTCCAGATGCGTGGGCGATCAGGTTGATCAGTCCCGTTCCATAGGACACATAGCTAGGGCACACTATAGCCGAGATCCACGGAGCCGAGACGTCAAAAATTCGTATTTTTATGTTTTTCTTTTAAAAATCAGAAAACGTCATCTACATGTGGATAATAACATAATCTACAAGCGTGTAAAAATCCAATCCAAAATCCGCTATAGTTTGTGTTGTGCAAAAATGACAAGTGGGTGAATCTAGACGCGTGAACAGCACACATTTTGGAAGACTTGACAACTTGTCAGTTTTATTATTTTTTGTGTCGCTAAAAATAATACTACGAATTTTGTATTGTGATTTTACACAGGTAGGTCTCGACATTATCTACGTCTAGAGTTTTTGTTTCGAATTTTCCGAAATCAAAAATTGCAGATTTAGAAAAAATTAAAATACCGAGCTTCGTGGAGCTCGGCCTCCAAGGGCGTGTTTGGTAGCCCACGCACTCCTCAGGCGTTTGGTGGTCTGGCCCAGCCCGCGTTCCTGCATGGCACGAATCTTAAAGCAGCGTCGGGCCAGGCCCAATAGGAACGGCCGAATTAGCCGTTTCCACTGAGCCACCCTCTATTGCTCTGTTCCGGTGCAGGGGTGGGGAACGCGGAGCCGAGCTCGTCCGCCCCTCGGAGATGGCGCGAGCTCGCGCGCGCAGCCGAAAAAATGGTGGGACAAATTTCGGTCACCGCCCATCGATTTTGCTCCCCTATTTCACCCCCTCCGCCTCGTCGCCGGAACTCCCGCCACCATTTCGCACCCCTCCTCCGAGCTCTCCTCTTTTCAGATCTAACACAGAGGAGCAGGAAAGCGGCGGGTACTACTCCGGCAGTCGGAGCTGGTCGTCGCCGAGATGTTCGAGATGTCGTACGCCTCCTCCTCCGGCTCCGTTCCTCCCCCGACTGTACGCAGCTTGACTGTAAGTTCCCCGTTTGTACACCTAGATCTAGTACTATGTGGTTAATCTTAGTACATCTTTAAGTGTTCATGCGGTAGATCTTTTATCTAGCAGCCCATGCCTAGCTCTTGATGCGGTACATCTTCTAGATCGACCATTAGCTCATCATGCTTAGGTACTGATGCGGTAGTTCATTTGTGTAGGACCCTGATCTTTCCTCTACGTCTGTGCTGCCTTTGCCCTCGAAGCCGCTGCGGTACATACCGGCCACAGATTCATTCGTCGTAGAGGTAGGGGCAAAGGCCAACAGTGGGGTCGTGTCGGTGCCTCGAGTGTTCGTCTCGGTGTGAAGGAGAAGGTCTCAGAACAGTCCAATGCAGTGGCCAGCAGCTTTGTCCACCTTCGTCCTCAATAGGATGGCTGAGCTCGTGAAGGATGGGCTCGACATTGACAGGGGAATCAAGGACGCCAGTTTGGAGAAAATTTGCAAAGATGTTCTCCTATTCTGCAAAGCCAAGGTCAGCAACATGCAGTTGTACAATTATCTCAGGAAGTGGAAGACCAGGTGGAACCATCTCCGGTTATTGGCACAAGTCGAAGGAGTCCAATGGCGTGAGGAGTCAAGCACTTTCTACATGAACGATACGACATTCCTCAAACATGTGACTGTAAGCTTCCTCAATTCAGTTCTTCATAATCTGTACTTCTGTGTCTCCAATTGTCTACTTCAAATGTCATCACGTGCAACTGTCATCATATGTCCCCAATTCAGGTTAACCCCAAGGACGAATGCTTCATCAACACGCCAATTGAGAACTATGACCAGACGAAGATCATATTCGGCAAACCGCGTGTGCTGTATCCTCTGTCGGTCAACACACTCCACCTTGCTCTTAGCTACCTCATGGATCATGAAGAGGCGCGTGTCGCCTATCTTGTCGGGGATGAGGAAATCAGGAAGAAGTGGTACTTCACCTACTATCGCGCCTTCTACGAGCTGGCGGCGGGGCTTTGATGTTGTTGCTGCTTACATGTTTGCTGTCATGCGCTCTAATATGTCCCCTATTACGTAGAACTTCGTAAAACTGATGGCAAACTTGTATATTTTATGAGGCGGTATACTAAATCCCTCAGATGACGAACTTGTGGTGCATCACCAGCAGATCTTGTGCTGAATTTGTGATGCACCACCTATTTTGCTAACTAGTTAGGGCATGTTCATTCAATCCTATGGTTCAGCATGTTTAGACATGGTATGTAGAACATTGTGGGTAACTGTGATATGTTCACCATTCGGGCAACAAGGTAAGCACATCAAGTCACTTGCATGTAACCAAACACCATGAAATTAGCACTGTGAACACTTTAACGCAACCAAACGACGTGGGCTTGAAAATTTGCATGCTGTGAAATGGGCCTGGGCAGAACATTGTTGGCAGCCAAATGAGGTGCACAACATGGCTCAGACCTCGTTTTTTCAGAACCTAGCTGGCCAGGACCATGGATGTAAGGAGGCCGAAAAACGACCGAGCAACCAAACACACCCCAAATGTAGTTTCCGACATATAGCCACATACAATTATTCCTCCATGCAAATACGAAAGCAAACAAATGGTACAGCTTCGTTTCACATCTAGTGCGAATTTACTGTCTACAGGGCACAAGACAGGCGTGTGGGAATTGATCCCCTCACTCGGCCAGTTACTGGACGCAAGCTTGTGTTGTGTTCCGAAAACACTTGCCTAGTTCTCGGGAGTTCATCGACACCCTTTATTCCCAACGAGTGCGCTATATATATCTTGTCCTGCACGGGCTAAATCTGGTCGACCTCTTGCTGTCTTGCACCAGCCAGCGATCAGGCACGTAATTACTCCATGCGTGCACGGGGATGGGGGTTCCAGACGTCGTACTCCACAAGACGCGACGTCTGTGGCTCCGGCCAGCGCCATCCATCCCTGCAGCCTGTCGTCGCAACTACAACTTGCTCTGCATTATCATAGCCGATAGTTGCAAGAGGATCGGATTAAAAGCTGAACCGTGACTCCTGGATTTGATCTCCTGAGTCAAACCTCGAATACACTGTCACATACTAGGTACGAGAGTAAGGCAGTATTGGAGTAATTAATTCTGGGAAACTTCACTTTTACTTCGGTGGCCTCCTCCGGGCAAAAATTTGGATTACAGACGGCCGTGATTTATCCATAACTTTTGATCAGATGGTTTTAAGAAAAACTTATTTTCTCAGTTTTCCTTCAAGGGAAGGCCACTGAAGCAAGCCTTACGGAAACTTTAAATCGTTTTTCTTCGCGGTGAAGTTGTACGTTGATCCTCGATCGCTCCGTACAACGCACGATTTTTCATTGGTAGCTAGTGCTTGAATACTCTCTTAATTTGTGGTGTGTGTGGGGTGGTGAAGGATTAAATATGAACATCGTGGCATCTAGAGTAGTTCTTGCTATAATTCCTAGCTAGCTCTCCTACTCAAGTGCGTTGCACGATCGATGTACATATATTCAGACCACGGTCCACAGCTAGGCCTGACTGACCTAATTAGTACGTGCAGCCGTCAAAACTGATCATCAGAGCCCTTCTTGTTTCCTCGCCAGCTTGAATGTTTCGTGTGCCGCCTGCTACAGCACGAAACGACGGCAGGCAGAAAGGACAGAGCTGTGTACGGCGGTCGAGCCAAAGATTATTAAGCCCGACAGCCAGGGGCGGAGCTAAGAAAAAATAACCCTACTGCACGAGCTTAAGAGCAACTCCAGCAGTCGCCTAAAAATTCGGCGTGCTAAAACTGCGTTGCAGCGCGTGCGATACGTGTTTACCATGCCGCGCCCGAACTTCCTCCACTGGACACGCCAAAACGCCGCGCGCTAAAAAGTAGAAAAAAAAGCCCCCAGCAGACGCGGTAAAATCCAGCGCGTGCAAACACCTTTTTGACAAGAAACTGGTATTCGCAAGAGCTAGAAATTAGGCTAAAATATATTACATAGAACACTAAAAAGACTAGACATAGTTCATATTACAGAAAATACTATAAACTACTAGAAAATACTACTAGGGAACTAGTCGCTATCCAAGTTAAAGTCCTCGTCCGACGTTGCCGGTGTCGTGTCGGACACCGGCGATGACGACCACAGGTCCATCCAACGGTCGTCGTTGTCGGAGATCGTCTGCGGGCCGGCCTGCAGCGCCTCGATGAACGCACGACGCTCCGCCTTGCTGGCACGGTGCCGGACACGGTCGTCGTGCTTGGAGGCCCTCACCGCCGCCTTGGTCGCCGCGCGCTCGGCGTCGTGCCGCACCTGCGCCTCGATGCCCTGGGGGAAGCGGTGTTTCCACTCCTCCAGCGCACGCTCGTCGCACTTCGCGATAAGGAGGCGCCTCTCGGTCTCCACCCGGCAGCGGCGCTCCTCTTCGGTGATGAGGCGCGGCGGCGGCGCGAGCTCCTCGGCTTGCTGGCGCGTCCGCACGTCGTGGAAGTTCATCTGGCTGCGCGGGCGCCCGAGCCGCCACGCCACGGCGTCGTAGGCGCGCGCCACCTCGTGCGTTGTCTCGAACGTGCCGAGGCCAATGCGCTCGACGCAGGTCCGTATCACGGCATAGAACATCCATTCGGGCGCGCGCGGACGCCGCGGTAGCCAGAGGAGGAGCGGCGTTGCGGCATGGCGTGGTGCGGTGCGGTGGCCCGGCGCGGTGGCGTGGCGCGGTGCGGTGGCGTGGGCTGTGCTGGCGCGGTGAAAGCGATGGAGGAAGAGGATAAGATGGCGTAGCGCGAGGGAAGCGGTGGAGGTTGGCCTTTAGCGCACGCGCGCGTTTTATGTTGCGCGCGCTCATCGGTGCCGCAAAGAAAGGGCGCGCAGGCGCGCGTGCGGTAAAATTTTTCCCGCGTGTGGGAGGATCGCGCGCCTGCTGGAGCTCGCCGCGCGGGACTTGGCGCTGTAAACGGGCCTTTTTTTTAGCGCGCGGTCCGTTTCCAGCGTCTGTTGGAGTTGCTCTAACACTGACACATAGGAATCAAAAATTTACTAACAGTATAGTATTGTGTCTAAAGAGCCTTAGGATATATAATTCAACAACTTGAATACCAAATTGTACGATAAAAATTAAGCTGAAATGGTAATGAAGGTATCATTTGTGTCGATGCCAGATTTTGCGTCGAGCGTTTGCTTTTGTCACTAGTAGAAAACGGGGCTTTAGTCCCAGGTCCAGAGGGCCTTTAGTCCCGGTTGTGCAACTGGGACTGCGCAATCGGGACTAAAGGCTCACCCCTTTAGTCCCGGTTGTGTTATGAACCGGGACTAATGCCATTTTTTTCCAATAAAAGTTAAAATTAATTGAAAAATAAAAGAAACAACAAAATAATTTAAAAAAAAATCAAAATTTTCCAGTAATAATAAAAATTAAAAATAATTGGAAAATAAAAGAAACAACAAAAGAATTTCAAAAATTTCAAAAAATAAAATTTTCCAATAATAATAAAAAGTTAAAAATAATTTAAAAATAAAAGAAACAACAAAAGAATTTCAAAAAAATGAAAAATTTCCAATTTTTCCTGGCAAAACCTAAAAAAATGAAAAAAAAAACTTTTATTATTTGCAAAGGTAAAAATGCTGATTTTTTTTTGCAAAAATCTTTAGTCAGGGTTGGTGTCCAAAACCGGGACTAAATGTGGCATTAGTCCCGGTTAGAACCACCAACCGGGACTAAAGGTCCTCGCGCCTGACGCCACATCTTTAGTCCCGGTTGGAGCCACCAACCGGGACTAAAACCCCCCGAGCCCGCGCGGCTTCCGAGCCGCACGAACCGGGACTAATGCCACGATTAGTCCAGGTTCGTAATGCGACCGGGACTAATGCTCTTTTTCGGAGCGGACAAAAGCCCCGTTTTTCACTAGTGTGTTCGCCCACAAAAATCTGTTTTCTAGCCTATTTTAAGTTTTTAACGCCTGATATTAGCACCTAGAGTCGAGGAAAGAATGCAGCTAGCACTGTCAGTATCGGAGAAAGCAGCCATTTTCTGCCTACAAAGGTTAATATCCACTAAGGACATTTTCCACGGCTTCACGGCGCCTTTTGTAATTACATCATGCGCGTAGTCGCACATATATTGCGCCTATGTGAAGGTCACGACCTAGCTCAACTGCGCATGCTCGAACGCGGAAATTGTCTTCGCTTTCCGTGGACAAATAAACGAAGAAAGATGAGGAGAAGAGATAATAGTGAGTAAGTAATTTTTTAGTGATGATTGGAAATTTAATTCGGCACATGGGAGCATATGCTCCTATCAAACATTTTAAAATGTCAAAAAATTCTGCTTTAGACATGGTTCATGGTGCGATTTCCTTGATCCCCAGACCACAGGTTACAGGTAGACGCACTTGGATTGGAACCTTGGGAATCATATCGGCACATATTCTCGGATTGTTCCATGTTACGTCGTCGTGTAGTCCTGACTCCTGAGTTGAAGTAATGAATTAGTTCCATCAGCAGCAGGATAAGGCGAAAATTGCTGCCGGGGATAGGAGAAAGGCAAAATAAACGGTGGAGCGTTGCTGTTACATAAGATTCAGAGTCTCTGCCTGTGCAGTTTGTGCGTGTCAGCTGTTTCGCACAGGTCGCAGAGCCTGAGCATCTCGGTAACACGCGGTGAAACTGCACTTCGGTTCACTTGGATTCTTCTACTCCTAGATAGTAGCTGCAAGCTGCGTGCACCAAGAAGCTAATGCTCTGGGCCAGAGGAGAGGACCGCTGTACTGCAATAGTGCTGCATGCATGCGCTATGAGCTGTTTATCGTCACATAGGCTCTGAACCATCACAATCAATATATGGATGTGCAGTGGACCAGTTTCACCTGAGACTGTGACTGGTAACTGGTGCGAGTCCGTACATGAGTAACAAAAACAGCGGTTGGATGGTAGCGATTGATCGGTCAGCTTCAGGTGAACGGTGGAGGGAAGAGTCGAGGTCACGAATAGATATTCTGTCTACATGCATTGCACAACAGGACAAGAGCTTGTACGCATGGAATCCAGTGTGATAAGCCGTAGTTGAGATCGACCTAAAATTTCAGAAAAGCGGGCGGACTGATAAGGCAGCCCACATCTTGATGATAGCTAGGGTAGAGACATAAGATGGTGTATCAGCAAGTCTTCAAATTGCTTTTGTGTTTCTAAATGTAGCAGTGAGCTCGTTCAGATATCACAAACGTGAATGCCGAAGAAGAGTACTTTTGGCGCGTTGCTCAGCCTTGTCCGTTCATCAAAAGTCAGAGGCAGCACCACTGAGAGATCATGGGTCTAAAGGCAGGCGGACCTTTGTGAGGCAACAACAAGTTGCGTTTTACCTCACCCGACACTACTCTCAAGTAGAGTCAAGTATGAACATGGAAGTCAAAAGGCAGATAAACTAAACTAGTTACCACCATGCATACTTGATATGTCGATCGGGGGAATTTGACCGAAAATAACTCTGAGGCGAAAGAAATTCACGAAATAAACGTCGCGGGAAACTATTTCACGAAATAACCCTTTTGGGTAGCGCCCTATAATCAGGCGCTATACTATGCGGTGTAGCGCCTCCGTGGGAGGCGCTACACATCCTGCCAGCGTGGCGCCGGGGGGGCCCACAGGCGGACATGTAGCGCCTTGAGCCGAGGCGCTATGGCGTGATGTGTAGCGCCTCAGCATCAGGCGCTACACATGTGTTAGGGTTAAGTTAGGGCCCGTGCCCAGTGCTCATTTCTCGTTGGTTCTTTCCCAGTCCGAAAACCAGAGAGGGCGGCGGCGCCGCCCCACTCCCCCCCCCCCCCCCCCCCCCCTCTCAAAATCCTCACCGAAACCTCTCTGATTCAAAAGGAAAAGCGTGGGGATTTCATCCCCAACTACTTCCCGAAGGTATTGTCACTCGATCTTATGTTTTTAGTCCACAAATTGCATTCTATCTTGACTCAAGCTTAGATCCAAATCCAATGGCTATTTTCATTTTGATTTACTTGTGCAAATAATGGGATGTTTGTAATACCATTACCATTAGGATATGTATACTATTTATTGGTAAAATAGTTATAGGTCACTTATTGGTCAATGTTAGAAAATTGATTATGCATGTTTCAAAATGTATAGGTTAGTGAAATGGCCTCCTCCGAGCCTAGTGATAGGCCTCCTTGTGCTGATCAAGAATGGAGGCCACGAAAAGCAAACCGTAGCAATTTGTGGTTGGAAGGTAAAGACAAAGGGGTCAAAACTCCTACTTGTTGGTGCAATGATCCATGTATTGTGAAAGTGTGCACGGAGAATTCCGACACCAGAGGAAGAAGGTTCTTCATGTGTCCCAACTACACCCGTTCTCCTGAACGTCCGAGAAATGCATATGATCGCCCACCGGTACATTAATCACCAATTATCATGTCGCATTTACATTTCATCTCCAAAGACTAATGTATGCTTTTTTTTGTAGTCTCCCCCTCCTCTTTGTGAGTACTACACTTGGATAGATCTCGAGCAGCCCCGAGCTACCTTGGCTCTTATGGAAATTGAGCGTAGGCAGATTAGGGCTAGGTGGCTCGAGATGGAGCGTCAAGAGAAGATGGAAGAAGAGCGCAAACGTCGTGAAGAGATTCAACGCAAGAGGGAGGAGGAGAGGAAGCGCCGTGCCAAGGAGGCTCATGAAGCGGAGAGGACAAGGAAGCGAGAGAGGGCGGAGATCGCACGGGCTCAAGACATCCAGCGTGATAAGAAGGGAAAATGGCCCCGTGTCTTAGACATATAGTTGTTAATCTGGTCGGTAACTTGTCCGTAGAGAACTTGTCGTATTTCGGGAACTATTTGTGGTTGTTGGCAACTTTTTTATGTATGAAGTGAACTATTTGTGTTTGTTGGCACCTTGTTTATGTATTTCAGAAACTATTTGTGGTTTGTTGGCAACTTGTCGTGCACTTCATTGTTCTGTTTGTGCTGTGTCACCGAAAAATTAGGTGAATTGTTGTTCTGGTAAACTCATATTCCAATTAGGTAAATTGTTGTTCTGGTAAACTCATATTCCATAGCATAGCGCCTTAGAACGGGGCGCTACAAACGCATAGCGCCTTAGCACGGGGCGCTATAAACGCATAGCGCCTTTCCCTGGGGCGCTACACATTGACATAGTTGTTTCCCCGCTGGTTTCGCTAGAGCAGCTTTCGGCTGGTGTCTGTGGATCATAATTTTCCATAGCATAGCGCCTTAGACCGGAGCGCTACACATCGACTTAGTCGTTTCCCCGCTAGTCTCACTGGAGCAGTTCTCGGTAGCTCTCTGGTGTCCACATTTTGGATAGTGTAGCGCCTCATGCCGAGGCGCTACACTGTGCTGTATAGCGCCTTGCAGCGAGGCGCTACACATTGAAAGCTGTTAAGTCACGCAGCGACGGCCTCCCCAACCCTAGCTCCTCATTTCCACACCCGACGCACAGAAGAAAGGGCTGGCGGCGGCTCCTCTCTCCCCCCCCTCAAATCCTATCTCAAATACCTCAAATCTGAAGATTTCTTCCGTGAATCAACATCCCTCAACTTGCTAGAGGTAATCTCTCTCATTTCCCCATGTTTGAACCAATGGAAATCTTTTATTTGGTGGATCTATGTTCAAATCTTGGAAACCCTACAAATGGTGAATTTTATGATGTTTTTGTGTAAGGGTTGTTAATATGGTTGGTGCATTGGTCAAATGGTGGCTTGTATGATGTCTAGGGTTAGGGTTATTACTATGGTAGGGTTAGGTTTTTGTTATGTTAGGGGTAGTGTTTGGTTATGTGAGTAGACATATGTGTTACTAGTGTTTGATTTAACTTTGTACGATATGATTGTTATTATTTTAGGAATGTCGAGAATTGTTCATGTTCATCATGTGGACAAAGACGCTTTTTTAAAGGGCAATATGGAACCGGATCCGGAAGAGGTAGACTTGGTGTTTGAGCGTAGCCCTAACTATGCCGAGGTTTTGAATCAAGTGAGGATTGAGTTGAATTGGATGGACCCAAGTGATGTTGTAGAGTTGGAGAGAAGACACAATGCGGGTCATGGTATGCACCTACGTTGGAAGTTTTTGCGTATCAACTCGGAACTTCGTTGGGGTGCATACAAGGAGACCGTGGCCGAATCACTAGACAAGTCTACTGAGTTATTTGCCACTAAGAAGGTTGATGCTCATATGGACTTGGACTTGAACCATTGTGGTAGGAGTCCACCAATGATGAACCAAGATGAAGTGATCAAACCTCGTTCCTCCCAACATGAAGTGAGACAAACTTTAAGGCAAGATGAGGCATTGAGGACAAATGATGAGCACGAAGATGATGGGTATGCCGATGATCCATATGGGGTTGACCTCCATGACAACAATGTTGGAGATTTGGACACATACCTTGAGCAAGAGAGTATGGATCATGACATTCCTTACTCTCGATGCTATGCATCGGACTCGGATGACGATGGTCCCGATGAAGAAGTTGATGAGGAGGGGTTCACGGTCAAGGAGGCCGAAGCTCATAAAAAGGTATTGGGCCGTGATCATCGTATTCCGCTTTTCCGTGATATAAGTCTCGCGGATGAAGCCACGGTTGACGGCGGCAAGGGTATAGTACTCAGAGCAAGGCCAACTTCTTTCCGGGATATGGATCACGCGGTGAATGGGATATCTCCCGGTTTGAAGTTCGGAACTTTATTGGAATTTAAGGTATGGATAAAGGAGTTCTCGGTTAAGTATCATCGTCCGTTTAAGGTGGTTCACTCGGACTAAAAGAAGCATTACACGGTGCGATGCTTGGACGATGGATGCCCATGGGTTGTGCGTGTCGTGCCATTCAAGAAAGGACCCGAATGGCACATTTCTAGTTGTGTGGCAACTCACATGTGTCGAGGTAAGAAGCTTGATTGCAATGATGTGAAACAAGGCCACCGACAACTCACCTCCGAGTTCATCGCCTGTAGGCTTTCCAACTCCATATCGTCACTTCCAACAATGAGCATTAAGAGCGTCATGGAACTTGTGGAAACCATATTTCACTACAAGGTTAAATACGGTAAAGCATGGAAGGCGAAGCAAGCCGCATTCAAGATGTTGTACGGTGGTTGGGAGGAAGCATACAACCGACTCCCTAGGTTGTTGGGAGCCATGGCCGCCACTAACCCGGGCATGGTTCATGTGGTTGAGCCATATGGGCAAGAAACAACGAACTACAACGGAAAGATTGTCCGAGTATTTGGCCGTGCATTTTGGGCATTCGAGCAATGTGTTCGTGCTTTTGAACATTGCAGGCCCGTCATCTCCGTTGATGGCACCTTTTTGACCGGTCAATACAAGGGCACTCTATTGGTTGCAATAGGAAACGATGCAAACAACCGTTTGTTACCATTGGCTTTTGCTTTGGTTGAGGCGGAGAACAATCATAATTGGGAGTGGTTCTTTCATCTTTTGAGAACCAAGGTGTTACCTCATCAAAGAGAAATTTGTGTCATCTCGGATCGCCACCAAGGAATTCTCAATGCCGTGCAGATTGACATTCCCGGGCATGCTCCTTTGCACCATCGTTGGTGCATGAGGCATTTTTGCTCCAACTTCTATAGGGCATGTGGGAGCAAGGAGTTGTCCGACGATCTTCAAGATTGTTGTCTCACTTTCACTGATCGGCGTTTCGCAAACTTGTACAATAGATTGCTCGCTAACAGATCTCTCAACGCCGGGGGCCTAGAGTTTCTTAATCGGCACATTCAGCTTAGGAACAAGTGGGCAAGAGCTTATGATGAAGATGGCCGGAGGTACGGTCAAATGACAAGCAACATGGCGGAGTGCTTCAACAACGTGCTCAAGGGTGTGCGTGCATTGCCCGTGACCGCAATAGTTCAATACACGTTCACCAAGTTGAATGAGTACTTTTTAAACTACTCACTTGAAATGGATAACCACATGGAGAAGTTGAAATATTCGCCGAAGGTTGATGAGTTCGTCGAGTTCGAATCAAGAAAAGCGGACTCCCAAGTTGCCACAATTTATGATAATGAGGAGTTGATTTACCAAGTGAACGAGCCCGGAGGAACCACGGCCGATGGTGTCCAACATGGAGGACAGGCGTTTAAGGTCTCGCTCAAGAATTGTGATTGCACGTGCGGGAGACCAATGTTGCTCCATCTCGCATGCTCACACTTGCTAACGGCGGCTCGTACTCGACATGTCGATGTCAATCACCCGCTCACCGTGAGAGAGTCCGAGTTCTCTATCTTGACTACCAAGAGGACATGGGCACCTAGATTTCACCCATACTTTGACCAATCACAATGGCCGGAGTATCATGGAATTCAACTATGGCCCCATGGGGATTGGAAGGTGATCAAACAGGGAAGATGCAAGACAAAGCGTTTTAGAGGCGACATGGACGGTTGGGGTCATGGTGGGCGAGAATGTCGCAACGATCAATTCCAAGAACCTCCTGAACGAGCCCGTTGTGGCAAGTGCAACTCTACCGGGCACAACGCAAGAACATGCACCCAAAGGAAGAGATCAAAGGGTAGTCAACCAAGCTCAAGCCAACCAAGTCAACATGGTGGTCCTAGCCAACATAGTGGTCCTTCCCAACAAGTTGGTGCTAGCCAACAAAGTGGTCCTAGCCAACAAAGTGGTCCCAGCCAACAAAGTGGTCCTAACCAACATAGTGGTCCTAGCCAACATAGGCAACAAGCTCCACCGCAACGAAGAAGAAGCCAACAAAGAGTGAGCGAACAAGCTCCTACACAACAAAGAGGGAGAAGACTTGGGCTCACAAGAGGCCGTTTTGGTGGTGCTAGAGGCCGTGGTGGTGGTAGAACGGAGAGTATGATAGGATACCATAGTGGACCCTTCCCGTATGTATCTCCATTTTAATTTTGCTTTCATATTGTTTCACACATGTTTATTGTTATTTATGAAGCACATGTTACTTACTAAACAATTGTTTTCAAATTTGTGTAGGTATGGCGGCGTCTCAACCCAACAAGGCAACAATCAATTGGGTGGACTCGGACGAGGAAGGTGAGAAGCCGAGTTGGTTGGAGGTGGGTTTGAGGAAGGTGAGAGAGCAAGATGCGGCTGAACATGACAGAGAGAAGAAAGAGGAGGAAGAAAAGAAGAAAGAGGAGAAGGAACAACTGAGGAAGGAGTACTACGCGTATCAACGCCGTCATGAGAGAAAGATCAAAGAAGCAGCCGAGAAACGTCAAAGGGATTTTGAGGAGAGATGCACCAAGTTATGGGAAATGGAGAGGGCAAAGAAGGAGAGGGAAGCGAAGATATTTCGGGAGAGGGTGCTTCATGAGGCTCGTCTCGCAAGAGAATCGGCCGAGGAGGAGGAGTTCACTTCCAAGAGGAAGGACAAGGGAAAGGGACCGGCCTCGACGCAGTAGAGCAATGTGGTGCTCATCATCTTGTTCACCTTTGTCGAACCTTGTTCTCGACTAAACCTTGTAGTATTGATGCACGCGTCAATGTTGTGAACCTAGTTGTCCATTGAACCTTGTAGTAATGATGGAGCGCCATGGATGTTACTGTTGTGAACCTTATTTCTGTGCTTCTGTGAATTTCATTGGTGTGTTACTATTCTAGGTGTAATGTATCTTCCATGTGTTTTTCTTCCTCATGATCAGGTTGAATTGCCGGTCCTGGTTTTCACATGCACCTCAGCCGGAGGCGCTACTCTAGGACTTAGCCGTTTCAGCGCCCACCTCGCTGGGACAGCTCTCGGGTGGGTTCTGGGAGGCATAATGTACCATAGCATAGCGCCTTAGCCACGGGCGCTATAGTGCATAGCGCCTCATCCGGAGGTGCTACTCTAGGACTTAGCCGTTTCAGCACCCACCTCGCTGGGACAGCTCTCGGGTGGGTTCTGTTAGGCATAATGTACCATAGCATAGCGCCTTAGACACGGGCGCTATAGTGCATAGCGCCTCAGCCGGAGGCGCTACTCTAGGACTTACCCGTTTCAGCGCCCACCTCGCTGGGACAGCTCTCGGGTGGGTTCTGGTAGGCATAATGTACCATAGCATAGCGCCTTAGCCACGGGCGCTATAGTGCATAGCGCCTCATCCGGAGGCGCTACTCTAGGACTTAGCCGTTTCAGCGCCCACCTCGCTGGGACAGCTCTCGGGTGGGTTCTGTTAGGCATAATGTACCATAGCATAGTGCCTTAGCCACGGGCGCTATAGTGCATAGCGCCTCATCCGGAGGCGCTACTCTAGGACTTAGCCGTTTCAGCGCCCACCTCGCTGGGACAGCTCTCGGGTGGGTTCTGTTAGGCATAATGTACCATATCATAGCGCCTTAGACACGGGCGCTATAGTGCATAGCGCCTCAGCCGGAGGCGCTACTCTATGGTATAGAACTAATTCCTCCAGATTTCATAGATGACAGATGACATCGAAGATTTCACAGATGACAGCAAGACACAAATTTCACATATTCAGTTACATATACATACACAGATAAACATAAGACACATATCGATGACATCAACTACTTCCGTCCACGCGTCCGGCTACATCACTACAAGTTCGAAACGACAAGTGCAAATACAAACGACAAGTGCAAATACAAGTTTGACATCTCCTACAAGTTTGACATGATAACAAATTGATGATATCTCCTACTTCCGTCCACGGGTCTGGCTGCCCCGACCTCTCTTTATAGCAATCTTCTTCCTCCGCACCGACTCCGGCTCTTGTTCCTCATCTATATCATTTTCCGACTCTTCATCGTCGTCCTCGTCGTACCTCATTCTTCTAGCCGCTATTGACCTCCGTGCCCGCTCGTCCTCACCAACCTTCTCCTTTCCTTTAGGCTCGTAGTCACTTGGTGTGTAAATCCGTCTAGCGGCCCTCTTTGACCTCATCAAGTAAGCGGACCGCTCTTGAGCCTCCGTCAATGTCATGGTATCCGGAATCTTAGAAACGACAAGTGTAGGGTTGCGTTAATTCAACAATAACATGATTGAAATTAGGCCTTCTTCAAAATCATACCTCCTCGTCCTCGTCCTCGTCCTCCATATGAGCCACGGAGGTGGTTTCACCCTCAAGATCATCTTGCAGATCAAAAGGCGAATTGGATCTAGATTGTGACGGTGTTGTGTACTCGGGATCACGGCAACCGAGTAGGTTCGCCAACCGGCGTAACCGTCGGGCCGACCGCTGTAAGACTTACTATTAGTAAGAGTATATAGGCCATGTTGAAGTCCACAAGATTAGGATACGTACCTTGAGAAAATTTCGAAGTGCACTTTCACCCTTTTCTCCCGCCGGGGTGGTCCTCAACAATTCCTCACTTGTACCGGCTTGTTCCTTTATCTCCTTGCGCTATGGTTGAAACAAAGTAAACAAGTTATGCAAGCAAAAGAGAGGTACTTGTGCTAAAATGAAAACGGGAAAGGAAACACTTACCACAAAGTTTAGCACGTTAGAAAAAGGTGTTTGGTTGCCCGACCTGACCATCCTGTTGTACTCCCTTAGGGCAAGTTCGTCGAACACGGTGGGCTCTTCCAAAATCTCCTCCTCAAAAGCCCCCGGGCATATCTCCACACGAGTACTTGCAAGAAACCATCGAAGGTAGTTGTTGAATGCAACTGAACTGTGCGCGCTTTGCCGGCCCCATCCACTCTCTTTAGCCCTCTCCACGCAAGTCTCGAAGTTGATGACATATTGCTTGTGGAATATGTCCCATTTCTTCACCTTCCTCTGTCTTTTTCTGTCCAACCTGCATGTACGAAAGATATAGACGATCAGTATCACCCTGTTGAAGCGAGAACAGCACAATAAAATTAGTATCTAACCCGTGAAGGGACTGGTCCGTGTCCACCCACACAGCCGGGTGAGCCTGGAACAACCCAAACTGCCTCATCACACGATGTGGCAAGTGAAACTCGACCGCCCAATTGCATATCAACGGGTAGCGCATCAGCCACAAACGTTGTTCCTCCAAGCACTTCGGGTTCAACGGGAAATCCAGAACTCGACCGAAATCATCACCGCTTCCGTAAGGCTCCCATACCACCTGACAACGAAGTACACAAACATCACTTCGGAGGAAGATCAAAATCATGTGATCGACTGATGTAAATGAAGATACTAACCTGCTCAGGGGTAAGCGCATCAAACTCGTTGGTGTACTGCTTGTACATGGTATTGATGTCGCTGTGAGCCTCTGATACTACGTCCCACCTATATGCCCAAGTGGGACGCCGTAGAGGGTGATCCCCGTAGTCGACCCAAGGAAGGTACCCCACCTCTCGCGGACGTCCAACTGGGAATCGTTCCCAGCTCCAGATCGACAATAGAACCATAGGACCCCCAATTCCACACTTGCCCGCTCTACAACAAGCATCGTCCAACTACACGTAAAGGGAAACAAGGTTAAATTAAAACATGTTTTACATGGAAATGTATGAATAAGTTAAAGCCGACCAACTAATTACCTGCCGGTACAGGTAGGCAAGTGCAGCAGAACCCCAGCTCCATTTGGAGTCAAAGACGGACAACGCCTTTAGCCACATCCACTGTGCGGTAATTTCACCGCTATCGGCAAACAGAGTCCGAGAGATAACGTACCACACGTACACGCGAGCATACGTCTGTATCACGTCATCATCGGCATTCACCGGGCAATGCGCGAAGTTCTGTACTATCCAAACATAAGTAGTGCCGGCTGGGACTCTGTCTTCACTCTTGTCTTCGGGCTCCTCAGGAGCCATACCAATAAGGGCCTGCATCTGCGCGCGCCACCCTTCAGAGTCTGTGCTCATGCACAGAGGCTTCCCCTCGATAGGAAGTCCAAGGATCATGGAAACATCCTGTAGGGTGACTGTCATCTCGCCGGTCCTAAGGTGGAAAGTGTGCGTCTCCGGCCTCCACCGGTCGACAAGAGCCGTGACTGCGGGCGGGTTAAGGTTTGGGGTCGACCGGCTAACCAGCTGGATGAACGGGAGGAGGCCCAGCTTCTCGATGTACTTAGTGTACCGCTCATCGTACGGCATATCACCCGACGACGCCCCATGAGACCGAATCTTCAACGGTACAAGCTCCTGTAAAACAATATGACAAATAAATTTATTACAACATTATCCCTTCTCCGCCATCAAATAGGCCCGGTGTTGAACTAATTTTATTACCTCTCCCTTCTCCGCCATCAAATAGGCCCGGTGTTGAACATCGTAGTGATTATCTAGTAGCCACACCATCCTACATATTATTCATACTATGTGAGTTATATATTCCGAAATGTTGTAATATTCCAAGCAATATTCCAAACACTTGGGAAACCCTAACATGTGACTATGTACCGAATACCGGAGCATGGTTCTAACATATACAATCACATTTTAAGCAAAAGTAACAAATCCTAATGCTAATGCTAATGCTATAGACACCATATCGGAGAACACACTACAAATCGGAGACCACTAACACATATCAATCTAGGCTACATCTACAAATCGGAGAGCACTAACACACTACAAATCGGAGAGCACTAACACATATCAATCTAGGCTAGCATCTACAAATCGGAGACCACTAACACACTGCAAATTGGAGACCACTAACACATATCAATCTAGGCTAGCATCTACAAATCGGAGACCACTAACAACATGGTCTGAACAACATTCCAAGACACAATCATAGCACTAAAACAGGCAAAGTTGTTAATACTGAAAGTTCATACCGATAAGACGATCACAGTCATACGCAAAGTTCAAACAGAAGTTGACAGGCATACACAAGGCAAACTTCATGCCCTCTCCACAAGCAGGTTGAAGGGATGGTCATCACACTTCTTGACAATCTCAGAGCCATCTGTGCTGAAGATGATCACTTTGAACACATTTGGATGTAGCATCTTGAAGGTCAAGAAGTCGCCGATTCTCAGATTATGGCACATTGCAAATGTTGCCCATCCATTGTCGATCGCTGCAGACCCATCAAGTAATGTGGATTTCTCTACAAGGGTTCCCATATTATCATCATATCCTCTTTCGTTTTTAATGTATTTATAGATCAAAGTAGCAATAGCACCAGCGTAGATAGGGGTTCCATCAGAGACATTCCTACTTACAACATATGCAATGATCTAGCTAGAATGACCCCCAAATTATACTCACATGCCTTGTTCTCTTTCGCACATTTTAGCAAATAAACAATAGGTCCGGTGCAAGCAGAAGTGTTGTCTCTTGCAAGAAAGCCTCTTGCAAGGAACAACGCAAAGTACCTCAAACTAGGGTGTTGTATGTGAGTAAATTTTCCCCTCATTAATTTATCAAGTGAACCAACAGAAACAGAGTGCCAAAAATTAACAAGTTCAGGATTTGAATCAGCACCAGTTTCTGCCCAACTCCCCGTATTTGCTACACCTATAGCATTGCAAAACTCATCTAGAGACATAACAAGATGCTCTCCCTTCATACTAAATTTGCAAACAAAAGTGGGAGAAGGTGCCTTACTTTTATTCTTGTACTTGTAAGTCTCAGGCCCTTCGAATCTGAAGGTAGAGAGGAACTCTCGTGAGAGCTCCTCATAAGTGTCCTGCGGGTTTTGAGCAAATGCCAGCAACCCGGTTGCTGTGGCGAAGGAGTTGAAGTCCTCTTCCATTCCCCATTCTTGAAGAATATGGGGATCTTGCCATCTCATGGTGTGAATCCTCAATTTCTCCCCCACAAAGAATGCGGAGTCCTCCCAAAGGTGATTGTCATCGTAGTTGAGGGAGACTTTGCATGCTCTTCTCTTGGGCCTTGAGCTCATCCCAAGAAATCCTTTGCCCTTGCTAAACATGGTACCTTGCTGTCCATAAATAAATTTCAACAAAACTCAAGATGTGAAACTATAATACAACATTAAGCCATCCTCATCTAGTCCCCACATCAATATCATGCATCAATATCAACTAGGAAACTTAAATCCATGGATTTCTCAATCATATTTAGTGACAACTAGTGCAGCAAAATACTTCATATATAAAGCACAAGAACAAAAACTAATTGGATGAGTGGAGGAGTCACATGCCAATGAGCAATCCCACCAAACAGATTTGAAAAATCTGCCCTAAACTTGGAGATCCAAGGATAGCAGGAAGAGAGCTCGGGAAAATTTGGAAAAAATACCTGGGGCTGGTTTTCTATAGAGGGAGAGGAGATGGGCACTGGCCATCCACCTAACACCCTCTGTGGACCAAGATGGAGGGTCCCACGCGGCCAGGTACTGTGGCCGCGTGGGGCTACCCCTTTTGGCCCCTGGTGGCCCTCTGGAGCTCCCCTTTTGGCAGTTAGTTCCTATGGTAAAATAACTTACCTCCAAATTTTTCTGGAATTTTTCGAGAAAATTTTCTACAGAGACTTTTAAAAACTAGATTTCTGAAATTTCTGCACTTTGAATTAAATATGCCCAAGCAAATATTCTAAGAATTCTTGAGTATATAGAATAAAAAATGCAAACAATCTTTATAGGGATCAAGTTTGCATCATTTCCACATTAATAATGAGGTTGATCAGGTCTCATTAATAATATGTAAAGGATATAACACATGATCTTTATTTTTATATGTAAGGAGGAGATTCAAGTTACCTCATATTTGACTGGAATAGTTCCAATCATTATGGTAGCGTATTTTGGTTCAGGAGGTGGTAAAGGAACTTCAATACTTCCAATCATGAGAGTATTTCTTTTAATGCAATTCACTATTTGGTTTACCATTGTAACAGCTTTCTTCTTGGGGAAATAGATAGTGTGCTCCTTTCCTTCAACATTGAATGTCACTTTGCTTTCAGTGCAATCAATCACAGCCCCTGCAGTGTTTAAGAAAGGTCTCCCAAGGATAATAGACAAGTTATCATCCTCAGGCATATCCAATACAACAAAGTCTGTAGGGATTATCACATTAGCAACAGAAATGGGTACATCCTCACATATTCCAATAGGTATAGCAGTTGATTTATCAGCCATTTGTAATGAAACTTCAATTGGAACCAATTTGTTTAAGTCAAGTTTCTTATACAAAGAGAAAGGCATGACACTAACACCAGCCCCTAAATCACATAGTGCATATCTCACATAAGTTTCTTTAATTTGACAAGGAATAGTTGGAATACCAGGATCCCCACGTTTTTCAGGCACTTTCCCTTTGAAGGAGTAATCAGCAAGCATGGCAGAAATAGCGTCAGTAGGAATCTTTCTTTTATTAGTGACAATATCTTTCATGTATTTTGAATAAGGAGGAATTTTAATAGCATCAACAAGAGGAATTTGCAAATATAAAGATTTAATTAACTCAAGGAACTTCTCAAATCTAGTATCATCCAAAGTTTTCATTACCTCTTGAGGATATGGTATGGGTCTTTGTACCCATGGATCCCTCTCTTTACCTTTTTGTGGATTTGGATGGTTTTTCTTCTTATTCTTCTCAGTAGATGGTTGAGGGTCTTCCTTCTCAGCTGCTTCAGGTTCTTTAACATTTTCAAATTCTTGTGGTTCTTCTTCAGGTGAGGATGATTCCTCTTCTTCATTATCAGAAATAGAGATATCATTATCTTGTTCTTCAGAATCATCCTTATCTTGGTTTTCATTGGGAGATTTGCCTGCAGAAAGTTTTTTCTTTCGAGATTCTTGCTCTTTCCTCTTGGGATGGTTCTCAGGATAGTCAGGGTCCTGAGTACTTGCACCTCCCCTAGTATTAACTCCACAAACCTGTTTCTTCACATTATGCTTTTCATACAGTTGATTTTGAAGAGAAATCATTTGTTCTACTTGATTATTTATCATCTCACAATGTTTAACAATCCTTTTAACCTCTCCCACATTAACATGCAAACTTTCATGTAGAAATTTAATTTTGTGAGAGTTTTCCATGATCATCACTCTAATATTATGCTCTTCAGGATCATGACGATAAGCAAAATCATTCTCATATGGTTCTTCAGTAAAAGATGTTACCTTTTCATTACCTTTTGTGGTGCTAATAACATTGACTGGGATAGGGAAACATGGTTGATCATCAGGAAATTTGACACCCCTTTCAGATAATTCCTTGAGATGAGAGGTTTTAATTCCCTTCTCTTTAATGTCCTTTGAGGCTACTTTCATTGCCTCATTGTTCAGTTTGAGTATACCTCCTTTTTTCTCCGGAAATATCTCATCAGTGTTCCAATCATCATAATTCTTTGAGATAGTTCGCAATAGCTCAGTTGTTTCATCAACGGTCCTTTCCCTGAAAACATTACCTGCAATACTATCAAGATAGGCTCTGGTGTTTTCAGTTAGTCCATTGTAGAATATATCAAGTATTTCATTCTCTTTGAGGCCATGGGTAGGACATTTCCTAACCATCTTATCATACCTCCCCCAAGCTTGGGGTAAATCCTCCTTCTCTTTCTGTGAAAAATTAGTAATCTCAAGAATTAGACCATGAATTTTATTAGCAGGGAAGTACTTATCAAAGAACATCCGCAAACATTCTTCCTTGCTAGTAATACATCCAGGTTCTAAAAAATTATACCAAGTTTTAGCACTTCCTCCCAAATAAAAAGGAAACAATTTCAAGAAATGGTAGCGTTGGTTAATTTCACCTTTCCCAATTAACTCAGATAATTCATGCAAATCAGCAACGTGATCGAAAGGAAACTCATCCTCTCTCCCATAAAACTTAGACTTCTCAACCCTTTCAATGAATTCAGGATTAATATTAAACTCATAGTCTTTATCATTAATTTTAATAGCTGAACCATTCATTTTATCAGTAACAGGGAAAAAGTCATCAAGAGGAGAATTTATGTAGCTAGCAAGTTTGTCCATTTCATCATAATCCGGACTCATGAAAGCCTTAATAATAGCATCCTCTTTCTCTTTCTCAGAAAAAGTTTCCATATCATCACAATATTCCCTATCTTCTAGTTCAGATTCCACATTTTTATAAATAGAAGATTCAGGATTCTCAGGTGTTTCAATTAATTCAGATATTTCAGGAACTTCAGGTCCCACTTCTTTGTCTATGTTACCACATGTTAAATCATTTTCATTACTAGTAGACATTTTAGACAATGGTGAACTAGAAACAATTTTCCCCCTTTTCTTAGGAACAACAGCAGAAGCAACATCAGGTGAAAAGTTTGGCCTACTTGGCAAATTGTTACCTGCACGAGTAGTTGAAGGCCTAATTTCCTTCGGAGTGGTCTTTTCCTTTCCCACGGTTAGGAACAAGCAAATGCGGCAAATAAATGATATCAAGTTGTCTTACCAATAAAGCTAGGCTCCCCGGCAACGGCGCCAGAAAACATCTTGATGCCCACAAGTATAAGGGATCGCTGAAGTCTTCGATGGGAAGTATTACCCCAAATTTATAGTTCGACACGATGGGAACACAAGAATATCAATAAGACTTTAGCAATTGAGGCGTCACTCTCAACCACACCTGTATATCAATAACTTGCAGCAGTAGTAGTAACAAGTATTTCCCAGTTTTCACCGGAAAAGTGAAAGTGTAACTCAGAGATTAAAAACGTAGGCATGAGGTGACAACAGGGCGTTGCATGAATGAGATTGATCATATGATAAAGTAAAGCTAGCAATGGGGCTTTTTCTCTAACTCCGATATATGTAGGTATGTGTTCCTTAAATAGTTATGCGCACTAACAAAGAGAATTTGCACAACATCTATTACCCTACCTGCCCATTTCACCGGGGCCAACTTGGAACTACAGGTAATTAAGGTCTACCCTTTCGTGAAGACCGGGACAATGCATTAACACTCCATGAACACATAGGATCCTCAAACTAGAACATCTCACCCTTGTTTTCCCCAAACGTCACTTTTAGGGTTCACAGGTTCGACATAACAGCAGGTGATACACTTTGCAGGTAAATACTAAACTCAATTATATGATGAAGCAAAAAGGTTCAGTACTGAAATCATGCCACTCGGGCCCTAGTAGCAAGCATTAAACATAGCATAAGTGCATCAACACAATACAAAAGCATCCTCAAGATAAACCCTAAGATTATCGAGCAACGGGTAGCACTACATGATCAATCTCATCCAATCCCCATCCACCTCACATGCCTACAGCAAACTACTCACACATGGTGATGGTGAGGGAGCTCATGGTTGATGGAGATGAAGGCGGTGATGATGGCGGTGAAGACGACCTCCGGATCCCTCGCCAGAGGAGAAATCCTAGATCAATCTGTCCCCGAAACGAAGCTCGTGGTGGTGGCGGCGGTGTGTTTCGCGAAAGCTCCTCCCCCTTTAGGGCAAGTGTTTTTTCTCATATATGAAGGCATACGTCGAAGACCGGAGGCAAGACGGTGCCCGAGGCCCATTTGGGAGGGGCCCACGTGGCCAGGTACATGGGCCGTGTGGGGCCACCCCTTTTGGCCCTCCGGCACCCCCTCGTGTCCATCTTTTGTCCATCTTGCTTCTTTTCCATAAAAAGTGACATGGTATTTTTCCCCGATTTTATTTCCTGCAAAAATAGCCAGGGGAGAGACTTTGCTAAAAATAGCAGTTTTATTCGAATATGGAAGGATCTCGGAGCAAATTATGAGGCAAAGTGCTTGGAAAAGTGGATGCATTTTGGATGCATCAGCATCTTGTCAATAGGTTAGTCCGATAAAATGCATAAAAATGATGTAATATGATAATAGAAACATGTGACACAAAACTAGTATGGATCAATCAAAAATTATAGATACGTTTGACACGTATCAGCATCCCCAAGCTTAACTCCTACTCGTCCTCGATTAGGTAAGTGATAACAAAATAATTTTTTATGAGACATGCAACCAACACAATCATGATCAAGATAGTAATGTAAAGCATAGGATGTGAATGAAGTGATACAAAACAATTGTCTGTAGTTAATAGCAAGAAAGCAATGAATAACCAAATTGAATCATTCAAGCAAGACCTTTCATAAATAGTACGTTAAAGACATGAAAGCAATGTGATCCAGATATTTGATTAATTCTCAAAGGTAATAGTTCTATGACAAAAGTGTTTCAGAATCAAAACAAAGAAGATGTAAGTATTAGCAAAAAGCTTCAACTTCCAACGGTAAAGTCAATATAAAGATTCATGTTTAATCTGACGATGCAATATGATCAATGATACCCAGGGTCAATGCTAGATGTTTTCTTTGGTGGAGATAGAACGAAAAGGAAAGGCCCTTCGTAGAGGGAAGCAGGGATTAGTCATGTGTTAGAGCTTTTTATTTTTAGAAAACAGAAGTAAAACAATTTTGAGAGATGCATGCTTCCGTCAACGATTTCACAACAGAGAAGCTATCTAGTCCTCCATAACAAGCAAGTCTTTTAGACTTGTGAGAGCAGCTGGTTTTTAGAGGAATGAGTACATTCCTATTTCTCCTTGGTTTCACCATTGTCCAATGTTTTGAGCTGATTTCTCAAATTTTCATTGCACGGAGGAGAATGGTGAGTTATATTTATATTTTGCTTAAGCTGCTCTAGGGTTGATTCAAGTGAAGACGTAAACCATCGACACCGGGTGAAAGGAGGGAGATGACCTTGCTTGTCACAAGTTATATCTAGCTCTCTACTACTTCCTCATGAGCTTAAACAGAGGCACAAAAAGGAGTATTTTGAATATTTTAAAGAGAGCACATGAAAATTTACTTGAAATGGCAAGAAATACTATGCATAGGTAGATATGGTGGACTCAGCTGGTAAGATAGTTTGGCTTTGTGATTTGGATGCACGAGTGAACTCTACACTCAGTACGAATTTTGAGCTTAGCAAAAGGGGTATTTGAAGCAAACATCTAACATTAACCGGTAACAGAGTAACATAAGACATTAGTCAATCATAACCATAAAAGCTCCACACCGTCTCCCTTGTTGACCAAACAAATCATAACCATAAGACGAAGGGGGTGCAGCCACCACAGGGTGTGCCGCACCACCTAGGCCCACATGGGCCAATTCGGCTAAGGCAAAAAGGAGGAGTCCTACTCCTAGTTGGACTAGGAGTTAGGCTCCTTTCCTTTAGGAAAGGCCCAAGCCCGAGTCCACTTGGGACTCAGCTTGGAGGCCAAGCTAAGGGGGCCGGCCGGCCACCTATATAAGGGGGAGAGGGGAGGGGGTGCGGCACACCCAAGGAAGCCCCCCAAGCTTGCCGCACCACCCTAAACCCTAACCCTAGCCGCCGGCCATCTCCACCCCTAAACCCTAACCCTAGCCGCACCCCTCTCCCCAGAGGGCTGCGCCACCACCTCCACCTCCATAGCTGCCGCACCACCCTAACCCTAGGGTGCTGCGCCACCTCCTCCTCTCCCTCTCCTCTTGCTTGGCTTGGCGAAGCCCTGCTCGTGGAGATCGTCATCATCACCACCACACCGTCGTGTTGCTGAGATCATCAAGGCCACGTCCACCTCGCTTGCGGGATCAAGGAGTGGACGTCTTCATCGAGCTGTACGTGTGGATACCGCGGAGGTGCTGCCCGTTGCAGCACTTCATCGGATTGGATCTCGAGGATAATACATCTCCTCGCGACTAGACGAGTCTAGTTGCGGGGATCGACTAGCCAACCCCTGCACCGACAAAACGCGTTTGTTGATTTTCAAGGGTAAGAGATTAGATCTCACCTTCGCTATCTTCATCTAGTAGATCTAGATCCTTGGGGTTTATTCCGTTTGTTGCGTAGGAAAATTTTTTGTTTTCCATGCTGCGACCCCTTCACCTCCTCCCTCCTCCATGACCGCCGCCCCGACCTCCCTCCTTCTCCATGGGTCCCGACCTTCCTCCTCCCTCCTCCAAGGCCGCCGCCCCGACCTCCCTCCGACCTGGTCGTCCCCGATTCCTCCGGCCTCGTCCCGTCCCCGT
This sequence comes from Puccinellia tenuiflora, assembly GCA_012064385.1. Taxonomy (NCBI): domain Eukaryota; kingdom Viridiplantae; phylum Streptophyta; class Magnoliopsida; order Poales; family Poaceae; genus Puccinellia; species Puccinellia tenuiflora. The sequence goes on along the minus strand of QRDG01000249.1, from coordinate 565,582 downwards.
ACCGGCCTCCGGCCTCCTCCGGACCCCTCCGACGAGCCCCTGCCGGCTCGCCCCGTCCCCGTCCCGGTTGCCGTCCCCGTCGAGGACGAACGCGACTTTTTAAAATTTGGAAATTGTTACCAGTGGCGCACCAAAATAGGATGCACCACGGGTATATGATTATTTTTTTTTAAATCAAAATTGTTACCAGTGGCGCACCAGAATGAGGTGCGCCACGGGTAACTGAACTACCTGTGGCGCATCATCATGGTGCGCCACTGGTAAATATTACCAGTGACGCGGTAGCCGTGGCGCACCGTGATGCGCCACTGGTAAGGAAAATAGGTGCGCCACTGGTAGGCTTTTTCCTACTAGTGACAGAATCGATATTTAATCGTTAGTTCAAAACAGCATAAATTTTCGGAGATGACAACCATTTATTTCCTGTCTTTTCTTGTTACAACGGAGAAATATTGTTCTTGCACTTTTTCTGTGTGTTCTCAACCAAATTCAGGCGGCTCTACTTAATAAAACCGTGCAGAATATCTATCAGTGTAGCAAATACCCCTTTTGTCGCAAAAAAAACCAGAGCGGCGGCTGCTAGGGTCCCCACACCTCCTCTGACTTCCGCTCTGGCGGTGGGGACTTGGACCTGCGCTTTGGTTTTGGTCTCCATAGCAGCATCGACGTGGTGGTGACGCCGATGACGTCTTGAAATAAGGTCTATCCAGTCTCTCCCTACCTCGTCAACGTTTTTGGCGTCGACGAAGAGGCAGTGAGACCTTGTGTTGTCAGATATGTTGGTTTACTTTGAATCTTGACAATTGTTGTGTCGTTCAAAAGAAGTTGTGCACTGGTCTATGCTGAGACATCTTTGAACGAATTCGTTTGGATCTACGGTAATGTTCGATTTCTCCAACCCTCTGGACTGATGGTGGAGGATTACAAGTCTGCGCTGCTGCTTGGGGTGCGTCCCCAGGCAATGTTCCATCTGCTTTTATGCTATCTCGTCGTACGTGGCGGGTGGCTATTACGGTCTTCAAAGCCTTGGTTGACGAGAACGTATGCAGGTGGCCCAATCCTTTGTTGCTTGTTCAGTGTGTGTTTCAAGCTCCGGCAGCCGGCAATCGATGCGATGAAGAAGACGAACAATATGAGTTTCATTATATTTTTATTTTGTACTAACCGTGTTGCTTCAAATTGTATTTCCTTTGTACCAGTTGTTTTCCTTGATCAATATAAGATATAAGATGACTTCGGATGTCTTTCCTCAAAAAAAAAACCTTTTTGCCAAAAGGAGAGATGAGAATAGTCAAACTAGTTGGAGAAGGAGCGAACCATGAAAACAACGACAATTCAGCCGAATCCCAGAAACACAAGAGGGCCTTATGCCGACGTAAAGTTTCCTTCCGCTAAATGCGGCAAGTAGTTGCTACCTCTCGGAGCGCCGCCTATGCATACATTACACACCGCACGGCCCAGCAAAATACTGGAGCTAACAGAGGCTCATATGCCGTGAACGAAGAAAACGGGCAATTCCTATTCTCGGTCCACTACGTCGGTTATCACCGAAACGCACACGCGGGGAGAGTCGTGGGCCTTGGCCCGTTGACAAAGGGGACGACGACCGGACATGAGCAGGAAGCCAGCGGGTGAGTCGGCGACCACCGGAGACGAAGAAGACGAGCCGGAGATGACGATGGCGAGCGCGGCCGAGCCTGCGATGGAGACGGCGCGGGCGAGGACTGGACCGAGTTGTAGCCGTCGACGACGCGCGCGGCTCGCCGTGGTGGCGCAGGTGGAGGCTCGGCAGTAACTTAACGAGGGGGGTGGGGTGCGGTGGTGCTCGCTGGTGCCGGAGAACGGGAGGGGGGGGGGGTTAGAGGGAAGCTCGGGGCGGCGGTGACGGCTCGAGCAGGGCGGGGCGACGAGGCGGCGCGGAAGCGGCACCGGTCGCGGGTGGCGGGAGCAGGCGGCTGGGGCCAGTGCCACAGGGCGGGTGCTCGTGTCCATGTTAACGGCGGCAGTGGCAGAGAAAGAGGAGGGGGATGGCAGACACGATGTGATGGACGACGACGATGGATACGCAAAAGGCGTAGAATAGGACCCCGAGAAAACGCAGCGTGGATAGCTCCGGTTCAGTACGGGTGAGCCTGAAGCGGAAGCCGTTGTTGGTGGCCTGGTGCTGGTGGGCTCCTGCGGTGGCGGCTGGACCCCTTTGGGTTCCAGCATAGCTGTAATTGTTTGAACACGTGGCCGTGAGCGCGACGAGACGAAGGCATGTCACGCACGCCGCTCGTCGGCCGTCGTTGACGCCGATGCCACCATGGTGGCCGCGCACGGGCGGCGGCGGTCAGTCATAATAATTGTATTGTGGTGGTTCGAGATAACCGGATTATCTGGACGTATATGTACAGTATGTGCTGTCCTGATCCGTGCGTACGTACGTGTATATATGACCATACCTCGTCCAGATGCATGTGCGACCGATCAGGTTGACAATCCTCTATGAATGAAAATACAAAAGCAACCAAATCCTTTCGAGAGAAATTAAAAAAAGCAACCAGAAGGTACAGCTTCGATTCACATGTACTCCGTACTAGTTAGTGCGAATTTACTGTCTACAGGGCACAGGGGGAATTGATCCCCTCGATGATCGATCCAGTTGCTGGACGCAACGCAAGCTTGTGTTCCGATCGAAAACACGTACGTACTTGGCCAGTTCGGGAATTTATCGACGCCCTTTATTCCCAACGCGAGTGCGCTATATCCTCGTCCTGCACGGGCTAAATCCGGTCGACCTCTCGCATCAGCCACCGATCAAGCACGTACTTACTGCATGCATGGGGTGATTCCAGACGTACTCGATCCGAGACGCGACGTCTGTGGCTGCTGCCTGCTACGTTCAACTTGCTCTCTGCATTATTTTTTTTCGAAAAAGGGTCACCCAGCCTCTGCATTTGCTCTCTGCATTATGGCTAGCCGATCACAACAACGATCCGTTTGCAAGAGGATCGGATTAAAAGGTGAACCCTGACTCCTGGATTTGACGTCTTGAGTTAAACCTCGAATACACTGTCACGCACGTACTATAAGAGCATCTACAATCGGGGCGCCAAAAGCGCCACTAATAGCCCCATTGGATGACCGATAAAAATTGATGCCCAGTCGCACCGTCAATAGTCAGTTTTCGTTTGACACGGTCCAACATCTCGTCTGGCACGCTCAGCCCACGTCCTCCGCGCCGGACAAAACTGATGGGTGGGTCAGTCGTGTCATCGACACATATGCCAAACCGCCCGGTCAAAGGCATTCATGATGCCGGTAGCGCCGCAGTGAGGCATCATTTCACCTCTGCTGCAGGGCGGCGTCAAATCTGCCGCGCCTTCTCGAAGCGCTGCTCTCCGACGGCGATAAAAGCCGCGCCGCGCTCGCACCCCAAATATCACACTCGATGCGCTCCTCTCTCCCCGCACTCCTTTCTCTCGGCCACGCAAAACCCTAGCCACCGACGATGTTCGGCGACAAGTGCAGCAGCGGAGCCGCCGCCAATGGCTCCGCCCCCGTACGCTGCTAAAGCAAGAGACGGGACAACCACTACCCCGCGTCGCCCGACATGCGAGCCCCCGGAGGCTGGACGCTGAGCATCAACGGCATACAGGTGCCCAACCCGCTCACGCCAATGAGCCGCGGCTGGCGGGCCGCGGTGGTACGCCACTACTGGGGCGTGCTCACCCCCGAGCAGCGCGACCAGCCCCAGTGGCAGCCGACCGCGGCCAACGATGACCGCTATGAGGCCGAGTTCCGACGTCTCCACCACGAGGAGATGACCACCTAGACCGGTGACGGGTTGCCGCCTCTGCCGAGGGACAAAAACTCCGCCGGTCGGTACGCGTTCTGGGGCGTGCCGGGGCGCACGCTCGAGTGGGTCATGGACCACATCGCCGCTGGCCGCCCGCACCTCTACGCCCCCTCATCCTTGTTCACGGCACCGACACCTCCTTCGAACCGTTGGGTGCCGGAGAACGGGATCCTCGTCCTCCTCCCATGGCTCCGGCTCGGCCTCCTCCTCCTCCCGCGGCACATCGGCGCCGCTAACCCCCAAGCGGGAGTTGAAGGAGGAGGTGCGTAGCCGGCGAGGCGCAGCGGTTGCGGCATTGTCATCCGCGACGGCGTGGCCTAGCAGCAGCCGTCGGCCCCTTTCTCCTCCGCCTCTGCCGAAGAAGGTGAAGACGGAGTACGAGTACCTGATCACGACGCAGTAGATGCTCTTCGACCCCGCCGCCGATCTTGATGGCTGCCCTGGGCTCGCCACCGTGCTGCAAGATTCGATGAACGACGTCCTCTCGCTAGACGAGGCACAGGCCTGCGCATGGTCCCTGCAGGACCACGCGACGATTATCGGGACGCCGTTCCTCGACCTCACTACCGACGACCGCGAAGCGGAGCCCAGTTGCATCGTCAAGGACAAGGAGGAGGATGACGACGGCGCGGCGGTCAAGGGCGAGCCGCTAGACTTCAGCGTCTTCGACTACCGGCACCGTTAGATTAGGTGTAGATTTAGGGTTTATCGAATTTCATTAAAAAATATAAAATTTCTTAAAGTTTAATGAAACACATGTTATTTCGATTTTAAATTTTATTTCAAAATTTTCGCATTGGGGCCTGGCAAATCTTTGTAACCATACTTCCAATTTGTAAACCCGGTTTTTGTAAAGACTTCACTACTAAAACGGTTTACACTTCCAAGTGGATTAAAAAGAAAGCAATAGGGAACAACTGATGCGTTGGGACGGGTCAATAGACTATGTCGATCTGGTGCTAATCCGGATGTTGTATTAACGCCGGGATTGGAGATGCTCTAAGGGCTCATTTGGTTGCGGGGGAGAAATACCCAGGGAAAATAATCCCGGCCGGGAATCTGAGGAATCATGTGTAAAACTCCGGGATTCTGTTCCCGACCTCCGGACTAGGGGAAAATACACCCCGGGAAAAGGCCGGGATCCCCCCGGGATTCCAGTTACCAAATGAGCCCTAAGTAGGTACGACCATTACCGAGTTGGAGTTCTTGGTCCGCCGACTATGACGACCACTTCCTCTTGTCGGAAACTTTAACTAACGCGTTTTTCTTCGCGGTTGCAGACAGGTCTCCGTACGTTCCGTACAACGCACGGTTCTCAGTGTTGCTAGTTAGAGGGCTTGATTATTCTGATCCGTTGGGGGAAATGACGGCGGAGGGCGGTTCTCGATCCGCGGAATGGAAATAAAAAAGGTTACGGCTTAAATATGATCAGCGTGGCATCTAGTAGTAGTTCCTACCTCTCCTAGACCATTTTGTTTTCTTCCCAAGTGCGTTGCACGATGTACTCCACATATCTACAGACAACCGCCCACAGCTAGGCCTGACTGACTGACCTAATTAGCGCAGCCGTCAAGACTGATCGTCATAGCCGTACACGCACGTCCCCAATCTTTCCTCTCCAGCTGCTAGCTATATATAGCACGAAACGAAGGCAGGCAGAAAGGATATATTACACCCAGGTCGGTCGACGTTTGGGCCAAGTTCACAGCACACAGGACGGAGCTGTACGGCGGTCGAGCAAAATATTACGCCCGACAGCAGCCACTATCAGTGTCGGAGAAAGGAGCCATTTTCTGCCTACAAAGGCATATAAAGTATATATATGTCCACTAAGGACATTTTCAGTAACTCCATCATGCGCGTCTCAAATATATTATTGCGCCTATGTGAAGGTCGGCCACTAGCTAGCTCAATTGCACATGCTCGAACGCGGAAACTTTCTTCGCTTTCTTCCCTGGACAAATAAACCAAAAAAAAAAAAAGAGGAGGGGAGATAATAGTCAGTAAGTAATTTGGTGGTGATTCGATCTGATTTAGACTACATGGTTCCATGGTGCGGTTTCCTTGATCCCGAGACAACAGGTAGACGCACGCACACGCACTTGGATTAATTGGAACCTTGGGAAGCATATATATCGGCACATATTCTCGAATTGTTCCATGTTGCGTCAGCCTGGAGTCCCTGTCCTCAAGCTAGCTTGCTGATCAAACAGTTACGGCCAGAGGTTCGATCGGTTCCCCTCTTGTGTATGCTCTGATCGATCTGCTCCTGGCCACTAACTTACCATGTTGCCCAACATGAGCATATATATAGGTCCCGCGCGCTGGATCGCGCGTGGCGTGATTTGATCTAAAACTGAGTTGAAGTTCCATCGCCAGCCAGGGATAAGACGGAAGATTGCTGCCGGGGATCGGAGAAAGGCAAAATAAACGGCGGAGCGTTGCTGTTATCTATAAGTTTCAGAGTCTCTGCTTCTTGCAGTTGTGCGTGTCAGCTGTTTCACAGCAGGTACACTTGGATTAATTCTAGCTAGTAGAAGCAAGCTGCGTGCACGAGGAAGCTAGTGCTACCATGCATATGAACTGGGTCAGATCGAGGACCGCTGTACTGCAATAAGCTAATGGTGCTGCGCTATGAGCTGTTCATCGTCGCATAGGCACTGTCTGAACCATTGCAATCAATGTATAGGCGTGGATCAGTTTTACCTGAGACTGCGATTGGTAACTGGTTCGAGTCCGTACACGAGTAAAGCTTGAGGGTGAACGGTGGATGGAAGACCTTGACGAAGGATGACGGGGTCATTAATAGATCTGTCTACATGCATTGCACACGAGTTCATAGATCTCGTCAGAGTATAGAAGCGCGTGCATGGAATCCAGTACGTGTTGATAAGCCGTAGTTGAGATCTACCTAAAAATTCAGAAAAGCGGGTGGACTGATAAGCCAGGCCACATCCTGATGATAGGTGTAGCGCTAGCTAGCAGAGCGTAGAGACATGAGATGGTGTATACAGCGAGTCTTCAAATTGCTTTTGTGCTATTAAATGCATCAATGGGCAAGTTTAGATATCACGAATATTCTAGAAAAGAAGACTACTTTTGGCGCGTTGCTCGGCAAAGTCAAAGGTTGCACCACTGACTGACAGACCATGGGTCAGCACGGGTAATGGCAGCCGTACCTTTGTAAGGCAACAACAAGTTGCGTTTTACCTCATCCGACAGTATGAATATGGAAGTCAAAAGGCAGATAAAGTAAACTGATTTCCACCACAAGTGACTGTGGATCGGGAGCTAGGTATACCCAAGTATAGTACAGACTTCAGAGTCTTTATATATATATATATATATATATATATATATATAGGGACGCGCTATTTGACTCCCAGGGAGTAGAATAGTTATTCTACACCCACCCTCTATCTTTACAACCATATATGATTTTTACGTGACGTAAATTTTGTCTTATGTATTAAGTCAAGGAGAACGTAAGAAAAAATATAAATGACAAAAAAAAATTATTTACGTGACGTTGCAAAAATACGACAAAAATACACTTATTTATGCTGTTTTATTGACTTTTACGTCATTTTAACTCATTTTTTATGCCGGTTATTTCTATTGTGGGTCAACAAGACGTAAATATATATTTACATATGTAACATAATTTATTTATGTAACAACGTAAAAAAATGTTGGGTGCAAAATAAGTTATTCTGCACCTTGGGTGTCAAATAGGGTTTCTATATATATATATATATATATATATATATATATATATATATATATATATATATATATATATATATATAATAACATGAATGCAAAGAGCAAGCTCTATATACATGCATCCAGAGTTTCTAGAACAAACTGTTCGAATGCACACGTACCTGTCTACAACAACACAAAATTGATGTATGCGCACTTACATATCCAACGTCCGTATCCATTCAAAAAGCACATTATAGAAATGCTCAATCCATCACATGTCGAAATGTGCTTCCTGCTATACATTTCAAAGCATGACGCGCAGCAGAAACAGAACCGCATATCCTCTTATCAGTGGCCGTTCTGCCGTCGTTCCTGGAGCAGAGCTAGCAGCGGCCACCGAGATCGTGTAGCAAGCTAGCTAGTGGGAAGGGCAACTTAATTATACCGGTATAGCAGCAGGAGAAGGCGAGACGAAACCAAACACGACGACAACCGCTAGCAGGATCTCTCAGGTCATATTCTCCGAGAAAGTCGATGGCGCAATGCTCTACGCTTTTGTTCCACTACCGATATATCTACCCCCTGTCTGTCGCATCCAACAAAAGTGTCGCAGGCATGCAGCTGGCGATTCCCTCGCTCCCGCCTATATAAACCTCGCGCGCCATTGCCAGGCCTGCCTATCTCACACACACTCACATACATGTACGCAAGGTAGCGAGCAGCTGCCTCGATTCACAAAACACGACAGCGTACGTGCACATATCTATCTATCTCCATATCCATATATCTTTGTTTTAAGCTTCAAGTATAAGCTAGCTAGGCCGGAGCATCACCACCTTGATCCATATCCACCATTAGTTCTAGCTAGCTAGCTAGCATGGAGGTTGATCACCAGACCAGAGAGAGCGTTGTCGGTGTCGACGGCGAGACGACGGTGCCCGTACACGGTGGTGCTATCGGCGGCTTCTTTGCGAGCTGCTGGCAGCGGCTCCGGTCGGTGCTCGTCGGGCTATGGAGCTGGGTCGCCGGGTTCGCCAGGAAGGTCGGCAGGATCGCCAGGGAGGACCCGAGGCGGGTGGCGCACTCGCTCAAGGTCGGCCTGGCCCTCACGCTGGTGTCCGTCCTCTACTACGTCACGCCGCTCTTCAAGGGCTTCGGGGTCTCCACGCTCTGGGCCGTGCTCACCGTCGTCGTCGTCATGGAGTACACCGTCGGTACGTGCTACTATGAGCCTATGAGTCATGTTGAATGGATGGATGAGAGATAATATCTTCAGTGCGTCACGCCATCTACGAAGAACGTGTGTGCACAACTGTATACAAATGTTAGTATGATGTGTGCGTGACGCCACATAGTATTAAACTGAACGTGTGTGCATGTAACACAGGTGGCACGCTGAGCAAAGGGTTGAACAGAGCGTTCGCGACGCTGGTGGCTGGGTTCATCGCCGTCGGAGCTCACCAGGTGGCGAACCGCTGCGGCGCGCAGGGGGAGCCCATCCTGCTCGCCGTCTTCGTCTTCCTGCTAGCCTCGGCGGCGACCTTCTCGCGGTTCATCCCGGAGATCAAGGCGAGGTACGACTACGGGGTGACCATTTTCATACTCACCTTCAGCCTGGTGGCCGTGTCGAGCTACCGGGTGGAGGAGCTCATCCAGCTCGCGCACCAGCGCTTCTCCACCATCGTCATCGGCGTCCTCACCTGCCTCTGCACCACCATCTTCGTCTTCCCCGTCTGGGCCGGCGAGGACCTCCACAAGCTCGCCACTGCCAACCTCGATAAGCTGGCGCAGTTCCTTGAAGGTACTAATATATACAGTGTCACCCCAGAATTGGCTAGGGCTTCTCTGCGGTGCGGCCATGCATATATGCATGTCTCCCACTGTTTCGTGACGAAGAATCCTACACTTTTCGTGTCATTCCGGAACATATTATTGTAATCAACTTTTTCAAAGTATTACTAATGCAACTTCATGTTTCTCAAATACAAGACCAGACTTGGGTTCAGAAAACTAAACAAAGGAACAACAAATATTGGACTCTCCCTGAACATAGTCACCAGACAAACTCTGTTTTCTAGTTCTGCTTCTCCCCCACGCACTTTTGGTCACTCGTGTGGAATCTGGGACAAATTTGCTGATTAACTAGGAGACCAACAGGCTGCCATAGTTGTGAGATTAAAATAGGCATCAGTAGAAACTATAGAAACTAGTTACTCAAGTAGACTTCACACGAACTCCAGAGTTGTGAGATTGAAAACTGTACACATGTAATGCAGGAATGGAATCTGAATGTTTCGGAGAAAAGGCTGCCAGTGAGAGTCTGGAGGGCAAATCCTTTCTCCAAGTCTACAAGAGCGTCCTCAATTCGAAGGCCACTGAGGACTCCCTGGTAAGCTTCCTTTGATACACCATATGCTGAGTGCGGGGAAAAAAAAGCTTTGTATACACAGCAGTTTGTTAATGTTATTTCGAAAATCGCAGAGCAATTTTGCCAAGTGGGAGCCCGGCCATGGAAAATTCGGCTTCCGACACCCATGGAGCCAATACCAGAAGATCGGAGCTCTTTGCCGCCAGTGCGCGTCTTCAATGGAAGCTCTTGCTTGCTATGTCATCACACTGCAAAAATCTCAGGTAATTGCAGATTTTTTTTCACCATTTCATGATCTCAAAAGACTATGGAACCAAGTTATTGACTAACAGCATTTTCCTGATCAACAGTACCCTGAGGCCAATCCAGAGCTAACCATGAAGATCCGAACGGCATGCGGGGAAATGAGCTCGCACTCTGCTAAGGCGCTTAGAGAGCTATTAACAGCGATTCAAACAATGACTGTACCACCTCCAGCCAGCATCACCATGTCTGCAGCCATCGAAGTTGCAGAAGGCCTCAGAGATGAATTATCGGAGGACGCGGCCCTGTTGCAAGTGATGCATGTGGCTGTTACTGCAACACTTCTCTCAGACTTGGTTACGACAATAGTCAAAATTGCAGAAACCGTTGATAATCTTGCATGGCATGCCCACTTCAAGAATCCGGAGAAAACTCAGAAAGATGTCGCTATCGACATTCTGAGTTGACAAAGAGGCATACTTACGTCGGGCGTGGTTATTCTGTTAGGAGAATAATCCATGGGAGTATCAATGCGAAGTAGGTCCACTAGTACGGTGACCGTGTACATTGTATGATAATATATTTTGTACAAAGCATGTGATTAATTCTTCGATGGTATAGAAGTAATTATGATGCTGAATTTTGATAATAAAGCACTGCAGTCTTTTCAGCATATGTGCTGCAAAAAGAAGTTACATCTAGATGTTAATGAACAATTTTCTCCTAAATCTTATATCTTCCTTTTTTGGGCTGTTTGGTTGAGGAGCCAACAATCATGGTTCCTTCTGCTATAACTTTTGCAACATCAGTTTAGAAGCTGCGATGGTAGAGTAATGGTTTTCCTGAAATTAGAGTAAATTCCAATCTGCGGCCCCTACTTAACATATTTTTACACTAATTACCTCATTTAGCGAAAGTCTTGCCAGATTTTACGCTTTTAATTTTGGAAGCGATCTGCCGGATAGGTCCAGTCGTCAGGTTTATATCATGTACCACCCCGGAAGCGTTTTTTATCATGTTATATTTTATCACACCTGAACCAGTTGGATGACTGAGTCGCACCAGTTTGCCTCTACCAGACAAAACAATTCACTTTTATGTAAGTTAATCTTTAGACCCGAAAGCTGCTCGAACGCGAATAAAATTAATTTCAGGTTTCGTGCCTTTTCCATGTCATGTTCCATAAAAAGAATCGTATCATCGACGTATTGAAGAATAGATAACCCACCATTCACAAGATGTGGAACTACTCCTTCAATTTGCCCATCTACTTTTGCATGTTGTATGGTTATGGCTAACATATCAGCAACTATATTAAATAGTATTGGTGATAATGGGTCGCCTTATCGTCATCCTTTTTTGTTTGGAAGTGATGGTTACAATGGTGTAGTGATTAATCGTCGGTGGTCACCCCAAGAGCAAGGTGTAAGATGTAACGAGCAACAAGTCTTTCCCACAGTTATGAACCAAGGTTATCGAACTAGTTGGAATCGGAGGTCTCGAGCAAGGTGCTTTTAGGCCCGGACCTGCACACAACCAAACAATTCACTTTGCCCCAATGGCATGAAGGTTGTCAAGCTTCCCGATCTGCTGAAAACAAAGAGATTATTTTATAGTGGAAAAGAGCAAATTATGAAAACGGACCAGCGAGAAAGCGATGGTGAGAAACAAGTAAATGGTGTGGTAATCAATGTAAAAAGATGGACCGGGGACCATAGGTTCACTACTGGTGTCTCTCCTGAAGATAAAATGCAAACATGATGGGTAAACAAATTACAGCTGGGCAATTAAAAAAATTATAAAACAAACTTAATCTAGCTATGACATGGAGAGTTCATGGTAATACTCATGTAGGCATCACGTCAAACATACATAGACCGTAATACAACTGCATCTACGACTAAAAATCCATTAGGGATCGATATCCAACATATCACCCATCGGTATTAAGTTGCAAACAAAAGACAATTGCATTAATCACAGTACATGACGTAAGCAATATTCATGATCACAAAGACATAAACAACGCTTTTTACCCATAGTACCAACAACACACCCTCATCCTTAGATGTTTCTGGTACTAGTGCCAGGCACAGAGGGGGCATGAACCTACTATCTAGCATAAATACTCTCTCTTGGAGATACAAGTGGTCACTTGGCCAACATAACTACACACATCGGAGAACATGCAAGATCATAAATAGAACACATAGTAGACATGAAGAATCTAACCATAACTTCACAATTCATCGAATCCCAGCAAACACAACATGTAGCATTACAATAGATTGATCTTGCTCATGTTAGGCAGCTCACAAGATCATAAGCATGAAAGCACAAAGAAAGATATGACCATCTAACTATTGCTATGGAGCCATAGTCCAAGGAGAACTACTCACTCGTCACCCCGGAGGTGGCCATGGCGATGAAGAGGCCTCCATGATTGATCTCCCCTCTGACAGGGTGCCAGGAAGAGCTTCAGAACCCTCCCGAATTAGGGTTGAAGATGGCAGCGGCTTCGGGAACATTTGTGTGGAAAATAATCGTCGCCCTTTTGGTTTTAGGTCAAATTGATTTTATAGGTGTCGACAGAGGCCGAGGGGGCACCCCAGGAGCAGGGGCAGGTCTGGCCCTCAACCCCCCTTAGCTGCGGTTGGGGGGCGCCCCTGCCCTGTGGGTGGCCCCTCAGGTCGCCCTTCGGACTCCTTCTTTGTTTTGATGTAAAATTAATTCCCGTAAATTTGTTCACCTTTCTGAGTAGTCGGCCAAGATCTCGTGAAGGATCAATAGTTTCACATTCGAAGGGAAACACTTGGATCAATTTGTTCACCTTTCCGAGACAATCAAGGTTTGTCGAGATAGTTTTGCATCTATGTTTTCTTGCCATGACCGGTTTTAAGGTACCCATCCTGTTGGTGATGTCGGGGATTTTCTGAAGAGGGTTGTTGGCCGTGATGAAAAACATTGGGGGCATTTCTGTGGGAGAACGAAGTTCCCGAAATTCAACTAAAAGCGATCGTAAGAATGATGGGCTTATTACTTTCGTGCCCCACTTCCCTTAGCTTGGCTCGTTTTTGCCCCACTAGCTTAGCTTTCCTCATTTTTTCCCCACTTCATATTATCCACTCTCGCAGGCGGCCAAGCGGCCGTTTCCGTCGGGTCAACCTCCTTTGAACGTTACTCGACCTGACTAGTGGGGTCGGGTAGGGCCGGACAGGGGCACTTGTTTAATCAAGGGATACCTTCGATGGGCCCGACGTGGTCTTTCTCCCTTTGCTTCCTCATGAGTGGGGCCGGGGTAGGGCCGGACAGGAGGAGTGGTTGCATGCAGTCGTGCGCGTCCATGCTGCTTGCCGTCCCCGAATTTGGGCGCCTTCAATGGCCGGCAAAAAGCTGCATCGCCGCCTACGCTGCCGGCTTTGGCTGCGCAACTGCTCTCTTGCAAAGTCTATCTTGCAACACACTGAGTCTGGCGAGCCAAATCAATGCCCCGTTTGGCGGTCACCATTACTGCCGACCGGTCCAGACATCGCCCAGTGATGCCTAGAAAAGGAGCCATTTTCCTCTCTGATACGTGTCAAACGTATCAATAATTTTTGATTGATCCATGCTAGTTTTGTGATGTTGTCACATGTTTCTACTATCATATTATGTCGGACTAACCTATTGACAAGATGCCCAGTGTCAGTTTCCTGTTTTTGCTGTCTATTCGTTTCAGAAACTTACCACAGGAAATATTTTCGGAATGCGCTGAAAATTTAGGAGGATTTTTTATTCGCCAAGACGGAGTTTCAGTCCAGAGGGCAGCCCTGGGGGCCACCCACAGGGCAGGGACGACTCCCAGCCGCGGCCTACCCTAGGGCGGTGGGTGGGACCTACCCCTGCTCCTGGTGGGTCCCCTCGGCCCCCTCTGACGCCTATAAAATCAGATTAATCCCAAAAACGTCGAGACGACCATTATTTTTCAGAGATGTCACCCCGAGGCGCCGCCACCATAAACCCTAGTTCAGGGGTGATTCTGAAGCTGATCCCGGCACCCTGCCGGAGGGGAGATCGATCCCGGAGGGCTCTTCATCGCCATGCCTTCCTCCGGGATGATTTGTGAGTAGTCCCACCTTGGACTACGGGTCCATGACAGTAGCTAGATGGTAGTCTCTCTCCCTTGTGCTTCATGTATTATGATCTTGTGAGCTGTCTAACATGATCAAGATCGATTATTGTAATGCTATGTGATGTGTTTGCTGGGATCTGATGGATTATGAAGTTATGATCAGATTGTGCATGATTCTATATGTTGATTTATGTTCTTGCATGCTCTCTGATGTGCGTAGTTACTTTGCCCAAGTGATTGTGTGTATCTCCAAGAGGGAGTATTTATGCTAGATAGTGGGTTCATGCCCCCTTTTGTTCCTGGGCACGAGTGACAGAAACATCTAAGGGAGAGGGTGTGTTGTTGCTACTAAGGGTAAAACAGCGGTGTTAATGTCTCTTTTGATATTAGTATTGCTTACTTCATGCGCTTTACTTAATGCAAATGTCTGTTGCTTGCAACTTAATACCGTTGGGTGACAGGCTGGATAGCGATCACACGGTGGACTTTTAGACAAAGATGATGCAGTTGGACTCAATGGTCTTTGTTCATTGTCGTGATGCCTGGATAAATATTATCATATTATCTATGTCATAGCTAGATTAAGTTTGTGTTATAATCTTGTCAATTGACTAGCTGTAATTTGTTTACCCATCATATGAGTGTTTTATTTACTTGAGAGACTCCACTAGTGAACCCATGGCCCCCGGTCCATCTTTTTACATTGATTGAAACCTTTATTCATCACTTTTCATCATCATTACTCCTATGGTCCACTTTCATATTTTCATCTATTTCACTATACAATTAACCGCTTTGTTTTCTGTGAGACCGGAAAGATTGACAACCTTTCCGCCGTTGGGGGCAAAGTAATTGGTTGAGTGTGTGTAGGTCCACATCTATTGAAGATTAAGTGCCAGAGATATTCAACATTCACTTTGTTGTTGATTTCAAAGTCCTACTGGTTTGATAAACCTCGGTTCGTTAACGAGGGAAAACTGCTACTTACTACATCCACGCCTTCGCTTGGGGCACAACCCAATGCTACCATCACCGATCACTCTCTCATTGCACCCGCGTCGCCCAGTGATCTACTCTTCCTCTCCCTGCCACCCAAGCCCGTCCCTCTGATCTTTGGGTTGATCCTTCCATGGCTCGTGGTGGTAGCGGCTCCACTCCAGGTCCTGGCAGCAGCTCGAACCGCCGCCGCTACGTCAACTATCCTTGGTTTCTTCAGTCGAGCGAGGGCGGCGACAGGGAAAGTACACCTCGGCGCCGGGGCAGGGCTTCTCTGAGTTCGAGCAGGACTCCTCCGAGCTCGAGCAGGGGCAGGGGCACCTTTGCCGTCCACCGGGCCATTGCTCCCGATCCCATTCCCTTCATCGATCTTGAGTCCGATGAGCAGGGGGAGGAAGAGGAGGAGGAGGACGTGGTGGACCTGGGTATGGCCTGGGCAAGGGACACTACCAAGCCACAGAGCAGGCCAGACATTCCGCTGAGCAACAACAGCTCGTGGATACTCTGTTCGCTTCTGTGGTCGATGTGGAAGGCACAGAGCAGGCGAGAGCCGCGCAGTATTCCGAGGACCTGCAGAAGGCTCTGAACAACTCGCTGGAGGACAAGGGCAAGGCCCCAATGAAGGTGGAGGGCAAGGACAAGGCCCCGGCCCCGGTGGAGGTTTCCGACGACGAGGACGAGTGGTAGTTCATTTTAGGTTATATGTATTAGTCCCCATTAAATATTAGTATGAAGGATAAAGGGCCAAAAATCCCTTTTATTATTATTATTATTTGTTAAGTGCCGAATATTTGTTAAGTGCATTAGTTGTTGTCTTGTTGATCTTGTATAATGGTAGCAAGTATATTCTCGAAAAAAATGATAGCAAGCTACCCCAATAACTTAGCCATGGCAGAACCAGCCTGTCCCGGCTCGCCCAATCGGACGGACGCAGTTCGGCGCTAGGGTATGATCAAACGGTCACAGATCGCCGCTAGGGTTTGGAGAGGGACTGTGGGGTTCTGAGCGGATCAACGGGGTTATCTGAGGTTTCACCAACATTCAAATAATGACAAACATGGGTATTGACATTATAAACAACTTTGCCAAAGCAAGATAAAAAAAACATTTTTCATTTTTTTATTATTTGTTTAGTGCCAAAATCCCTATTTTTTGTGAAGTAGGTACCACAAATAAGAATGAAAATTGTCATCTCACAATTTTCACACAAATTATATCTTATGGGAGGCACAATCCCTGAATATCTTGAATTTTTGAGCTTTTTAACTATATTCCAGCCATTATATGAGTTTAATAGCATTTACCGACAATAAATGAAATTTGAGCTACAAGTGTGTGATAGTTTGGTCCAAAAAATATAGAAAAATCATACAAACATAGTCTACCATGATTCTACGCAATTGCACAGAAAAAGTTGGAAAATGCACCCATTAGATATGAATGGACACAAAGAAAATTTTGGCCCTGTTTTGAAAAAAATCACATAGATGGAGAAAACAGAAAAAATTGTAAAACATGGGGGAATTTTCCTTTTTAGTGTACTACTATCAGAGAAAAATCATAAAATTGCAATATAACGTTTTTATAAAACAAGTGTTCACAAAAAGAACAACGTTGTCTGGAGTTTCATGGCTTTCAAGACAAAGACCATGGACATGACCATATCCATGGCTACCTTCTTTATATGATGACAAAACTCGGCACGAACATGTGTACTGACATTATAAACAACTTTTCCAAAGCAAAATTCAAAAAAAAAATTATTTTATTTTTCATTATCTGTTTAGTGTCAAAATCTCTATTTTTTGTGAAGTAGGTACCCCGAATAAGATTTCAAATTGACGTCTCACAATTTTCACACATCGTATAACATAAGGGAGGCAGGATCCCTGAATATCTTGAATTTTTTAGCTATTTAAATATATTCCACTCATTATATGAGTTAAATAGCATTTACCGATGAAAAAAATCACATAAATCGAGGAAAACTCAAAAAAAACCTGGGGGAATCTTCCTTTTAAGTGTACTACTACCAGGAAAAATCATAAACTTGCAATATAACTGTTTTCAAATTTTTGTGTCCCAGAGCGCGCATTGTGGGTGTGAGGACGGGTGCCAGGTCGCGCCCAGTTCGCGTCCAGAACGCGCTGCGTGGCATGGCACGAATGCACCTACGCAGTTATGCACGTAAATATGAACCTATCGCGTAAGTTCTTCTAAAACATGTTTGTGACACGTCCAGATATATCAGATCGTCTCCAAAGGCAGTTAATTTGACCATGCATCTATGCATGTCAACTGTTCGACACATGTATAACACGCGTCAGAAGCATCTTGACGCGTCCTGTCATATGTGCAGAGCTTGTACTCACATTATGTCATCATTGCGAATACTAGCAGCCACGTCCTGTCATGTCAAATTCAGATTTTGGAAAAAACGAAGCGATTCTCCCGTCGGTTCGCCTCCGCAGGCGGTTAATGTCCTTGAGAAACTCGCTGTGCACTAAATTGTCTCACCGATAGAAGGATAAAACCACATTGCAGTTCCCTTTGCGGTTCGCACTTGCCATCTTCCTAGTTCTCTCCACACCACCGAGAAAACCCTCTCCCCAACTCCTCTCCGAGAGCAATGGCGGACGAGTGGTGGCGCAACGACGCAGTGCCTAGCGACGACGCTAGTGCCGAAGACCAGGAGGGCTACGTCCCCTGGTGGGACAGGGGGGTGGTGGAGGACTCGGACGAGAAGGAGGAGGAGGAGGAGGAGGAGCCGCCGGTGGACTCCTCCTCCGACGACGGCGACTCCTCCTCCGACAACGATGATGATGAGGACGAGGACGAGGAGGAGCCAGAGTCGCCGCCGCTGGACTAGTACACCGACGACGAGGACGACGATGATGACGACGACGCACCGCCGGTGAAGAGGCGCCGGCAGGATTAGGCGAAGATGTCTTTTGTAATATGATCTTCTATACGTATGAATATCTAGTAATGTGATTTCGTAATTTATGTATTTTAAATTTCAATTTCAGTCTTAAACCGCGAAGAGGCAGAAGAAGTAGTAATAGCATTTGTGAAAGAACAAACAATGCCCGGATGTCGCCTAGAGGGGGGGGGTGAATAAGCGATTAAAACTTTTTCTAATTAGGGGCTTGATAATTGCGGAATAAAACTATGTGTTTAAATTAACAAGCCAACAACCTAATATTCAAGGTTCACCTATGTGCACCAACAACTTATGCTAAGCAATTCAAGCAACAAGGTGATAGCAAGATATGAACTTCAAGCACGAAGGCTATCACAATGTAAATTGCATAAGTAAAATCTCGGGTATAGAAATAACCGAGGCACGCGGAGACGAGGATGTATTCCCTAGTTACTCCTTGTTAAGGTAGTACGTCTCGTTGAAAGGGGTGTGAGCTCGCCACAAGAGGCCTACTCAAGATGCCACAAAGGCCTCATCCTATTCTCCGATGAACCTCACCCAAGGGATTGGTTCACCTTCCACTATCGGAATCCTTCGGGGCGGATTCCGGAGCCCTTTTACAACTTCCTTGGGGCACACACCCACAACTCAATTGGGGGCTCCCAATACGTGCCGAAGCTTCACAACTCGAAGTCTTCGCGGCACCTCCAACCGTCTAGGGTACACAATGCACCCAAGAGGCACAAAGCTCTTGGGGACACAATGCACCCAAGAGTAACAAGCTTCTCAACGTCGATCTTCACGTATCACCGTAGGGAGAGCAACCCGATGCAACAAATGCAAGAGGCAAGAACACACAAAGTGGTCAAGTCCTTCACTCTCAAATTCCAACCAAGCAACAAATGCTTTGGGGGAATAAGAGAGGAAGAACAAAGGGGATGAACACCAAGCAACCCCAAAATCTAGATCCACAAGTTTCCCTCACTTAGAGGGGATTTTGATTGGTGGAATGGTAGATCTAGATCTCCTCTCTTGAAACCCTAAATTTGGGCAAGAATCATTGGAGGGGAAGAGAGGAATCAAGCTCACAAGGATTAGTGCAAAGGGGAAGAGCAAGAACAGGTGAGCAAGGTCAGCCACAAGGTTTTGGGGAGGGAGGAGGCTTTTTATAGCCTCCCCCAAAAACTAGCCGTTGGGGCCTTTTCAGGCCGGAGACTCCGGACCAAGTGGCCGGAGACTCCGGTCTGGCCGGGCAAGTGGAGGGCCGGAGATTCCGGTCATTGGGGCCGGAGACTCCGGCCAGGCCGGAGACTCCGGGCACCCTCCGGGGATGCTCCGGACCACCAACAGAGCGGCACCACACAGGAGCAAAACAGCCGGAAAAAGCACAGGGCCGGAGATTCCGGGGGGCCGGAGACTCCGCCCCATCTCCGGGGTACCTCCGGACCGAGACCAGAGACGCACCACACAAGTCCATTCGGCAGCGAAAAAACAGGGGCCGGAGACTCCGGGTCCTCTGGACCGGAGACTCCGGACCATCTCCGGGGTAGATCCACACAGAAAAGCATAACCCCATAACTTTTGCAAATGAACTCCGTTTTCGATAATCTTGGACTCGTTGGAATCGTCACAATGAGCACAACAAGATTATGCAGAGAAACATCATAGTCCAACAATAAATTATAAAACCAAATGGGGAAAGTTTGAAAGCTCTTTTTCGCAAACCGAAAAACCGTTTCTTTTGCAATTGAAGTCCGAAAGAGGTAAAACCAATTTTGTCGGAAAGAGGACAACAAAAGCAACCTTTGAAAAAGGTAAAAAAGCAATGGAGATTTTGCAACGAGATGGAAGATATAAATCTTCCGCACGGATGAACCGGCAAAATCTCCAATACCGAAAAGCACAAAAGAAGACGCAAATGCAAACCGTTTTCGGTGACCTTGGCTTTGTCATGACAAGCATGACAAGCACCAAGACCACACCACGATAAGATCCAAATAAGAACCAATAAAGATGATTGCATGGATGCAAAGGTTTGAGCTCTCCACGAACGATACGATCACGATACTCGGTCGAGAGCCCCTCTTGATAGTACGGCTATCTACCCTATAACCCGGTCTCTCAACTAACATCATGAGACCGGTAAAATAAAAGCCCTACCAAGATCATACCTTTGCCTTGCGCATTAATCCACTTGAGGTCGATGGAGACGATCTTCATCTCCTCAAGGCGAACCATCTTCTTGATTGCGCTTCGCTCGGTGAAGATTCACATGTGGCTCCCCCATACACCAAGAAGGGGGAAGCACCACTTCGGCATATCTTCACTTGGCCTTTATCTTGATGACGAACACCTTGGCCTTGATCAACAAATGATCTCCTTCCCTTAACCTTGACTCCAACACATGGAGAACAAGCAAGACCTTGACTCCAACACATGGAGACAAGCAAGCTAATGGACACCTACAAATATAGCTCAATGCAAATATTAGTCCATAGAGATTGTCATTAATTACCAAAACCATGCATGGGGGCAACCATGCACTTTCAATCTCCCCCATTTTGGTAATTGATGACAATCCCTTAAAAGAGGGTTTATATAAAGAATAAAGCAACCTTGCACGACAAACAAGCAAGGGAGCAAAGCGCATTAAAGGCAAATGCAACAAAAGCATAAAACCCAAATTCCCTTAAACCCTCTAAACTTCTCCCCCATTGGCATCGATTGCCGAAATGGGAAGAAAAATTTAGAGAGCCAATATAATAAGAGTTCCTCCATAAAGGTGTGCATTTCTCAAGATATGAGTGAAATCAAATGCACTTATTCATTGACGAATAATTAGAGGAAATCAAACTATATTGAGGATCCAAAGATTGCAAAAAGATAAAATCATTTTAAACATCTCCACTAAGGAGCAAAGCAACGAAAAGATCCAAAGCAAGAGTTCCAAATAAAAATGGAGAAGCTCCCCAATGTTCATGCACAAAATGAAGAGTGCACAAATATGGTATCCTCACTCCCCCAAAGTCATCTAGAACACGCAACAAGTGCAAGAGTGCATAATGCAAAAGCAAATAATAGCACATGCACCAAAGATGTGGTTGAGCCACAAAAAGATACCAATTTTCAAAACTTCATCATAAGATAGGCCCAACCGAGATAAAAAGATCTTTTAAAGAGATATGTTCACAAGCTTAGGGATACCAATTGGAAACTAAAACCAATTGAAAATGCCAAAAGCTAGTGAGATCATTTAGCCAATGAAAAATCAACATGCTCACCATGGTAGGCATGAAGTGAAAGATCTTCAACAAATACATGAGTGTGTAAAAAAAAAATAAACAATAAGACAAGCACTCATGAGACAAATTTGGAACCACCAAAGAATTATCGATGAAAAACAAGGTGGCTCAAAAGAATTAGGATACCAACTAAAAGGTGACCTCTCTCATATGTATAGGTTTCGAATTGGACAAACCATTGAAGATATACATCCGCAAAGAAACATATACATACAAAATGGTTCGGGAAAAAGAGAACGAGGTATCCAAAAGGAAGTCATAAACATACAAATGAGATTGTTGCTTAAAAGCATAGCACATAGCTCAATTTTATCTCATTGTATATAAATGAACTTCAAATATATCAAATGCATCACACATATCACTAAGGGAACAAGAGATAGTATAGATGCTTTGAAATAGGCAACAAGTATCACAAGAAAATAATATCAATTGAAGAAAAGGTTTTTTGCAAATTCATCACACATATCACAAAGATATATTAAGTGAAGAAAATAGGCCAAAACCACAACAATTGCATATAAACGCTTTCATGCCAAGAGGCAACCTACACAAGGTTGGAACTAGAAAAGTATGCATGGGTAGATACTTGTTACCGAGATGACATTGGTGATGAAGATGATGAGATTTGGTTTGACATCAAAGCTTGACTCCGACAATCACATGGTGAGAACACCTTCCTTATGTATGAGGCAAGCATCCAATGCATCTCCATTGTACCTAAAACAAAATTAGAATACAAAATGGTTCCCAAACTCATTGGGTTCCATAGTAGTTAGATCAACTACAATATATAGGAAACACTCCACATAAATATGTGCATATAGATATGAAATTGAATTTCATGCACATCTTAGCCGATTTAGGATTCGGTGGAGTATCCCCTATATATTGGATCAAGAAAGATAAGCATGCTAAAATAATATAAATTAGTAACCGAGCATGCAAAGGCTTTCTAGAACCAAAGAGATACAATTTGGACGAAAACACAAAGTGAACCAAAAAGGTTGTCCAAATTATATCAAAATCCAAATCAACACATGAATTAGGAGAAATCAAATCAACAAATGATTGATTCCAAAACACATCAACACATGAAGTGTGATATCAAAAGGAATCAAATCAACACAACAAATGATCGATAAGACACCAATTGAAGATAAGATACCAATTAAAACAAAAATATCAACTAGGAGAAAAAGATACCAAGAAGAGGGTGATACTTGACCGAAATCAAGTAAAGTAAAATAAGGCAAAAGGTATCAAGACTCCCACAATAAATATTAATTGGAACAAATATCTATGGAGGAGATATTAAATTCCAATTAATACCAATTGAAGGTACCAAAACAAGATAAGGAATCAAATGCCAATTGAAAGGATCAAATATTGATAGATAGAATAGTGTTCTAAATAAAAAGGAATGCTCCCCCAAGATTAATGCATTATCTTGGATATTTGCATTTGAATACAAAATGCATGCACAAGGGATCATTACTCTCCATATTTTATCTAAAACACTAAACACTACCGATTGAAAGATAGGATCCTTGCAAGAGGCAAAGAGGCCAATAAATAGAGCAATTTAAAAGCAAGTGCCAATGTGAAGATGATCTACAAAATCCACCACAATTACTAGAAACACTTGTCATGGACAAGGAGTATACGGAGACATTTCTCGGTGGTATATAGGAATGATGTTCAAGACCAACTCCACAACAAACAAATATATGGCAAGAGATAGGAGTTAAAGCACCATATTTTGAAAAAGGTTTGTTGGTAGTTTCAATTATTCGAACCAACCGGCTAAGCCATGGTTAAAATAAGATGAAACAAATGGTTTCTCGCCTAATATATGGAAATGCATATTAGAGAAAAACCACACCAAGCAAACACACCCAAACAAGAGCCAAAGGATAACCAAAGGAAATTGGACTTGTTCGAGCAAACATGCCACATAGGAGAGATAATTTATAATATCAAATCTAAGTGGCAAACCTCAAATGTTCACATTTTGTGGGATTGTAATATGCACATAGCTTATTACTCCCCCATAATGTGATAATTCATTTTATTTTCAAACAAGAGGCAAATAAAACCAACTAGAGAAATTAATGGACATTGTAGAAATTGAATTTCTCATGAATATGACATACCACATAGTAGCTAGATAATATTGAAATATCAATACTAGGTGGTGTGCTTCATGTACACACATTTTTAGGTTTGTGAGGTGCACAAAGCACATCACTCCCCCAAAATGGGATAGTCCATTAATATCTCAAAGAGCCAATTGAAATCAACACAAGATCCAATAAAGCTCAACACACAAATTACACATACATGATACACAACTATCATACACAACCTTGAATAACAAGACAAGTAGGAAAGGAGCATATCATATACAAACACATGCTAGGAACACAACTAACACATGCAAGGAGCAAGCAACTTTCAATGTATATATGAATTAAATACAAGTTACCGCAAGGAGGAAGCATTGGATATGAGATAGATATGTGATAATCCAATTGACTTGGCTTGAGAAATAAACCCATGAAGATCCCTTAATTCTTCAAAAATAGCCAAGTCACCAATGTCCTCCACAAATCACCTATTGATCAAGTTGAAGCTTGTTGGTCCCCAACCAAGTTGGGTCCTAAGAGGTTAGTCACAATAGGCTTGGGAACCCAAATGGTGCTTTTCTTGACACCACTTTGAGCTCCCACATATTTGGCAAACACATTGCCAATTCTATCCTTCCCAAGAGAATAAGCATCATCAACTATAATAGGGTTGGATACGGTACCGTTAGTGCATGAAGAAGCAAAATGACCTTTGCCACGGCAAAGGTAGCAACACCGACTCTTCTTCTTCTTAATAGGCTCCTCAACTTGACGAGCATTGGCTTGAGTCTTCTTAGGAGGTGGCCTTTGTTCAACACGTGGTTGAGCACGAGTTTGAACAAGAGGCCGCTTCCCTAGTTGCTTCTCACTAAGAGGCTTCTTCTTCCTCATTGGGCAATCACGAACATGGTGCCCTTCTAGCTTGCACTTGAAGCAAGTGATCTTGGCCAGATTCTTGACTTGAACTTGGCCCTTATTCTTCTTCTCAACCTTGGACTTGATCTTGTTGTTGGAGTTGAATCCAAGTCCACTCTTGTCATTGGGGGATTGTTGCACACTCAACATGCTGTCAAGTGCACGCTTCCCTTCATGACGCTTTTCCAAGCCTTTCTTCATAGAATTGGCTTGGGCCTTGAGCTCTCCTCTTTTCTCTACATGGTTAGTGACAACACAAGTACTAGAGGAGGTAGATGCATCATTGTTAGAGCAACAAGGCAAAGCAAGTAATTCATCACATGATGTACCAACATTCTTAGTGGATGAACTACTAGGACTAGCACATGGCAATATAGCATTGTTAATTAAGGTTGTGCTAATATCCACATGAGGCTCACTTGATGTTACCTTTGTAGTGATGGCCTCATGAGCTAACTTAAGACAAGCATAGGATGCTAGAAGATCATCATTGGAGCTAAATAGCTTTTTATGATTTTCTTCCAACTCCCTATACTTGCTAGTTAGCAACTCAAGTTGAGCCCTTAGCTCAACATTCTCCTTCAAAGTAGATGCTTCACAAGAAATTGAGTTAGTAGCACAAGCATCATTGACATTAGGGATGGAAGAAGAAATCTTAGCAAGCTCTTCATTTAATTTAGCATTTTCATTTTTCGTGACCTTATATTTAGCAATGGCATGGTCACGTTCTTTAATGATTTTAGCAATTATTTCATTATGAGACTCCTCGATAGAATCTAGTTTCTCCTCAAGAGAAGCACGAGTCTCTTGCTCTTCCACAAGAGCATCTTCTAACGATGCTTTCTCCATAGCATCATCTCTTTCGATCTTACCCTTTTCTTCAAGGCTTGCTTCCAAGGCCTCAATAGTTTCCCCACGCTCAATAAGAGTGCTCATGATTTCAAAGAGGTTAGCTTGGGCACTTTTATTACTAGGAAGGGCTTTAAGAATCATTAGACCTTTATTTTGAAGAAGGGCATTAACTTTTTCCATATCATCTTCTTCATCATTATATCATTATTATCATCATTGTCATTACTAGAAGAAGATTTAGCCATGAGACAATGAGAGGTGGATGAAGAAGAATAATTAATTTTTGAACTACTCAAGTTCAAATCTTGTTGCACAGCAATTGGGTTTCCTCTACATTATTATTATGCAAGAGTTAGAGGGAACACAAGCATTTCATCATGGCAACAAGATAAGCAAGCATATCATAAAGAGATTCATCCAAGCAAATTTTTTGATGATATGCAAGGATATCAACACTAGCATGTNTTCTCGGCAGCAATCACAAGTGACTCGGCCAGCATAGATCCGGCAGAGGCACACTCCATGGAACGCTTGTAGTCACCCGAGATAGTGATGACACCATTCGGACCCGGCATCTTCATCTTCAAGTAAGCCACATGCGTGGACGCCATGAACTTGGCGAGTGCTGGCCTACCGAGTAAGGCATGATATGGGCTTCGAGGTCCACAACCTCGAACAGCAGACTCTCAGTCCTGCTATTGCTTTTGTCGCCGAAGGCAACGTCGACCCACACGGTGCCCATAGGTGCATGCGAGACACCCGGCACAATACCATGAAAGGTAGCTCTGCTTGGCTGCATCATGTTCTCGGTTATACCGAGCTTGACCATGGTATCTCGGTACATAATATTGATGCTGCTCCCGTTGTCCACAAGGACCCGGGTAAACCTTGACATTAATGCTGGGTCCGACGAATGTCGGATCCACCACCAGAGCATAACCTCCGGGATTTGGCATGACCTTGGGATGGTCCTTGACACTCCAACTGATCTGATCCTCGGACCAGTACATGAATTTCGGCACCGCCGGCATAACGGCATTTACCTCCATCGCACGCCTGTGCTGACTCTGCTTGTCATTGGGTTCAGTCACGAAGACCATGTAACTCTTGTGGGGCTTTCGGTACTAATTCAGCCTACTTGGGCCAGCATTGCCGTTGTAATTGTTGTTGTTGTTGTTGGCTACCTGGTTGACATCCTCTTGTCTCGGCTGTGCATTCAGGGGTTGAGTGTTTGCACCTGTCAGAGGTGCAGGTCTCGGTGTCGGACCAGTAGCTGCTGGCTGATTCTTGTGCCGGTCACAGTCACGAGTCGAGTGTTGAGCTGGTTTGCTGGGGTGTCTGGTGTGAAAGCAGCAAGGGCCATCCAGCATCTTCTCGTAGATGTACCTCTCCTGATCATCCAACTGTTTCTTATTGCCATTCCATGGCTTCCTTTCTCCGTTCCATGGCTTTCTCTCGCCGTTCCACGGCTTCCTTCCTTCCGAGTTCTGGCCCCAAGAGGGACCCTCATTCTTCTGGCGCTGGCTGCTGCCGGCACCCGCTTGATCTTGGTCGACAGCTGCGACCTGGTCCGACCCGTATCGGTAATCCGGTCGGTCGTCTCTTCTCTTGTTTCGGTTATCCGGGCGATCGCTACGCCGGCTCGATCTATCTCGGTCTTGAGAAGGATACCTCCTGCCCACATCAACCTGGGTCAGCAAGGGCTGTGTCGGGTCACCGAGTGCATAGCTGTCAGCAATTGACATTGTCTCGGCCAAGGTCTCTGCCAAAGCATGAGCATGTCGGCATCCTTGCGCAAACCAGGCAAATGGCTTGTGACTCAATCACTCCTTCACAGGAGTGCCGGATCATGCTCCACCGGGTCAGATATTCCCGGTCTGTTTTCGTCTTCTCGCTGCCGACACATGGACAGCTGCTGAGGTCGATTCGGCCCTCTTGTAAGTACTGGAGAAGTTGCTGACGAAAGCGTCGAGAAGTCGAGCCAGCAGTCAATGCTGTTTTCCTCCAGATTGTTCAGCCAGATTCGGGCTCGTCCCTCTAGCATCTGCGGCACATACCGCACTGCCCATCTGCGACTTCCGCCGGCAATGTGCACAGCGGTGACATAGTCTGTCAGCCAGTCCTCCGGCTTGGTGCTGCCGTCATAGGTCTTTGCACCCCGGGGGAGCTGGAAATTCGGCACCGGTGGCTGTTTCATGATCCGGGGTCCAAAGCACGCAGGACCCGGTGGGCCTTGCTCCTCCAGCAGTTCAGACAGATAGATTCTGTCAAGTTTGTTGCGGACGTCGTGAGCCGGTAGCTGGCGAGCTCCCAACCTAGCGCCGAGTGCGCCCTCGGTTGCCAGATCTCTGTATCTTGTATACCCGGCACGCTCCATGGCCGAGTAACTGTCGTCGTATCGGTCAGCGGCCGGCTCGGCATACCCGGCACCCGCTTGCTGACGAGGTGGATTGGGTGCCGGATACCGAGGTGGCTGACCTGGATTTTTTTGAGGTATAAGACTGTGAGGCAAAAGCCCCACAGCATTTTATTCAAAGAGTTTCAAAATATTTACAAAATTTACAGGCTGTGGAAAGAAAATAAAACCTACCTGTACAAACTAGCATAAGAGTCCAAATTACAAGAGGCTGCCTATCCAGGCCATAAGATCAGAGTGATATTTATATTTAATCCTATGCCCAAGCAAGGATAAATCATGGACGAAATCCCTCTTCCAAGCAGCAAAGGAGGGTCTTTTGGCTTCAAAGATTTTACCATTTCTTTGCTTCCAAATATTCCAGCAGGCCAGAATAACAACCTCCATGAAGAAAGGTTTATTGAAACCCTCTCTGGCAGCAGATGCAGCAGTCTGAACATCAGTGCTTGAGAACCAATCAATCTGCAAATAGTTCCAGACCCTTTGACTGAATTGACACTCAAAAAACAAGTGCATCCTGTCTTCATGAAGATTCTGGACACAAAGAACACAAGAGTAGTCATCAGTCACCTGCCAATGTCTCCTCTGAAGGAGATCTTTGGTGTTCAGTCTATCCTTGAGAAGGAGCCAAGCAAAGAACTTAAATTTCAACATGCAGGAAGATCTCCAAATCCATTTATACATGGGCAGTGTGTCCTGATGGTGATGTATATGCTTGTAATATTGTGCTGCAGTGTATTGAGTGCCCCAGCAATAAACCCATGTATCATTCTCCAAGGACAATGGTCCTAATTCCAGTTTAGCCGAGAGTTCTTGAAATTCCTCGAAAGCCTGCTCAGATAGAGGCAAATAAAACAAGGAAAGCAAATCCGGGTGCCCATAAACCTCAGCAGCTGACATCTTCTTGTCCAACACATAAGAGAATAGCCTTGGATATCTCAACGCAAGAGGTTGGGTTGAATCTCCAATAGCCCAAGCATCCTCCCAGAACATGAAAGTATTCCCTTTCCCAGGGACAACAGTCGACACTGATCGAAACTGCCCCACTAGCTTCATGATATCTCTCCACCAGAACGAGCCACATGGATTCTCAACATGGGGGACACAATCAACATAATGAGCATTCCAAATCAGACTAACCCAAGGAACATCAGCCATATTATAAAATTTATGTAGATGCTTCAAAAGCAGAGCTTCATTCTGCTTAGGGAAATTAACAATCCCCACCCCACCAACACTCTTTGGTTTACACAGCATATCCCAAGCTGCCAAAGACTGTTTAGGGGTGTCAGAATTACCTCTCCATAGGCATTGTCTCAGTACCCTGTCCATTTCCTTGATAATACCAGCAGGCAATTGAAGAGAACAAAGGAAATAGATAGGCATAGATGATAAAGCAGAATTCACTAATTGTAACCTTGCACCCTGAGACAGGAAAGAGGATGTGGAACAAAGCCTTCTCTCCAACCTAGTAACAATAGGTGTTAAATCACTGATTCTTGGCCTAGTAGTTCCCAGAGGCAGTCCCAAGTAAGTAAAAGGCAACCCACCAATCTGACACCCAAAGACAGATGCCAACTGTGCAATAAGGTTATCGGGAACATTGATAGGGACCATACTGGATTTGTGATAATTGACCTTTAATCCCGTTGAGAGAGAAAACTTATGTAATAACTCTTTCATTGCAACAACTTGACTTAAAACCGCAGGCATGATCAAAAGAGTATCATCAGCATACTGAATAATGGGATAGTCCTCCTCATTTGTGACAATAGGCAAATCAATTCCCCCTTGCTGAAAAAGATCATTCACCACCACCTGAAGTAACTCAGAGCCCAAAACGTATAGTAGGGGTGAAAGAGGGTCCCCTTGTCTAACTCCTCTTTTACAATGGAATTGTTTACCTGGTACACCATTTAACAGAATTTGTGATGTGCCAGTGGACAAAATATTTCTGACCCAATTTAACCATTTACTATTAAATCCCATGCTCTCCATTACTTTTATAATCGCCTCATGCTCAATAGTATCAAAAGCTTTTGCAAAGTCCAACTTCAGAATAATAATTGGCCTTTTAGAGGTATGACAGAGGTGTAGATATTCAAAACCCCATGCAACACAATCCTGAATTGACCTAGACTTGAGGAACCCATACTGGTTCTTATGTAGGCACTTGAGAATATGAGTCTGTAACCTGTTGGCTGCCAGCTTGGTCAGAAACTTTAGACAAACATTAGTTAAAGAAATGGGCCTAAAGTCATTGACCCCCTCAGGGCTAGCAACCTTGGGTACCAGGGTGATGTAAGAGCTATTGATACTTTGCAAATTCAGATTTTCCTCATGAAAGTCCTTTGCCAGTTTATAAAAATCATCCTTAATGATACCCCAACATTTCTTGAGGAACAATCCATTGAACCCGTCCGGGCCAGGAGCCTTATGTGCTGGCATCTCTTTTACAACCAAGTCCATCTCCTCAGTTGTGAAAGGAATAGTCAGATCTTCCAATCCATCCACCCTGCTAAATAGTCTGGCAAGATCAAACTGCATATTGATTCCATCTGCCTGTCCCATTCTGTTTCTGTATGAAGACCATAACATTCCAGCCATCTCATCATGACCAGAAACAATTCTGCCATCATCATCCTTCAACATGGCAATAGAGTTCTTCCTGTATCTGTTGGTCGCCATCGCATGAAAAAACTTGGTATTGTCTTCAGACATTTTAACCCATCTGACAGTGCATCTTTTCCTCCAATATTTGCATTCAATCAAAAGTAAATCCTCTAGATGAAGCTTCACAATTTTCCTGAAATTAAATTCAGAAGTATACAAAGGCCTAACCTCTTCCAACTCATCCATAATAAAGATAACCTCATTGCACTTCTTGATAAGCAATTTAAGCTTTGATAATGACATATGCCACTTTTTCAAGACAAATCTAAGTGAATTAAACTTATCAGCCAACACAGCAGCAGAGGAAATTTTATGTGATGAATTCTCCCAAGAACCTTTCACCACCTCCAAGAAACCAGGCTGATCCACCCAGAAGCTCTCAAATCTGAACAGGGTAGCCTTTGGGATAACTGTACTTATATTCACCATACATGGAACATGATCAGAGGAGGATTTTGCCAAAGGAAGCACCACAGTATTAGGATAAGCAGAGGTCCAGTTCACTGAAGTGAAAAACCAATCTAGCTGCTCTAATAAAGGTTGTTCTTGCATGTTAGACCAAGTAAAAGCTCTTCCCTTGAGGGGTAATTCCACCAGGCCCAAGTGCCCAATGATGTCATTAAACCGGAACATATCGTTAACATCTCCCCCAGGTCTATTTCTATTCTCCTCAGATCGAATGAAATTAAAATCCCCCAGAAGCAGCCAATTATCCATAACTGGAATCTGAAGATTATAAAGCCAGGACACAAAATCCTCTCTTTTCTGCCCATTACACGGTCCATAAACCGAAACCATGGTCCAGGTTTCCCCATTGTGCACAGAAGTAAATTCAATAATAATGCCAAAATCGTTAATCTGGATTAAGCGCCCACTGAACACGGATGAACACCACATAACCAAAATACCACCCGAGGCTCCAACAGAAGGACTATAGGCAAAATTATCAAAACGTTTTGGGCTGAATTTCCTGAGAAGCCTTTGGTCAATGAATTCACATTTAGTCTCTTGAACACAGATAATAGAGCACCTACTCTCTTCAATTTTAGAACGCAAAGCGAGTTGTCGATTTTCACCATTTAGACCGCGCACATTCCAACAAAGCACACACCAATTTCTAGTTTGTGTCCCCATTAAAACACCAAGGTAGCAGAATAAGGTAGCAAATATCACCAGCGCAGCTAGCAAAAATAATTACAGACCCAAAAGTATGACAAAGTCTAGAACAGAGGATCCCATCCTCAAAGCCTAAATAAGAACAGCAACACAAAAGGGGACCGGCTGTTCTCCCTCCATACTGACAAACTCTACTCATCATCATTGGAAGGTTTCTTGGTAGGAGCAGAGGGTGGCGCCTTAAGCACCTCCTCAGATAATTTGTCTGCATCAATACCTAGGGCAGCACCAACCTGCTGCATCACATGAATTGGGATCTCACATATCTGCACCTCTCCCTTTTCCTTACCAGCCTTCTTCTTTCCTGCTTGCTTCCTAGGCTGTCTCTTGATCTTCTTCCTTGCAGCAGAATTCTCCACAGAAACAGGTCGGAAGCCATCCCTCTTAACACTACTGCGAGTACACCTCCTCACTAGAGATTCAACAACAGGTGTTTCAGCCCTTCTCATCCTGGTCTTGCTCCTGGTGACAGCTGGAGAACAAAACAAATTTGCTGAGGCAGTATCAGGTGTCATCACATTGTCAAAACATAGAGACCGAGCCACTGGCCGTTTCCTAGCAGATAGAACAATTCTGTCCGTAGCACAAGCAAGCTTTGGAGCAGAGAAGCTACATAACATATCAAAAGCTTCAGACCATGACCTCTTGGAGAGCAGAGCAGAGGAAATTGGATAGTCGACAACAACTTTAGGAATGTTCAGAGAGAAACACTTCTGCAGAACTGGACAAATATTCCTTTCCCAAAACAGAGATGGTGGTACCGTAGGACCCACAAACCTAGTTGTTACAATTCCAACATTAATAACCAAGTTAGCCTGCTGCATCTGCTGACCTGGCACAAGAGCAAGATCATTGACTTGATTTACTTCAAAATCTGCCTGGTTAACTGAATCATTGGAGTTCCCAGAAAGATCAAGCACAATGGAATTGTCAACCAGCATCTCCACAGGTTGTTCAACTTCCTCTTCTTGTGGCATTGGCTGTTCCTGCACCTCAGGGATAGGCTCCTCATTATGCTGAAGATTCTGGTGGTCACCATTCCACCCAATTTCAGGATACTGGGGCAACACAAACATGTGTGGATCTTCCACTAAGTTACCTGGTAAAGGATGTGGGTTCCCATCCATAGGCATTGGGTCCTCATCCCCTGGTATGACATCAGCAAAATCTGCACTAAGGACATAACAAGGCGCTGTCCAGGTTTCTTTCACAGCTCCTAAATCACTGTAATCCCCAAATACAACATCACGGGGAACTTGTGCCGGGGAATTGAAAGCTGCATAAACAAGCGTTCGGTCTTTAACCGCATCATCCTGGTGCCAACTAATGAACTTCCCAAAAGCAGCAATGGCATTGGTAATATCATAATCGTTCCTATAATCCAAAGGAACACCTAGCAACATCAACCAACCTCGGCGAAATCCCTGCACTGCCCGATGAATCCTCTCTCTATTGTCATGATTCACAAATCTGACGAAGACATTATTGTGCAGATGATACGGGCCATGGTGAACCAAAGCAGATAAAGCGGCAGGGCTACTAAGCTCAAACATCCCAATCCCAAATAAGCACGGACTAACAGATCGGACCTGGCGCTCCAACACCTCAGCAATGAAGATCCTAACCTGTTCCCTCCATTGAGCTTCTTGATGCTGCGGTTGCGGAGGCAACAACGAAGCCACACAGAAGGCACCATGTCGGCGCGGCGGCCTGACCGAAGAGTTGTAGTAGGTACGGGGAAGTCGCGTCGGACCACCGTCGATGATCTCGTGACCCAGAGGAACAAACCGACCCGGGTCAAGTTCAAAGGCCGCCATGCAGCTACTAGAACTCAGGCAAGCCGACGGCAATGGTGGAGGAGGAGGGCAGGGGGGCGGCGAGGGCGGAGCTGTCGAAACAGGGGTTGGGGTTTTTGGAGACGAAACGGCAGGGGAAGCCTCTGTGTCCTTGATGTGACCGGTATCGGTATCTTTACTTGTCTTCTTAGGTACCCAGATCTTTTCTTTTTTGGATAGGCAGTTTTTCCGATAATGACCCGGCTTGAAACAACTCCTGCAACGAACCCTATTAACGCAATCTTTAGTGTCATGGCCCATGGAGAGACACCGTCCACACTTCCAGAAACGATAAGCAATATCATCAACCACCTCCTCCAGCCCAGTGGGCTCAGCATGGGGCGAGTTGTTTTCTGCCTCTGTCCTGTTGGACTGCAGCACATGGGCCGTAGAAGGAGTATCAGTCAGATCATTTGAAACCCAATTTGACGCGCCCAGCTCAGAAGAGTTAAGAACGACATTGGTGGTTTCAATACTATCCTTGTCAATGAGATCAATAGGTCGAAAGGAGCCAAAACAAATCACTGGCGTCGCCTTTGTTTTGTAGATGATCTCTGGCTGTCTTGGAACAGAGGCAGGGTCAATATACCCCTTGCAAGCAGTGTATTTCAACGATTCAGCAAAGTTCAGACGCCGACCAGTGCCATGTGCACGCTGTAAAATAGATTTTGGCCTAGGCAGTTTGAGAGCTTGGAGGCCAAGCATCACTCTTTTCTTAGAAGGGCTAACAATAGTCCATTCCTCATCTTCTTCTCTCTGCCAGTCCCTGAATTCCTTTCTCCAATTGGGGCCCCCACGTCCCCAGAGATGGAAAAAACATTTAAACTGCTTACATTCAAACTTACGCAGATTATAAATTTGAAAGCCAACTGCCTTGCAGGAAACATTAAAAGAGAAAACCCTGTCTCTGAGATCAGAAACTTTCATCTCTTCACATGAACCACCAATGGCTGCCTCAAGTGCCAAACCAACAGAGAAAGGGTTCAATCTGAAACTGGCTCTATCAAAGGAGACGACCATAATGAAATGTCCAGAATTGAGGGATGGATGCACCCTAGAATGAAATTTCCTTCTAATCTCCTTAGCAAAGTTCATGCCATGGGAGTAGTCCAGTTTCAAGGAGAGCGGATCATGAACATGTGACGGCCGATCAAGTGGAGGATCCAGATCAACTTGATCAGCACCAACCCTAACAGCGGAAGAACTAGAAGCCAACCCAGAAGCCAGATCTAGGGGGGCTTCCAAACAGTCTCCCACCAAAGCAAAATGCGAGTGAAAGATTACCTCAGATCCAGGGGCTACGTATTCACCATGATGAAGATGACGGCCAACGATCGCCTCCCCCTTTGCACTCTTGAGGACAATCCAATCCCGATGAGTCCATAGGTGAAGTGATCCATCATACGTCTTCTCGCGTCCACGATCCAGATCCTTGTTGGTGGAGTACGTCGCCTTCCAACGCCATGCAGGTTCAATCCCTCCAACGAAAAGGGGTTTAGAGGGATTAGGGTTAGGCATTGAGTAGAGGGGAAGGTTTTGGTCGGAGTGGAAAAGGGTTTTGGCGGCCGGAGACATGGGATCGCCGGCGGCTAGGTCAAGGTCGGTAGGAGGGGGGTGGAGTCGCCATTGGTTGTAGAGATATTTCTTGCTAGCTTGCTGGGAAAACTTCTCGGATTAACTCGGTTGGCTTCATGTCTGCCCTGAACAGGTCCTAGAGTTCCCTGTCCGGGTTGACCTTGGGCAGCTTTCTGCTTTCCGGCATATACCGGATCATACGCCTGCAGCTGTTTGTTCTTGCCAGAGTTCACACTCTGGCCACGGCTTGCGCCGACATACGGCGAAGAGGCTTGTCCCTTGGACACTCCTCCGGCACCTCCACCCGAGTAAAGGTATCCGGATCCTCCTGCACCCGGGTTTGCATTCCGGTATGCCTCATTCTGCCTGTTGGCTACAGCTACCAACTCATTAACTCGGTCCTGCTGCCTACTACGAGCTTCACCGGATAAATTAGGCAACTCAGCTATGGCGGCCTCTGCAGCTCTAAGGTTTTTACCCGGGGTACTATATTTCGGCCGGCCTGCCGACATATGACTAGCAGTTCTACTAGATT
The DNA here is from genome assembly GCA_012064385.1 of Puccinellia tenuiflora. Lineage (NCBI taxonomy): Eukaryota > Viridiplantae > Streptophyta > Magnoliopsida > Poales > Poaceae > Puccinellia > Puccinellia tenuiflora. The sequence goes on along the minus strand of QRDG01000249.1, from coordinate 529,984 downwards.
TGGCTCTACCATCTCTAGCTATTTCGGCATTGAGGTCTCTACCTCTAGCACGTACTTCATTTATGCGACTAACCGGGTTAGCTACCGGTGTAAAACCATGAGCGATATTGTACTCACGGAGGGAGATGTCGAAGTCCTGCTTGACTCGGGCCACCTCCTGAGCCTCTCGGAGTATCTCCTGGCGCTGCTGCTCCAACTCCGCCTGAGTCAGAGGAACATCTGCGCTCGGAGCCACTGGAGTTGTCAGCTTCTCGATCGCGCCCTGAAGGGGACTCGGCGTCACCGGCACAGCAGATGTACCGGCCTGTTCCAGGCGATTCTCTGGCCTTTCCAGCGGCGGGCGCGCCGTCCTGGTAGTTCTGGTGCTGACCTCGGCCACCCCGGTACCAGCAACCGGGGCAGTCATCATGACCTCGGCACAGCTAGCAGCGGGACGGACGATACGTCGGCCGCGAACTGCGCACACAGCGGGGGGATCCGCTGCAACCTGCACCCTTTCGGGAAATCGACAGGGAACCTCGGTGGCGACGTAGATGGTGAGGGAGCCGAACTCGATGAGGCAGCCGTTCCGGGGCAGTGGCCTGCTGCCGAAACAGCCGGCGTTGTCGCTGACGACGTTGAGCGAGCCGAACCTGTGGACGAGGCCACAGAGAACGCGCTCACCCGACTCGATGAAGGAACCCGTCCGGATGAACACACCAGCCAGCGCCACTGCTGGCCCCACGGTGGGCGCCAACTGTCGTGGTGGTGCACGGACAGATGCCATATAGGCTTGATGTGGGGCCGATTGGACGCTGGAGGTACCGGGGAGGGCTTGCACGCACTGCGTACAGACACGAACACACACTCACTCACACACACACGCACACGATTTACCCAGGTTCGGGGCTCTCGTGAGGAGATAACACCCCTACTCCTGCCTTTCTGATGTATATAAGCAGTCACAGACGGTTTACAAGCTTGCTCCTTGAGCTGGATAGGAAGAACTACTAACTCCAAGCCTCTACCGAGTCTCAGAACAGCTCTCTGGCTCTCCTCTAGCTCTCAAGGAAAGACTAAGTATTTGCTCAGCGTCTCTGCGCAGCGTCTAGGAATCGTCCCTGTAAGAGGAGCCCCTGGTACCCCTTATATAGGGAAACCCAGGGTTACAGTGTAAAACATTGCTACTGGCGCCATACCCCTTGGTCTCCGGCCGACACGGGCGCCGCTGCGCCATACCCAGACCGTGGCAGCGCCGGTCGCCACGGTCCCCTCTGTGTCAGGCAGCACGCCCACGCCTAGGCCTATCGCCACTGTGCCGCGCCACCCGCGCCAGAGGCATGGCCGAGGCACGGCACGCCATCCACTTGCGGCACGCCACCGCCCTTGTCTCGCTCCGTGTGCCAAGGAGCTTGGACCAACGTCCGAGATGACTTCCATCCGGCATAGGCGTGCCCTAAGCTGGTAGCTCGGTTTACTCTTTCCTGCACATAAGAACAATGAAGGATATTCCGACATATAATAAACATGATCCGACATAAGGCTATGTCGGTTTGACCTAACTCGGACGAATCCGGGTAAGCCAGTATGATATGTCGGTTTCCATTGACTCGGTCAACACCGAGTCAACCTTATTTTACCATATTGACCCCACTCGGGGGCTTCCCCCCGACACTTCACCCTGACGAAATCTCTTCATCAAATCAGCCAAACTCTGTGGAACTGGATTCAATGGAAACAAGGTGGTAAAAACCCGCTCCAAGCATGACCGACATGATTCAACAAAAGACTCAACTTGATTGACACGATCTTGTAGAGTGACAAGAACATAGCCCCTGTCTCGGTCGAACCAAAACCCTGGTGCTCCGCGGGAAGCGAGGTCTGCAATCGAATTGAGTTTAAGGTTAACCCGCCTGGCTCGGCACCAAGGTCCAATTGGGCACCTACAGGAAAACCATGGTCACGATTGACAAGTACAAGCCAATACAAATGAGACAAAGGAAACAACTTACAAAGGAGATGGTCGTTAAGTTGCCGTATCTCATATAGCAAAAATTTCTTACGCTTGGCGGCCTGTTTTGATTTCAGAATCGTGGCATCAGCTTGAGTTACTCAGAGTCGACGTTCAAGTTCATCGGCCCGCACCCATAAACGATTGAAACGGAAAGACTCATCTTTTGTCAATATTGGGTTCGCAGGAGCATGTGATGGCCTACTGGAACCCAGTGAGATGGATAGGCTCTTCGCACCGCTAGCCTGGTGGACAGTTGGATACAAACCAACAAAAACATCAAATTCTCATTTGGCCAGGAAAAGCCTGAGTGATTTGCTGCTTTGAAGGAACACAGCAATACGCTCGCATGCTACAACCCGCCAAAAGATAATTGAAGCATGAACTTAGAAATAAATCAAGTTCAAATCTCAAGTGCAGCCCAAATCTTCAGGATTACATAGCAGCCTTATAACATAAAGCATATTACAAAATCAAGCATTTTAAGTCTCTTCCTAACGGAGAATGAGCTCAAGGAGCAGCGGGCGTATCTATTGGGCAAGCATGCCGCTCCAGCATTTGCGACAACTGCTCGGCAAGGGCTCTAGCTCGAGGGTGAAAGGGTCGAAGGTCTACCTCCGCACCATCGGGTCCCTTCGGGAACTCTGAGGTAACTTTATTTAAGTCACCCTGCACCCCATGTCCCATGGCCAGTGTCAGAACAGTCTCTGCACCACAAAGAGTCTGCTCACAACTGTACTCGCCAAGAGGATCGTTTTCCGTGCTGAATGCCTCCACCAATTGGCTGAAAGTCTTGGGTGCGTCCTCTTCATCCGGGTACATGCTTTTCCGGATTGAAGAAAGCGCACTCGTAGCTTTCCCCATGAGGCCACAAGCGCGAACGCCATAATCCTTCGCCAAACACACAGCGTCAGAAAGGCAATCAACATGCTCGCGGCCAGCGGTGTCAAGCGTCAGGCCCAAGGCATCTGCACAAAAGGAAAGTAAGAAAGCAGTATCGACAGGCTATCATTAGAGCAAACGACAAAAGTAATTACCCGACAAAGAGGTGGCTAAGGAGTTGGCCTGCGAAGTCAGTCCCTCGTCTCGCTTAGTAATTTCTTGGGATTCGTCTTCGTGCTGCTTCTTTAGCGTTGCCAGCTCTTTTTCGAGTATGGCAACTCGAGTTTCCAGATCATTGGCGTGATGAGCAAGTTCCTGGTTTCCAGTACTCGCACGAAGAAGAGCACCTATGCAGCAAACACAGGACGCTCAGACAAACAGCTTGCATATTTACTGATACAAGGAAACAAGAAAAGCTCACCCTGAGATTCTTCCAGTTTGCCTTGAAGGCTATTCTTCTCGGTCTCCAGGTGGACAAACTCGGTAGCCAGATCTAGCATTTTATGCACAAAGGTCTGCAGTATGAATCACAAAAGAGGTTAGATGAAGAAAGTCAAGAGTCCGCGCCTAATTGCACGCAATTGCACCCAGACTCAGGGGCTACTGTGGGGGGGAATCTGTCGATTCCGCAAAACGAACTCGAGTAGGAAGGTAACTAACATGCCCTTGACATCTCCGAAGCAAGTCTGATGAAGCATTGACAGGATGGGTTTTCGGAGGAGCTGCAGAAGTCGCGGGAGGACTTGAAGTGGTTGTTTTTTGCGACTCCGGATCAGGTGTTTTTTCTGGGCGCGAGGAAGATCTAGGAGGAGCCGCGCTGCCAGCTGAAGTTTTGCGGATGTTCCAGCGTGTCGACACCCGAGGTTTCTTAGCCTCAGGAGGAGGTGGTCGATACGCGAGGGGAGAAACGTTCAACACTTACATACCTTCAAGAGTGGAAGAGCTTGAGGCACGAGTTGGACTTGAACCACCCATGGGAACAAAAGCTACGCTGGAGGGAGCTTCCCTCCCCGTGCTTTCACTCTCGTCCGCGGACTCACGGTGTCTTTTTCGGGTGTGCTCCTCGTCCACCTTGTGGGGAGAGTTGGTTTCTTCTTCATCGCCGGAAATCTCCTCGACGGGGTTATCCGTTTCGGAGGCAACATCAAAGTCATCTATCTCCGATGAGGCTTTACTCGAAGAGACAGGAGGGTAGCAAGTCAAGACAACATGCTCCTAAAAACAACAGAAATTTATGAGCGCACAAGGGTGGAAATTGTAGAAGAATGTACAAAGGAAGTTGAAACTTGGGTCACCTTAGGAAGGGGGTTCTCTCCACTGGAAGGGGTCGCAGCAGTTGCCTCAACAAATGGGTCATCCCTCTTAAGGTTGGTAATATGGCGCACTCGCATCTCCAGCTCTTCACCCGAAATCTCTTTGGTGACGTTCTTGTCGGGTCCTGAAGTCCGGAGTACTCCCACATACCATGGACCCTCGCCTGAAGTGGTTGAATGCGTCGCTTCAAAAAAGTATAGATAAGCTGCATCCCAGTCAATTCCTTGCCAGGTGCGGAACGAAGAGAGGTAACTCGGGATAAGAGGTCATTGGCCTCTGCTTCTTCTGTGGGACTCAGGTCATGCCTCCAGGTCCTCTTGGATTTCACTTGAGCCTCGAGGGATAAGTCGGGTACTTGTGTTTCTCCTTCGACAGCAAAGTAGAACCAGCGCTTCCTCCATCCTTGCACGGACGCGCTCAGCTTGATGTCGTAGTAGGGGACATCGTTGCGAGTCTGAATTCCGAAACCTCCAGTCGCCAAGCTATGTCGGGCAACCGTGTGCTTCTTCACGAAGAAGATCCGGCGCCACAGTCCCTAATGGGGATGCACGCCCAGGAAACATTCGCAAAGCACGATGAAACAGGCAATGTGGAGGACGCCGTTCGGAGTAAGGTCGTGCAGTTGCACGCCGTAGGCATACAGGAGGCCTCGGACAAAATCATGGAGGGAAAAAGATAGGACCCGCGTCAGGAAGTCCATGAAGACGATGCGCTCGCCGGCGCGAGGAGAAGGAGTTACCTCGTTCCCGGCGCATCGCACCCTGCCGCTCGCCGCCGTCGGCAAGCGGCCATTGGCCCTCAGACCGGCGAGATGGCGGTCGCCGACGGTGGACACCTCCCAATCTCCCTTCAGTCTCCTCGAGGGCGCGGTGACGTTGCCGGAGGTGCTCTTTCTCTGCTTGCCCATGGCGAAGGAGTAAGGGAGAACAGCAGATTGGAAAACACGAGGAAGGAGAAGAAGAAGAATGGCAGCAGGAGTGAACTCCGTCGGATATTTCGCCCCTTATCAAGCCCACAGTCGGCGATCGTGGCCGTCGGACGTGCGGTTGCGTCAGTAGCCCCGCATCAAGCCGTCCACATGTCGGTCAGGAAATGAACCGGTGCCACCCCTACTACGGCTCCGAGCACGGGAATCGAGGGTGTCGCTCCGTATTTTGTGCAATGGGCGGTCAATTCATCACTGAACCGGCGTGTAAAGTGGTCTTGCTCTGGCAACTGTCGCAGAGATATGTCAAATCATGTGCCCAGAGGCGACGTCGTCTATGACGTCATAAGGCTTCCGGCTCCTTTCCCATGAACCGTACTCACGGTCATTCGACTAAGCCCCAGTTAATCGCATCCTGGGCAAATTATATCTTCCCAGATTGCCTCCGCGGCAACAAATCTCTAGATGCCACGTCCACGATGTGAAGGTAAGACCAACGGATCTGTTCCGTTGGCCTGGGACTCGCCTCAGACTGTGAAGTACCCAGTAAATATCCGCGCTTACGGTGCGAAGAAAACCCTGACGGACGCGTTGGGTACCCATCACATTGCAAGAGTCGAGATTTTGTAAGACCTCAAGCGGCATAAATCCGGCTACGCTTGCTCTTTTCGAGTTCGGGTCCGAGGACCCGAACTTGAAGTAACTTAGTGCTGTTTTGCCCGAGTGCAGTTAACTAGGCCCGATCCATCGTGTGCTCCAGGCTCGCTAAGTATCATCCCCACGAATCCACCTGCTCCGACATTTTTTCCGGACTCGGGTTTCAGCCTTGCTTACTTATAGTCTAACTTGGTTCAGTGTTTTCCATGCAAGAGTTGAGACTCTATAAGACTGTAAGTAGCTTGAGTCCGACTTCGCTTTCCTTTCCGAGTTCAGGACCGGATACCCGAACTCGAAGTAGCTTAGCGCTGTTTTGTTCAAGTGCAGTTAGCTGGACTCGAACTGTCGAGTACTACGGACTCGCTAATGGGATATCCCCACGAACCTCCTTGTTCTGATGTTATTTCCAGACTCGTGTAATGGTTTCTCAGTTAAAGAACTATGTAATGATCGGGTACTCGAACTAGAGTCTCCACCCAATTCTGCGAATCACCTGAAGACTCGAGGACTACTGACATGGTTATGGACATCGGGTCCCACCTGTCAGGTACCCAGTAGCCATTACTCGAAAGGCTCGTCAGCAAGCACGTCTGGAAGAAGGCCTAGGCCCATGAAAAGGGCAGCGCAAGGTCCCTTGTTGGGCCAAATTAGGGTTAGGGTTACGCTCTACACCTTGTAACCTACCCGGATGCGGATACCCGAGACCCAACCTATTATAAAGGCTGGGAGGAGCCGCCGGGTAGAGGGATCTAGAGATCGCATCGCCACCATAGTCCTTACGACAACCTTGTAACACGCAAAGAATTCAGCAAGAGAATACAGATCGCTTTACCTCACCGGGGATCCGAACTCTAGTGATTCCTTGTCTTCCTTGTTAGCCACCGGTGTCACCCACGTCATGAAGTTCTCGATAAACCCAAGTCCCTCAAGGAGGGGCACTGTCGAGTTAATCCCTCGACATTAGGCATGGGCACTAACGGGCTCGTGCCGTGCCGCGGCCCGTTAAGGTCCGTGCCGTGCCGTGCTTGGGCCGGGCTAAAAAACCCGTGCCTCGGGCTGGCCCGTTTGGCCCGGCCCGTTTGGCCACCTATAGTAAGGAGTAGTAATAATGGAAAAAATTGTACCCTTGCAACACGATCACTCAGTCGCTGCAAGATTAGGAATACATCACTCAACAGAGAGAAGATAACCCCACACAAAAAGCTTAAACTCTGCAGATACTTAGTTAGACAATCAGAATTCAATCATAATTATGAAATGTCATGAAAGTTTAATTGTGTAGATGTTGTATGAAGATTTCAACAACAAAAAATTGAACAAAGTTTCGACAATCTGTAGACAATGTACAATGTACGATACGATGAACATTACAGACTCGAGAAATAGATTAGCAAGATGTGATTACTCGAGGTCCTACAGTCAAAGTCATTGATTTTATTATAATGTAATCAAGTAGACTTTTCTGACATAAATTCTCCCAAATCAGTAATAGTTGACGCAATTATGTCTTGACATACTTAAACCAATTGCATCGTGTACAATCAATACTATATATAAATCGAGAAACATTCCATTGATAAATAGTAAAGAATGCAGCAAAAAACTTAGCAAAAGTGAAATTTTAAACGGTTTACAGGCCATTTTAATCTGTGCACCAGATTCATATACATAAAAATAAAAAATATATAAAATGACTGAATACCACTAACAATTTTGAATATATATCTAATTGCAGGAATGGTCATTTCTAAACATATAGTCTATCATGTTCCTGCACGCTCAACACACATTCTATTTTATCATTGTACACTCATCTGTCGTGACTTTTCTGCACTCTAATGACTGACACCGAGGATAGACACACATAGGTCATTTTCAGTGTATGCAACTATCTACAAAATACACATATGCAATTGATTTCATAAACTGGTTGGTTCTCTGAACACAAGTGAGAGATAAGCAAACATAATCCAGAGAAAAGGTTCGCATATAAATATCCACATGATCTTTCGTTAGTACTTAGGTGGCATCCAACAAACGATGCGTCTACCTCATCCTTCCATTCCCACTCACCATCGACTTGTCACTCACGGTCTCAACCGCAGCTGTCATCACCATCGAGTCGAGCACCATTAACTGCACCGGCAACAATGGCTTCCGATGGGAGAGACGACATGCATGTTCACGTGCAACTACTACGAGGGATGTAGGAAGTCTTTTAGCCACTGGCGTTGGGCGGCCACCAGAATGTGCATCTGTGGGGAGCGCACGTGACGTGCATGTTTACAATGGACTTGAGGCTAGAGACACATTGGTCATTTTCAGTGTATGCGTCCAACTATCTACAAAATACACACATGCAATTGCTTACATAATATTGCTCGTTCTCTGAATACAAGTGAGAGATAAGCAAACATAATGCAGAGAAAACGGTTTACAGATAAATACCCATATGATCTTTCAATAGTAATTAGGTGGCATCCAACAACGATGCGCCTAACTCATACTTCCATCCCCACTCACCATCGACTTGTCGCTCACGGTCTTAACCGTAGTTTCCACCACCAGCGAGTCGAGCACCACTAACTGCATCAACGACAGCGGCGACCGATGGGAGAGACAACATGGGTGCTCACATGCAACTACTGCGAGGGATGTAGGAAGTCTTTCAGCTCACTGGCGTTGTGCGGCCACAAAAATATGCATCTGCGGGTAGCGGACATGACGTGCAAGTTGACAGTGGATTTGAGGCGCGACATCGGGAGCGGATGTGCCCTGTAGTTCTATGGTCTTGACGGCGCCATAGGTGTGTGCGGACAGACGTGGAAAATTTGTTTAAGAACGGATGTTTTTTATGGAATACGGCTCGAGAAAAGCGGAGGGAGATAAATGGTGTCGCGTGGCACAGGCTGCACGACGCTATGGTGGTTGTTGACGGCAGAGAAACGATAAGTGAGAGAGTTGTCAGAAAGTGCCATTAGCTCCTAAATCACCGCATCTTCTTATAAAACCTAAACGACATGTCAAGTTTTCAAAAATAAATAAATAAAGCATACAACGATGTGTACGTATTGTACGTAATCTAGAAAGTTTGTATTTTTTTTTGTATTTTGAGCTACACAAAAAAACATTTGAGAGAAAATGGAGTTCTTTTTTCTTTTTCATAACCATTATTTTTTTTGTGGCTGGGAATATCATGTTTTTACCGAAAATGTGTACATGTCCAACAATTTTTTTTCAAACTCAATTTTAATATTCGAGAGGTGTGAACCTGAGTGGAGTCTACCATAGAGTGGTGTTGCTTTTCCATTGGAGAACATGTGGAGCAAGGAGAGGAGAGGAATTCTAGGGAGCTTAGTACGAGGGATGAGATTCACGAGATGGACACTTGAGGCGCGTTTAGTTGGTCGCGATGCCTCCCTACAACATCTACGGTTGTAAATTTGGCCGGTTTGTTTGTCTGGCCTAGCACTGCACGAAACTAAAAACACCTCACGATCAAGTTCTGGAGGAACGAGAAGGCCCCGCGTCGCTCTTGTCCAGGACGCGACTCGGTCACGACCCCAAACCCTAGCCTCAGCCGCCTGCCCGCCTCCCCCCACCTCCGTGCCCACGCCGCCGCCGGAGGAAGCCAACGACGGCGGCAGAGCGACTCCTCATGGCTCCCTAGGTCCCCGGGCGGCAGGGCTCAGCGGGGTCGGCAGTTCGACGGCGCGCACGCATCCTCCTCTTGGTGGGCTCCTGCGAGCTCTGTCGGTGGCCTGGCGCGTCCTGCAGCGGCGGGGCTCTACGAGTGGCGGCAGGTCGGCGTGGTGGTGCTCCGCTGGCTGCGACCCGTTCCGGGTCTGATCTGGGCCTCGAAGGGCCGGGGCGCTCCATCTTCGACAACACTAGGGGCGCCCGGATCCGCCCTCTGGCAACCGCGTGGTGGCGTGCGTGGGGCACGTCGGCGTGTGCTGCAGGGCTGCTGCTCTGAACCATGGTGGTTCTAGGCCTCAGACAGCGCTCCCCTGCCTCTGTCGGCATGGTTCTCGGCGGGGTGCGGTGGTTAGCGATGCGTCTGGCTGCCCTGGAGGATCTGACGCTTGTGCTGATGTTTGGCCGTGTGTGGTCGCCGCAAGGTGTGGTTGGCTGCGGCAGTTACTGGTGGTGTTCGACTGCCTCTTCCGTAGGGATGTGCTCAAACTCTGGGTGAGAACTTTGCATCGATTTGTCGTTTCCGGCGGCAACAGTGCCGTTGTGGAGCTCAATTACTTACAGTTCTTTGGTGGTCTCCGGGTGAAAACCTTGGACCCGGCTTGCCGGATCGGATGACAGTGTTGTGCCCTTGACAACACAACCTCCCTGGAGGCGTCATCTTGGAGACCCTAAAGGTATGGCTTTTGTTGCTGCGTGTGCTGGCGGTGCTGCGTTTTGGTGGTGGTGGTGCGGCCAGCTTGGGGCCGGCGGTGGTGTGTTTCCCTCCTCGGCTGGCCTTCGCGTGGTCTCGGTCACTTTGATGTGCTTGCCCAGGACCCTCCCTTGGTTGCCATGGTTGTGTGGAGAGCTTCAGGCTCTTCGTGTCATCTCGGATCATCTTTGCTCAATGACGACACAAATGATGCCTCCCCATACCTGCTAATCGTCTTGACCTCCCGTGGCAGAGCTCCATGTCTAGGTTAGTGGTAGGTGCTAGGCTTGACACTCGCCGATAATGATGGTGGTGACTCGTGAGTTGTGCCGTGGGGTTCGATACTCACGCCGGTGTTTGTTGGATCTTGGTATTGTGATCCCTCGATTGCACCCCTCATCTCTTGTGCCTCAGATGGTGGATCCTGCCGCTCCCTCTTCTAGTCGTCTTTTTATGTATTTTCCTTTGTCTTCTCTTTCCTTGTATCCCCCTGTAATTTCTCCATCAGTTTGTAAGAACAAGGCCCGCTAGGCCACTTTTCGATGAATGAAACAAGCGGTGGGGATTTATTCCCCCCTCCCCCGCGTCAATCTCGAAAAAAGAAGTTCTGGAGGAACGGTCCACTACCACAGAAATGGCTATCATTGGCGCACCAAATTGCAATTCTGTGGCGCACCCCCAGGTTTGCTGGGTGCGCCACAGAATTCTCGCCACAAAAATATTTTCTGTGGCGCACCTTGCTTGGTGCGCCACAGAAATGTGAGAATTCTGAAAAAATTCAAAAAATGCAAAAAAATATAAAAAGTTTCAAAAAAAATCAGAAAAATCAAAATATGAAATAATATGAAAAATCCTAATTATTTGAAATTTTTTCAGATTTTTTGCACATTTTGAACTGATACCTTCCCGCTAGGTCACCCATCCTCAAATTGCTCCAACCCTAGCACGCTTAACTTCTAAGTTCCACCCACTTCACCTACCCCTGTGCTACTCAAGTTCTTATTGATATATATATCATATGAAATCAAACTCGATTTTTTCTCTAGTTTTTTTGATATATTAAGCGCATTTTTTCGACTTCGTATGCAAAAGTTATGGCTGTTTCACATTTTTTTCCCGGTTTTTGCAAAAAAGGTCAAAATTCATATTTCAAAATTTCTATACTTACTAGACACTCAAACCTAACTACATGTCAAAGGATTTTATTTATTGAATTTTTTATCATTTTCTTTTACTTCCTGCAAAACTAAAAAGGCGATCCACGGGGGGGGGGGGGGGGGGGGGATTTGAAAAAAAAATTCTGTGCGCACCTACCAGGTGCGCCACAGAATATCACTTTTCTGTGGCGCACCAGCCACGGTGCGCCACAGAATGTCACTTTTCTGTGGCGCACCAGCCACGGTGCGCCACAGAATGTCCCCAGATAGACCTTCGCCCAATGATTGTACGTGGGACCCACAGAAATTCTGTGGCGCATGGGTGGGCATGCGCCACAGAAATCTAGCTTTCTGTGGCGCATGGGTGGGCATGCGCCACAGAATCCTGACTTTCTGTGGTGCATGGACAAAAGATGCGCCACAGAAAGTCGAAAATTTCTGTGGCGCACCAGCATCCATGCGCCACAGAAATAATTCTGTGGCGCACCAATTAACGGTGCGCCACAGAATGCCAACCTCCCTATAGCCCTTTCTGTGGTAGTGGTCGAATCGGCCGTTTCCGTGGAGCCATCTCTTCGCGTGCAGGGAGAGAGCGCACGTCATCAAGCTCGGATGAGTTTGGAGATGGCGAAACCTGCGTGTGTACGTGATTGTCATTTCAAAATCACACCCGCGACGTTTATTACATCAACAAGCCAAATCCGAACTATGAAATCAACTTGAGAAAGACTCGTTACCCCTACCGAAATGCCGGGTTTGAGACGCTGCACCTACCTCTCAGCTACCTCACAAAGAACAAATAGGAGGGTATCAGCTATCTGGCGATGACCCCTAAAAGCAAGAAACAGTGGTTTTCTACCTTCCTTCGCAGGAACTACCTATGACGAGCTGATGATGTTATTGACGGTGATGTGTTTTGCGTGAAGTTCTCCCCCTCAATTAGATAAGACTTATTAAAATCGATGCGAGGTTTGTATATTTTGTGAGGCGGTTAAACCCCTCAGATGATGAATTTTCGGTGCATCGCTAGCCGTTGTTGTGCTAAATTCATGGTACACCACTAACATACTTTATGAACTATTTAGTTAAGTCATTCTGCTTGATTCATTGTTTTTATGATATGCTATCTATGCCGAGAATCTTGATCGAGTGATGGGTAAGCTCACCACTTAGCCGAGAAGGTTACCATATCGCAGACATTGCATATAACCAAAAGCCATGCGCTAGTACCGAAGAGGATGAACCGTCGCACAACAGGATACCAAGCACTAAGGGGTTGCTTCATGCTTTGATGCAGGCTAGGACATTGTGGTCAACCAAATGAGGTGCAGAACATGGTTCAGCGCATGTTTTTCCTCAACCACGTTATGGCGATTCACAAATTGAAATAATAAAAAATCCATGTGGGTAACCAAACACACCCTTGTTGTCCATATGAGTTAAGAGCATCTCCACCGGAGTTCCCAACATGCCTCCTCATCCGTCCAATAGGGTGTGGACATGCAATTGCCCCTTAATGTTGTCTCCATCGGTCTGTACGGCTCGAAAAACGGTCACACTATCCCTTGTTCGCCCTCAACTTTCAGGGCAGGCTTGGGGGTGTCGGACACGTCCGGACAAACTCGCCAGGTAGAATTTCGACATACAGACACTAAATGCATCAACACGGAGGATTTTCCCTGCCCTCTCGTCTCCAAACATAATCACGATTTTCCCCGCCCTTTCGCTTTGGTGCCTTCAATATAAAAGATGGATCAGAAATTAGATTCTGGGAGGATAAGTGGTTAGGTATACCACCCTCTGAGAACAATACCCATCTCTATACAGTATTGTCCATCATAAGAGCGATACTTTAGCTACGGTTATGCAGTCCTCGCCTCCTAATATGACCTTCAGACGAACTCTCGTGGGACCACGACTTGTGATGTGGAATGCCTTATTGGGGCGACTGGCAGCAGTTCAGTTATCACAAGGAATTGATGAGTTCCGGTGGAATCTTAACGTGAATGGAAAATTCACGGTTGATTCTATGTATAGAGCTTTGATCCATTCAGAAATACCAGTCGATAACAATAAGAAGATTTGGTGTATGAAGATACCGCTAAAATTAAAAATATTCGCGTGGTATCTTCGGAAAGGGGTGATTTTAACTAAGGATAACCTTGTTAAACGCAACTGGCATGGTAGTACAAAGTGTGTTTTCTGTCCTCAGGATGAAACAATCAAACACTTATTCTTCCAGTGCCGGGTTGCGCGGTCCATATGGTCAGCCATTCAAATAGCTTCTAACTTACACCCGCCACACTCAGTTGCAAATATTTTTGGCAACTGGCTGAATGGGATTGATAAGAGAGATAGAACTATTATTAGGGTGGGAGCGTTAGCCGTTATATGGTCGCTCTGGCTATGCCGAAATGACAAGGTTTTTAATGACAAAAATTCATCTCTTATGCAGGTATTATTCCGAAGTACCGGTATGCTCCGTTCGTGGTCCACATTACAACGTGTGGAACATCGAGACCTTTTTATGGAGGCGTCTGCACGTCTGGAGCTCACGGCGAGGGATATTTTTTCCCGACATGGATGGCCTAGGGATCTTCGGATTGGTCCTCCGCCTACATAGATGTGATAAAGTTGTGCTTGTGTTACGTCTATGTAATTTTCTTTTTTTGGTTCTTGTTCGTAAGTGTTCGGGCTGTGTGCATCTTGTTATGCAGAGGCCGGGTGTGGCATACTTTGTATCTTTGATACATTGAATTGAAAATCCCCTTATAAAAAAAAATTATTTCATTGTGAAACCCCCGCCCTCCGTCCCAAGCTACCACATAGACCGAAAGGTCGTTAACTCCCGTCATCGATTGGGACCCGCTGCTCCTGACAAGTTGTTAACTGGTCGTTGGGAGTACCTTGCTCCCCCCATACGCAACGTGTTCGGCAATTTTTCAGAATAGGTAACTTTCTTCTAAATTGTTTATCTAGATAAACATGATAGAATGTTTCGTAGTTTGGTTGCTTCTCAGAACGAGTTCGTGTTCTACCGAATGATGGAAGAGGACACAAATGACACATCCGTCACCACCCGAAAACTACTCGGTAACCCCTTGACCGCCCCAACTTGAGGGCCGTCTCGGGTGCCGGACAAGCCGGCCATATAGGATGTAGGCCCGACGAGGCCCTCCCTGTCTAATTTTCGATGAGACGAACATAACCCCTCATCAGTTTCTCGTGCTTAGCCATAATGATCTCGGTTTCCTCTCTTTGCACGCCTCGCTGGCGCATGCTCCAAGCTATTGCATTCAATTCGAGTGACCCGCTACGACCACTTCCATGATGCCACTCAAGATTTTGGTCCCCTGTAACTACCGCGACCCACCGGGCTTATCCCTCACCTTGCCTTGTCCATACTGCTTCCCACTGTTGATTGTTCTTGCCCTCTCCTCACCGATCCCCTCCGCCGCTCGCCCACGTCTAACCATGGCGCCCTTAACCCACTGCTTTGTTGCCTTCGCACATGTCATCATGTAAACACCCCCGACACACACACACACCTACACTGGCCCCGGTGCCAGCCGCCAGCTATCTTCGTGTCGTCCCCCGTGGTCACAAAAGAGGAGCTATTTCTAAGGTTGATTGAAAGCAAGTGGATTAACACTTTTTCGTAGTTCTGATGGCGCCAAAAAATATTTCTTCCTCTTCAGATCATTTGTTATCAAGGACGGCTGGGGAAATAGGTGGTTAGGAAAGACCACCGTTTAGGACCAATACCCTACGATTTATCATATTGATCGTCATAACAGTAATACTATCACTGAAATGCTGGAAACATCCCCACCAAGTATAAAATTCAAGCGGGATTTTGTCGACTCACCTTCCGGCATGGAATGCCCTTCAAAGGTGGCTAGCAATTGTCCAAAGTATGTACGGTAACTACGGATTCCTTTGGAATCTACGGGCAAATGGGTTATTCTCAGTGGATTCCATATACATAATACTAACACAAGTATGTTCAGATGGGCCACTTAACAATAACAAGCAAATTTGACAAATAAATGTACCTAAAAAAATAAAATCTGAAGTTGCAAATCACAACTGGTTAAGAAGGGCAAAGTGTTGTTTTTATCACCACGATGATATTATTGAATATATTTTCTTCTAGGCAAGTCTGAACATTTTATATAGTCAGTCATTCATGCGGCCGGCTCGAACTAGTATTTTTTTCTTGTACTGTTTCAAATACTTTCCAATTGATTATGAGACATTGATCGCAAGTGTATAATCCTCGTTCGGGTGGAACAAATAGCCTTGATTTGGTCACTCTAGCTAGTAGAAATGACATGCTTTTTAATTATAAAAATTCATCTATTTTGCAGGTTATTTACCACCAATTGCACGTATTGTCTTTGTTCGTGGTATATTCTTCGGTGACAAGAACACAATAAGTTGTTTATGCTGGTGTGTACATGATTGAAGCGGGTGGTCAAGGATGTCTTTACCCACATGTGAATGTCGGCATAATCGTCAAATCGGCCCTTCAACCCCTTAGACGATCATATTACACTAGTGGAAAACCCCCCCCTATTGTCCCGGTTGGTCTGGGCCATTCGTCCCGGTTCCCCAACCGGGACTAGCAAATCGGGACGAATGCTAGTCCCGGTTGGGACACCAACCAGGACAAATGGGGAGGGTCTTTCGTCCCGGTTCGTATTACGAACCGGGACGAATGGGGAGGGTCTTTCGTTCCGGTTCGTATTACGAACCGGTTGGAAAGACCCGTCAGATTTTTCACTTTTTTCAGAAATTTCAGAAAATTGTTTAAATTTGTAAAATCAATAATGCTTATTCTGTAATTCATAAAAATATGAATAAAATACCAAAATGTTCAGAAAAATAAGACCTATTTGATTATGTCAAATGCATGCATGTTTAAAAAATTTAAATTAAATAATTTTTAGAACTACAAAAATGCCACTACTAGTGAAATATGGTGAACCATTATTACACATATCGTCACGAATATATTACACACATCTCATTCGTCGTGCTTAGTCGAACATATTACAAACGGTACATGTAATACACATGAGTTTCATTCTTATATATACATCTCTTTTACACTCACTATTTAATTTCAACCTAGCTTATAGTAGTATTCTCTTTTCGGATCTAGGACCTCTGCATCTAAGAATCCGGCAAATTCCTCTTGAATTGCTCGTACGCGATCCTGTGGTAGAAGGCCTTCTCGCAACCGTTCGATCTAATTAAAAAAGGGTCAATATATATGAATGAAAGTAATTGGCAATAAACTAAAATTATGAATATTGCATACGCACTTCAAGTTGTTTTAAGATTCTGCCCTTCTCACAGCACGTCTGACGAATGAAATCGTAGACGTAGTATCCACATAAATGATTCCCACTTCCCTGGCTCAAGCACTTTACGGGAACAGAGTTCAATCAAAATAATAATCAAGAATGGTAATGGTATTGAACTAGAATCAAAGAGATACGCGGATCTAGGTAGTAATACTTACATTTATTGGTTTAAATGTAAGCTCCTTCGCCCATTCACCCCTAGCCCTGGCGGTGAATCGTTTCCAAGCTCTGCCCGGCAAAGAAAATGAATAAAGAAGTTATATATTAATTACTTGCTATCAGTAAATGAACGGAAAGTTGCCGATATAGTGCCATAATATGAGTGAAATTACCTCTGGAGGCATTCCTGCATGTTCGCCCAATCCTTAAGGGGTTTATGTAACAAGTCGATGACAAGTACTACTACTTTGTCAGGCATAATGATTAGCAGAATAAAGTGGAAGCTGCGCACGCATAAGTCATCAATTATACACTTAACATCGAGAAATTAAGCGAAATAGAATGTGTAGTAACACTTACTTGAAGTTGTAAGGAAATAGTATTTCTCTTTTGGTTTCGTTAAACCGTAACGCATTTACCAAGTTATTCTCTATATCGTCGTAAAAATCATGGAGACTTTTTTCATGAACGTAATCTGGGTCAACGAACCCAATGTCATAGATTTGTCCTCTTTTGCATTGGAGAATCTTCATTCTGCATAATTAATATAGTGATGTGTAAGATTATACATGCAATGAACGAGGTGAGCTAGCTAGAGACTTAATTACAGAAATAATACTTACAGACAATAGGCACTGATGATAGCTTTGTCAATGGCGTCTTGTTGGTATAACTGAAATAATTCAGAAAATTCAATCATTACCACGCCAGCTCCATGCCCGTAATCCTCGTTCTTATATCCCACGTAGATCCAATTTCCCCCTTTCTTTGAGTTTGTCATGTACCAACTATGCAATCTTCGCATTTTTGTTGGTAGATCTTTGACTAACTCAGGTTTGATGAGAGGATGCCCGTGCCGGTATATGTATTTTGGAACTATGTCTTCGTGGAATTGTATTTGGTCTAAGTACTGAGCAATAGACATGCCCCGAGCAGCGGCTGCTTCTCTGTACAGTGCAACAAACTCAGGATCGATGCCGACCGCACGTTTGCTCGACCCCACCTCGGTATTGGAAGACACTTTGAGCGGGGGGCACGATTGTTTTTTCTGTTCTCCGAGCTGGGGAACTGATTTCCGGCTTGCACTACTACTCTTCGACCGCTGTTTATTTGCCCGAACCGACTTGAGAATAGAGCGGTCATAGTCTGGTGTCAGCTTTGGCGGGGGTTGGGCCATATTTTTCAGCATTTTCACGACATCGGCATGTTCTTGTGGGGTGGAGGGGAACTCTGGCTCTTTCGGCTTCTTGAAATTAGCAAACCATGCATCGAGTTCGGACTGTACCTACACCGCATTTTCCTCCAGTGTACGGTCGTAAGGTCACCCCACTTTTGGGTGGGGTGACCGCTTACGTTTCGGTGATCGGTTTTTATCGAACCCCAGAGTACCCACACGCGGCGCCGGAGAAGACTTACGCGGTGGCGGAGACGGCTGTGCTGGAGATTGAGGCGGCGGAGACGGCTGCACTGGAGACTGGTAAGGCGGCGGAGACGGCGCCTGAGGCGGCGGCGGCGGCGGCGAAGAGGACTGTTGCGCTGGAGAGTGGTGAGGCGGCTGCGGTGGAGAGGACTGTTGCGTTGGAGACTGGTGAGGAGTCGATGGCCTTGGCGGCCAGTTTGGAAGCACGATGAATTCCTTTCACCATAGAATGGTCCCTTTCCTGGCTTCTCCAAGTTCAACCACCTCCCCATCTTCACCTGCAGGGTGTTCCAGCTTCAGCTCCTCAAATCCTTTACTAACTTCATCCACCCCGACAACAGCGTAGCCATGGGGAACCGGGGAGCAATGGAAAGTTGGTGTAGGTCCAATTGGTACGGCATAGCCGACCGCCACCTTCATGGTTAAGTTGAGCACTTTCACATGTAGCTCACAAGGTGTGCTCTCCGTGATATCATCCACTGGGTAGCGACGAAGAGGATCCATCGTCAGTGCATCATCATCACCAGCCGGGACCATGCTCGAAGCCACGCTGCTTTTCCGATATGATGGGTCGGTAGCATCGACTGCAGCTTCTACAACGTGCTGCTGAGATAGGCCGGCAGTGCCTTGCTGGCTAAGTCGGTCAATTTGATCCTGCTGCCGCTTCATTGTTTCTTGTATATGACGCAGCCGGTCTGCAGCAACGCTTGCTTCCCTTGCCTCCCTTTCCTTTCTCCTCAGATGAATTTTATCGGGAAATATTTTCCTTTCCGCGGAAAACCCATGTGCCCCCGGCTTGGAGCCTGGGGTGCCACGTGTTTGTCCTTCGTGTTCGGGATTCCCAAGGGCGCGTGCAAGCTCGTCATTCTCTCTATCGGGACGGAACCGTCCCTCTTCAACATCCTTGTGTGCTTTCCTAATTTCTTCGATGGGTAGTAGGGGATTATCCTTGTGTCTTCTGGTATATATGCACTTTCCTTCTGCATCCAATGTGTCCCCATGCCCGTAAAACCAATTTCTTGACCGTTCGGTCCATCCTTCTTTTATAGGCTCTGGAACGATCCCTTTAGCCAGCAGGTCGGCCTCAAGTTTGTCCCACTTAGGCATGGAACAGGCGTAGCCACCAGCCCCCATAGTATGGTGGTACTTCTTTTTAGCAGTATTTGCCTTATTTATTGCAGACTTTGACTGAGCTTCCTCCGATTTCTTGTACGCCACAAAATCTTCCCAGTAGTCTCTTATCTTCTCATACCCGTGATCGAAATCCGGAGTTTTATCTTTCAAGATGAAGTCGGTGTACAATCTGTTCTTAAATTTGTTGAATAGCTCGGCCATCTTCTTAAGAGCCCACGCCTTGACTTTATCTACTAGAGCTTTTTTTCGGGCATCCATCTCCTCCTCATCTGGCTCCCCCTCCTCTGGATCCACCTCTGGCAACGGTAAGGTGAAATTAACCATGACCTTTTCAAAAAGGCGTTTTTTGCCTTCGGGGCCGAGCCAGCTAACTTCAGGATCCCTTGGCTTATTCCATTCTCGGATGGTGATCGGGACGTAGTCCCTAACAACAACACCGCATTGCTTCACAAATTTTTGTCTAACATGAATTGGAGCAATGGGTTCGCCGTCTGCAGCAACTTCTTCGATCCTGTACCGGAGATGGTCCTCCAACTTTTTGGTTGGGCCTCGTTTCGTCCTCACAGAGGATTTGCTCGATCCGGATGGCTAAAAGAAGAAAGACCGTTAGTATGTGTATATAGACAACAGAGGCTAAATTAATTATTATAAATATATATGCACCTCGTCGGAGTTTGTAATAATCAATGTTGCACCGGAGCCGCCGGCTTCTGCCTTGTCGGCTTCTCCCTCATCGGAGACGCCGAGTTCGGCCTCTTTCCAGACGTTGGAGACGCCGTCTCCTCGGTTGAGAGACTCATCCCCCTCACCGGAGTCGTTCAGAAAGTGACTTGCGTCATCCTCGCAGCGGATCATATCCTCGAGGATAGTTTCCTCATTTTCATCTCTGCCGTGTGGTTCCATAGTTTCTGCAAAATACGAAAGTTATTTTCGGAGCCGTCTCTGCCGTGTAGTTCAGAAACTTTGTAGGAATAGAATGGTACTAGAAGGAAAGGCGCGCGTTGCTGCACCCGTTGTTTCTAAGCGTCGTCATGGTGATATATATGACAAATAATTCAGCATTTCATCTTGTGTGAAACGGAACAAATTTGAATTGTAGTAATAATATGACACATTTCGATATCATTGTACTTCACATGAACATCACTTGAGCAAAATTGTACACAGCTCCAATTACACGGTGCACCAATTTAAAACATCAGAGTATACAATTCTATCAATTCATACAAATAATTCTATGAATTCCATCAATTCATACAAAACTGTATCAAATCCAATTCTATTGTAAATAAATAAATAAATAACTGTACCAAATCCAATTCTATCATACAAATAAATATGAAGCCTAAAATTATTGGATTTTGGATAAATATTTATTTATACAAATATGAAGCCTAAAATCATAAATAAATATGAAGCCTAAGCATAGGGAACGTGGTTTTACATCTGAAGCCTCATATGTCAAAGCCATTAGTCAGCAAAAAGAGTGCCTACAAGAACGAAGTAGAAATAAATGCATTGTTCTTGCGTTTACCCTTGGTTCTGTAGACAGTCTTCTTGCAAGCATAATGGACTATTCTAATCATCGGCTTGCATTAAGAATAGCCAAGAAGACAACATTATTTCTTTCGGCTCATAAATAACAGCAAAATCAGCTAACACTAAATCATTCCAAATTGACTTAGCAAATTTTTCTAATAACATTTCTAATAAATTTCTAACACTAAATTTCCTAACACTAAATTTCTAACACTAAATTTCCTACCACTAAATTTCCTACACTACAAAAACAACACAAAAATGTACCTAAACTACACACCTAATTTATACTCTACCACCTTAGCAAAATTTCTACTAACACTTGGTCGACCAAGCAAAATCAACTAAGAAAAATCTACTAAGAAAAATCAACTAAGCAAAATTTCAACTAAGCAAAATATACACACCTAATTTCTACTCTACACACCACCTTAGAAAAATTTCTACTAACACCTAAGCAAAATCTATAAAATTTGCACTAAAATTACACCTAATCTGCACTAAAATTACACCTAATTTGCTAACACTAAAATGCCTAACACTAAATTACACTAAAAAACAAAACAAAAAACAACTAAACCCAAAAAAAACTACCTCTTGCGGACGGCGGATCGGCCGGAGGCGCGGCCCTGCGGCGGCGAGGCGGAGGAGTACGGGCGACGCGGCGGGGCAGCGGGCGCGGCGGCGGAGAGGCGGCGGCGAGGTGGAGGAGTAGGGCGCGTGGACGCCGGTGGCGAGGTGGAGGAGAGCGGGCGCGTGGAGGAGAGGCGCGTGCGCGTGGAGGAGAGGCGGCGGCGAGGTGGAGGAGGCTCGCACGTGGTGGAGGAGGCGCGGCCGGAGGAGCGGCCGGCGGAGGGCGGCGCGTACGGCGGACGGCGGTGCGGGAAATTTCGGTAGCCTGACGGCGCTCGATCGGGTTTGCCGCGCTCCGGTCCTTAGCGAAATGAAAGGAGTTGGGGGAGAAGAAGAGGCCGGCTAGATTTAAAAGGTAAAGACCTTTAGGTCCGGTTGGTGGCACCAACCGGGACCAAAGGGTCTTTAGGTTCGGTTGGTGGCACCAACTGGGACCAAAGGCCTACCCTTTCGTCCCGGTTGGTGGTACCAACCGGACCTAAAGGTCATTTTCGGCGGCACCGAAAAGGCGCGCGCCAAAATACCCTTTGGTCCCGGTTCGTGGCATGAACCGGGACCAATGCCCTGAAAATTTTAAGTTCTTAATGTTGTTCCCGCCTTTTTTTCTTATTAAGGTGTTTGAATATGAATTTCATATGGTTTTGTATTTGAAAAGACTTTCAACATGAAAAGTGTTTAAATTTGAATAAATTTTTTTTGGAATTTGAACTTAATTAAGTCATTAATTAAATTTATAAATTCAATATCTTTTTATCTGTTTATCAGAAAAATGCAATTAAAATATCAAATTGTTCATAAAAATGTAATCTATCTATTTATATAATTTATATATATTCATTTAATTTATATCTATTGAATTAATTCATATCTATTTTTGCCATATTATTGAATCTCACTAAACTTTCAACATGCAAAGTGTTTAAATTTGAGCTCCAACGGTGCATTTGATATGGTACAGAATGACAACAGTGGATCAGTTGTCCTAACAATCTTAGTCATACTCCTGCCTAGGCCTATAATACTCGTACTCGTAGTCGCCGTCGTCATCATCGTCGCTGTCATCGTACTCATACAGCGCTCGTGGCTCGAACCTCGACGGGTGAGCACCCCCGGACTGCATGTTAGGGTAGCGCAGGTGGGGGTTATCGCCAGCCATGATGTAGTTCATAACGCCCTGGAGAGTCCGGCCAGCCCACCACAGCTGACGGCCGGAGGAGGAGGGCCATCCCCTCGTACCTGGCGAGCGCCCTCTCACGCCGATTGATGAAGAAGGCTTCCCAAGTCGGGCGGTAGTCGGGATGCCAGCCCGGATCCATCCGCTGCTCCGGTGTGAGCTCGAGGTAGTAGTGGTTCGTGATGGCCGCCCGGCGCTCAGCATCCAGCCGGCGGGGACGCGGTAGCCGGGCGGGCAGGGGTAGTTCGAGGCGGAAAGCTCCTCCGCCTGATGGTAGGTTAGTACGGTGGAAGCCATGGAAGAGTGATGAGGTTGCAGATATGAGTTTAGATGTGATATATATAGTGAGAAATTGCATCAGAGCGCTTGTGAGCCGTTGGATCAGAGTTGTGTTTCTTTCGAGTGCTTGTGAGCTGTTGGATCGTGTGCACACGGATCGTGTGTTTCTTTCAAGCGCTTGTGAGCTGTTGGATCAGGGCCTTTAGTACCGGTTCGTGTTACCAACCGGGACTAAAGAAACACACTGATCGTGTGTTTCCTTCGAGCGCTTTTTAGTCGTTGGATCAGAGTTGTGTTTCTTTCGAGTGCTTGTGAGCTGTTGGATCGTGTGCACACGGATCGTGTGTTTCTTTCAAGCGCTTGTGAGCTGTTGGATCAGGGCCTTTAGTACCGGTTCGTGTTACCAACCGGGACTAAAGAAGCACACGGATCGTGTGTTTCTTTCAAGCGCTTGTGAGCCGTTGGATCAGGGGTGTGTTTCTTTTGAGGGCTTGTGAGTTGTTGGATCTGCACTCCCACCTCATCCACAGTTACACCTTCTAATCGCCTATAAATAGCGACATCCCTGTAGCGAACGGCACACAACGAGCGTCTACCTTTGCCACCGAACCCAATGGTTGGATTTAGCCTACCTGCTGGCATGTTCCCTGGCATTATTGTGTTTGTCCTTGTTCGCCGGGCAGCCATTGGAGCCACCTCCTGTAGGTCGGTGAATAAGGACAACACAACGACGCTGTTGGAAACACTAGCCCTCAGGTAGGTTGAATCCAACCACTGGATTAGGGTGACACAATGATGAATTGCCGAGGAGGTGGGAGTGGTGGTGGTGGAAGTGGTAGCCATGCCCCTCGGTCGGATCCAAGCAGCTGCAAGGCTCTCTGATGATCTACAACATTCCCAACACTTTTTGGGACGGTCGTTAGATCATCAGAGAAGTCTTGCTTGGATCGAAGGTGGATTTGCTGCTCACGACTACGCGAGACGGATGCGCAAGCTTCCGGATGGGCAAAACCAGTGTTGGATCAGCCACATGACCCTATATGCAAATCATTCGGATTCCCATCATACAGCCCAACGGTGCATTTGATATGCAGGCACTCACGAGCCACCATTGGGCTGTATGACGGGGAAACCGTGTGCATTTGATAAAAGGTTTAATACATTAATTATTACACATCACCAACAACATCGACCGGTTCCTGAGCCGTAGCCATGGACAATCTTCATCAGGCAAGAGAACTGTAATGGCGATCACAGACTCTGAAACTAACTTCGACCGGTTCCTGAGCCGCGGGGTGCTGAGCCGCCGGCACTGCGCATCCAAAGAGAAGGAACCCTCACAGGGTCATAGCTCACATGAGAAGGAACCCTCTGAAGAAACGACCACCTACTATCATACTGCCTATCCAATAGATACATGTAGCGACGAACGTGCTCATCCTCCTCCCTGATACGGCGACGTACATCCTCCTCGGGGGCCGGCTCCCTCTGCACTGAGCGTGGCCCACACGACGGCCACCACAGAAGATCCGGGTCGACGACGTCACCCGGATTCCTCACCAAGCTGCGTGTCCCGAAAGGTAGCACCTCCCAGTGCCAGCCCGGTGGAGCCCAGTCCCGCACATCGCCCCTCTGGTCCAACATGGACATCGTCCCCGAGAACACCTTAGTCAAAAACGGCTAAGTCAAAATTTTGTTACAATGGAAGAGTGATGAGGTTGCAGATGTGAGTTTAGATGTGATATGGCAATGGCGGCCAAGCCTACATATATATAGTGAGAAATTGCGTGAAGACGAAGGCGGGAAGCGGTGGAAGAAGCACACGGATCGTGTGTTTCCTTCGAGCGCTTGTGAGCTGTTGGATCAGAGTTGTGTTTCTTTCGAGCGCTTGTGAGCTGTTGGATCAGAGTTGTGTTTCTTTCGAGTGTTTGTGAGCCGTTGGATCAGAGTTGTGTTTCTTTCGAGTGCTTGTGAGCTGTTGGATCGTGTGCACATGGATCGTGTGTTTCCTGCGAGCGGTTGTGAGCCGTTGGATCAGAGTGTGTTTCTTTCGAGCCCTTGTGAGCTGTTGGATCTCAAGCAGAAGATAAGGCACACATATCAACGCTCCTTTTTTCCCGGTTCCAGCTACCAACCGGGACTAAAGATGAAGATTTCCCCTGATCTTTTAGCTATAAATACCAATCGGGACTAAAGACCGAATACAAATTACATAAAAGGTTTAATGCATTTGGGAACACTCGATCATACATATATTAATTGTGTAATGCATTTGAGAACACTCATACATAAAAAGTTTTTGAGAACACTCATGCATTTGACATGATCTCTATGATCGCTTCTTCGGCCGTAACCATGGAGTTTCTTCATTATGTAACGGGATGCTTGGGTCAGTTTTCACTGTGAAGGGCGGAATTTCATCAAACTTATTATAGTCTGCTGACATGTCTGTCTTGTCCTCGACTCCCACGATGTTTCTTTTTCCTGAAAGAACTATGTGACGCTTTGGCTCATCGTGTGATGTATTTGTTTCCATATCTTTTCTTTTTTTCGATCTGGAGCTCATGTCCTTCACATAGAAAACCTGAGCCACATCATTGGCTAGGGCGAATGGTTCGTATCTGTACGCAAGATTCTTGAGATCCACTGTTGTCATTCCGTACAGCTGGTCTACCTTTACCCCTTCTTCATTCATGTTGACCCAACTGCACCGAAACAAAGGGACCTTAAAAGTAGGTCCATAGTCAAGTTCCCATATCTCCTCTATGTAACCATAGTATGTGTCCTTTTTTCCATTCTCGTATGTTGCATCAAAGCGAACACCATTGTTTTGGTTGGTACTCTTTTTATCTTGGGCGATCGTGTAAAATGTATTCCCATTTATCTCGTACCCTTGGAAAGTCAATACAGTCGAAAATGGTGACGCGACCAATAAGTAGAGTTGATCTCCAACATCGGTGTCATTCATGAGATGTAATCGCAACCAACTGCCTAAAGTCTCCATGTGTTTTTGTTTAATCCAGGAGTCAGGCTTCCCTGGGTTTTTGGAGCGTACAATATTCTTGTGTACCTCGATATACGGAGCCACGAAGGTGGAACTTTGTAGAACTGTGTAGTGTGCTTGAGTGAAAGAATGCCCATCCCTACATATCATTGCTTTCTTTCCTAGCGTGCCTTTTCCACTAAGTCTCCCCTCATGCCGCGATTCAGGAAGACCAATCGACTTAATGTCGGCAATAAAGTCAACACAAAACTCAATGACCTCCTCTGTTCCATAGCCTTTGGAGATGCTTCCTTCTGGCCTAGCACGGTTATGAACATATTTCTTCAAGACTCCCATAAACCTCTCGAAGGGGAACATATTGTGTAGAAATACAGGACCGAGAATTGCAATCTCGTCGACTAGGTGAACCAGGAGATGCGTCATAATATTGAAAAATGATGGGGGGAACACCAACTCAAAACTAACAAGACATTGGGCCACATCCTTCTATAACCTTGTCAGACTTTCTTGATCGATTACCTTCTAAGATATTGCATTTAGAAATGCACATAGCTTCACAATGGGTACTCGAACATTTTCCGATAGAAGCCCCCTCAATGCAATCGGAAGCAACTGCGTCATAATCACATGGCAATCATGAGACTTCAGGTTTTGAAATTTTTTATTTGCCACATTTATTATTCCTTTTATATTTGACGAGAAGCCAGCCGGGACCTTGATACTGCTCAGGCATTCAAAAAATATTTCCTTCTCTGCTTTCGTAAGAGCGTAGCTGCTAAAGTAATGACGCCCTTTATCCGTATGCTTGTTGTTTGGGTCTTTCATATGCTGCTGGTCCTCCCTTGCTTCCGGTGTATCTTTTGTCTTCCCATACACGCCTAGGAAGCCTAGCAGGTTCACGCAAATATTCTTTGTCACGTGCATCACGTCGATTGAAGACCGGACCTCTAGGACTTTCCAATAGGGTAGCTCCCAAAATACAGATTTCTTCTTCCACATGGGCGCGTGTCCGATAGCGATGTCTTTCGGAACATATTGACCGCCAGGACCCTTTCCAAATATTACTTCTATGTCCTTGACCATACCAAATATAGCATCACCATCAGGGAGGTTAGGCTTCTTCCGGTGATCTGCCTCACCATTGAAATGCTTGCCTTTCTTTCTTACGGGGTGACTGCCTGGAAGAAATTGACGACACCCCAGGTACACGACCTTCTTACATTTTTCCAAATATGTACCTTTAGTCTTATCTAAACAGTGCGTGCATGCGTTGTATCCCTTGTTTGACTGTCCTGAAATGTTACTAAGAGCAGGCCAATCATTGATGGTTACAAACAGCAACGCTCGTAGGTCAAATTCCATCTGTTTGTGCTCATCCCACACACATACACCTGGTATGGCCCACAACTGCAAAAGTTCATCAACTAATGGCCTTAGGTACACATCAATGTCATTGCCGGGTTGCTTCGGGCCTTGGATGAGAACGGGCATCATAATGAACTTCCGCTTCATGCACAACCAAGGAGGAAGGTTGTAGATACATAGAGTCACGGGCCAGGTGTTGTGACTACAGCTCTGCTCCCCAAAAGGATTCATACCGTCTGTACTTAGACCAAACCATAAGTTTCTTGCGTCACCTGCAAAGTCCGAGAACTCTCTCTCTCTCGATTTTTCTCCACTGCGACCCATCGGCGGGGTGTCTCAACTTCCCGTCTTTCTTATGCTCTTCTTTGTGCCATCGTAACAACCTGGCATGCTCTTTGTTTCTGAACAGACATTTCAACCGTGGTATTATAGGAGCATACCACATAACCTTAACAGGAATCCTCTTCCTGGGGGGCTCATCATCGCCCTCAACATCACCAGGGTCATCTTGTCTGATCTTGTACCGCAGTGCAGTGCATACCGGACATGCATCCAAATTCTCGTACTCCTCACCATGGTAAAGGATGCAGTCATTGATGCATGCATGTATCTTCTGCACATCTAATCCTAGAGGGCAGATAGCCTTCTTTGCTTCGTACGTAGTCTCGGGAAATTCGTTATCCTTTGGAAGCTTCGGCTTCATTATTTTCAATAACTTCTCAAATCCCTTGTCAGATAAACCAGTCTATGCCTTCCATTTCAGCAATTCCAGTGTGGGTACCGAGCTTTGTGCTGCCATCTTCGCAATTTGTGTACAGCAACTTTTTGTGATCCTCTAGCATGGCCTCCAACTTCAGCTTCTCCTTTTCTGTATCGCATTCTCGTTTTGCATCAGAAATGACCCGACCAAGACCATCATCGGGCTCATCTGATGCCCGTTGTTCTTCACCTCCTTCTTCTTCATTGTCTTCCATCGCAGTATCACCGTATTCTTCAGGGAACATAGGATAGTTCTCATCATCCTTTTCTTTTTCATTGTCTTCCATCATAACCCCTCTTTCTCCGTGCTTGGTCCAACAATTATACCTGGGCATGAAACCTCTCCGAAGCAGGTGGCCTTGAAGGGTTCTCGAGGAAGAGTGCTCCTTAACGTTCCGATAGTCCACACATGGACAAGGCATAAAACCATCATATTTGTTTGCCTCAGCCACATGGATAAATTTATGCAAGCCTGTAATAAAATCAGAACTGCGTCGGTCGCTGTCATGGTGGTGCACGGACAGATGCCATATAGGCTTAAGGTGGGGCCGATTGGACGCTGGAGGTACCGGGGAGGGCTTGCACGTGAAGACGCACACACACGAACACACACACACACGGTTTTACCCAGGTTCGGGGCTCTCGTGAGGAGATAACACCCCTACTCCTGCCTGTCTGATCTATATATGTGGATTACAACCGAGTTACAAGTTGCTCCTTGAGCTCTATATGATGAACTACGAGCTTTAGAGCTCTCTACCGAGTCTCGGGGCTGTCTACCGAGTCTCGGCACGGCTATGTGTCTCTCTGGCCTAGGGTGCTCCCTTGCGAGGCAAAGTCTCAACGATCTAATAAGGCGTCCCTGTAAGAGGAGCCCATGGTGCTCCTTATATAGGGAAACCCAGTGCACAGAGTTAGGGCTGACGTTTGCGCTAGCGTAAGCAATACTGTGGCCACGTCGGGGTCTCTGACTGCTTCCGTCACCCCTACGTGGCATGTCCAATCCACCAACTCCTGTGCACTGCTGCACCGTACTGCCTCGGTCAGCAGCATGGAGGACTGACTGCCCATGCTACCACCGAGTCAAGGAGTTGGCAGCACGTCCTGTCCTGCCAGTGGCAGGCCCCCTGCCCCGTGATTGTAGGGACAAGACATACGCCACGACCAACACCGAGATAGAGCTTCATTCTTCCCGATCCGGCATAGGCATGCCAGACATTCTCTAACTCGGTTTCTCCCCTCCTGCACCTAAGAACAACAAAGGAGATTCCGACATATAGTATACATGATCCGACATAGGGCTATGTCGGTAGGCCCTTACCCGGTTGACCCCGGGTGAACTGGTATGGTATGTCGGTTTACCTTGACTCGGTCAACTCCGAGTCCTTGCTTATTTCACCATATTGACCCCACTCGGGGGCTTCCCCCGACATTAGTCCCCGAAGCTGGCGCGGTCCTGCAGCCTCGGATGGAGGGCCACGGCAGGTTTACCCGAAACACCAGCATTCTTAAGTGATCGCCGACATAACATACGTCGGTAAACAATCTATATGTCGGAAAGCAGCTTTGCTTCCCATTGTGATATTCGACTTAGTGTCGGATCGTTCTGACTCACAGGAAGAACCCACGACTCCTCCGAGTCATTGGTTCCTCTACGTGGCAGAGCATCTCTGCCTAACGCCTCGGCTCTTGTGCACAGATGGACGTGCCACTGGCACGCACGCCACTTGCGTCATGCCGGTCGCCTCGGAGACTGTGCGCACGCAAGCACTCAAGTGCGGTGGACCGCACCGCTCGCGTCGCCTCGGGTCCTGCCCGATCAGATGTGCCGCTCTATAACCGTTGGCTCGTTGTGACCCACCGTGTGGCCGATCGTGCGGCAGTTAAGCCGCATAGGAGATCACGGCGGAGATCGTGGGGCAGTTATTCCACGATCCACGCTGATCGTGCACAGAAGATCGTGGGGGCGTACCGTTGCTCCCGAGGGGATAAATAGGAAGGAGAAGAGTAACTCTCTCCCCCTCCGCTCATTCGTCTCCTCGCCTCCTTACTTTCTTCCTCACTCCTGCGCACAGAGCCCCGCGCCGCCGCACGCACGGAGCCGCGCACGCCGATAAGCCACCGGACACCGCCGACGCACAGCGCCGCCGCCGTACGCCGCAGTACCGCGGTAGGATTTCTTCTTCTTCTCCTTCTCTTTTGCGCATTAGCGCTTCGAATCTACAGGGGTTCTTCGTTCTTGTTTCTTTCTCGTGTTCTTTCTCTTTTCTTCACCGCGACAACGCGTCAGGCGCCGCCGGCGAGTTTGCGGTTCCAGATGCGGTTGTACCGCCGGTGGATTAGCCGCCGTAGTTCCGTACTCTTCCCTTTCGTTTTGCGCTCTATAGCCTTCTGCCTCTAGATTAGATTCATGCGTGCATCATCTTCCTCCTTTGTTTCTTGTTTTGCTTTTTCTTTCTTTTTCACTGTGATGACTCTGATCTCATCGTCGGTAACCTCCTCTATAGATCTCTGCAACTCTTCTCCGACATGTCGGACCACTCCAACCTCGAGATAGTCGAAGCGGCAGAGGAAGGAGTTGCCGAGGAAACCACTCGGGCCAGCTGGGAAGGCTCCTATGTCGCCATAGGCGACATAAACTGGCTGATCCGGACTCGGCGGATCCCAGCCGAGGTGGAGTGTCGGCTCCCGGGTCCAGAGACGTCGCCGGATCTGCGAGAAGGGGAATATGTCATCTTCGTCGAGCATTTCGAGCGGGGATTCGGTCTACCCGCTAGCGATTTCTTCCGCAGCTTCCTCGACAGATTCGGCCTTCAACCTCATCAACTCCCAGCCAACGCCTTCACCACACTCTCGGCCTTTGCCTCCTTCATGGAGGGTTATCTCGGCCTCTGGCCTACCGTCGAGGCGTGGTCCAAGTACTTCCACTTCCGGAAGCAGGTCATTCCGAATCCTGCCAACCCGGATGCGGCTCGAGAGATGACACAGTGCGGGGCCGCCACTATCGTACCTCGGCGTGGCTCCATCTTCCCCCGGATCCAAGGATTGGAGTCATGCCGGAAATGGCAGCGCTCCTTCTTCTACGTGAAGAACTTAACCGAGGTGGACATGATCAACTTGCCGAATTTCGCCATCGGCCCCCCAACCACGGAGCTCAACTGGGGGTACAACCCAACGGATACGGATTTGGTGGTCAATCACATCCACCAGGTCGTCGAGCAGCTCCGAGACGAAGGAATCACTGCTGACGACCTACTTGCGACATTCATCAGCTGCCGGGTCCTGCCCCTCCAACGCCGAGTCCATAAAATTTGCCACATGAGTGGCCCGCTGGATCCGACCCGAGTCAGCACCGTCGAGCTGGACAACGCCCAGATCCGGCGGCGCATCAAGGCCATAGCCCGGACCAAGATGCCGGAGACATGGGAATGGGGCAAAGAACCCCACAGCCGGAGCAACCTTCCACCGCAAGTAAGCACCTCTGCCGACATAACTTTTTCACCGACATAGACCCTTATGCCGGTACAACTCTGTACTTGATATTAATCACTTCCCATTTCAATTATGCAGAGATTCGGTGGGCAGCTGACGGAAGACGGAGAGAACCCCTCTGCCAACTGGGGTAAAGACCGGGTCGAAGCCGACTCGGAAGACCCGGACGACGAGGACAACATGCCAATTCCCGACGTCAGCTCACTTCCTGCCACGGGTAAGACTCGTGCTTCCTCCCTCCGAGACTGGTCTGAGGATGAAGATGACGATTGTCGGGTTTTAGAGGTGTACGACCCCCTTCCCGTTGCATACTCATATCCGATGTCTCCGAACTCAGCTGACTCGGATGAAGTGCTCGAGGTGGCACCCCTCGCCACAGGACCCAAGGGCGCAGCTCGGAAGCGCCCAGCGGGAACAGCCGCATCGGCAGATGCCGGAACTTCCGGCACCTCTGGTCCCGCGAAAAAGAAACAGAGGACAAAGACAGTGGTGAAACGCCAGCGCCCTGTCTCCAAGGGGTAAGACTCCCTTTTGCCGACATATACTCTATGCTCTTGATTACACTTGCCCTTTTCTTGTAGCCAACATACTTTGCTATTTCGAATTTTCAGCATGGCTCCTCTGAAGGTTCCCACTCCCGGGTCAACTGCCCGGGTTCCTCCAAGAACTCCGACACCACCTCGGCCCGACAATACTCGGGTTCCGAGTCCACCAAGGATGAGTCCGGTTGCGGATATCTCGGCTCCGGGATCCGGAGCCGGAACTGAAGACTCGGTCGAGGCCGCAACCGCAGCGCCCGACCAAGTGATTTATCTCGGGGCCAGCTCTTCGGCTCTCGAGGTGGAGCAGACCGAGGTCCCGCAAGCCTCGGAGCCCTCAAGACAGCAGCGGCAGCAAGAGCTGCCGACACAGCCGCAACAACAGCAACAGCAGCAGCAGCAAGATCAGCCACCACCATCTCAGCAGCAGCAAACTCAGCCACCACCCTCGCAGCAGCAAACTCAGCCACCACCCTCGCAGCAGCAACAGCAACAGAAGCAGAAGAAACAGAAGCAGAATCAACCTCCAGTAGCACCGCAGCCGCCAAAACACAAGTCGGCGCCCTCGCCCTCAAAATCAAAATCGACATCAACGGCTAAGCCAACACCGCCACCGGTACAGCCGCAGCCACGGCCGCAAACATCCAAGGCCCCAGTTCCTGCAACTGGGGTATCGGCTAGAAAGGCACCGGCGACGACAGTGTCGGCGAACCCGGAACGGCAATTAATTGTGCCACCAAGCACAGGAGCGGCGACATCCAGCAGCATCCAGACCACCAGCTGGGGGTTTGCGCCACTACAAACACTTAGCGGAAAAAGCTTGGGCTCCCTCGAGCACTACCATATGGACTGGAACGCCGCCGATTTGAGCGAAGTGAGCTCTAAGTCACCAGCGGGCCAGATTGTCTCAGAACACCCGGCGGGGCCGAGTCTGGTGGCCCAAAAGATGGCCGCAGCCAAAACTGCCCTTCTCGCAGCCGACCAAGCAACTGCGGTAAGTTATGCCGAATAAACATGACTCGGTTTACCTCTTGAATGCAGATATTATCCATCCCCAGTCCCCGAGATTCGGGTCGAGTGACTGTGGCTCGGCCGAGTAAAGATGACTCGGTTGAGTGAGGATAACTCGGCCTGAATCTTTATTAACAATAGTAACTTTTCTTCTTTTCAGGCTTGCATGACCAAGCGCACACAACTGCACCGCAAGCTGCTGCTGGAGCATAAGGCGCTCTCTGATAAGTTCAAGCTGCTCCGGGCCAAGTTGGACCAAGTAGCGGACTCGGCGCTCAAGGCTGAAGGATTGGAGAAGCGGATCTCGGAAATCGAGAGTAAGTCATATTTTTGCTTTTCAATCTTATACTTGCATCAATTTTGTCATTCTGACATCAGCTATCTCGGCACAGCCGCACATAAGGAGCGCGAGCTTGCACATCAGGCCGAGCTGAAGAAAGAGCAGGAGGAGGTGTCCTGGCTGAAAGCCGAGTTAGAGCAATCTCGGAGCCGAGCCGCCGAGTCGGAAAAGACTGCCGCCGCAGAGAAGCAGCTCCGAGAAGAGGAGACTCGGAAGCTCAAGGAATCTCTTGAGGAGTCCAAGTCACAGGCAATCTCGGCTGAGAGCGAGCTCCAAGCTCTGAAGACCAAGATTGCGAAGTGGCTGGTGGACATCTCCAGCATCAACTCCGAGATGGACAGTAAGCCCCTTCCCCTTCTGCCTTTATTCACTCTATCACTTTTATTCTCCTGTAACTTATTTCGGCGTTAGCCATTCCCTACTCAGAACACTTCCCCCAAACCAAGGCTGCTGCGGACAAGGGCGCAAAGGGGCACCGGTTCAAGGAAATCCAGGATGGCCCGATCTCGGCCGAGTGGGATATAGATACTCACCTGGTGGCCTTGAAGGCAAGTTTGGTGCCGATGAGGGCCATCGGGATGAATCTCCTTACTTCGACAATCCGAGCTTACAATGTTCTCTGGCCCGGGTGTGAGGCTCCAGCTATCGTTGATGAATTAGCCAAGTGCCTGATGAACTCCGAGGAAAGGCTCGATGACTGGCGATCATCCGCCGCCCGAGTTGGAGCGGATGAAGCGCTATCATATGTGTTATCCTGGTACGAGGAGCTGGACCTCGGGATGCTGAAGACAGTGCGGGACGGGTCCAGGTGGCTCTCCGATCCGGAACACATCCAGCGTCGCCAGGAGTTGGCTTACTCGCTCATCCAATACGCCCCGGTACACAGCTTTGTCCCGGGTGAGCGGGTTCCTCAACCGGAAGAAGTGGAGACAGACGGCGAGGACGAAGGCGAAGACGAAGAACAAGTCGATGAAGAAATCCAAGCCGATACTCCTCCCGACACAGCCACAGGCACCGCTCCGGCCGCTGCGACCAAGGATACCACCGAGATCTCAACCTCGGAACCAGCCAAAACCGATGCCGCTCCCTCTGCTCCAAGTAGCTGATGCTCTGCTACCCTAACTTAGAAAAAACTCAAATCGTCAAATCCCCGGAATGCCGGGTGCAAATGTAACATAAACCTTTAGCTTTTCATGCTTGGTACTTGGTTCTTTTACTTTGCACAATTTTAGCATGGTTTATTTGTTATGCCGAATCATTCTGAACCGAGTCCCCGAGCTTGCTTTCTTGTTTACCATACTTAGCAACCTCTTGATGGGGTCGTTGCATAGAAAACAAAAAAAATTCTACGCAACAAGCGGAATAAACCCCAAGGATCTAGATCTACTAGATGGAGGTAGCGAAGATGAGATCCAATCTCTTACCCTTGAAGATCAGCAAACGCGTTTTGTCGGTGCAGGGGTTGGCTAGTCGATCCCCGCAACTAGACTCATCTAGTCGCGAGGAGATGTATTTCCTCGAAGTCCAATCCGATGAAGTGCCACAAGGGGTAGCACCTCCGCGGTATCCACACGTACGGCTTGATGTAGATCTCCTCCTTCTTGATCCCGCAAGCAAGGTGGAGATGGCTAGATGGATCTCGGCACCACGACGGTTGTGGTGGCGTTGATGATGATGATCTCCACGAGCATGGCTTCACCAAGCCAAGCAAGAGGAGAGGGAGAGGAGGGCATGGTGCAGCAGCCCTACGGCTAGGGGTGGTGCAGCATCTATGGTGGAGGAGATGGCGGCAGCCCTTCGGGGAGAGGTGGCGCCATGGGGAGGTGAAGGAGGCGGCGGCTAGGGCAAGGGAGAGGGGTGCGGCTAGGCAGCCTTGGATGGGGCGCACCCCTCCCCTCCCCTCCTTTTATATGGGGCGGCTAGGGTTAGGGGAGGGCTGGCCGGCCCCCCTTTTCCTTGGACCCCAAGTTGGGGCACCCCCTTCATGGGCCCCTTGGCCTTTGCTTGGCCGGCTAGGCCCATGTGGGCTTTAGGGTGGTGCGCACCCCACATGGTTGCTGCACCCCCTTTGGCCCATGTGGGTCCATACGATATGGGATCCACTTCTAGACTCTTCTAGAACCTTTCGGAACCTTCCGGTACCCCGATGAAATATTCCGGAACTTTTCCGATACCTCCGAAAACCACTTTCCTTATATGAATCTTATTCTCTGGACCACTCCGGAACTCCTCGTGACGTCCGGGATCCTATCCGAGACTCCGAATCACCATTCGTTCATTCCATCAATTATCTCATCACTAACCCTAGCTACATCGGAGCGTTAAGTGTGTGACCCTACGGGTTCGAGAACATGCAGACATGATCATATCAATAATCAATAGCGGGACCGGGATGCCCATATTGACTCCTACATATTCAACGAAGTTCTTTATCGATTGAACCACGATGCCGGAGATTCTTAATCTCATATACGATTCCCTTTGTCTCACCGATATTTAATTTGCCCGAGATTCGATCGTCGATATCTCCATATCTAGTTTCATCTCGTTACCTGGCAAATTCTCTTTACTCGTCCATAATATAGGATCACCGTGATTACCACTTAATCACATGGTTGCAACCTTTCTGATGCTATATTACCGAGAGGGCCCAGAGATATCTTTTCCGTCACAAGGAAGGACAAATCCCAGTCTTGATTCATGTCACCCAACAAATACCATCGGAGATACCTGAAAGCCACCTTTATAATCACCCAGTTACGAAGTGACGTTTGATGTCCACAAAGTACTCCTCCGGTAAACGGGAGTGACATAATCTCATGGTCTAAGGAAACTATACTTGGCATACTAAAAGTGTTGGCAATAAAACTGTTGTGACACGATCAATTGCAACTCTTTATTATTTGGGTCTTGTCCATCACATCATTACTCCTAATGATATGACTCCGTTATCAAGTGACTATAACAAGTCCATGGTTAGGAAACTCTAACCATCTCTTGACTAACGAACTAGTCCGGTAGAGGCTTACTAGGGACACCTGTTTGTTTATATTCCACACATGTATTATGTTTCCGGTTAATACAATTATAGCATGGATAATAAACTATTATCATAAACATGAATATGCTAATAAACCATTTTATTATTGCCTCTAGGGCATATTCCCAACAGTCTCCCACTTGCACTAGAGTCAATAATCTAGTTTACATTTTCTCGATCCAACACTCATGGTGTCTAACACTCATGGAGTCTCAGTGCTGATCATGTTTGCTCGTGGAAGAGGTTCTGTCCGTGCTCTGTACTATACAGTTCTTTATGTTCTTTGCAAAACGTCAATGTCACCTAATTTGACATTACTTTATCATCTCATGATAAACCTATTATCATCACATGATAATTCTCATCATCACATGATGAATATAATATATTTGGTTAGAGAGTGAGATTTTCGTTTCCCTTTTATGCCTACATGACGTATGATCAGTCAAGAGGACTTTCACATAGCATGTGCACCCGGAACTCACTCAGTCTTGAAACAAAATTTCTCAAACCATAATATTATATCTTTTAATCCTTGAATTAATCATATACTCCTATATGTTGTAGACTCACAAATCGACAGTGCTATCATGTCACTTCGATATTTTCGATCATGCTTTCGCTGCGCTTCTGCTATCATGAGATCCCCAATCTAGTTTGGTTTTATGACTTCAACCAAGTCTACCAATCTCTAGATTCTATTATCTCAACTCCATGAAAAATGACTCCTCATTTAACATGTTCTTCTAACCAAGAACTTGGGTCACATATCGTCAAATACAAACACATGGTTCTTATATGTTTAGTCCTATGAACGATTCATAGCGAATTCTAACATATCCTCCAACCATCATTTTGTACTGAGTTATCAACTCAATGTTTCACCTATTTTTCACAAGCAGATGAACCTTTCTTCTCTTGTTTTATTTTGAACTCCTTCAAAATCTTACTTAGGTTAAACATCATGACATAATGCTTTATCAAACATATCTATCCTCCATAGATACATCCATCTCCATGGATATTTGACGTTCAACTAACTTCATAAGTTATACGTTGGTTCCTGACTTATTTACAACATTTATGAAATCTCCATTTCACTCAAACAAGATGTTGTAAACTCCCACTCAAATATACACCATACACATATTAAATTGTGAAACCACTTTGGCTCCCACTCAGAAATATGTTATCATTATATTTGACCATGATTAACTAGCTCCCACTCAAACATATGTCACCACATATTTTGATCATGGAAAATAGTTTCTGCTCTAACTTAACATATGTCGCCACATATCTTAATTAGATCACACTCGTGTATTTTCTCGATATTTTGGACACCTCCAAAATTCTTAATTAACTATTAATATCGAGAACTCTTTATACGAAACGCTAGTACTCTACTAGCTTTAAGTTTTATTTATTCTCTACAAAACACCTTTTGAGGAATAAATATGTGAAACATCACTTTCACAAAATCAAGCAACAATTACTTTGTGATTTAAACTTAACATAGGATGACTCTTAGTCACTTTCGTATTTAAGGCTTCTATTTCTTCTTTGTAGTTTCGTAGGTATGTCTGTTTCTAAAACATGACAAGTAAATCATGAATATTATTTTGTAACCTGACAAAATACTTATATTCTTGAATCCTACTTTTCTTTAGACAAGCTAAACCGAAATTCAATGATCACCATCATTAATTCCTTTATGTGTCAAGTTTTAACCAACATAGCACTTTACATATGTGCCACTTGATACATAAACAAGCAAGGTTTTAGCTTTTAATTTATTCCATCAATTCTTTTATCAATGAAACCTTTTCACGATAAAACCACTAAAACACTTAGCACAACCAACAAATTGGTTTGCCCCTTTTAGTCTCATATTGTGGAATCACATTCATAGTCATACTTATGAATATACTACAACATTATTCGCAATAGTCTCTAATTATCTCATAATTAATGAAACCACCTTTTCTCATAACTCATATGAAAAATGTTTATGCGAATCATTAAATAGATCCTTATTTCTAAACAGAGTGTTTATCAAATAAATCTAAATGCTATTATTAAACCCCCGAAATAAAACCCTTCTTTGAGACCACACAATATCAAATAGTGTGTGATTACAATATCTTAGGACATATCAAACTCCTTTGAAATATTCTAAATATTGTAATTTGTGATAACACTTCTCACAAGTCCACATACTAACATATAACTCAAATATTTTGTCTCTTTTGATCAAATCATAAAGACTCAATTTTCTTGTTAACTTAATATCCTAAACTCCAGTAATTTATTTGATCTCATCAAATATCATAACTCGAATAAATACATATATTTACTCATATCACTTATGATGGAGCGCACAAAATAATGACATCTAACATTTGCTGAAAATACAACCAACACTTGTGTTTATTTTCGGCAATTCATGGCACTCTTCCAAAGGGTGGCATTTTAGTCATACTCCTTACAATAAGGCGCATTGATAAAACATCAAAATGTTTATTCAATATTTAGCACGACTAAAACAATTGTCATTATTAAGTTTTGGATATTTTAGTATGTCTTTATTTTATAAATGTTCAACCAATTTATCATTTAGATTATAATAAGAATAATACACTTATAATCGAAACTTGTGATTTCCAAAAAGGATCACTCATGAAAATAGAACAACCATTGTCTTTAACATGAATAACCGTCTCACATAAGCAAGACACACTAATTAAAATCACACTTAATTCGATTACAAAACTTATTCAAATCCTCTAATCCAAATGATAAATGTAGAGACAGATCGTTGCCAGCATCAACTCCTTGATTGCCACCATTCCGCAACGTCTTCCCATATCCTTTATGCAAATCTCAAGCAGCAGGTTCTGTTTTCATAAAACAGAATGAGTATCAAATACTTATCGAACCGCCACAATTGCAATTTGGACTTAAACACTTATAACATGTATATCAATATATACTTTCTGCATTGTCAACTTCTCTTGCTATGGGTTCCACTTTGACATGACGCAGCCGAGACACAAACTCACAGAAAGTGATCAAATCCCTTCCCATGACCTAGTCTCCGACACAATTCTTGAAGCTGGGGAGAAGCTAGCGTATCACCCCATCTATCGCGAAACCGTCATTCATCTCGTGGTTCCAAACAAGCACTAGACGATGATGTATCTCATGCATTATCCTCAGGTGTTGTTCCAAGCAAGTGTTCTCTTCCATCTTGAGTGAAAGAAAACCGTTCAGACATTCGAACCTTACAATTCTAACTTGTGCTGAAAAACTATTTTTCAGCTCATCAACAATCTCCATTGCAATCAAGTTCTTGAATTGTCTACTTAGGTCAGA
The DNA here is from genome assembly GCA_012064385.1 of Puccinellia tenuiflora. Lineage (NCBI taxonomy): Eukaryota > Viridiplantae > Streptophyta > Magnoliopsida > Poales > Poaceae > Puccinellia > Puccinellia tenuiflora. The sequence goes on along the minus strand of QRDG01000249.1, from coordinate 490,034 downwards.
ATTCATGAAGGTGCACATCATCCACTTGACTTTCAAGTAGGTGGTTCAAAACCACTCCATGTACTCTTCATCGCTTGCAGAAAAGTTTGGGTTTATCTCCTATTGGTTCTTCTAACACGTAGAGCTCATCATTGGTGTGTAGGACTTCTTTCAGGACGCAGGTACTACTCAACAAATTTGACCCATCGAGACGCAGTTTTTCAGCAACGAACAGACTACCGTAGTCGACCATGATCTACAAGGATTTTTGCAAAGACATCTGGACTTTTGTTTATGATAATTTTAGTTCATCTTAATGAACTCCCACTAAACTCAACATCTCTCTGGTTGTTTAGTGACACACGATCCAAATCCACTACACCACAACCGATCATCACGTGAGATGATGTAGCTTCAATGGTGAACATCACCATGTTGATCATATCATCCATATGACTCGTGTTTAACCTTTCGGTTCTTGTGTTCCGAGGCCATGTCTGTACATGCTAGGCTCGTCAAGGAAACCGTAGTATTTTCGCGTGTGTAAATCTGGCTTACACCCGTTGTATGTGAACGTTGAATCTATCACACCCGATCATCACGTGGTGCTTCGAAACGAAGATCTTTGGCAACGGTGCATACTAGGGGAGAACACATCTTGATATTAACGAGAGAGATCACCTTATCATGCTACCGTCGCGATCACATCTAAGCATAACAATAAGGTGCATAAAAGGATTAACATCACATGCAATTCATAATTGTGATATGATATGGCCTTTCTTCTTGTGCTTTTGATCTCCATCTCCAAAGCACCGGCATGATCTCCATCACCGGCATGATCTCCATCATCGTGGCGCCATCACCATGGTTGTCCACCAACTATTGCAACTACAACTAATGCTACTCTTAGCAATAAAGTAAAGCAATTACATGGTGATTCAATGACACGCAGGTCACATAAAATAAAAGACAACCATATGGCTCCTGCCGGTTGCCGTACTCGACGACATGCAAGTCGCGAAAGATTACAAACATGATCATTGCATACATTATCACAAATCACATATTGGCCATACCACATCACATGACCCCCTCTGCAAAAACAAGTTAGACGTCCTCTACTTTGTTTATGCAATTTTTACGTGGCTTGGGTCAACGAGATAGAACCGTTCTAATCTACGCAAAACCACAACGGTGATATAGTAGTTGCTTATTTACTCATCCTTTTGAAAGGCCTTCCATTGAAAATTGCATCTTCACTAAAGCAAGAGAAACAGACACCCGCCAGCCACTTATGCAAAACAAGTTGCATGTCAGTCGTGGAACCGGTCTCTCGTGCGTGGACGAGTAAGGTTGGTCCGGGCCGCTTCATCTCACAATACCGCAAAGACGCAAAGTGCACGCGAGAAGGTAGCAACATAAAATATCAACGCCCACAACACTTGTGTTCTAATCGCACCAACATCTACGAATAGATCTAGGCTCTGATACCACTGATGGGGTCGTAGCATAGAAAACAAAAATTTCCTACGCAACAAGCGGAATAAACCCCAAGGATCTAGATCTACTAGATGAGGTAGCGAAGATGAGATCCAATCTCTTACCCTTGAAGATCAACAAACGCGTTTTGTCGGTGCAGGGGTTGGCTAGTCGATCCCCGCAACTAGACTCATCTAGTCGCGAGGAGATGTATTTCCTCGAAGTCCAATCCGACGAAGTGCCACAAGGGGTAGCACCTCCGCGGTATCCACACGTACGGCTCGATGTAGATCTCCTCCTTCTTGATCCCGCAAGCAAGGTGGAGATGGCTAGATGGATCTCGGCACCACGACGGTTGTGGTGGCGTTGATGATGATGATCTCCACGAGCATGGCTTCGCCAAGCCAAGCAAGAGGAGAGGGAGAGGAGGGCATGGTGCAGCAGCCCTACGGCTAGGGGTGGTGCAGCATCTATGGTGGAGGAGATGGCGGCAGCCCTTCGGGGAGAGGTGGCGCCATGGGGAGGTGAAGGAGGCGGCGGCTAGGGCAAGGGAGAGGGGTGCGGCTAGGCAGCCTTGGATGGGGCGCACCCCTCCCCTCCCCTCCTTTTATATGGGGCGGCTAGGGTTAGGGGAGGGCTGGTCGGCCCCCCCTTTTCCTTGGCCCCCAAGTTGGGGCGCCCCCTTCATGGGCCCCTTGGCCTTTGCTTGGCCGGCTAGGCCCATGTGGGCTTTAGGGTGGTGCGCACCCCACATGGTTGCTGCACCCCCTTTGGCCCATGTGGGTCCATACGATATGGGCTCCACTTCTAGACTCTTCTAGAACCTTCCGGAACCTTCCGGTACCCCGCTGAAATATTCCGGAACTTTTCCGATACCTCCGGAAACCACTTTCCTTATATGAATCTTATTCTCCGGACCACTCCGGAACTCCTCGTGACGTCCGGGATCCTATCCGAGACTCCGAATCACCATTCGTTCATTCCATCAATTATCTCATCGCTAACCCTAGCTACATCGGAGCGTTAAGTGTGTGACCCTACGGGTTCGAGAACATGCAGACATGATCATATCAATAATCAATAGCGGGACCGGGATGCCCATATTGACTCCTACATATTCAACGAAGTTCTTTATCGATTGAACCACGATGCCGGAGATTCTTAATCTCATATACGATTCCCTTTGTCTCACCGATATTTAATTTGCCCGAGATTCGATCGTCGATATCCCCATATCTAGTTTCATCTCGTTACCTGGCAAATTCTCTTTACTCGTCCATAATATAGGATCTCCGTGATTACCACTTAATCACATGGTTGCAACCTTTCTGATGCTATATTACCGAGAGGGCCCAGAGATATCTTTTCCGTCACAAGGAAGGACAAATCCCAGTCTTGATTCATGTCACCCAACAAATACCATCGGAGATACCTGAAAGCCACCTTTATAATCACCCAGTTACGAAGTGACGTTTGATGTCCACAAAGTATTCCTCCGGTAAACGGGAGTGACATAATCTCATGGTCTAAGGAAACTATACTTGGCATACTAAAAGTGTTGGCAATAAAACTGTTGTGACACGATCAATTGCAACTCTTTATTATTTGGGTCTTGTCCATCACATCATTACTCCTAATGATATGACTCCGTTATCAAGTGACTATAACAAGTCCATGGTTAGGAAACTCTAACCATCTCTTGACTAACGAACTAGTCCGGTAGAGGCTTACTAGGGACACCTGTTTGTTTATATTCCACACATGTATTATGTTTCCGGTTAATACAATTATAGCATGGATAATAAACTATTATCATAAACATGAATATGCTAATAAACCATTTTATTATTGCCTCTAGGGCATATTCCCAACACCTCTGCTCTTGTCTACCTTTTCTGGTTTCCTGACAGTCGAGTCACAAGATTACCGAGATACGGCATACAATACTAATAAACTTTGAGTCAAAGCTCATAATCATCCGACATAAAAGTTAGGAACAAAACAACTCGTGCCGAATCGCGCTTGGACCGAGTCCCCGAGTTTGTTTTCTTGTGTACTACCCCTTGCAATCTCTGCCCTTGCCTACCATTTATGGTTTCTTTGGCATTCGGGTCACAAAATCACAAAAACATAGCATACAATACTCAAAACCTTGAGACATGGTCTAGAGCCATCCGACATAAAGAAAAAAGACAACACAAGAAAACCGAATCGCTCCTAAACCGAGTCCCCGAGTCTGTTTTCTTGTTTACTATCTTTTTCAATCTCTGCCCTTGCCTACCTTTCATGGGTTTCTTGGCATTAGGGTCACAAAATCACAAAAACATAGCATACAATACTCGCCACTCGGAAGCACGATTTTTGGAGCCACCCGACATAAAGGAAACAGAGATAAACAAGCATACAACATCCAACTCATAGCAAGGCAGTCCCCGAGTTTCATCTCGGAGTGCCGACGTTTCATTTCAAAGTTTCGAGATACATACAGTGAGTCCTTAAGAGTAAAAAGGGCGAAGAAGAGCTACATTCCAAGGTCGTTTGGTCTCCTCTCCGGATCTATCCATCCTGTTCTTCACCTGTGCCTGAGCATCAATAAGATAATATGCATCGTTGTTCAAAGCTTTGCTCACAATAAACGGTCCTTCCCAGGGAGGTGAGAGTTTGTGCATTCCGGCAGTGCGCTGCACAAGCCTAAGGACCAGGTCCCCCTCTCGAAATTTGCGAGGATTCACTTTTCGGCTATGATAGCGTCGGAGATTTTGCTGATATATTGCCGACTTGGACAATGCCAATTCTCTTGCTTCCTCAAGCAGATCAACATCATTTTCTCGGGCTTCCTTTGCCTCTGACTCGGTATATAATGCGACTCTCGGCGAGTCATGCTCTATGTCGGTTGGCAGAACTGCCTCTGCTCCATAAACCAGGAAGAATGGCGTATAGCCAGTGGAGCGATTCGGTGTAGTCCTTAGACTCCACAGTACTGTCGGAATCTCATCCAGCCAACAACCCGGAGCACGCTGCAGTGGCTCGATCAACCGAGGTTTGATGCCGGATAGGACTAAGGCATTTGATCTTTCCACCTGTCCATTGGACTGCGGATGCACAACCGAGGCCAGGTCTAGCCGGATTCTCTTTTCCTGGCAAAACCAAGCAAAGGCTCCCTCGGCAAAATTCGTGCCATTATCCGTGATAATGCTGTGCGGGTGCCCATATCTTAGGATAATATCCTTTAGGAATGACACGGCCGTGCGCCCATCGCACTTTCTAATTGGCTTCACCTCGATCCACTTGGTGAACTTGTCCACCATCACCAGGATGTGAGTCATGTTACCTCGGGCTGGTTTGAATGGTCCCACCATATCCAGACACCACACAGTAAATGGCCAAGTGATGGGAATGGTTTTGAGAGCTGATGCCGGCATATGAATCTTGTGAGCAAACCTCTGACATCCTTCACATTTCCGGACAATCTCTTCTGCTTGCTGCAAAGCGCTGGGCCAGTAGAACCCATATCGGAATGCTTTAGCCACTATAGCTCGGGAAGAGGCGTGATGACCGCACTCCCCCTGGTGAATATCTCGGAGGATTCTTTCTCCCTCTTCTGGTTCGACACAGCGCTGAAGCACAGTGGTCACACTTCTCTTGTACAGCTCATGATTAATGATTGTGAAGGATTTGGACCGCCTTTGGATTTGTCTGGCCAAGACCTCATCACTCGGTAAGGTGCCGTTCAACATGAACGTCATGATGGGTTGAGCCCATGCCGGTACAGGGCGAGTGCCGAGTACAGGCTCGTCAATTTCCATTGCATCAACCGACATCACCACGCCCGACATAGGCTGGTGAGTTCCCGAGTCCTCCCAAGGAGTCCCCGAGTTCCGCCAAGCAGCTTTCCAATTTTCCCGCATAGTTGCCGAGTCATGCTGAATGTACTCAACATCCATGGAAGTCCCCGGGTCCTGCGGAGCAGTCCCCGAGTCTTGCAACTTGCTTCCGACATCTACATCCATCGGGATGACACCGAGCTCCGGATCACCCGGAATGAATATCGATTCTGACTCGGGTGAAGGCTTGATTGATGGCTTGCGTAGATGCTCTAGTGATACTCCGGGCGGGATGGCTTGCCGATATGACCCGATCTTGGACAACATGTCAGCACTTTCATTATCCGTCCGCCGAATGTGAGTGAACTCGCACCCATCAAAGAATCCTGAAATCTTCTGGACATGAAACCGGTATGCCGCCATGTTGGCATCTAGGGCATCCCAGTTGCCTGATGTTTGCTGGATCACCAGGTCCGAGTCACCATAACAGATGATCCGGCGGATTCCTATTTCCTTGGCCACCTTGAGTCCATGAATCAGCGCTTCATACTCGGCGACATTGTTAGATGCCGCGAAGTGAACTTGCAACACATATTTCAGCTGATCTCGCTTTGGCGAGGTGAGAACTACGCCAGCTCCCAGGCCATCCTTCACTTTGGACCCGTCAAAATGCATTCTCCAGAAATTGGAGTCTGGTAGGGACGGTTCATATTCCATCTCGGCCCAGTCCACAAGGAACTCGGCCACTGCTTGAGATTTGATGGTATCTCTTCTTGCATACTGCGGGGCATAAGCCGCAAGCTCAATGGCCCATTTGGCGACTCGGCCACTGGCATCCTTGTTGCCAAGGATTTCCGACACAGGGGCCGCACTTACAACAGTTATGGGATGCTCCTGGAAGTAATGCTTTAGTTTTTTGGCTGCCATATAGACACCATAAGTCATTTTTTGATAGTGAGGGTAGTTTTGTTTCGATGCAGAGAGCACCTCACTCAAATAATATACCGGCCTCTGCACGGTAGCTCCCTCTTCTTCTCGCTCCACTACCACTACGACACTAACGACTCGGTTAGTGGCCGCAATGTAGAGCAGCATGGGCTCACTCGGTAATGGCGAAGCCAGTATCGGCGCAGTAGCCAACATTGCTTTTAACTCGTGAAACGCCGCATCCGCTTGCGGAGTCCAGCTGAACCTGTCTGATTTCATATCGGCGCAGTAGCGAACATTGCTTTTAACTCGGTAAAGGCCTTTTCTCCCAACCGACCTAGGAAACGACTCAGAGAAGCCAGACATCCGGTATATTTCTGGACGTCTCGGAGACATCTCGGCAATTTCATATTTTCTATTGCCCGGATCGTAGTCGGGTTTGCCTCGATACCTCGGCTGGACACGAGAAAACCGAGTAACTTTCCTGCAGGTACGCCGAATGTGCATTTATCCGGATTAAGCTTAAGTCGGAATTTCCGCAGGTTTGCGAATGTCTCTTTGAGATCATCCAGGAGAGTGTGTTTTTCTTTAGTTTTTATGACTATGTCGTCGACATACACCTGTACATTTTTCCTATCTGGTCATGCAGACATTTTTGCATACAACGTTGATAAGTAGCGCCAGCATTCCTCAAACCGAAACACATAACACGATAGCAATAAGCCCCGTACGGGGTGATATAGGCAGTCTTTATTTGATCATCAGGATTCAGCGGTATCTGGTGAAAACCAGAATACGCATCTACAAACGATAGTAGTTCACACCCGGCCGTGGAGTCGATCACCTGATCGATCCGGGGCAGCGGGAATGGATCTTTAGGACATGCTTTGTTCAGGTGTGTGTAGTCAACACACATGCGCCAGGCAGTGGCAGCAATCGGATCATCTTTCTTCTTTTCTACCGGGACCGGGTTAGCCAACCAGTCCGGGTACTTCACTTCTACGACAGCATTTGCTGCGAGTAACTTGGCTAACTCGTCACCCACAGCCTTTCTTCTTCCTTCGGCAAGACGCCGTGTCGGTTGCTTCACAGGCCTAGCATCTGGCCTGACATGCAGAGAGTGCTCAGCCAACTCCCTCGGAACACCCGGCAAGTCCTGACTGGACCATGCAAAGATATCCCGATTCTCACGGAGGAAGTGGATGAGCTCGCTTTCCTATTTGCTGTCCAGCCCGGCACCGATGATGACAGTGTGGTCCGGTTTAGACTCGTCAACGCCCACTTTCTTGGACTCCTTTGCTGCCTGAAATGTCGCGGTCTGCTGCGGGTTGGCTGGACTCGGCACGCCGAGTTGAGCAGACTGGGCCAAAGCCACCACCTCAAGGATTCTCTTCTTCTCCGCAGCGATCACCAAAGACTCGGCCAGACAAGACCCGACAGAAGCACACTCCATAGAACGCTTGTAGTCTCCCGAGATGGTGATGACACCATTTGGTCCCGGAAGCTTCATCTTCAGGTAAGCCACGTGAGTGGACGCCATGAACTTGGCGAGTGCTGGCCTACCGAGTAAGGCATGATACGGGCTTTCGAGATCCACAACCTCGAACAGCAGACTCTCAGTTCGGCTATTGCTTTTGTTGCCGAAGGCAACATCAACCCAAACGGTGCCCATAGGCGCATGTGAGACACCCGGTACAATACCATGAAAGGTAGTTCTGCTTGGCTGCATCATATTCTCGGTTATGCCGAGTTTAACCATGGTGTCTCGGTACATAATGTTGATGCTGCTCCCGTTGTCAACAAGAACCCGGGAAAACCTGACATTGATGCTGGGCCCAACGAACGTCGGATCCAACACCAGAGCATAACCTCCGGGATTCGGCATGACCTTGGGATGGTCCTTGATGCTCCAAGTGATCTGATCCTCAGACCAGTACATGAACTTGGGCACGGCCGGCATGACCGCATTTACCTCCATCGCACACCGGTGTTGGCTCTGCTTATCAGTTGGCTCGGTCACAAAGACCATGTAACTCTGATGCGGTTCCCTGTATTCGTTCTGCCGACTTGGGCCGGCGTTGTTGTTGCGGTTGTAGTTGTTGTTGGCCACCTGGTTGACATTCTCCTGCCTCGGCTGAGTGTTCAGAGGCTCAGTGTTTGCACCGGTGAGAGGCGCAGGTCTGGATGTCGGACCAGCAGTTACTGGCTTGCGCTTGTGCCAATCGCAGTCCCGTGTCGAATGTTGAGCCGGTCTGCTGGGGTGCCTGGTGTGATAGCAGCAGGGGCCATCCAGCATTTTCTCATAGGTGAACCTCTCCTGATCATCCCACTGTTTCTTGTTGCCATTCCATGGCTTCTTCTCGCCGTTCCACGGCTTTCTCTCGCCGTTCCACGGCCTCTTCCCTTCCGAGTTCTGGCCCCATGACGGACCATCATTTTTCTGGCGCTGGCTGCTGCCGGCATCAACTTGATCTTGGTTGACAGCTGCGACTTGATCCGAACCATACCGATAATCCGGCCTGTCTTCTCTTCGCTTGTTTCGGCCGTCCGGGCGATCGCTACGCCGGCCTGACCTGTCCCGGTCTTGAGCAGGGTACCTCCTGCCCACATCTACCTGAGTCAGCAACGGCTGTGTCGGATCACCGAGTGCATAGCTGTCTGCTATTGCCATTGTTTCGGCCAAGGTGGCCGGCATCTCCCTCTGGAGTCTCTGCCAAAGCATGGAGCCATGTCGGCATCCCTGCGCAAACCAAGCTATGGCCTGTGACTCGATTACCCCTTCACAGGAGTTCCGGATCGTGCTCCACCGGGTGAGGTACTCCCGGTCTGTCTCTTCTTCTCTCTGCCGACACATGGACAGCTGCTGAGGTCGATTCGGCCTCTTGTAGGTGCTGGAGAAGTTGCTGACGAAAGCCTCGGAGAAATCGAGCCAGCAATCAATGCTGTTCTCCTCCAGGTTGTTCAGCCAGATTCGGGCCGGTCCTTCTAGCATCTGCGGTACATACCGCACGGCCCATCGGCGACTGCCACCAGCGATATGCACCGCTGTGACATAATCTGTCAACCAGTCCTCCGGCTTGGTGCTGCCGTCATAGGTCTTTGCACCCCGGGGGAGCTGGAAATTCGGTACAGGTGGCTGTTTCATGATCCGGGGTCCAAAGCATGCAGGACCCGGTGGACCTTGCTCCTCCAGCATCTCAGACAGATAGATTCTGTCAAGCTTGTTGCGAACATCATGAGCCGGTAGCTGGCGAGCTCCCAGCCTAGCGCCGAGTGCACCCTCAGACGCCAGCTCTCTGAATCTTGTATACCCGGCACGCTCCATGGCCGAGTAACCGTCGTCGTATCGGTCAGCGGCCTGCTCGACATACCCGGCACCCGCTTGATGACGAGGTGGATTGGGTACCGGATACCGAGGTGGCTGACCCGGATTTGCCGGGTTAACTCGGTTGGCTTCATGTCTGCCCTGAACGGGTCCTGGGGCTCCCTGACCGAGTTGGCCTTGGGCCGCTTTCTGCTTTCCGGCATATACCGGATCATACGCCTGCAGCTGTTTGTTCTTACCAGAGTTCACACTCTGGCCACGGCTTCCGCCGATATGTGGCGAAGAGGCCTGTCCCTTGGACATTTCCCCGGCACCACCATTTGAGTAAAGGTACCGGGACCCACCTACATCCGGGTTTGCATTCCGGTACGCCTCATTCTGACGGTTGGCTACAGCTACCAACTCATTCACTCGGTCCTGCTGCCTACTACGAGTTTCACCGGATAAATTAGGTAACTCTGCTATGGTAGCCTCTGCAGCCCTAAGGTTCTTGCCCGGGGTACTGTATTTCGGCCGGCCCGCCGACACATGACTAGCAGTTCTACTAGATCTGGCTCTACCATCTCTAGCTATCTCGGCATTGAGGTCTCTACATCTAGCATGTACCTCATTCATGCGACTAACCGGGTTGGCTACCGGTGTAAAACCATGAGCGATATTGTACTCACGGAGGGAGATGTCGAAGTCCTGCCTGACTCGGGCCACCTCCTGGGCCTCTCGGAGTATCTCCTGGCGCTGCTGTTCCAACTCCGCCTGAGTTAGAGCAACATCTGCATTTGGAGCCACTGGGGTTGCCAGCTTCTCGATTGCCTCCTAAAGAGGACTCGGCATCACCGGCACAGCAGATGTACCGGCCTGCTCCGGACGATTCTCCGGCCTCTCCAGCGGCGGGCGCGCCGTCCTGGCAGACCTGGTGCTGACCTCGACCACCCCGGCACCAGCAACCGGGGCGGTCATCATGACCTCTGCACAGCTAGCGGGGCGGGCGATACGTCGGCCGCGAGCTGCACAGACAGCGGGAGGATCCGCAGCAACCTGCACCCTTTCGGGAAACCGGCAGGGAATCTCGGTGGCGACGTAGACGGTGAGGGAGCCGAACTCGATGAGGCATCCGTTCCGAGGTAACGGCCTACTGCCGAAACAGCCGGCGTTGTCGCTGACGACGTTGAGCGAGCCGAACCTGTGGACAAGGCCACAGAGAACGCGCTCACCCGACGCGATGAAGGAACCCGTCCGGATGAACACACCAGCCAGCACCGCTGCTGGCCCCACGGTGGGCGCCAACTGTCGTGGTGGTGCACGGACAGATGCCATATAGGCTTAAGGTGGGGCCGATTGGACGCTGGAGGTACCGGGGAGGGCTTGCACGTGAAGACGTACACACACGAACACACACACACACGGTTTTACCCAGGTTCGGGGCTCTCGTGAGGAGATAACACCCCTACTCCTGCCTGTCTGATCTATATATGTGGATTACAACCGAGTTACAAGCTGCTCCTTGAGCTGTATATGATGAACTACGAGCTTTAGAGCTCTCTACCGAGTCTCGGGGCTGTCTACCGAGTCTCGGCACGGCTATGTGTCTCTCTGGCCTAGCGTGCTCCCTTGCGAGGCAAAGTCTCAACGATCTAATGAGGCGTCCCCGTAAGAGGAGCCCATGGTGCTCCTTATATAGGGAAACCCAGTGCACAGAGTTAGGGCTGACGTTTGCGCTGGCGTAAGCAACACTGTGGCCACGTCGGGGTCTCTGACTGCTTCCGTCACCCCTGCGTGGCATGTCCAATCCACCAACTCCTGTGCACTGCTCCACCGTACTGCCTCGGTCAGCAGCATGGAGGACTGACTGCCCATGCTACCACCGAGTCAAGGAGTTGGCAGCACGTCCTGTCCTGCCAGTGGCAGGCCCCCTGCCCCGTGATTGTAGGGACAAGACATACGCCACGACCAACGCCGAGATAGAGCTTCATTCTTCCCGATCCGGCATAGGCATGCCAGACATTCTCTAACTCGGTTTCTCCCCTCCTGCACCTAAGAACAACAAAGGAGATTCCGACATATAGTATACATGATCCGACATAGGGCTATGTCGGTAGGCCCTTACCCGGTTGACCCCGGGTGAACTGGTATGGTATGTCGGTTTACCTTGACTCGGTCAACTCCGAGTCCTTGCTTATTTCACCATATTGACCCCACTCGGGGGCTTCCCCCCGACAGTCGCCGTACATCCATCGCTGCCGTTCATCCATCTGCATATCATATAATTAAGTTTATCAAATACAATTAGAATAACATATTGAATACTGAAATGACCACCGTACATCGACACATGCAATATTTCTGTATCAATTATAGATGAAAAGGATAAAGTTGGTAACCTCGGTCGAGGATATCATTTTGTGTGAACTTAAGTGTGGCTCGGGCATTTCATCGAACACATCTTGTGCGTGGCAAAGGAAAAAAACTAGCACCCACTTCCCACCAATCCAAGCAAAAAAAATAACAGAGGAGAGAAGAAGGGGGGGGGTTACGTATATAGGCAGGGGAGGGGCATTAGTCCCGCTTCGTGCCACGAACCGGGACCAAAGCTCAGGCATTAGTTCCGGTTCGTGGCACGAACCGGGACCAAAGCCTCCGCGACAGCTTTGGTCCCTGTTCGTGGCACGAACCGGGATGAATGTGCCCAACCGAACCGGGACCAATGCTCCATGGGCTCCTGGCAGCTCGAACCGGGACCAATGCCAGGCATTGGTCTCGGTTTGTATGGGAACCGGGTCTAATGCCTTTTTCTAGCTTTCCCAAAGCCTCTTTTTCTACTAGTGTTAGCCATACATATGACTATACATTATTACCTTTGTTCTAAAATATAAAAGTTTCGATAAGCTAAAATAGCCTACTAAAACATTTTATATCTTGAAATAGAGGTACTAACTTTTATTCTATACTCGTATTTGTATCGATGGTATGGAGGCTAGGGGTGAACCCTTTTACTTGTATCATATAATGCTATGAGTTCAATAAACGTATTTTATCAACAAAAAAACGCGGAATCGACTAGACTAATTTAGTACCAGATGTATCCATTTTTATCATACTACCTCCATCCCGGTTCAAAGGGCATGCATGGAAATTTTCTTGGTCCTAGATATTCAATGTTTTCGGCTGAAATCTTGTATACATTGGTGAGAAGAGGAAACCATACCCTAAGTAAAAGAAAATTAATGTAAATGAGCCTGAGAGGTAGGGATTTTAGAATTTGCATGATTTTCTAAATGTGCCCGTTGAAGACGTCACTTGTCATTGTTGCCATCAACAGCATAAAAATATGGAATATGTTAGTTGAGTCAGTCATGGAACAAAGTAAAATCGAGTCGCTCTTTACTAGCACTGTTCGCTACCTGCCTACCTGACAGCGATCATCACTTGCTTATCAGGAAGAACAAAAGAGCACGACGCCCTTCAACACATGGAAGGCGGCATGGAGCGCTGGGTATTCTTGCGATACTCCTGGGAGAGCTGGCACACATCCTGCAGGGGGCCAATAGCTCCTGTACTACGACTTTCTGATGAATTGGACGGAGAGCGACGGCTTTCTGAAGAATAGCTCCCATGCGACGCGTATCTGAGCGCAAATAGCCCAGAGCCACACGGGTGCCAAAACTGTTGTTAGCGTGGCTGTTAGCTTAGATTAAGACATAGCTTAGATTAAGACATGTGGGTCCCACAAAGATAAGAGTCAAACAGCTGACTGAACCGAGCGCCCGCCCGCGCGGCCGTGCCCACCCCCAACTCCGCTCTCGTTCTTTCTCCGGCGACGGCGGCGGCGCTCTCGTTCTCTGCGGCGGCAGAGCTTTCGTTCGTGGCGGCGGCGGAGCTTTCGTTCGTGGCGGCGGCGGAAACAATGATGAGTGAATTCGTCTTGGGCCCCGTTCCCCCTCCGAATGTATTTGAGATCTGAGCAAAATTGCTCATTGTTTGCTGATTCAAATGGCTAGAGGGTGAGGGGCAGCGCTACTAGGAGGGGTACTGGGCGGGGCCCTGGACGGAGGCAGAACGAGACGGCGGAGCCGCGAGATTCAACTTCGAATAGGTAACGCGCTTCTATCCCGCCCAATTTTGGTATAGTTTGCTCGACCTCACACTGCCCGCCCGCTACTGACAGAGAGGATGCTGCTCGGAGCACCTTCGAAATTACAGTCAATTTCTTACGATCGAAGGCAAAATTAGTTGATGGGAGCGTGGTGGACATTGAGAGAGACACGATTGTGAAGTGGGAGGTCGATTTTGAAGAGATTGATCCAACAGACCTACTGAACATGGGGGAGAAGGCGGTGAAGACAATGGTGGAGAAAATTGCAGAGCATGTTATTTGGGGTCCAGAGCAAGAAGTATCACTGTTGTGGTTCGATAATTGGAAAGGGAGGTATGTCCGAATTGAGGATGGTGAACAGCTTGTTGAGGAAATCGATCGGCAAGAGGGCTGGAGGAGCAAAGTTGCACTGTTTTATGCTGAGCTTGTTGATCTGAATGTTGATTCAAAGGTGGGTTATGTGCCCTCAAAGTTAGCTATGCAGCAGGCAGATGATGATTGTGGTTCAGAGAGGCATATAGTTCCCATTTTTACTGAACTGACAGTAATAGCACCTGCAGTTTCAGTTGATTGGAATGCACTTGAATTACCTGAACCTACTGATTTGGTCATTGCACCGATGGCTGACACTGAGATGGCCAAACTTTTTGGCATTCCAGTCGATGAGAGAGATGAGGAGGAGGGTGAACAAATTGGGTCTGACAGTGATTTACCTGAAGATGTAGATGGACAGCTGATGGAAGATGCTACAGATTATGTAGATGATGAACACGATGATGAGCTGGTGCATGTGTATGACAAGGAAAACCCTGTCATTCAAGTGGGGAAGATGTGGCCAAGCATGGAGGAGTTCAGGATGTGTTTCAAGACTTATGCAGTGAGACGTCAGTTTGATGCCAAGACTGTTTGGACTGATAGAAAGAAGTTTTATGCGAAGTGCAGAGGTTTTGATGGTACTGGCAAGAGGGCTTGCAAGTGGTACATATCTGCTAGACTGTAGCCTGATGGAAGTACTGTCAGGGTTAACCAAATCCCCAATCAGCATACTTGTCTTACAAGTTCACAAACAGTATCAACCATGACATCACAGCTTTGGGTTGCAGAAAAGATTAAACCAATGCTAGCCAAAACACCTAACATTACTGCCAAGAGACTGCAAGTGGACTTGGAAAATATGTACACAATTAAACTGAATTATACCACAGTGTGGAAGGCCAAACAAAGGGCAATGAAACATTTATACGGTGATTGGGCAAACACATTTAGGATGCTTTACAACTTTAAAGCAGAGGTTCAGAAGAGATCTCCTGGCAGTGTTGTGGTGATAGATACTGAGGTGGATGCGGCTGGCAAAGTTTATTTCTCCAGGTTCTTTATGGCTTTGAAGCCTTGCATCGATGGCTTCAAGGCAGGGTGTCGTCCATATTTGAGCATAGACTCGTCTTTTTTGACAGGCAAGTGGAGTGGTTAGTTGGCAGCATGCAATGCTCTAGATGGACACAATTGGATGTTCCCTGTTGCTGTTGGTTTGTTTCATTCAGAGACGGAGGCTTCATGGACATGGTTCATGATGCAGTTGAAAAGCTGTATAGGTCCAGTGGCACCTTTGGCAATCCACACAGATGCATGTAAGGGGCTAGAAAATGCAGTTAACAATGTTTTCCCCCATGCTGAGAAAAGGGAGTGCTTCGGCCATTTGTGGATGAATTTGATCAAAAAATTCAGAGGTGATGAATTTGGGCGCATGTGGCCAGCAGCAAGATCTTACACCGCACAGTCACATTCCTATCACCTTGGTAAGATAAAGGCAGCATGTACTCAGAATGATTTTGCTTCATGGTTGAGCACCTACCATTCTCTGTTATGGTATAGGTCAGGTTTTAATACTGTAATGAAGTGTGATCATATCAACAACAACTTGGCATAAAGTTTCAACAACAAGGTGAAGAAGTTAAAAGATTTACCTGTGCATGACATGGTTGACCAAATCAGGATCATGCTTATGCGGTTGTGGGAATTGAGAAAAAAGATAGGTGATTGTCTGCAAGGTGATAAGCTTCCAGCAGTGGTACAACAGGTGGTCAACAGGAGCAGAAGTCTTACACATTTGTGTGTTGAAAAATCTTCATTGTATGGTGCTGAAGTTAGAGATAGAAAAACTGGTAGGAGGCATGTTGTTAACACTAAATTGCATGATTGCACTTGCCTTGAGTGGCAACACACCGGCAAACCATGTGAGCATGCCATTCTGTTCTTAGCCTCCCAACCGAAGGTAAACATGCACCCATATTTGCATGAATATTATTCGGTAGCAAAATTCAAAGCTGCATATGCAACTCCAATTCCACCACTTACAGATCAGGCACAGTGGCCTGAAGAGCCAATTGAATTTACATTGTGTCCTCCTCTAACGAAAAGAAAGGCTGGCAGGCCTAAGCAGAGTAGATTTAAGGCCTGGTTTGAGAAAGGTGGGAGTAGTAAGAAAAAGAAGAAAGATGACAAGCCAAAAAAGCCAATAAAAGGTAACAAGCACAGATGCACGTACTGCCAGGAACTTGGGCACAGAGCAGGATCTGCCAAATGCGCCTATCCAGATGAAAAGCCAAAGTATGTTCTTGTTGTTGATTTTTGTTTTTGATTTTGTCTTTTTTTCAATTACTAAATCTATGGCATGCTTTATTTTCAGGACGAAGCGTGGTGCAAGAGTTCCACCTGTGCCACTTGTTGTTGAAGAGTGCTGGCCAACAAAAAAAGCACGAGTCAGTGGCTGCACAAAGAGGAGAAGTGTGCATTTTGTGTTTGGTTCAACTGAACCTGGGAATGTCCATGTGCACACTGAAGACGATGATGTTGCTCAGTTTCAATCAGATGCAGTTCAGTTTCACACTGAACCTTGGAATGTCGAGGTGCACACTGACGACAACAGTCAGACAGATGCAGCTCAGTTTCAGTCTGAACCTTGGAATGTCGAGGTGCACACTGACGACAACATTCAGACAGATGCAGCTCAGTTTCAGTCTGAACCTGAGAATGTCGAGGTGCACACTAACGAAGACATTCAGACAGATGCAACTCAGTTTCAGTCTGAACCTAGTTCAGTGAAGAGGCCTGTGAACAAGATCAAGATGCTCAGTGAACTTGTATGTGTTGAGGAGGGAGAACCAAAAACAAGATGTGCAAAGAAGGGCACACGGCGTGGTAGGAAGAGGAAGATGTAATAATATTTGTATTGTGTTCTTTGTATCTGAATTTCGGCTGGAATTTAAATTTGAACTGAAAACCGAAATTTGTAATTGAAATTTGGGCTCAAATTTCAAATTAGTGCTGTGATATTGATGTTTCCATGCTATGTTAAGCTCTTTTGCTATGTTAGCTGATCAATCCGAGCCCTTTTGCTATGTTAAGCTCATAGTCATCAAAAGTGTGTTTCAAACACCCTCCAAAGGTAGGGTAAACGCCCTCGTTTCTAAGCATCTTTTTTTTGCATCTTGTCTAAATCAGCCAAATTAATTTCCTATACATCTATTCTACCTATATAGTGTAAATCTGAAGTTTCATTATGTTTTGAATAATTCTTCTATTTTTTTATTTTTTATTTAAATAACATGGTTTAATAGAAAAAAATATATAAAACAGATTAAAATCATGTTTATATTTTTTTCTGTTAATACATCACATAATAAGACTATGTGCGCTGGTTTGAGCATTTTTTCATTTTTTATGAATTAGTTATGCTCTACCCTAGTGACTAGAACACACATCCTCTTTCATTGAAAACCTTAGTACATTGTTCGAAGTTTCACATTTTGTTGGAGGCATTTTCGTCCAAATGTATGTAAACCATGTTTATATTTTTTTCTCGTTACTACATCACATAAGAAGACTATGTGCGTTGGTTTGAGCCTTTTTTGATTTTTTTTGAATTAGTTATGCTTAACCCTAGTTGTTCGAGATCTGTCGCTTGATTTGACACTTTTTCAAAAAAAATTGATGGAACCTATATTTATATTTTTTTCTAGTTGCTATACAACATTATAAGACTATGTGCGTTGGTTTGAGCATTTTTTGATTTTTTATGAATTAGTTATGCTCTACCCTAGTGACTAGAACACACATCCTCTTTCATTGAAAACCTTAGTACATTGTTCGAAGTTTCACATTTTGTTGGAGGCATTTTCGTCCAAATGTATGTAAACCATGTTTATATTTTTTTCTCGTTACTACATCACATAAGAAGACTATGTGCGTTGGTTTGAGCCTTTTTTGATTTTTTTTGAATTAGTTATGCTTAACCCTAGTTGTTCGAGATCTGTCGCTTGATTTGACACTTTTTTGAAAAAATTGACGGAACCTATATTTATATTTTTTTCTAGTTGCTATACAACATTATAAGACTATGTGCGTTGGTTTGAGAATTTTTTGATTTTTATGAATTAGTTATGCTTAACCCTAGTTGTTCTCAGCTCAAAACCCCTCAAAACCCCTCTAAACCCCGTTTGAAACCCCGACCCCTTCTGTGCCGTTGATCGCTCTGTGTGGACGGTTCAGATCTGGCGCTAGGGTTAGATCCGTGTGCATGTGACTGCCGATCTGCGGCTGCGCTCGATCTGCGCTCTGATTGGCTGGGCTCGATCTGCGCTCTGATTGGTGCAATTGCTCGAGTTTGGATCGGTCCGTGCCGCGCTCGATCTGCACCGCTCATTACTATCAAACGGTTGAAATTGACTCGGTGCATGGACTGGGCATACGCGTGGTTGACTCCGTGTGCTTTGTCTCATAACTGCATGCAACAACGGCCAATGACTAGTGGGCCCCGTTCACCAGCCCGATGCATGCAGATGCATGCATGCCGCAGCCCAGCCCTCGACGCAGCCCTGCACACCTCGTTTCAGAAAAAGGAGTCGCGTCGCACCTGCGCTATTTGCAGCGACGCATCGACGCATCCCTGCACGCCTCGTTTCACAAAAAGGAGTCGCGTCGCATCAGCGCTATTTGCAGCGCGCGATGCATCTAGCTATCCACGCAACCCTAGCCTCCACGCTGCAGTCTAAGCGATGCATCGATGCAGTTAAACGCAGTCGCCCCACTTAATACAATTACACAATGGATGCATCGATGCTCGGCAACAGATGCATCTTCTCTCACGGGCTCTCACACCACGGCTTTATAAGGAACCCCTCTACCTCTTCTCTCACACTCTTCTCTCAAGCCGCATCCTCTTCTCCACAACCCTAGCCAGCATGCAGTTCAACGGCCCCACCTTCCAACGCCCTGCCGCCGTGCCGGAGAGACGGTATCCGCCCAACATCATCGTCGAGAACCGGCTGCGTGTTTGGGCCTACTCGAGGTGGAGGGGCGCAAGGGATTGGGCGCACTTCTTCCTCGCGTCCGGCTACCGCCACCTCCCTCTGGGCTCGCCGTGCATGTTCCGGCTCCAGGAGTTCTACGACAACGGTCTCGTCATCGGCTACTACGTCGAGTTCAGGAACATGTTCGATGCTTACCACCTCCTCGGGCAGGTGTGGTGGTATGGGTGCGAGTTCATCGCATTCACAAACTACAACATCTACACCAACTTCACCGACATCTACACCATCAATGGCCCCATTCACACCCTCCCCTACAACATGGATCCGGATGCGGATGACGACGAGTGAGCCACCCCGAAGGAGGAGCCAAGGAGAAGTCAAGGAGGAGTCAAGGAGATAACAAGTTCTATTTAGTTTGCGATGTTTGCTTGGGCATATAGCCCCTCTTTTGTTTATTTCCATTTAAGCATGTAGTTTATTTCCGTGTTTGCTACTTATTGTGTAAGGGTTGGTAAGTTGTAAGAGGGCACAAGTTATAATATGTTTGCTACTATGTTCTCCAAAAAAAATTATTGTTGGTCCTAATATGTTTGTTTCGTTCAAAGCATATTTTTGCATGACCCATGCAACAAACATGAAGTTTTATTTTTGGCAGTTCAAAATATGTGATTTTTGCCTTTTGCCGTAAAAGTAACATAATTCAAAGGCGAATAATACAAGGGAACTAGTAACAAAATTCAAAGGCTAATACAAAGCAAAATTTGTTACAACGAGCTAAAACAAGTACATGCGATTATTGGGCTCGGCAACGGGTGCTACCACTTCCCTACAAAAATACAAGAGAAAAAGCATAATTTGTTACAACAAGCTAAAACAAGTAAATAAGATTTCCTCTAAGCAAATTTTGTTACAAACAAGATAAAACATGTAAATATATGTGTGCCTCTATGCAAAATTTGGCAGCCCAGTACGTTTTTTTATTTTACTGGAAATAAGAAAAATTCAGAAACGTCACGGCCCAACATCTACTCGTCACGGCCCAACATCTACTCTGGCAGCCCAGTACGTTTTTTCTTCTGAAAACCAAACTGTCTGAAGTTAACTGAAGAACACAGACTCAACAAATTCAGAAACTTAACAAATTACTGCTTCGATTCGATTAAGTCACACGAACTTGGCATGGCGCACAGATCGCGTCCTCTGCCCTAACAACGGATCAACAAGTAAACGAAAAACAAAGCAACGACACAACAATAAAATCCACCTGCCATCATATTTGCTTGCTTCTGCAAATCAACCATCTGCTTTAGATGTTTCTTGATCTTCTTCAGTTCCTGGTTCAGTTCGGACTCCGAGGGCAGTTCACCATTGCGCGCATTCCTCCTCACCTCTCTGTCAGCACCCATGTCCGAGCTTCCCCCCATCTCCACGCCCACCGGCGGCAGCCCCCCCAAATTGAGCTCCAAGTTTCTGGCCCCGATCGAATCAATGTAGCCCTCGAACTTAAGCCTCTCTAAATAATCATCCATCCACTCGAAATAGCCACATTTCGCCAGGATCTGAAAACAGCAACATGAACCCTAAATTCGAAATTTCCCAAATTCGACGAGCAAAAACGAATTGCTCTGAAATCAAAGCAAATTGCTGCGAAAGAACTGAGATCTATACCTGCCCATCCCTTCCGGCGTGCCTCTTGCTCAAGCAGCTGACATACTCGCGCCCAAGATTGCCATTGTCGTCGGTCTTACTGACCCAACGCTTGAGAGGCTCTGGGCGTGGGCACTCTGGGCACTGTATCAGCGGCACTACACCATACCGTGGCCATTTTGACCGCGCGGCGGAGGAGATAGACATCTGCGCTTCGTCGCCGGAGAAGAGAGAGAGAAGATGCGGGAAAGGGAAAGCAATGGCGGCGTCGGGCGGTCGGGCACGGGCGCGGCTGTTTTCTATCTGCCGCTGAGGTGGGACCCACAGTGCGTACGTGGATAAGTGATGGGCCCCATGTTCCCAACGGTCACCCACACCTAACGGTCACCCAAACCTAACACCTAACGGGCGTTTAAGTGCCATGTTGGCTCTGGCTATTTCTGCTCATACAGCCGTCGCATGGGAGCTATTGTCTGGAAAGGCGTCGCACTCCTTCCATTGACTTGGCCCGCCTGCAGGCTGCAGTAACACATCCGAGCCCACGTGTTCAGCTGCCATTTACTCGCATGTACACTGATCGTGAGTCATGCTCCAGGCTCGGTAGACGCGTACATGTGTCCCTCCTACTACGTTGGTGCAGGGACGGGGCTTGCCTGCGCCCTGGTTGTGCGCCCATCCATACGCCAGGGGCACATGGCGGGCATCGAAGCATGGCCCAGCTTTCTCCCTCGTTGCCTAAACCGCTAATATACGATCCTAATACAGATCCCTCGATCCGTAATACTCGCCGTCGCCTCCTTCCTCAACCTGGAAACTTTACAGAACACGGAATGGAAGCAGCATACCGAATTGAACCTTGCAGAACAGGGTCACCTGCGGCGCAAACGGCGGCAGAGGAGATTCGATCGACGGCGAAGAATAGCGTCTGGCAGCTTACGAGCTAGGAACCTAGCTAGGAGGAGAAGAGGTCGGGAGGATGAACTTCTCGTCTGCAGTAGGGCTATAAGCCTATAACTGTATTCGTGCAGTGATCAACGTTATCACATCCAATGATCTAAGCCAAGTCTCCTATTTCACCAGCGTTCTTCTATGTTCTTTCTTCGTGATCAGTCCTATTAATTAGGAGCAGAGCAGCAGAAAGAGCCTCCACAAGATGAGAAGCGTGTTTCCGCGCAGGCTGGCACTCGCCCTTCGCTCGGGAGCAAGCGACTCCATGGATGGACTCGCCAATGGTGAGGCACTATACAGCCTACTACACGTCGGAGAGAGGGATGACACGGCGGCGAGGAGATGGTGCCGGCGAGTGAGAAAGGGTACCGGTGACCAGGTCAACGGGAACTCGAGCGGATGACATGGGAACGGCTTCAGCACCATGAACAGGGAAAGAGAAGCTTTTCAAAGTTTTCAGGTTGTCGGAGAATGTTCCCAGGAACTAGGGGTGTCTCCAAGGTATCGTGTAAGGGGCTGAACGCAGAGTCAAGCAATCCTCAACGTGCTCCGGCGACGGTGCTCGTCGGACTCGCTGCGGACGACACTGCAGAGATGGACACAAGATCTTACCCAGGTTCAGGGCCCTCTTTGGGAGGTAAAACCCCTACGTCCTGCTATGGTGTATTGCACTGCTTGGAGAGGTTCACAGTACAAGAAGAGCTTGGAGAGCTCGAGGCGGCTAACAATGGCTACTTGCTAGTCTTCAGATCTAGGGTTAGGGTCTCCTGGAGCTGAACCAACCGAAGATCTAACACTCCGAAGATTCCACCCTTTGCTTGGGCGTGCTCCCCCTCCTTTTATAGGCGTCTTGGACCTCTTCTGCCCAAAAATTTGGGCGGGAAGGGCTACCACATGGCGACAAGGGAAGGAGCAGGGTGCACAATAAAGGTGGAGTCCATGGACGCGGTCCATGGCAGGGACGGCGCTACCAAAGCTGGAAAAGCCACCGGCCAACCGGACGGTGGGCTGGCGCTTGATGAGGTGGGATGTGACCCACGGTGACGTCGTCCTTGGAGCGTAGCTGCAGACGGTCCCCTTATCGCCAAAGAGGCAATACTCGTTGTCCGCTTTGCTTGAAGCCGCTTTGTTGACCGCTTTATACATGGAAGTGGCAACTGCGGCGTCGTCGTCATCGCGCGTAGGCACGCGCGTCACTCTGCACATGGTGCAGAGCCCATGTGCGCTCTGCCAGCGGAGGCAGAGGCAAAAAGCCTCGCCGAGCCCTTCGGCTTGGTCCTTAGCAGAATTGCGGGTGGCGTCGGAGACGCCTTGTCGAGGAGCGGTCCCTCGCCAAGGGAGAGAACCCTCGGCGAGGAGAAAAGATCCCTCGCGGGGGAAAAACCCTCGCGAGGCTCACCAGGCTTGGAGAGCCTGGTCCTTAGCGAAAATGCCTGAAGAATCTTGTGGGCCCTGGCGGGCTGGCCCGTGGTACCCTGGTTTCCACTGTGCCGACAGTAGCCCCCGGGCCCGCGATTGGCACGCCGAAGGCCAAGGACGTAGGCGAAGCGTCGAGGGACCAAAGATGCCTGCCTGGGCCGTGACACGTGGAGCGCTACGGTTGCGCCGCAGCCACGATCTCCTCGGCTTCAACGGGCAACCCGGTGGGGACCGCCATGTCCGGGACAACCGGTCAATAAAGCCTGGCGCGCAGACTGTGCCCGTCACTTCTCCCATTACTCTGCCGCCCTCTTCTTCCAAAACCTCTTCTTCCTCCCAGAGCTCGTCACTTCCGAGGTCTTCGTCTTCAAGCTTCCTTCCAGCGGCCATGGCTCCCAAGAGGGCAACCGACGGCCAGAAAGGCAAGGCCGCGATGCAGACTGGCACGTCTGCGGCGGCGGCGCGGGGTGCCGCGCTGGCGGCGGCGCTGCCGCCGTCACGCGTCAACGCGGCGGTGTTGGCGAAGGTGCGACACTTGGCGGCCGCCAACACCCACGAGCTCGGCGTCACAAGCATGGCGCCCAGTAGCAGCAAGGTCGGCGCGGGGTATTACCCCATATTCCTTCATGCTTTCTACGCCGGCCTGGTCCCTCCTTTCTCCAGCTTTCTCATGGGAGTCCTTGAAGCATATCGGATCCAACTCCTTCATCTCCACCCAAACTCCATACTCATCCTCGCCATTTTCGCCTACCTCTGCGAGGCGTATGTCGGCGTCCACCCCTCGGTGGCTCTCTTCCGCAGCTTCTACTCCCTCCGGAACATTGCTTCGAACGAGCGGCTCGGATGCGTCTCCTTCCGCATCGCCGCCGCCAGAAGTGAAGACTACATCCCTATCGCGTGGCTTGGGGAGAACGCCATTACCAAGGTGACGAAGAAGGTGGATGGCTTCCGCAAGCGATGGTTCTTTGTTAGCACCAAATTGCCGAACCGCCACCTGGAGGCACCCGAGGCGGCCCCAGGGAAGTGGGCGCGCTGGGCGAGCGCAGACTTCGAGGGCCCCAAGCTTGAGGCGGTGTACGAGCGCATCCTGGTGCTCCGCGAGGCCAGGCTCACCGGCCAGATGGTGGCGATGGATTTTGTTGCATGCTGCATTGCTCCCCTTCAGTGGCACTCAGAGCCAATGTGGACCTACTCAGGCCCGGATGGCAGGATGCGCCTCAGCGCAGACGACCTCACCCCGGGCGAGCTGAAGCAGATCATGAGAGTCCTTTTTGCCACAGAGTCCATTCCGCCCCCAAACAATGACGACGCCCTGCCGCTATTCTCCTACTTGGAGGAGAACGTGCGCGAAGCCCGTGAGCTCCTGCCTCTCTTCGATGAATGGGGCATCAGGCCTGCAAGGCTCGTCGGGTCCCGCAGCAACCCGTGGGCTGCGGAACAGGAGCAGGGGGCGGCGCGCCGGAGCCGGACGAGGATGAAGAGTCTGGCGAAGATGAGGCCTCGAGAAGCGCCAACTCCTCTGGAGAGGATGAGGCTTCAAGGGGCGCTGATCCCTCGGGAGGCGATGCGGGCTCAAGGAACGTGCCGCCTAGCGAGGACCGCCAGGAGATCTCCTCAGGTAGCGACGAGGACGCCTTCCGCGTGGTCCGCGCCCAACGCCCCACGGAGGGGGAGAGGAGCAGCGGCACAGGAGAGCGCCGCGAGCTCCGCTCCAAGCTTCTTCACGACAGGGCCGCCAGGGCCTCCATGAGAGATGCTCCTCGTGAGGAGGCAGAAGCGCCTCCCGAAGAAGCCGGAGCGAGCACCCTCCAGCCACCCAAGAGGAAGAAGAGGGTGTGGAGAGCGGACGACGAGTAAGTCTTGGTCCTTGCCTTTCCTTTCAGCATTTTGCTTCTGAGAATCCCCTCCTAAAGGGTCTTTGCTTATTTGTGTTTTTTCAGCGTACCCGCGGCGCCGAAGAGGCGGCGTCTCCGCAAGCTTGGGGAGACCGCCAGCGCCGCCGAGGAGACGCCTGTGGCCGACGAGCCGCAGCAGGCGGCCGAAGAGCCGCGGCAGGCGGCTGACGAGCCACAGGTAGAGGCCATTCCTCCCGCGGGTGAGCACCGCGTGGAGGTGGTGGTGGTGGAAGAGGCGACGACGCCTCCAGCTAGGGCAGCTTCTCCCCCACGGTTGAGCACCGCGCGGAGGAGGTGGTTGAGGTGGCGACGCCGCCGCCAACTCGGGCTGCTACTCCTCCTGCGGCCGAGCACCGTGAGGAAGAGGAAGCGGTGGACGAGGAGATTGTCATGGAGCCGCCTCCAGAGGCGGAGGAGGCTCCCACAAGGAGGGCGGACGCGCCCGAGGCCGCGGCGGACGCGGCCACCATGGAAGGGGCGGGGAGCGCCCCTGAAGAGCCGGAGGCGGAGACGCCTCTGGAGCCCCCGAACGGCGAAGCCGGGGGCGAGGGGGCGCCTAGCCCCCTGAGGGCTCTTGCCCGCCGCTTCCGGCGCGGGGACCTTGGCGCTGCAGGAGCCGCGCCCTCGCGCGGCCCGCCGCAGGGTTGTCTTCGGCCAAGCGCGGCAGGTGCTTGACGAGCTGGAGGTGCAGTACGCAGAGGAGGAAAACGCCCGGGAGGAGGAGCGAGCAAGGCTGGCTGACGCCTGGGCCCTCCTCCACGAGAGGGTTGAGATGTGCCGGCGGCAGGACGCGTCGGCCCAGGCGGTGCACGAGGAGGCGTTCCGCTTCGCCAAGGAGACCCGCGATAGCGTCAAGCGGGAGGCGGCGGAGGTCATGGACCAGTTGGACGCCGCCCGGGAGACGCTGGAGGCGGAGACCGACGCCAAGCACCAGGAGCTAGCGGCCGCCGAGCAAAAATTCGCCACCGAGTCTGAGGCCGCAAGGGCCAGCCTGAAGGAGCTCCGCGAGCTGCTAGACGCCCGCGAGGGGCA
The DNA here is from genome assembly GCA_012064385.1 of Puccinellia tenuiflora. Classification (NCBI taxonomy): domain Eukaryota; kingdom Viridiplantae; phylum Streptophyta; class Magnoliopsida; order Poales; family Poaceae; genus Puccinellia; species Puccinellia tenuiflora. Next base: position 464,157 of record QRDG01000249.1, on the reverse strand, counting down.
GCTGGCGCCTCGCGAGGCCGAGCTGAAGCGGCGCGAGGAAGAGCTCTCCCTCCGGGAGAAGGAGCTGGACCAGCGCGAGGAGCAGGTCCACCTGCTGGAGGGGGCCCAGGCCACCCGCGAGGGGCAGCTTCAGGAGCGGGAGAACTCGGTGGCCAGGAGCGAGGCCACCCACAAGGAGCGTCACGACAAGGCCAACGCTGACTTCGCGCTGAAGCAGAAAAGGGTCCAGGAGGAGGCCGACGCCAAGGTCGAGCGCATCCGCCAAAGCCTCGCCATCGATTATGACGCCAAGGCCACGATGCAGGAGGAGCGTTTCACGACAAAACGCAACAAGCTCCTGCACCAGGTCGAAGGGCTCCAGAAGCAGGAGAAGGAGATGACCTCCTGCCTCCAGCGCGCCAAGGAGGCGCAGACTCGCGTGGAGAAGGAGATTGCCGCCCTGAAAGCGGACCTGAGCGACCTCCAGCGGCAGGTGGGGCTGGCCGTGAACCTCGCGGAGCAGGCACGAGACACCGCGCAGCACGGCCGGGCCATGACGCGCCAGCGCCAGCTCATGCTTCACGAGCTGGTCCGCCGCGCGAACGCCGTCAGGGATGACATGAGGATTGAGGTCCCCCATTTTCCCTCCGGAGGGATCGACGACGAGGCCGCGTACACGCACTTCTTCGGGAAATTCCTTGGGAAGCTTGAAGAGGTCGCGAAGAGCTTCGGCGAGCGCGTCGTGGCGGAGAGCCGCGAGCTCCTAGTCCTCGCCACCAGCCGCGTCTTCAGCAACCTCCTGAGGCTCTGGCCCTCGTTCGACCTCGGGGCCGTGATGGCCCCGGTCGACATCCGTGACAGGGCGCGGGAAGCCGCTGAGGTGCTCGCCAGGAAATACGACCAAGTCTTGGTTGATGAAGGCGAGGGCGACGGCGAGGAAGATGCCCTGGAGGCGGAGGCTGCCGCGGGCGGAGCGGGCACCTCAGGAGGCGCGACAGCTTAAGCTCCTTCCTGTAGCTGGACATGCATGGTGCATACTATCTTAACATTCCGATTGTAACAGCTTTGTAAAGACTTGCTTTAAGCTTTTGAATCGTGCTTGTGAATGTCCCTCGGGTGGCTTTTGTTTTTCCCCTTCATGTCTTTTTCGCTCTACGTCTTAGGACCCTCTCTTAGCGCTACACCACCGCCACTTCGGTATGTGAGAGTCAGGGCTCCACAAGGCCGGGGGGTGCGTGATGCTTCAAGAAGTAAGGGCTCCTCGAAGCGCGATGCTTGGGGCCCCCCTTTGACGTGCAAGCAGCCCATGAGGCATAAGAGAGAGAAAAGAGACTCGAGGGGCAAAAACCAGCGAGAGGGGATTCGAGCAAGTGTTTAGACTTAGCTTGACGAGGCGTTTTCGCCTTGGAGAGGGTGTCGGTTCCCTGGCGAGGTGTTTTCCTCCTGATGTTGCCTGAGGCTTGGAGAGCCTGCTTTCCTGCACTTGGAGAGATAGGCATACCCACAAGCAGTAGATAGCTAGATAACTTATGGTGCTCGTAGGTTCCTTCATGTGTGTCTTGCGAGGAGAACAGGCACCAAGGTTTTTGGTGATCCTTGGTGAGTTGACGTGCGCGGGAGCTGACCCATGAGTTCAGAGCTCCTTGGGAGTTGACATGCATGAGGGCTGACCCGCAAGTTCAGAGCTCGGATCCCTTGGGTTTTAGGTGCTGCCGGGATGCTCCCGTGGCATGGCACCATGCTAGCCCCCGCTCGCGAGATACACATGAGGGATCATACGAGCGAGAGAGAAAAGCAAATAACATTAGAGCTTACCGAAGCAACAAAATATGCTGGTGCGATGCGCAAAGGTTCAAATTGACCTGAAACATAGGTTCATTACACTGGCGTGGCCAGAAACACAAAAAATCCGCCATGCTCTGGGCATGGGGTCCACATGTTGTGGCTGAGACTCTCGAGGGGGCGTGCCCGAGGCAGACGCATGTAGAGAGAGCTCAGAGGGGCCCCTAGGCGGGGGTGGCTTTTAGCCTGCGTACCGCCATGACCGGCATGGGGATCCACTTCGCCAAGGCATGGTGCCTGAAGAGGTTACCGTGCTGAGGCTTGGTGGCTTGGGAGTCTTCTCGACCGGCCCGCGGCAACGTATAGTAGAGAGGGGAGCCCGAAGTTTTTCCTCATGGAGGATGATGGCGCGTGGTTCTCCCTTGATGCAAAAAATTGCTCGCCGGTGGTGATCAGGGGTAGAACTTGCGCAGGTGCTGGATGTTCCAGGGGTTGGCGACAGGAACGCCGTCCTCCGTCTCAAGCCACGCAGAGCCAGGCCTGGCGATGTGCACGACTCTGTAGGGGCCTGCCCACATCGGCGAGAGCTTGTGGAGGCCTGCCGTGGAGAGGATTCTCCTCAAGACAAGGTCTCCTGCTTCGAGAGTGCGCGGCCGGATGTGGCGGCTGTGGTAGCGACGGAGGTCTTGCTGTTACCTTGCCGCTCTCAGGGCCGCATTTCGGCGGAGCCCTTCAAGCAGCAGGAGGTCGTCGTTGCGGAGTTCGTCCAGCAGGAGGCCGGATGTGGCTTGATGTTGACCTTGCGCAGGTTGGCAAAGGTCTCCTCGAGGTCCTGGATGAGCGTGTCCTTCTCGCGGGTCTTGATGACGATGTCATCGACGTAGGCCTCTGCATTCCTCCCCATTTGAGCCCCCAAGGCGATCCTCATGAGGCGCTGGAACGTGGCGCCGGCGTTCTTCAGACCGAAGGGCATGCAGACGTAGCAGAACACACCACAAGGGGTGAGAAATGCTGTCTTCTCCTCGTCCTCCTTTGCCATCTTGATCTGGTGATAACCAGAGAAAGCATCCAGAAAACAGAGGAGCGCGCAGCCGGCGGTGGAGTCCATGATCTGGTCAATCCTCGGGAGGGGATAGGGGTCCTTGGGGCAGGCCTTGTTGAGGTCGGTGAAGTCGATGCAGAGGCGGCTGCCTCCGGTGTGCTTCGGGACGACCACACCGTTGGCGAGCCAAGTGGGATGGACCACTTCCTTGATGATGCTGGCCTTCTTCAGCTTTTCCACCTCCTTGACGATGAAGTCTTGTTTCTCTGGCGCCTGGCGCCGCGCCTTTTGCTTCACGGGGCGTGCGTTTGGACACACGGCTAAGTGGTGCTCGATCACCTCCCTCGGTACTCCGGACATATCGGATGGTGTCCAAGCGAACATGTCAGAGTTTGCCCTGAGGAAGGCGACAAGCGCGCTTTCCTATTTGGGAGGCAGGTTGACGCCGATGGTGACGCTAGCCCCCGAGCCGCTTGCCTCCAGAGGCACTTGCTTTGTCGTGGCCTTCTCCTGAGAGAACAGCTGCTTCTTCTTCGCGGGGGGCCTCGGGAGGGGTTCTTCGTCCTCGTCAGCGGGAGACGCCACCGCGGCGGCCTTGTAGGCCACTTGCGCAGCGTACACGACGTCAGAGACTACGCCGCGGATGACGATGGTGCCACTGGAGCCAGGGAGCTTGACGAGGTTGTAGGCATGGTGGGTGAGGGCGGGTAGCCGAGGATGGCGAGGGTGGGGTAGCCGAGGATGGCGTTGTAGGGCAGGCCGATGTGCGCAACGTCGAAGTCGATCAGCTCGGTGCGGTAGTTGGTCTGGGTGCCGAAAATGACCGCAAGCCTCACTTGCCCAGAGGCGTCGTGAGGCCCTCCGTCACCCCCGAGAAGGGCCTGGTGGGCATGAGCCGCTCGTAGGGCACCTGCAGCTTCTCGAATGTCTCAACAGAGATAACGCTGAGGCCGGCACCCCCATCAATGAGCGTCTTAGAGACGGCGATGTTGTTGATGGTGGGAGTGCAGACCAACGGGATGGTGCCGACGGTTGAGGTGGACTTGGGGTGGTCGGTGGAGTCAAAGGTGATGGGGTGCTCAGACCACTTGAGGGGCCTAGAGGCCTCGACCCCGGGAAGGGCTGCTGCGAGCTCGCGAGCGAATTGCTTGAAGTGGCGGTTGGAGCGAGGGGCCTGAGCCCCGCCGAGGATGCAGGCGACGCCGCGAGGCACTTGGTAGCCCTCATCAGCCTCGGCAGGCAGGTTGTCGTTCGCGGGCTCGGCAGCATTGGCCTGGGGGTTCTGCTGGTAGTTGTTGTTGTAGTTGTTGTTCCAGCGTCGCCCCCCGCGGCCGCTGCGGCCGCCGCCGCGGCCACCACGGCCTTGCTCCCGCTCGCGGGCCTCGCGAGCCTCGCGAGCCTCGATGAGCCTCTTGAGGTCGTAGCAGTCCTCGGTGGCATGAGAATGCCTGTTGTGGTAGACGCAGAAAGGGCGATCATCCTTCTTCTCGGACCCCGCGGTTGGAGCGGCAGCACGTGGCTGCTTGGCGTCGGGCTCAGCCACAAGGACCGCAGTGGTCTTGCGCTTCTCTGTGGACTTCTTCTTCTTGGACTCCTCGGCGGGATCCCCTGGCTCGTTCTTGACAAACAAGCGGCCCTCTTCAGCCTTGGCGCACTTGTCCGCCAAGTTGAAGAGCTTGACGACGGTGGTGATGTTGTCGTGGATGCCGATCTTCTCGAGCATCCGCACGTCTGTCACTCCAGCCTGGAAAGCCGAAATGACCTGCGCGTCGGTGGCGTTGGGGATCTTGTTGCGCACCTGGTTGAAGCGCTGGATGTACTTGCGGAGGGTCTCGCCAGGCTTCTGATGCACGGCGCGGAGGTCGTTGTACGTGAGGCCACGCTCGTACGTGCCCTTGAAGTTGGCGACGAAGCACCAGCAGAGCTCCTCCCAAGTGCTGATGGACTCGGCGGGGAGGTTGGTGAGCCATGAGGAGGCGGAGTCCTTGAGGGCCATGGGGAACCAGTTCGCCATGACCTTGTCGTCACCCCCCGGCGGCCTGGATGGCCAGAGTGTAGAGCTGTAGGAACTCCAGGGGGTTGTTCTTGCCGTCGTAGCGCGGAGGCAAGTCCGGCCTGAACTTGACGGGCCAGACGACGCGACGGAGGGTGCAAGTGAACGCAACCGTCGTGCCGTAGGTGACCGGACCGCTGGCGAGGGTGGCGCGGAGATGGCGCCCGGCGGTGGCGACGTCCTGGACGGCGCGGTTGTGGCGGTCCTGCTGGCGCTCGATGCTCACGCGTGCGTCCTCAGGGGCTCGCTGCACAATTTGGCAGTCGTGCGGCGACGACGCGTGCGATGCAGCGCGGTTGTCGCGAGGAGGAGCCCCCGCTGGGGCAGGTTGCGGTGCAACCGGTGGAGCTGGAGCAGGTGCAGGATGGCGAGGAGGCGCGGGGGGGGGGGCGCCTGGCGCCACGTCCCCCATGCGGCCCGAAGGAACCAGCGAACGGGACGGGGCAGGGGCGGCAATGCGAGCGGCGCCGACGAGCTCCGAGAGGCGGTTGAGACAGGCCTCCTGGGCCTCCGGCGTAGGACGGTACTGCAGCAGCTCCTCCGCCATGAGAAGCGCAGTTGTCGGGCTGGGCACAGGGCGGCCCAGCGAGGAGGCAGCACGGTCCCGCGACGGGTGCAGGGAGGAAGCCTCTCTTCGCCGAGGTCATCCTCAGCGTGGTCGTGGTCGTCGTCCTCCGGGTGCTCGACGCGGGGCTCGGGGTCGACATGGCGCTCAAGAGCGGAGTCCCCACGCGGGCGGCCACGCGGGCGGCCCGCAGGAGCAGTGGCGGCGCTAGCCGTCCGGCGAGCGAGACGTTCGGCGCGAGAGCCGGCCATAGCTGTGTCGAGGATGAAGACGCGCCTCAGCCCCCTACCTGGCGCGCCAAATGTCGGAGAATGTTCCCAGGAACTAGGGTTGTCTCCAAGGTATCGTGTAAGGGGCTGAACGCGGAGTCAAGCAATCCTCAACGTGCTCCGGCGACGGTGCTCGTCGGACTCGCTGCGGACGACACTGCAGAGATGGACACAAGATCTTACCCAGGTTCAGGGCCCTCTTTGGGAGGTAAAACCCCTACGTCCTGCTATGGTGTATTGCACTGCTTGGAGAGGTTCACAGTACAAGAAGAGCTTGGAGAGCTCGAGGCGGCTAACAATGTCTACTTGCTAGTCTTCAGATCTAGGGTTAGGGTCTCCTGGAGCTGAACCAACCGAAGATCTAACACTCCGAAGATTCCACCCTTTGCTTGGGCGTGCTCCCCCTCCTTTTATAGGCGTCCTGGACCTCTTCTGCCCAAACATTTGGGCGGGAAGGGCTACCACATGGCGACGAGGGAAGGAGCAGGGTGCACGATAAAGGTGGAGTCCATGGACGCGGTCCATGGCAGGGACGGCGCTACCAAAGCTGGAAAAGCCACCGGCCAACCGGACGGTGGGCTGGCGCTTGATGAGGTGGGATGTGACCCACGGTGACGTCGTCCTTGGAGCGTAGCTGCAGACGGTCCCCTTATCGCCAAAGAGGCAATACTCGTTGTCCACTTTGCTTGAAGCCGCTTTGTTGACCGCTTTATACATGGAAGTGGCAACTGCGACGTCGTCGTCATCGCGCGTAGGCACGCGCGTCACTCTGCACATGGTGCAGAGCCCATGTGCGCTCTGCCAGCGGAGGCAGAGATGGCTTCGCGAGGAAGGAGCCTCGCGAGGCAAAAAGCCTCGCCGAGCCCTTCAGCTTGGTCCTTAGCAGAATTGCGGGTGGCGTCGGAGACGCCTTGTCGAGGAGCGGTCCCTCGCCAAGGGAGAGAACCCTCGGCGAGGAGAAAAGATCCCTCGCGGGGGAAAAACCCTCGCGAGGCTCACCAGGCTTGGAGAGCCTGGTCCTTAGCGAAAATGCCTGAAGAATCTTGTGGGCCCTGGCGGGCCGGCCCGTGGTACCCTGGTTTCCACTGTGCCGACACAGGTCGAGGAAGAGGGCGACGACGAGTATTACAGATCAAGGAATCAGTATTAGGATCGAATTTACGATTTTTTTCTTGACGAAAAACATGCGACGGGGGAGAAAAGCTGGGCCATGCTTGCGATGCCTGGCACGTGCCCCCGGCGCACAGATGGGCGCACAGCCGGGGCGCAGGCAAGCCCCATCTGTTAGTGCATACAGTGCTGACATACCACGCAGCAAGCTCTGGTTCCCACAATTGGATTGCATATTTGCCTGTGTTACTGTACATGCGTGCGCGTATCTTTCCACGGAGACGGTGAGCTGGCACGAACACAATGTAGAGTGGGTCATGGAGAATTTAGTTATGGCGCGGGGTGATCGCCGCCGGTCAAGTGGCTCGCAGATGGGCATTGACGCTGATATTATCGAGTCTGAACCATCCTTGCTTGCCTCCGTAGAGATACTCCCCATTCTCCGATCAATTGTTCGCAGGATGGTGCGTGCAGATGGAATCACGGCGAACAGACGAACGAAACAGCCCCCGTTGCGTACCGTGGGGCAGGTGCTAGAGGCCGCCCCTCTCCCTACCGGCTACCGTTCGGACGGTCGGTCGACGCGATGCTTAGGACAATTCCAATGTGTCGACATATTTGGTCCATTTTGCTCCGTTTCGGTCCGTTTGGGTGAAAATCAGGGCCCAACGCATCGACGCAAATGGACCGATATCTATTTTTTCGTCCGCGGCGACCCAATTCCGGCCCAAATTTGAGCCGGGTTTGCATCGGCACGGACACGTCTGGACGCCACGCGGAGTCCGCACCACTTCACCCCCTAGCCCGCCCACCAGTGACCCAATCCTCTTTTTCTTCTCTATTCCTAATCCATCTCGCCCCGTTCCCCAGCCCCACACCATCCATCGTTGCCGCCACACCTTGACCGCAGGACCCCCCCTGCCAATACATCCCGCCTTAATCGTCGCTGGTCGGAGGAGACCGTCTCCACCAGGACGGTCTTGCGGCGGCGGAGGAGACCATATCCACCACCAGGCCCGAGGTCGCCCATAAGGTGTTCGGCCCTTTGCCCAAGTTACGAATTGTCACCATGGATAGCGCGGACGAATATTTCTACAACAATGTGTTGTGTTCATCGTCCACCTCGGACTCATCCGACAATGAGGCCGAAGTTTTGGTCGCAACACTTGTCATCAACGACCATCTTGCAAGGCAAGCACCAATGTACGGGGGCTCGGTACCGGGCCGTGCGCCGGCGTGGGATCGCAATAGAGAGGCCGGCCATGTCTAACTATTTAAAGATTACTTGCATCGCAATCCAACATATCCGGCCAAGCTTTTCCGTCGCCGGTTCCGTATGGCTAGACATGTGTTCTCACAATGACATCAATGTGCTTCAGCGCTCTCTGGTGTTCTCTAAACTTTCAGAGGGCAATGCTCCAGAGGTGAGCTATGAGGTCAATGTCCATACATATACCAAGGGATACTATTTAGCTAATGGCATTTATCCGGAGTGGTCTACTTTTGTGAGGACAATCCCCAATCCTGACGACGATGAAACTCCAAACAAGAAAAACATGGAGTCTCAATTTGCAAAGGAACAAGAGGGTTGTAGAAAGGATGTGGAGTGTGCTTTTGGTGTGCTCCAATCTCGGTAGGCTATTGTTCGGCACCCTGCTAGAACAAGGAGCGTCGACACTATGTGGGAGGTGATTAGTTATTGTGTGATCATGCACAACATGATTGTGGAGGACGAGCATGATGATAGCCTATTTGATAAAGATTGGGAGTTTAGTGGGGAGACGATTGTGCCATAGTTTGGATCGACAACATTTACAGGGTGGATCGAGTTTCATCGAGAGATGCGTGATAAGATAGCTCAAAGACAACTTCAAAAAGATTTGGTTCAACATATGTGGAATCATTTTGGGAACCAAGAGTCCTAGTTGCTACATTCTTGATTAATTTGGTTGTACTAAATTATTGTTTGATTCAATTTGGTTGTAAAACTATTTGATGAATAATTTGTCAGATTTGATTGTCTAAACTATGTTATTCAATTTGGATGAAAATCTATTGTGTAAAGAAAATAGACAGGGGGCGGACCAAATGAGTCGCCCCGTTGGGTGCACTGCCAAAAATGGCCGGACATGGACGGACCACTGTCCTTTTGCCGACCCAAACGGATGAACAACGGACCAGTTTCCGGTCCGTTTGGGTCGGCGCGTTGGAGTTAACATGAACAATGCATTCGTGTTTGCGCAGACAGAGGACATGGTTCAACGATGCATCTTAAACGGACGGGGAGCCATGGACATGTCCATTCCCATCTCATTTTGAGCCCAACTTGGACTGACTTTATCACTTTAGGGGAGAGTGGGACAACGGCCTCGTCCGCCCTTATCCTCCTTGAGGCTTGAGCCCTCCCGAAAACAACACAACACAACTCCACTCTCTCTCTTCCTTCTCTCCCTGTCCAGATCCGACCGTCGCCACCGCCTAATTCCTAGCAACCGATAGAGGACGCACTGAAAACCGCCGCCGCCCCCAAGCCGAAGAAGGAGCTCATAACGGAGCAGTTAGTTATGAACAAGGTGAAGAGGCGAGGCTGCAGAGCCAACCTCAAGTCGCGGTTGGCTGAAGCTGATGCCGCCAAAGCCACGGATCGTCGACATGCAGGCTAGCGCCAACGCCGACGCTCTCGTCGCGAGAGCTGTCACCCAGACTGTGATCATGCTCAAGGAGGAGGCGCTGAACAACGCCCTGGCGAACATTTGTGTCGCTGTCCCCGCGTTGGGCCCAGCGACGAGCTCGGTATCGTCCATGAAATGACCACCTCAATCCGGTCGCCAGCTCTCTCATCAGTGTCACCAAATCTCTCACGGCGTCGTCGGCGTATGTGTTCCCAGCAGTGACGGACCCAGGATATTGGGTCAGGATGTGCCAACAGTGAATATTATTGGGTAGGATGGGCCAACATTGAACATTTGACAGATTGTTTAGCTAATTTAGACATTTTTATTTATTTTTACTGTGGTATATGGTGACTGGGAAATCTCAGGGTGGTGCGTGGACCACCGTGCCACCCCCATAGATCCGTGTTCCCACCCAGACTCAGGTAATTTTAGTCTGACAGCTCGCATGACACGTTGCCGGAGATATGGTTTGTGTCGAACGTCCCGGTGTCACATCCACTTGACCTCAACATCACCACCGGGATTGGCGACGTCTCGGTAGAGCATAGGAAGGCGCCACGGGTGATCACCTCTGGAAACACCCCAGCTCCGCAACCTGTTCGATGAAATGACGGCCCCGACGTCCGCCGACCCGGTAAGATCTCAAACCCATTCCTCTATCGCTGGTACAGGCCTACTTTGACACCGATGATGCGATGGATGATTGTGTATTTATATGTATATAGGCCTACTTTGACATTGATAATATGATGTACGAGATGATCTATGAGGGCGGTCATTTTGGTATGAGCAACGAGCCACAAGATTTTCAACCCGAGAGCCATTATTCATGGACGAACTCACTCGACAAGCCGCAACACAAAAGGGGAAAAGCAAGAAAACCGGATCATACATGGAGAAAGAGGGCAAGCTGCTTTGCGATGGACATTGGAAAAGATCCAATTTGTGGTTCCGACCAAAAAGGAGTGGAATTTTGGAAGAAGATGGGGAAGTATTTTTATGAGCATCGGAACTACAAGCCCTAAAATATTGAGAGTGATCGGAATGACAACTCCCTACCAAATAGGTGGTCATTTATCCCAGGGAAGTGGTCATTTATCCCAGGGAAGTGCAACAAGTTTTAAGGCGCATATGATCATGTTGTGAACCGACCTATGAGTAGCATAGGTGTCCAAGACATTGCGCCATTATTGGATGATGACCAAAGATTCGCAAGTGGCAAGACCTCTATGCTTTATTGAAAAAAAGTGGGTGATTCATCAACGAAACATCCCTATGATTTTTCGATCATCGATCTTGAAGAGGGCGTCCCAAGCTTGGTCAATCCGTGCAATTTGGCCAAGGGGACACAAAACATCAAAGCAAGATGCAAAGTGTGAGGCTTCTTCACTTGTATTGCAAGAGATACTGAAGGTGTTGCTCGCCGAAAAGAAGGAATCAAGTGCCCAAAATATGACATGAAACATGATACGTCTCAAACGTATCTATAATTTTTTAGTGATCATGTTTCTACTATCATTTTATATCATTTTATATCATTTTAATGAATTTGTCAGACTAACCTATTGACAAGATGCCTAGTGCCAGTTCCCTGTTTTTGTGCTGATTTTGTTGCAGAAAGTTACTTCTGGAAATATTCTCGGTATTGGACGAAAATTTACGGAGATTTTTTATTGAAGATATGAGGAAGGGAGCCAGAAGGGCGACTCCAGGGGACCCACCCGTGGGTGGGACCCGCCCCTGCCCTGTGGGGCACCCCTTGGCCGCCTCCGACGCCTATAAAATCATCCTCGACCTAAAAACCCTAACCCCCAAAGGATTTTCCCAAATACGCAACAGAGCTCCGCCGCCATCACCGACAAGTTTAGGCGGTTCAGAAGGTCCTGTTCCGACACCCTGCCGGGACGGGGATCGACCGCCGGGGCTATCTCCATCAACACCGCTGCTTCCCGTGATGAGGAGGGATTAGTCCCTCACCGGGGCTGAGGCTTATACAAGTAGCTATGTGGTTATCTCTCTCTCCCATGATGTGATCTTCGTTGTGATCATGAGTTCCCGCGAGGACTATGATTCGGATTATCTAATGTCATCCCCAAACATAATTACACCTCTTAAGAGGAAGGGACGGCCCTCTATCCGGTGTGGGTTCCTACGCGCTTTGTTAGTGTAGTTGAATACATGATGTTTCTGTGAGATCCTGGCTCAGGGCTTAATAGGATTGATAGGATACTCATACCAACAAGTTGCAACTTCTTTTCCGGAAGCTCATCTCGATAGAACCCAGATGTTAAGCGTGCTTGGCCTGGGGTAATATTGGGATGGGTGACCGACCGGGAAGTCCTTCCCGGGTGCGCACGAGTGAGGACAAAGTGCGCAGAAAATACTAGTGTTTGTCTGTGGGGCCAGTCTAGAGATCCTAGAGAGCTGCCAGGCGTAACAGGCGCCGGTCCGGGAGTGGCCGGGGTGTTACAATTGGTATCAGAGCCGACCCTTGCGGTAACTCGGGCGTGTGCGGGTCAGAGGCGCGGACATGTGGGACATGTGCCGGCACTGGACGCACAGACGGGTGCCAAAGGGGGAAGTTCCTGGACTGAGGTTGACCGACGAGGGCGTCGGTCTTCTAAGGGGGGAAGGATGTGAGATCCTGGCTCAGGGCTTAATAGGATTGATAGGATACTCATACCAACAAGTTGCAACTTCTTTTCCGGAAGCTCATCTCGATAGAACCCAGATGTTAAGCGTGCTTGGCCTGGGGTAATATTGGGATGGGTGACCGACCGGGAAGTCCTTCCCGGGTGCGCACGAGTGAGGACAAAGTGCGCAGAAAAGACTAGTGTTGGTCTGTGGGGCCAGTCGAATAAATGGTGATTTAAACGGTTATGCGATTTAAATCATCTTAACCATTTCGAAATTAACATCAAAGGAAAATTTGTTTGCATGCTGTGATATTAATATAGGTAGATAGCATTTGCTTTGCTGGTCATTTTGGTATATCATTTGCAATTTTTGAAGTAATATTCACCAAGTTATGATTTATTCAAAATGGGATTTAAATCTGCCATAGAGATCCTAGAGAGCTGCCAGGCGTAACAGGCGCCGGTCCGGGAGTGGCCGGGGTGTTACAGTTTCCCTATGTGTAATGGATATGATGTTGCTCAAGTGGTGTTATTTAGTACAATTTCCGGAGCCACCGTTGTGATCATGGTACCTCGGTGACAGGATGGGTACCGTGTCTGACTCTATGGATAATAGATTGGAAGGATCTTCATCATGAGTTTGTTCTTTATTTGTTGGATTGAATAGATCATGAGGTTTCTTGATGCTTGTGTTATTGAAGAAAGAGACTATTCAAGAAATAGGTTGTGGTGTTTGTTAGTACTATCTTTGGATGCGGATAGTGACAGCATGAAGTGTCCATAGATGTGGAATACGAACTTTAAGGTGTGATTTTCGTAGCCCTATGCAATTCTCATCCTATTTGATCCACAAAAGAATGATCTCCGAGTAACGTCTACCACGCATGTATTTTTGTGGGAACTATCATGTGTTTAATTATGTTAATGATGTTGAGAGTAGTCACTAGTGAAAGTACGAAGCCTAGGCCTTGTTTCCAAGCATTGATACACCGTTTTTAGTCACTTTTGTCACTTGTTTGCTTGCTGCCATTTTTATTACAGAATTACAAAATCACCTTTTACCATCCATATCACTTGCATTTTACCATCTCTTCGCCGAACTAGTGCACCTATACAACTGACAATTGTATTAGGTGTATTGGGGACACAAGAGACTTCTTGTATCTTAATTGCAGGGTTGCTTGAGAGGGATATTTTTGACCTCTACCTCCCGTGGATTCGATAAACCTTGGGTTACTCACTTAAGGGAAATTTGCCGCTGTCCTACAAACCTCTGCGCTTGGAGGCCCAACAAGTCTATAAGAATAGAAGTGTGTAGTAGACATAAAAACGTCAGGAGACAAAGAGGAGCAATTAAAAACTACCTTGAGATACAAAAAAGGAAGCTAGACACTAATGAGAGCATTGCCCGGTGAAGAGAAAAAGGAAGTTTTGGGCTCAAGTCCAAAAAGTAGCAGTTGCGATGTTTGTCGAGGAGAACCATATCATGATGGCCGTCTTGAACATCATGGACCCGGAAACAATGGCTTGGATCTTGAGGAAGCAAAAGGCTATCAAAAACCACGATGTGTGTGTTGAGGCACGGAGGGGGATATACACAACCCCACAACCATCCTACAGCCTGCAATGAACTTTGAGGATAGCTTCAACCAACATATATGCAGCAGAAATATAAACACAATCACACGCACAAATGACACAAGGATTTACGTGGAAAACCTCCTCAGCGCGAGGAGGAAAAACCACGGCCGTGGACCAACCGGTCCACGCAAGCTTCACTATGATCAAGAGTCTTCTCTAGAACATCTAGAGGTTACAACACACACACTTCAGCTTGTTGCCAACCGGAAACATACTCACAAAAAATGAGCATAATCGGATACCGTTTGCCTGCCCAAACTGTTCCTCTACCAAATTACTATGTGCTGAAACTGCAGCAGTCTAAACTGACAATACCCCTTTCAAATCTGATGCTCCACTGACCCAAATCTCAAACGAGCTACCCATATCGAACTACTCAAAGTAATGAATGAGCTCACCAAGTATGGAGCCGATCCAAGCACGTTTCATCCTCCGAACATTGGGTTGAAGATAGACCGGTCAGTTGCACCAATACTGACAGAAATCACCTCTTCTTCTCACTTGGTTGTAGTGTTCTTGTGTGTTCCCTCACTTTCTTACAACAGCCACATTTTGGCCTCTCTCTTGCTGGCTCACCCAGTTTTGTCCTTCTTACCTCTCTTGGAGGCAGCTCAGCCGTTAGATGCGAACATCGATCAATGGTTGAAACGTGTTGGACTTCCTGGGCTAAAATTGGGCTGCCAACACACCTCCATATGGAGGTACATGGCCCAACAAACTCCCCCTCCCGACGTAATGGAGGGTCTCATTGCCTACCTGCAGCAACCATTTCGGCGAGTCGATGGCATACATCGAGCTTCTCACTTATCACCACCTTGGTCAACATATCAGCTCCATTGATATCCGTGTGCACCTTCTCAAATTGCATTTGTTTGGAATTCAGCACATCTCGAGTCCAATGATAGCGTACCTCAATATGCTTCGACCTCGAATGAAAACTTGCATTCTTACTTAGGTGAATGGCACTCTGATTGTCACAAAACAGCACATACTTGTCTTGTGAAAAAACAAGCTCTCCAGCCAATCGTTTCAGCCACAATAGCTCTTTGCTCACCTCTGTTACAACAATGAACTCGGCTTCTGTTGACGACAAAGCCACACACTTTTTCAACCTGCTTTGCCATGACACAGCTCCCCCTGAAATGATGGCAAATTATTGGATGAAATATAAGGATGTTGCAACAAAATTCTTGGATGAAATGATGGCAAATTATTCGCAATGGCACACCGAGAGAGCTCCTAGTGGTAAGAAAGTAAATTTTGTTGAGGAAATCTCCTCTTTAAGTGATAAGGTTGATATGATTATGTCTATGCTTGCTATCAAACAGGTTCCTATTGATCCAAATAATGTTCCTTTAGCTTCTTTGGTTGCTCAAGAGGAGCAAGTTGATGTTAATCTATTATATACTAAAGGTACATGATGGGCTCACCAGAAAAAAGAGAAATCCGTTAGAAATTCCCACAAAAATCAGAAACATCTGACCGTTGATTCGATAGACTGAACATCTTTAACCATTAGATTACACAAAAGTGAACAAATTACCCACCATTGCCATTACAACACATATAGGATCGGATATCCCCTGACCGTTCTCTTCTATTTTCCTTTTTCTCCATGACATGGCCGCCGCATGGAGGATCGATCGAGACGTCCTTGATGCCGATCGATAACTACCGTCCACCTCTGAAACCCAAGAGTAAATTGCCAAAGGAAAGGAAGAATTCTCCCAATCCGAACACTGCTGCCTGAATCGCCTCGGTGCCGTCTTCTGGGAACTCTTCTGCCTTAATCGCCGGTTGTTTCGTTGCTGTCTTCTGGATCATTTTTTTTTCTCCACATGGCCG
Organism: Puccinellia tenuiflora; assembly: GCA_012064385.1. Classification (NCBI taxonomy): domain Eukaryota; kingdom Viridiplantae; phylum Streptophyta; class Magnoliopsida; order Poales; family Poaceae; genus Puccinellia; species Puccinellia tenuiflora. The sequence goes on along the minus strand of QRDG01000249.1, from coordinate 448,560 downwards.
ATCCTCAACGTCGGATCATTCGTCTAAGCTGGGACGACACTAGCTGATGCATTGCCATGTGTAAGGGATCGAATAGTCTTGTATATATTATCCGTGCTGGAATTCCAATCTATGCGGTGCTCAGGTATCAGGTCAGATTCGTTACTCTTGAAGACAGTAGATGGTTATTTTGAATTATTATATCATGTAAAAGAAGATCCTGGAATTCTTATAGGCCCCAACGGAGGAAAACATGGATACATCCCTTGCCAAAACAGAAGGAAAATACATCCATGCATTGCTCGCGGGCACACGGCCGACGCCGAGACTTCCGATCGACTGGACATGATGCTGATCTATCGAATTTACAGATTCTTTGCTTGTGCATGCATCCCGATGTGTGCAGCACGCAAGCACGCCGCAGCGCGATGTACTCCGTACATAACTACCACGTAAAAGCACAGACACGGGCACATGACATCTAGGTGCAGCTGGTATGCCCTCTCGATTGTCTGGTCGTCTCCCAGTTTTATTTGTCTCCGTATACTGCCCTTGGATAAAATTAATTAACAAGATATTACTTGAAGGCAAGTACACACTCCAAGCTAACATGGCCGGAGGTACCTGCCGGCAACTCGCAGAGTCGCAGGTGGCTTGCCGGTCAGCCTACAGACGTCAGCAGCAACTTGCAGCGTAGGCAGGTGTTTAATCGATTCTCTTGGTAAGTCTATCTGTTCCTTGCATGTACACATGTTATTTTATTATATTATTCCTTCATTAATCCTCTGGACACGTGGAAAAAGGTTCATATGCAGTACGATAGACTCCAATCACAAGCGTTCAGACTTTTTTTTTGGAAAGAGTATCTACACTGCATATATTTATAGAAATTTTTACAGCTAGAAGTTATGTACAAACACAGAAAAAGAACTACCTATCCTAATTAAAAAATCTATAATAAAACGATGCCATGAATTAATCTAAATATCTTAATGTTAGGTGTCGGATCAAGGCTTGAAAGTTAATTATGTCTGTAGACCAGCATGTACGTTGATGTTGTTTATAAGTACCAATCGTTTACTTTTATTGTTCTTTTAACTTGGGTGTAATAACTTACGGTTGACATGGTTCAGTAGGTATGGCGGACATACTCAAACTTATTAATTTATGATGGTGTTTTTTGCGTCCCAGTATAACCTCTTAATAATCAAATCAGATCGCAATCTAATTGATCATGATCTCGATCATAAGGTTTTGAATCAAAGTGGTAAAAAATATTGTCCAAATTGCAAGTGCCCTTCGAACATCAATTAGTCGGCTATCCTCGAAACGTCACCATATTTCGAAGTACTTTTCAACATCAGCTTTATCCTTTATGTAGCGACCACGAACGTCAAATCTTTTCGACACGTCTCCAACGAAACATCTAGCAATTACCATCTACTAAAATCAAATAGTTTATCCATATTTATTGTTTATCAGGTTGATGCATATTAAATGGATCGTTGATGCATATTAAATGGATTGTTGATGCTTCAATTACTTCTAACTAATGTTGCAGTAATACATCAGTTGTTAATTGATTAATTATTTATCAAATCGATGCAATCAATCAATGATACTTCAAACACTTCCAATCGGTTCAACGTACCTCTGTTACTACTTGGCGTAATTAAATCATTTGCATGCCACCAACTTCTTACTCTATTTATTAATATGTCTATTTTTTAAGCAGAAACATATAAGGAATCTACATGTCTCATTGCTTTGACTAGAAGAAGGGAGACATGGATCACAGTCAAGGCAAAGATTTTCAGGCTTTGGGGTGTAAATAATTTATAGAGTAATGAAATTATAAGCACTGTTATGATTGGATACCATGGCATTACATGGGAACAAATTGGTGAAAAACTTTAAGCTAGAATTTAAAACAGACTCCAGCGATGTAAATAATATCTTCAAAGTATGCATTGTGCAATATTCTGATTATCGAACAGATGTATGAAAATCTATTTCCTTTTGAGACAAATAGTGCAGGATGTTGGCGAAGAAGAATCAGATTTCCTGGACTCTTACTTACAAATAATAGTATCTTAGAGAGTAGAACAAACATTGATAAACAGTTCGCACAAATGTGGATTATCCCTAATAAACAATTAACATTAATAACTATGTTTTTGTGTAGACCTCATGAACTTCTAACCCTGATGAACCAGCAAAGCAAGTACTAGCCAAGGAAACAAGCCTGGAGTGATCTTCAGTGGTGCACACGACTGAAGTCCTTTTGCTGGAGTAAATAAATATGTACGGAACATTATCAAGAGTCACACGTTGACCACTGTCAACTATGATTCTGCAAAGATAACAATGAGGTGAATAATATACGGTGCACAAATGGATTTTCGAAGGGTACGTCGAAAATATACCTTTTGCTACAATGCTTCAAACTGGTAATTACTATGATATTACAAATTATTGATTGTGTAATTATCGGTGGTTGTATAATAGACAATAAACAATGCCAAAGCCATGTGATGTATTCAAGGGTTTTTATATCCATTCTTGTAGTCATAGATCATGATTACTATATGTACCAACTATATTTTAGGCACTGATCGTGAAATTTATATGAACTAGAATGACATATGTTATGTCTTCATGTTTAATTTATTTATTTTGCTTTCGAACAAGAAGGCTATTTATAACTACTGAGATGACATCTTTAATGTATTGATAGGAAAAGGGTTAGAAATGTATGTACGTGTGCCATTTAGCATCCCCTACCAATTTTTCAAATAAAATTTCGAAGCTACATGCTACAAACACAAAATATGATACAAACCTGGATAGCTTGATGGAACTGATCATAAAAGAATTCAATCAATTACAACCCGGAAAATAATAAGTAAAGGCTTAATGCATCAAATATGAATAAGTAAGACAACATGCCAAATTTAAACTATATGAATTTACAAAATTATAATAGTGAAAGTGCAAATTGAATATATTTTGAGGATATGATATGATTAATTTAAATGCCAATACATTTCATAATTAATTTTAGGATGCATGTGTCAAATTGAATATATTTGCAAAGTTGGTTAACATTCGTAAGATAAATATAATGATACGGAAAAGTTTACCGTGTATGCTTATTAGGCCATACCAAACATAATATCTGAATCATAATAAACACAGAGAAGATGGTCATGATTGCATAATATGGTCACGATATGTTCAATATTCTGGAAATAAGCCAACCTATTAAATGGGCAAGGGCAAAATAGATTACATACTGTGTATTCTGAGAACCATTCAATATTGCATAATATGTGATTTAGAAAAGAAAAAAAGATGTTGCCCGCGCATGTGCGCGGGCCACTTTTCTAGTTTGTTAAAAATAATTTCAACAACAATGCTTATAGGAACAACTTTGGTAATAATAATTATAAACCTTATCCTTCAAATTATGGAAATTCTTATGGTAATTCTTACAACAATAATATTGGTGTGTCCTCTGATCTTGAAAGCATGCTTAAAGATTTTATCACTTCACAAAAAGCTTTCAATAAAATTGTTGAAGAAAAACTAGAGAAACTTGATAATCTCATTATTAAAGTGGATAGTCTATCCCATGAAGTTGATTTCCTTAAAATAATTTTTTTGCCTCATCATGCTAAGGAACATAAAACTTTAAATTCCATACAAGTCACAATTGTAAAATATAAGGATGTTGGCTGAATTACATGCTAGATGGGAAAGAGAAGAAAAAGAAGCTGAAATTGCTGAAAATACTAAGGTTGCTAATGTTTGCACTATTTATACTAATGATGATATTAAAATGTTGAATGCTCAAGAGTCATCTATAGCACCTAAGTATGCTAATGGTAAAAGAATTGGAGTTGTAAAAATTTCTACCATACCTAACAAGAACCCAAAACTTTCAGTCAACACAGAAACTATTGTTGATAAAAATGCTGAAAATAGTTTTGGTGATATGGATTCTATAGGTGATAATGCTCCTGTTATTTTTTATGACAATGATCTTGATTTTGATAATTGTAACCTTACTGAAGTTATAATTTTTTTACAAAAGCTTGCTAAAACACCTAATGCTAGTAAAATGAACTTGGCTTTTACTAAGCATATTACTAATGCTCTCATTGAGGTGAGAGAAGAAAAGCTTAAATGTGAATTCTCTTTTCCTAGGAAATTAGAGGATGTTTGGGAACCCACCATTAAGATTAAAGTAAGTGATTTTGAGTGTAATGCTTTGTGTGATCTTGGTTCTAGTATTTCTATTATGCCAAAAATGTTATTTGATGCCCTTGATCTTGGACAACTAAAAGATTGTGATTTGAATGTGAATTTTCTTGATGCCACTTCGCATACACCTTTGAGTAAAATAGATGATCTTCTCATCATGGTTAATGGTAATTATGTTCCTGTTGATTTCGTTATTATGGATCTTGATTTTAAGCTCCCTTGTCCTATTGTTTTGGGAAGACCGTTTCTTAGAACTGTTGGTGCAGTTCTTGATATGAGAGTGGGCAATGTTAAATTTCAATTCCCACTAAAAAAAGGGATGTGACATTTCCCTAAGAATAGGATAAAGAAACCTTTTGATTCCATTGGTTAGCCAAAGAGTGGTTTTGAATTGGGCTCTATTGATAAAACTTGAATTTGCTCTTTTTGCCTAGCTAAAAGGCGTTAAAGAAAAGCGCTTATGGGAGGCAACCCATTTTATTTTACCTTCTGTTTCTTTTTGGTTTCTTTGAGTTTTTGGTGATGTTGCTTCTGTAACAACTCCCTTGTATCTTTTTGTTTTGGTTTTTGGTGCCAAGAATAGCCTCTAAAGAGAGGAAGACTAATTGGTGAGTTTGCTGTCCAGAAACAGATTTCTGTTCTTCACTGTTCGAAAATCCAAAAAATCACAGAACGTCATCTGTGGCTGCAAATGTTTGACAGCAAGCATCAGGGTATTTTCTACCTTTATCTAGTTTTAAGTTTTCTGATTTGAGGTCCAGAAGTTCCCGAAAAATTCATCTTTACAGTATGTTCTGTTTTTGACAGATTCTGTCCTTAGTTTTGCATTTCTTCTTTCACGGGCTGAGTGAAGTTCTTTACAAAGCTGGAGCTTTACTTAGATCTTTGTGACAGTTGCTAATGTTGTAAAAAAATAAGTTTATGATATGTGCTTTGGAACTGAAGGAAGATATTGTTTTTGTGGACTAACCCCTCTAATGAAGTTGCTATAAGTTTTGCATGAAGGAAGTTTTCAAGTATTCAATTGAGAGGTGATGAAGGAAGATCAAGAAGGGATAAAATACTAAGCTTGGGGAGGCTCCCCATGGACCCTCCTCTGAAATATTCAAGAAGTCACAAGCGTCTAAGCTTGGATCCCCTTCTTCATCAACAATCATCGGTTTCTCTCATGTACTATATTTTTATTCCTTTACTCATTATGTGTTGTTCTTGGAGCGTCAGTTTGTTTTTTATTTCAGTTTGTTTGTGTTTAGTTCTCTGGTCTTTGCAATAATTTGGATCCATGCATGCTTGTTTGGGAGAGAGACACGCTCCGCTTTTTCATTATACACTCCTGTGCTTCACTTATATGTGTTGAATTTTTAGCCTTTGTTATTTTGCTTCAGCTCTCTCTTGTTCAGAATTGTTAGCTTTTGTAGTTAGAAAGTATTGCTCTTGTTGTTTCACCCTTTTAGTTTTGTTTCAAATAAGTTGATTGCTGTTTCGTTAAGTGGAAATTATCATGTGAGAAGTGTAAAAAGTGCTGCTTATCTTGTAGATCATTGTATTGAATCTTTGATACTTGTCAATAGTTTAGAGATATGAAGTAGATTAATGCTTAAACTTGTGGATCATCTAGTAAGAATGGATTAGTAAAGAACTACTATAAAGCTTTAAAATTGTGGTGCTTGTTCTACTTGGTATTTCTCAAAGTCTAGATATTCTATTTTCAAAGAGTTGGTTTGGCTAACAAGGTAGACGGTGTGAAGTACAGTGGTTATGCATAATGTATATCTGTAGTCATTCATTGAACCAAGTTGATGTTATGTGTTTGCATGATATCCTGCTAAGCCAAAATTCCGTACTGAGAGGGAATACTTCTCGTGCATCCAACTCCCTGAGCCAAATATCTTTGACATTTGTGTCCACCATACCTACCTACATGTGGTATTTCCCTACCACTCCAAGTAAAATTTTCATGTGCTATCTTTAAACTTTCAAAATTTTCCTTTTTGTGCCCTTGTTTTTAAGCTCATGAGGAAGCAGTGGGAAGCTAGATATAACATGTGACAAGCAAAGTCATTTCCCCCCTTTTCACCCGGTGTTGATGGTTTACGTCCTCACTTGAATCAACCTGAGAGCGGCTTAAGCAAAATATAAATATAACTCACCATTCTCCTCCACGCAATGAAAGCCTGAGAAATCAGTTAAAAACATTGGTTAGTGATGAAACAAAGGAGAAAGAGGAATGTACTCGTTCCTCTAAAACCAGCTGCTCTCACAAGTCTAAAAGCCTTGCTTGAAATGGGGGACTAGCTAGTTTCTTTACTGTGAAGTCGTTTACGAAAGCATGCATATCTCAAAATTGTTTTACTTCTGTCAAAAATCAAGAAAATAATAAAAAGCTCTAGCACATGACTAATCCTTGCTTCCCTCTGCGAAGGGCCTTTCTTTTAATTTTATGTTGAGTCAGTCTTCCTCTTCCTTCTAAACTCCTCAAGCAATCACTTGGTATCAACTTTGGTTCATGTTTTACTTCATGTTATCTTTGTGTCTAACTGTGAAAACTTTCTATTGACTTTATGTTGAGATAAACAAGTTGCAAGTTGAAGCTTTTTGCTCAAAACATAAATATTCCTTTATGTTGGCCAAACTCCTTTGTTGAACTAATATTGCTTTGTGAGATATTAATCATTGTCAAGTGTTATACTTTTAAATCTCCAAGGTACACTTTTCTAGTTAATTCTTGCTTAGATGTTACACCTGGTTAATCATTGTTTGTTTCATTCAATGAACCTTTGTTTTGGATCAATGCATTCAGTTCATATGCTTTACATGATTACATGATCAAGATTGTGTTGGTAGCACGTCAATTCAAAAATTATTTTGTTATCACTTACCTACTCGAGGACGAGCAGGAGTTAAACTTGGGGATGCTGATATGTCTCTGACGTATCTATAATTTTTGATGTTCCATGCTTGATTATATATCAATGCCACATGTTTTTATAATGTTTTTATATCAATTTGGCATGATTTATGGAACTAACCTATTAACAAGTTGCCCAGTGCCAGTTCCTGTTTTCTGCTGTCTTTTTGTTTCAGAAAAATTGTTGTGGGAAGTTTCTCGGATTGCGCTGATAATTTACGGGAATGATTTCCAATATGAAACGAACACGGAACCCGAAGGACGGCTGGAGGGGAGGCACCAGCCTCCAGGTGCGACCCAGGCGCGGCCGAGGGGCTGGCCGTGGCTGGGGCCCACCTGGGCACCTCCTTCGCCTCCTCGCGCTGCCTCTTCACCTATAAATTCACCCCTGACCTAAAAACACCAGAGACGCGATCATATTCTCCAGAAGATGTCCGAGGCCGTCGCCATCTCCAACCCTAGTTCGGGAGGGTTCTGTAGCTCTTCCCGGCACCCTGCCGGAGAGGGGAATCGACACCGGAGGCATCTACACCACCATGCCTGCCTCCGGAGTGATGCGTGAGTAGTCCACCACGTGACTACGGATCCATAGCAATAGCTAGATGGTTGTCTCTCTTCCTTGTACTCCATTGTTTAGATCTTGTGAGCTGCCTATCATGATCAAGATCATATTATCTGTAACTGCTACATGATTGTGTTTGCATGGATTCGATGAATTGTGGAAGTCATTGCTTTTGTTCATCTATGTGTTGTGTTTTATCTATGATCTTGCATGCTCTCCGATGCTAGTGGATGCTTTCGCCAAGTAATTATTAGTGTTACTGGCTAAATGCCCGTGCGTTGCCATGGGTCAAACAAAAATCTTTTGACAGTATTGGCCAAACAATTGTTGTATCATGTGAGAGAGTTTGGCTAGTGTGACACACATGTTTTGCTTGAACCTCAGATGAGACCCTTCCTGATGAAAAATCGTCCAACTTTAAATAATTATAGTTGCTTCTAATATGCTTCAGATATTACAATGTTCCACCTTGCATACATCACAATTTTGTGGTGCTGAACAATATATAAGAGATGCAAAACTTACAAAATAAATCATGTTTTGTAACATCCCAAACTTGGTAGCGAAAAATACGAAGGATTTTTCCACTTTTGCTTCATTGTGTGCATCATAGCATCCATATGCATTTTTGCCATTGTGAACTTGCACTTGGAACTCAATTGTAATGGGAAGCCAACCCTTCCAAACCTCCAACCAAATGTTTGCCCTTTCGTCAACCAACCATTCTTGGACTTCCAACTTGTTAGGAAGTTCCCTATTTGCCTCTTATCCTCAATTCTCAAATTTCAAGTTTTGTCAATGGGGAACTAAATATGTGAATTCATTTTGGCTTATTACAAACTACACTTTTGGAACCAAGATAGGCTTTCCAAAAATTCAAACTAAAATCATGGGAAGCTCCAGTATTATTGCTAGGGTCTCCATGAATAATTTCAATATTTTTGGGTTTGTATAAATGTTCCAATTAAATGCATTTTGGAAATTGCCCCAGTTTACCCTAACTAAAGGCTATGAACAAATTTTGGGCAAACCAATTTATTTGACCTCACCAATTTTTGTGGTGGTTCTACAAGGTAATTAAGGACTTCATGAATTTTTCTGGAATTTATAAAAATGCTTAAGTGCCTCTTTTAAATCGCCAAAGCTTGCTGGGGACCTGTTTGTGTTGGTTTCAAAAGTACCAGGGACCTCTTTGCAATTTCCTGTTTTTCCCTCCCTCTCTCTCTCACTGTGCCCGCCGGCACTGGCGCCATGCCGCCCTGCTGGCCGGCGCCTCACCCGCACGCTCCGCACGCTTCCCTGGTGGTCGAAGCCACGCGCGGACGCCACCTGCTTCCCCATCTCACCTGCTCCCTCTCCCCCGGTGTCTCTCTCTCTCGAGTGGCCGCCGTGGGAACACCACTGCCGACGCCTCCCCCTTCAAATCGCCGGCGACTGAAGCCGCCCCGAGCAAGATGGAGTTGACCAGAAGAACCGCACCGGCGCCGGCGTCCTCTGACCTGAAGTAATCGAGCTGGAACGCCAAGAATCGACGCAGCCGAGCTCTTCTTCGTCGGCGCCGTCCGCGGGAACTCCTAGGCCGCCGTCTTCTTCCACTCCGTCCGCTCGCCGTCGTCGTCCTCGAGCCGAGCCGTCGCCGTCGCCCTGGCCCTCCCCGCCGGCCGAATCGGGCCGAGATCGCCGGTAGTCGACAGCTGCGTCCTCGACTTGGCCGCATCGGCCGCCTCCACGCCGGCCGTCTTCCCGCCGAAATCCGGCAACGCCGGCCACTCCCTCGCCGCGCCGTCGGCACCATAGTGCTCGTGGTGAGCACCTCCTCCTCGCTGGCCTACTCCCTCTTCCCCTTTCCCTCTCCCACCGGCGACCCGACGCCGGCCACCACCGCCGTCCCGCAAGCCACGCACGCGCGCGTGCCCGACGTGCCGGTTTGGACCCGGCCTCCCTTGCGATTTGGGCCGGCCAAAGGCCGGTTCGTTCGGCCACTGCCCCGACCGGTGCCCAGCCTGGGCCGGCTCTGGGCCGGACCACTCGGGTCCCTGCCGGCCTGCACCCCGGCCTGGCCGGCTCGAGGCCGGCCTGCCAGGGAAAGTTTTTCCTTTTTTGAATTTTTGATATGAAATTAAAACTTTAATATCTTTTTGTATATTGCTTCAAAAATTGCAAACTAAATATCAAATTGCTCAGCAAAACAAAACCTATCAGTTGGTAACTTTATCATGTCCTCTTGAGCAAAATAATTTCCCTATAATTAGGAAACCCTAAAAGGGTAAAATTGATGCCTAATTTGAGACATTCATAACCTATTCAAATTTAATCCAAAAATTACAGATAAAATATCAATGTGATCAACATGCGAAATGCCATCAAACCATGCACTTATCATATCATGATCACAAATATTTATTTGATGTTATCCATAATTGGGTTAAAAGAATAAATTCTCGTTAATTATTTAAATTGCTATTATTCATCGGTACTCCAAAAATTATAGCCCTTTCCTTCTACCTTACTGAACCCATTCACCAATGATTGGATCACTCAAAGCCAAAGACCAATTCCTTCCTTTTAGGTGGTCTAGGTGGCTGGGATACTATGCCCTTCTTTTTAGAGGCTCAAAGACGAGTTCTTTGAAGGAAGCAAAAGAACCCATGTGTCTCGAATGAAGTCTACCTTCTTTTTGTGCCGGGAAGAAGAATGAGATCCAACTCAAAGTCAAGAATTACCGAAATGATCGGAATGACGAACCCTATCCATTCATGTCATGTTCATGCATATTTGAGCCACCTCTCTAATAATTTAAGATTTTATAAAGAATGTGGCCACTAAGATAAATATGGGGTGGTTCCAAATAATTGCAATAATTATTTGGCCCCCATTTAATGTTGCTATCTAATTTAGATAATGATATCTTTGCATCAATTGGACATGTCATCATGTGTTTGCGCATTGCATTTGATTCGTGTGATTTATGTGTGCTTTGTATTTTCTTTGGGTATCGATAGATTCCGGAGTCGAGGTTACCGATAACTACCCCGACGAGCAGTACTCCGCCGGGCAGCAAGGCAAGAGATAACCTAACCTTCTTGGCATCTAGCATCCTATGATTTATCAAATTATTTTATCCACCATAATATTGCATGCGGTTCAAATGTCTCTTTGTGTAAATATAGAATCCTATGAATGCATGTCTCTTCCCCGAGCCAATCACATGTATCCCTACCTATGAAACCTAGGGTTGAAGTGTTGGCCGAGATGAAGNCATCCTATGCTTTTATCAAATTATTTTATCCACCATAATATTGCATGCGGTTCAAATGTCTTTTGGTATAATATAGAGAATCCTATGATTGCATGTTTTTTCCCCGAGCCAATCACATGTATCCCTACCTATGAACCCTAGGGTTGAAGTGTTGGCCGAGATAAAGCTATATTGATGTACTCATATGCTCAGCTATGTTTAGCCATGCTTAATAGATGCTTATGTCCGTTATTAATTCCATAATTGTTGTTATGGATGGAACGTTTCGGTCATGGTGGATAATGGAGATGCTTAATTAAATGCTAAGAAGGCGTGGATGAGTTGCCCTCGGGAGGGTGGTTTGTCTCATTCTTGCCGCCTAGGCTGAACGTGCTTTTAGCTGGAACCAAGAAAACGAGCGTTGCTCCCGGAGGTGGGGGCATATGGAACCCCCTTTGACCGAATAATCTGTGAGGGGCTTGTCAAGGGTACTCTAGTTTGCTATTTCCATTTGCGCGTGTGTGGTGTGGTGGAAAAAGGAAACGATGATGGTGGTGTGTAGGATGTGACGGTGGGGCAGGGCGCTGGGAGCGCTGAACCTGTCCTTCCGCCACTGATGGCCCTTGAGTAAGTCTCATGCTTGGTAAAGGTCTAACCGCGCCTGCTTGCCGGCCTTCCCCGGAAGAGGGTCAATTAGGTGAGTCGGGACGGTACCAATGGGTAAAGTAGTAACACCCTGCAGGGTAAATCTTTTCGAAAAGCCGTGTCCATGGTTATGGACAAACTCTTGGGAAAGGCGCATTAGCTCATAGATAATCTTAACCTAATTGATATGGCAGCTAAAGGTTGCATAATCAACGTGTGATAAAGGTTCACTTCCTCGAGGGTGATTTCGAGGGGGTGCCTTGGTGGAGATGAGTGTGGTTGGTGACAAAAGGGGTTCGATGAGAACCTATGATGACAAATGTTACTCTCTTATCCCCTTTATCAAAATACTCTGAGTAGACGAATGCCAAGTGTCTTTATGTTTCGGTTTATGAAAGTTAGCTTTATGCAAAAGAACTACATATAAAGCTTTAGAGCCTCCGTCAGTCATTGGGCCTATATCGCCCTACTAAACTTGCGAGTACATCGTACTCAGTCTCTCTTTGCTGCCTCTATGATTTTGTATTTCAGAGGAGGACGACACCGAGCAGTTAGGTGGGTTCTTCGTTGACGTCGACTACTAGTCTGGGTTCCCAGGTGGCAGCTTGGGACCGTGGAACAAGCTGCTTGGTGATGTTTATCTGTAGGCCTCTTAGGCCATATTTTGCTTCTTGTTGTATTAGACAACGCTACTTCGCTTCCGCTTGTTGAATTGTAGGATCTGTGATCCTTTTGCCTTGTAATATTTGTATTCTCCTCGTTATATGAGTTGCTATATAAATGTTTTGTGTCGTAGAGTCATGCTTTGTGCCAGTTCTGTTCCACAAGTCTCGATCTTTGTTTTATACACTGATGGTTGTGTTCCTTACATAGCCTCTCTGTATAATTCCGGGGTCGGGGCGTCACACCTGGTCCCGCGACGGGTGCAGGGAGGTGGCCTCCTCTTTGCCGAGGTCATCCTCAGCATGGTCGATGCTGTCGTCCTCCGGGTGCTCGATGCGGGGCTCGGTGTCGACGTGGCGCTCCGGAGCAGCACTCCCACGCGGGCGGCCGGCAGGAGGAGCAGTGGCGGCACTAGCCGTCCGGCGAGCGAGTCGTTCGGCGCGAGAGCCGGCCATGGCGGTGTCGAGGTTGAAGATGCGCCTCAGCCCCTACCTGGCGTGCCAAATGTCGGAGAACTGTCCCAGGAACTGGGTATGTCTCACGAAGGATCGAGTAAGGGGCTGAACACGGAATCAAACAACCCTCAACGTGCCTCGACGATGGTGCTCGCCTGGATCGCTGCGGGGAAGCACTGCAGAGAGGAACGCGCGATATTACCCAGGTTCAGGGCCCTCTAGGTGAGGTAAAACCCCTACGTCCTGCTTCGAGTTGTATTGCACTTGCTTGGAGAGGTTTTCAGTACAGGGCGAGCTTGGCGAGCTCTGGGTGGCTAACAATGGCTACTGCTAACCTTAGATATAGGGTTTTGGCTTGTGAAAAACTAGAGTCTGAACCCTTTGCCCAAACGGGCTCCTCCTCATTTTATAGGCGTCTCGGGCCTCTTCCCAAAACATCTTGGCGGGAAGGGCTACCACATAGCAATGAAGGAGGAGGCGCGGTGCACCAAAAAGGTGGAGTCCACCATAAAGGTAAGGTCCATGGACGCGGTCCACGGCAGGGGCGGCGTCACCAAAGCTGGAAAAGCCACCGGCCAGCCGGACGGTGGGCTGGCGCTTGCTGAGGTGGGATGTGACCCACGGTGACGTCGCCCTTGGAGCGCAGCTGCAGATGGTTCCCTTATCACCAAAGTGGCAATACACGTTGTCCGCTTTGCTTGGTGCTGCTTTGTTGACCGCTTTATACATGGAAACGGCAACTGTGGCGTCGTCGTCACCGCGCGCAGGCGCGCGCGTCACTCTGCACATGGGCGCAGAGCCCATGTGCGCTCTGCCGCGGAGGCAGAGCTGGCTTCGAGAGGAAGGAAGCCTCGCGAGACAAAAGGCCTCACCGAGCCTTTCGGCGTGATCCTTAGCAGAATTGCTGGAGGCGTCCGAGACACCCTCTCGAGGAGAGGCCCCTCGCCAAGGGAGAGTACCCTCGGCGAGGAGAAAAGGTCCCTCGAGAAGGAAAACCCTCACGAGGCTCGCCAGGCTTAGAGAGCCTGGTCCTTAGCGAAAACTTCTGAGGAATCTTGTCGGCCCTGGCAGGCCGGCCCGTGGTACCCTGGTTTCCACTGTGCCGACAGACAGATTCAATCGGCCCTCAACAATGGACGATTAAGCTTTGCCGGCATGGCCATTGACACACAGCCGTTCCCAATGAACGTGCTAGATCTCGAGGGAAAGAAAGTTCTTCTTCGACCAGAAGCGGCCGAAGGCACTAACAAATCTAACGTGGTTATTGGTGAGCCCAGCAAAGATGCCGGTGTCAAGGAAGCAAGGAGAGAGATCATGTTGACCCGGCAACCCGATGGAAGGGAAGTTATCAAGATTACCGTCAAGAACTCCATACTCGGGGGGCAGCAGCCACGATCTAGAGAATCCGGGATCCGGAATCCGGAACTCGGGGGGCAATCTCGGTTCATGAAGCCCAAAAACCCGGAAGTCGGCAAGTGGAAGACAAATCAGGTTGAATACAGGCCAAAGAAAATCAAGCCGACTTTCGATATGTTACTGAACAAGTATGTGCGCCAAGCCGGGTCCAAGGCAACCCGACAATATGGGAAGCGACCGAGGTCACCATCCACCGAGAGAAGCTACCGGCATCAAGAGTCGGCTGGGGAGTCCAAACATCAGGTGACCCGGCAAACTGTGCAAAGCCGACTTGTATATCCTGGTGATTCCTCTTATTGGCGAGTCAAGGAGCAGGGAGCCAAGGCAGCCGACATAGAGAGGAGGCTGATCCCGGACAACTCATTGGTCATTAGGACGCACGTGCTGAAGCTGAAGAACCCGGTTACGGAGCCAACAAATGATAAGCCGATACTTGCTATCGTGCCTAAGACGACATCCAGTGACCATGAAGCCGGATCCAGCCAAACCGAGATAGCCAAACCCCGGGATCCAAAATACACTCAGCCAAAGTGGTGTCCGCCGGGTATAACGAAGACACAGAAGCGGAAACTGCAAAGGGCAAGGAACCGGGAAAAGGCAGAGAAGGAGGCCGAGCAAGCCAGAGATGCCAAATTCAATGCCGAAAAACTAATGGTACCAACTCAAGTATGGGTACCAAAGCCGAATCCTCCGCCAATTCCGTTGTTGAAGGCACCGAGTCTTGCTGTGAACGACGGAACGGGGCCGGTTGCAGTACCGGCCATTGCTTACTCATCATGGGCGGACGAAGTGGAAGCATCAGATTTGGAAGAACAAGATAAGCCGACATCAGATGAGTCGGTCACCGAGTTAGCCAATGAGGATTCGGCAGATGATTCGATGGGCAAGGAACCAGCAGGAGACTCGGAGTTGGCGATGGATGACTCGGAGAATCAACCAGATGAAGAGTTACTGGACTACGAGAGCACGCCAACTCGGGTAGGTATGGATATTAACATGGTATATTATTTGCCTACTGAATTCCGTTCTATAGAAGAAGAAGCCGAGGTAGCGCAGATCAACTTTGGGCCGAAGAATGCTGTCTTCGAGAAACCCACGGAACCGGTTAAGCATCTTAAACCCCTATACGTCAGAGGACATATCAATGGGAAGCCGGTTACTCGGATGATGGTTGATGGAGGAGCTGTGGTAAACCTGATGCCATATTCTGTCTTCAAGAAATTACAATTGGATGATGATGACCTCATGAAGACGAACATGGTATTGAACGGGTTAGAAGGAGGAGAAGGAGTAGAAGCCAAAAAAAGTTATTAGTCTGGAGCTCACAGTGGGAAGCAAGACTTTGGCTACTGCGTTCTTCGTTGCCGAGGTGCAAGGGAACTACAACGTGTTACTCGGACGAGATTGGCTCCACGCGAATCAGTGTGTGCCATCCACCATGCACCAGCAACTCGTACAATGGATCGACGACGAGATTGAAGTTGTTCACGCTGATAACTCGGCATGTATTGCTTTTGTCGAGTCCATTGTTGATTGGCAACACTCAAATGCTACATGTCTCTCGGGGCGTGATCTATCCGAGTTCGATTTCCTGAGTGCTACCAGGGACGGATTCGTGCCAGTATCCTTAAAGCCGGTTGGAAGCAATCGGCTGCGTCTCAAGTAAATGGATCCCAACAACAACGAGTGGCTGCAGAAGCGTCTGGACAAGTATCGGGCAGAGAGGAACGATATGTGTGAAGCGATTGAAGAACCAGATGACATGGACAAATTGGGACAAGGTTTTACGTCGGTCGACCCGCTCGAAGAGGTGGATATCGGGGATGGCACTGTTCGTAGGCCGACATTTGTAAGCCAGAATCTAGAAGTCGATTATAAATCCGAGTTAATCGCGCTAGTCAAGGAGTACGTGGATTGCTTTGCTTGGGAGTACCACGAGATGCCCGGGTTAAGCCGAGAGCTCGTCGAGCATCGGTTACCGATAAAGGCCAGTTTCAGACCATATAAGCAACCGGCTCGTAAATTCAACCCGGCAATATACGACCGGATCAAGGAGGAGATCGTCCGGCTTCTAAAAGACAATTTTATCCGGCCTTGCAAGTATGCCGAGTGGATTTCTAACATTGTGCCGGTCGAGAAGAAAGGATCCGGTAAGATCAGGGCCTGCATAGATTTCCGAGATCTAAACCGAGCTACGCCTAAAGATGAATATCCTATGCCAATAGCCGACATGCTCATCAATGACGCCTCAGGACACCGAGTCATCAGCTTTCTTGACGGAAACGCGGGGTACAATCAGATATTCATGGCTAAAGAAGACTCGGACAAAACAGCGTTCCGCTGCCCCGGGTTCGTCGGTTTATTCGAGTGGACGGTAATGACTTTCGGGTTGAAGAATGCCGGAGCCACATATCAGAGAGCGATGAACTTGATATTTCACGATCTTCTTGGAGTCATCCTGGAAGTATACATTGACGACGTGGTTGTTAAATCGTACGGCAAGTTAAATCAGTTGGCTGATTTATGACGCGCGTTTGAAAGGATGAGGAGGTATGGGCTCAAGATGAATCCGTTGAAGTGTGCCTTTGGTGTGTCGGCTGGGAAGTTTCTCAGTTTTATCATACATGAATCCGGCATAGAAATTGATCCGGCTAAGATCAAGGCTATCCAGAAAGTGCAGGCGCCGAGTTGTAAAAAGGACATGCAGAAATTCCTAGGCAAGGTAAATTATTTGAGAAGATTTATTACTAACTTGTCTGGAAAAGTTGATGCGTTCACTCTGATCCTTCGGCTTAAGAATGATGACGAGTTCACCTGGGGGGCAAAACAGCAAGAAGCATTTGACCGGATAAAGGCTTGCTTGTCTAAACCTCCGGTTCTGAGGAAACCGTGTCACGGACTACCGTTCCGACTCTACATCGCTGCCGAGGAAAAGGTGATTGGGCAGCTCTGACTCAAGAGGCCGAAGGATAGGAGTTCGTCATCAAATACCTAAGCCGGCGGCTGCTGGATGCCGAGTCAAGGTACAGCTTTGTGGAGAGGTTGTGCCTGTCTCTTTACTTTGCTTGCACCAAATTGCGCCATTATCTTTTATCTAGTGAGTGCAAAGTTTTTAGTCAAACCGATGTCATCAAACACATGATACATAGGCCGATTCTTAGTGGACGGATCGGCAAGTGGGCATATGGACTAATCGAATATGATTTGGCTTATAAATCTCTCAAATCTGTAAAAGGCCAGGTTGTAGCCGATTTCATTGTTGAACATCGGATTAATCTAGAACAAGAAGCCGACATACATGTTGTGTCGGCTGTACCGTGGAAACTTTATTTTGACGGCTCAGTTTGCAGTAGTGGACAGGGAGTCGGCATTGTGTATATTTCACCCCACGGTACTATCTTTGAAGCCTCTTGTCGTCTTGATTATTTTTGCACTAACAATGAAGCCGAATATGAAGCTCTTCTATTCGGGTTAGAAATTTTAAAAGATGCAGGGGTAACTCATGTCGAGGCATATGGCGATTCGCTGCTTATTGTCCAGCAAGTGGCCAAGATCTTCCAATGCAATAGTGGATCACTCAATGCATATCTCGACAGGTGCCTGGATGTCATATCAACTTTGGATCACTTCTCTATATCTCATGTTTCCAGGCAGGACAACTTGCTCGCAAACAAATTGGCACAGTAGGCATCTGGTTATCATGTTAGTAGAGGAATATTCTTCACAGCAGAAGGGCCGATGCTAGCTGTCGTCAATGACATGGAAGCTGGAGGAAAGGCCGAGTCATCTAACTCGGGAGATGGAGGGAAAGCCGGGTTATCTAATTCGGCTCCAGAAGAACCTGGCGAGACTCGGTCAGTTGATTGGAGGACACCCATTATTGATTATCTGAAGAATCCGAGTCAGAAAACTGAGAGGGCTATTCGGCGGCTTGCTTTCAAATATACTCTGATGAATGATGAGTTATATCGCCGAACAGCTGATGGTCTTCTTCTTAAGTGCTTGGATGAAGATCAATCTCGGGTTGCCATGGGAGAGGTTCATGATGGTTTATGCGGGACACATCAGTCGGCTCACAAGATGAAGTGGATGCTCAGACGAGCCGGATTCTACTGGCCGACGATGATCAATGACTGCTTTTGGTACTACAAGGGATGTGAAGCGTGTCAGAGATTTGGAGATATTCAGTTAGTACCGGCTTCACTTCTTAACCCGGTAATAAAGCCGTGGCCTTTTCGAGGATGGGCATTGGATTTCATTGGCATGATTAACCCGGCTTCATCCAAAGGGCATCGGTTCGTGCTGGTTGCTACTGATTATTTCACCAAGTGGTCCGAAGCAGTACCCCTCCGGAATATGACCCACAAAGAGGTCCCGGATCAAGCTTACTCGGAGGGAATGACGACCCGGTAGGAATATCCCGGTTCGGCCAGAACTCAGTTTGGTCAAGACCAGGTGCAGGTTCGACTCGGAACATCCTGAAAATTCCAGAAGATGCCAGAGAAGCCAAACGCGAGGTGATCTTGCAAAGCCCAAAACGGAAGTCGGTGGCCTTAGAAGGAGTTCGAGAACAATCCGGAGGGCAAGTTTCCAAAGAAAACCGGAGACAGCACTTGCAGTTTGAATTCAACACGACGCCGGCCGGAAACTTGCCTAGTTTAGAAATAGGAACCGACCTATGCTATGAGTTGTAATCCGTGTAGAAGTACAATTGCTTGTAACGGAAAGTCCAACCGCCCCACTATATATATGTAGGGGGTGACGGCCGATTGAAGTTAAGCACACAATCGACAATCAATACAAACCCTATTTTTTACCCTCAAACCCTTGTTCCTGCTTCCGTTATTCGGCGACTTTGCACGAGTTCATCGAATATTGACAATCGAGTTGAGAGCGGTCAAATCCGGCTTAACTCAGCCAATCGTCGCCGGCCACCTCTGACGGGGTCCCTCCCGAGGTGCTGGGGCGTCTGGTTCGAAAAGCACCGGATCATTGTCTTGCGTATCGCGCCTTGATTCGGTCTCCCGCGGGGCGAGTTGCGGAGTATCTCCCCTGGCACCGCGGGTACACGAGGACGTGTTCGTGTGACGCGTTTTAATCGCAACACCAATAAAAAACTATAAGCGAGAATTTATCCGCGAATGGTTATGACGAGTTGCCCGGTCTTATTCGAGTATATTCGTGCCAGCTCAGCCAATTGGGACGACTTCGTTCTAGCTCCTTTGACACGTTCCAGATGGACCCACATTGGTGGGAAGGCGAAGCTATAGTCAGGGATGACGTAGCTGAATAGGAGCAAAACAACAAGGATGAGGTTCTGGAGGATCTCGAGTCTAACGCTGTTTGGACCAGATAGTTATTGAAAGCGCCTCCTCTAGCGAGTCGGCACACGATGAGTCGGCCCAGGAAGAGTCGACGGAAAGTGAATCTGACGAGATTTGTCTTTCGAGGGAGAGACCAAAAGCCGGCGTTGCAAAGTGTCCGATTCATCAAACAACACATCCTGCGATGTCCTTGGCTAAACAACAAAAGCTGATAGAGGATGCTAAGAGCAAGTACAATAAGGTCCTGTTAGCAAACTGTAAGGTTTTAAATCATATATTTATGCTTACATGGAGGAGAGAGAAGGGAAACGGGCTCTGCCAGCTACAGCACATGCTCCTAGCCACGTTGTGAGCAGAAAAGACAGAAGCGGCACAACTCACTCATTAACAAAGAGCTGCCCCAAGGATCTCTGACGCTTCCTGCTGCCTCAATCCAGATAGGTACCCTCTTCGTGGCAGACCAAGTCTCCATTTTCTGAGTCATCCGACCCTAGCGGTTTCAAAGTGCGCACTAAGCACGGGTCATATGTTTTCACTTGTGTTCTTATATTGTTTATCTTTTTGCCTTTTGTACTTATGATGTAACCATTGTATTTCACAGCAGCCGGTTCAAGAAGACATCTGCTCCTGCCATATCCATAAGAAAAACTATTCCTGCTTCTCGAGTTGCCGCTCACGCGAGTTGCTGTGAAGTCGGCCAACCTAAGGTCGGCTTCTACCGCGAAGGACAAAACCGCAGCTCCCGAAAGTGCGGTTGAGTTTGTTGTTGTTCCCATGGAACATGATATGGAAGACCATTCTCGCAGGGTCAGTAGCGTAGCCAGGATATAGCAACGCTCCAGGACATCTTCATTCTACAGTACTAAACAGTGTAAAATAATACATAAAATAGCTACAGTCAACAAAAGAATTAGGTGCTACGCCCCATGGCCAGTGTGGCCTTAGGCCTGGCTACGCCTCTGCGCAGGGTGGTTGACTCGATTCCAGAAGAGCAACCTCTCAACACCAGGCTGACAGACCAATCTTCCAAGCCGACCTTTGTTGAAGAATTATCCAGACAATCAAAGAATGCTTTGACGATGAGTACTCCTTCAACGAGTCATACAAAGAGCTTGATAATGTACTACATGATAGCAGGTCCAAGGGTGTGATGGCCCTCGATCTACACCTGCACGAGAATATCAAGAGGAACACGAACACAACACACGCACGCGGCACAGATTGGATTGCTACACGTCCGTGTCGGACGTTTTGTTTTATTGCTTTTTCGAACTAGGGTTTACAGGGGGGTATTATATGTATATATATAGGACTAGGGAGGAGTCCTTGCACAACACGACTTGCCGGCGTGCTTAAACCCAACAATCACCCCCTAAGCACGACGTGCCTACTTCACAGCTTGGACGCCTATCCTCTCGCGCATCTCCAAGAACTTTAGTCGCCCCAAAGACTTGGTCAGAATATCTGCAAGCTGATCATCGGTGCATACGTAGTTGACTTCCATTCTCTTCTCTTCCACACACTCTCGTATATAATGATACTTTGTATCTATGTGCTTACTCCTATCATGATGCACTGGATTCTTGCATAGAGAGATAGCAGATTTGTTGTCAACATACAACACCACTCCTTCTGGCTCTTGATTTGTAAGATCACCAAGTAGCCGAGCTAACCACACACCTTGACGTGCTGCGGTAGCTGCTGCAATATACTCCGCCTCACAGGATGATTGTGCCACGACTTTCTGCTTCTGTGATGCCCAGCTCACTAAATTTCTCCCATGGAAATATGCGATACCCGAAGTACTTTTACGGTCATCTATATCTCCTGCCATATCACTATCGCTGTAGCCGTGCAGCTTTACTTTGCCTCCTTCATCCCTTGCATAAACACAACCGAAGTTGGTGGTTCCTCTCACGTACCGAAGTATATGCTTTACAGCACTCATGTGCTCAGTTGTGGGTGCCTCCATATAGCGACTCACAATACCAACCGAATATGCTAAATCAGGCCTGGTGTTAACCAAGTATCTCAAACTCCCAACTATACTTTTGTATTCGGTTGCATCAACTTCTGGTGCTTCACTTCTCTTACTCAATCTCAATCGAGGTTCCATAGGTACCTGAGACAGATTGCAAGCCTCCATGCCACATTTTTCAAGAATTTTCTTTGCATAAGCCTCCTGACACAGTGTAATAACACCCGGTTTCTGCTGTACCTCTATGCCAAGATAATAACTAAGCGGTCCCAAATCACTCATCTTGAATAGTTCTTTCATCTGCAGCTTGAAATTTGCAACTTCTCCTTCATCAGCACCTGTAATCAACAAATCATCAACATAGACACCAACTAGTAGATGATCTGCCTTTTTTCCTCGCTTGTACATAGCATGTTCAAGTGGACACCTTTCAAACCCAAGTGATATCAACGTGCGATCAAGCTTCATATTCCATGCACGAGGTGCTTGCTTTAGGCCATACAAAGCTTTTTTCAACTTCAACACCTTGTGTTCAGCCCCTTCTTCAATGTAACCAGGTGGCTGTTTCACATAGACCTCCTCCTCTAACTCGCCATTAAGAAACGCCGTCTTCACATCCATATGGTGTAATTTCCACGCCTCCTGTGCTGCGAGTGCAATTAGCAGCCTCACTGATTCCATACGTGCAACCGGAGCAAACACTTCTTCAAAGTCAATTCCTTGCTCTTGTACATAGCCCTTTGCAACTAGCCTTGCTTTATGCTTGATCACCTTTCCCTCGGCATCTTTCTTCAGCTTATATACCCACTTGAGTCCAATTGCCTTTTGCCCGTTGGGAAGATCAACAAGACTCCATGTCTCATTGTCACGAATTGATCCCAACTCTTCATCCATCGCACGACGCCAACATGCTACCGTATTGGCTTCTTCAAATCTGGTCGGTTCTTCATTTTCTGTTAGAAGACAGTGACCTCTCCCTCGTCCTCCTTTCTTTGGTGCTCGGACAGGGTTTATCGTGCGTAGAGCCTCTTCTGGATATAACTCCAACACCGGCCGTAGCTTCTCAGGCGTAGGCGGCCGTGTTCTCGTCGGAGGAGCTGCTGGTACCTCCGTCCTTGGCATATCCGGGACATTCTCTGCCGTGGCTGCGCTCCCGGACTGATTTCCTGCCTCTGCAGAGTTTTCTGCCGAATCAGCTACTTCTGCTACCGCGACAGTGTTTTCTGGCAATTTCTCTGCCGCGACAGGGGATACTGTCGTGACAGTAACTTCGTCGTTTCCTGCCGTGGTAGTGTTCCCAGCAGCAGGCGTCCTCGGCGACTTGAAGGAGGATCCTTCGCCGCCACATGACCCGTCACCGTCACCACCACGCGCCGTTGGTGTTCCTGAATCACCATGATCATCTCCACGTTCACCCTGCTCAACATAGCTATAAGTAACATGAAAAATTTCATTAGTTTTTGGCTGGTTGGACTCTGCTGCATCCCAGTTCCATGATCTGTCCTCCTCGAAGACCACGTCGCGCGTCACGCATACCCGCTTGGTAGTGGGATTGTACGCACGGTAGGCTTTCGAACCAGACTCATAACCAATCATGATCATCGGTGTACTGCGGTCGGCAAGCTTGCCAACATGTCCTCCCACCGGTTTTACGTGTGCTATGCAGTCAAACATGCGAAGATGAGCAACATTGTGCTTGTGACCGCACCATGCTTCGTACGGTGTCATGCCTTCAACACTCTTTGTAGGCGCCCTATTGAGAAGATAGACTTCCGTCACCACAGCTTCTCCCCAAAATCTTCCAGGAACTCCTTTGCTTTTCATCATGCTCCGTGCCATAGCAACAACGGTTTGATTCCTACGTTCCACCACTCCGTTTTGCTGTGGAGAGTATGGAGCAGTCAAGTACCGCTTAATGCCATGTGTTTCACAATATGAATTGAACTCGTCCGAAGTAAATTCACCCCCCGATCCGTACGGAATGCTTTCAGCTTTGCTTCTGCTTCAACCTCCGCTGCAATTTTAATTTTCTTGAATGCATCAAGAGCTTGATCCTTGGTTTTAATCAATACAATCCACATGTACCTACAGAAATCATCAAACTAGTAGAAAGTACTTGTTTCCTGCTGGAGTCGCATGTGTGATTGGTCCACACAAATCACCGTGTACGAGTTCTAATACTTCATTTGCTCTAAATATGGCTTCTCGAGGAAACGGTGCTCTTCTTTGCTTTCCGATGAGACACCCGTCGCACACCTGCTGTGCATGATCTACACTTGGTAGTCCTATCACCATGGTCTTCTGCCCAAGTTGGCGTAACGCATGAAAGTTTAAGTGCCCGTAACGAGCATGCCACCTCCACACCACTTCCTGCATGCTAGCCATGAGACAAATTGGGTCTGCACGATCAATGTCAAGAATATACATCCTGTTTCTCGACCTCTTTACTTTCATTAGCAAGTTCCTCCGCCTATCGTACCCCCACAGATATCCATCTTCTAGCACAATCTTGTACCCACGCTCTTCAAGCTGACCAAGACTAATGATGTTGCTCTTGAGCTTGGGTATGTAGTACACATCGGATAACACCTTATGATGGCCACGGCTTGAAATAAACAAGACAGTACCTCGCCCTGCAATCTCCACTGTCGTGCCATCTCTGAAGCGTACTGTTCCTCCTACCGTGGTGTATAGCTCGACAAACTGAGCTTTATCCCCAGTCATATGATTACTGGCGTCGGTATCCAAGTACCAAATGCTGTTGCCGGCCTGCCCCCTCTTCCTGTCATGGAGGTACACTTTCTCTTCAACAAGAGTGACCGTTTCAGCAATTTGCGCCCTTGGAGGTGACTCCCCCTCCTCTTGCAGTTCACACACTTCTAGCATCACCAGATCAGCTGGTTCATCACCCTTTTGTGCAACGTAGGCCTTCTCTTGTATTGGCTTGCGACAATCAGATTTAAAGTGTCCAAATATGCCACAATTATGGCACCGCACCTTCTTGATATCAAATTTTCTCTTTGGCTGTGCCTCGCCTCCATCTTGTCCTCCGTTGCCTTTCTTGGATGACTTAGGTTTCCATTGCTTCTTCCCGTCGCCTCCCGAGGGTTTGCTGGATCCACCCCGCTGTTCTTTCGACAAGGCTTCCCATTGCTGCCTCGTAAGCATCAATTGCTCGCTGTCCTTAGATTTTCCGCTATCCATGCGAACTCTTGCGTCATGAGCCTTGAATCGACCCACCAGATCTTCAACCGTTAGGGTTTTTAGATCGATGCATTGCTCAATTGAAGTGACGATCTGTATATAGCGTTTATCTGCCGCACGCGAAAAACGCCTCACCACAGACAGATCCTCCAACTTCTCTCCATAGCTGCGGATTGAGTTCACCATTGTGACCACACGGGATGCGAATTGATCTGGAGATTCATCCGCTCCCATACTCAGATTCTCGTAGCCTTTCATTAGGGTTTGGAGCATCACTTCCTTTACACGATCATGTCCTTCATGCAGAAGTTTGATCGCTGCCCATGCCTCCTTCGCCGATTTCTTTCCGACGAGGTGCTGCAGAACATCCTTCGGTACCACGGAGTAGAGGGCGGTCAGCGCTTGCCGATCCTTTGTGTACTTTGCCCCTCCCTTCCGATACTCATCGCCGCCGGGATCTACTGCTTCCCAGTTCTCCTGCGCCTCCATGGCTACCTCCATGTTCATCGCCCAAAGTGCGTAGTCCTCGCGATCCAGGCGGGGGTATAGCGCCGCCCCCACCGTCGTCAATTCTCTTGACGCTGCAGCCACCGCCGCGCCGAGTTCCCCTCCGTGCTCGCGCTTCACCAACGCCATGATCTCCTGCTTGCTTTCCGAAGATCACATGCGATCTACCGAGGCTCTGATACCAACTGATGGCCCTCGATCTACACCTGCACGAGAATATCAAGAGGAACACGAACACAACACACGCACGCGGCACAGATTGGATTGCTACACGTCCGTGTCGGACGTTTTGTTTTTATTGCTTTTCCGAACTAGGGTTTACAAGGGGTATTACATGTATATATATAGGACTAGGGAGGAGTCCTTGCACAACACGACTTGCCGTCGTGCATAAACCCAACAGGGTGAACAGCTTCACATCCAAATGAAGCGAGGTCACGAGGTAGTTTCTTTGAACGTCTGTATTCCTGTAAATGTATAAAACCGGTAGCCCCCTCGGCTGTAAATAAGGGCGACTAGAGTCTTAGTGAACTTAGGCCATCTAAAAATAAAACTTTGAATCAAGATGTACCCCCAAATTCCTGGTTGACATCTGGAACTTGCAATCATTTTCGAGCTTCAAGTGCTGTAGCCCCCAGGCACTTAGTCGTTGCATTGCGATGACTTGGGAATTGTCAATTTCTGTGAAATCTGCTAGCTTCAAATGTTGTAGCCCCCGAGGATCGAGTCGCTAAGAAATGGCGACTTTGAGAGTTTTCATCTGAATTGCAAATCGCTTGTGATTATCTTGGTAACTTTGTTTATACTGGTGTAGCGCTAACTTGCTCGTTTCCATCGTGAGTTCTCTCAACTGAAGTCGGCCTTGTCGGCAAAAGCTGAAATAACGACGACCCTTGCTGCCTTGTTGGGAGAGTCATTCACGAAGGTCTGCGCTGAACTAGATGACCTGAAAAAAAGTGCAGCAGCAACGGAGCAATCCATGCAGGATCGAATTGAAACTTTAATAGTTGCCATGTACGATGGTTGGAAGAACATCTTTGCAGTTGTAACCCGGCTCGTTGGTAAGTTCAAACGTACTTGAGAACTTGTCATCTTCCGACTTAAGCTAAAAACTATACTGTCACTTGATGCAAGGAGTCTCTCATGAATCCATCACCAAGATATTGGAGTTCAACTGGAGAAGATCATGAATATTGGCTATCGACTTACAAAGCAGCTTACAATTTTGTGGTAGATAAATTTAAATCAAAACTAAGCACTTACAAAGCAGACAAACTTTCGCATTTGGCTCTCCTGGAACTAATAAAATCTGTTTTCTCTTCTATTCCGATGTATTATATGTCCAAGATCTTTTCCCACGAAACTCATAGCCATCATCATAACTTTTTGGTGAACCGGTGTAAGAGAAGAAACAAACACAAAAAGCCTCTGCCTAAAAGTTTGGAAAGATCTTTGCGCCCCGAGAAAGAGAAGGAGGTCTGGGAATTAGAAATCTCCAAGCTGTAAATCAAAGCCTTATACTAACAACAGCCTGACGCATAGACCAAAATCCCACCGACCAACTCCATATGATTTTACAAGCAAAATATTTCCCTGGATCATCGATTTGGCGACCCAAGTCCAATACTCCAAAATTAGCTTTCTGAACCTTCATCCTAAAAGTGCTTCCAATTCTCAAAATTCACACCTATTACTAGCTAACACACAGGGCAATATCTCAATATGGAGCACACCTTGGTACCCCTCTTGGCTTTTTTATCTATAATGATTTAATTGTGCGACAGCCTGGCTTTCTTACCCAGCCCTAGTCAAAGACATTTGGCTCAAAAACCAAAAGAAATGGACACTAGTAGGAAAAGGCGTATAGCCGCCGGGCTACCAGTGGTGAACAAAATATATCGTGCACCAGCGCTACCTACCGCTGGCGAACATGAAAAACTGTTTGCCAGCGGTAAAATAGTATCGCTGACGAACAAGCAAATACGTTTGCCAGTGGTATGTGTGAGCCTGCAACCCAAATTTATCGCTGGCGAACAGATTACCTGTGCGCCAGCGGTACGCACAGAAAACTTTGTTCGCCGGTGCTAATTGTGGATCCGCTGACGATAAGTTACTGCTAGCGCAGTGGAAAAGGTGTTCGCCAGTGGGCCGCCCCCGCTCTCCGCGCGCGCGCCAGACGTCTCTCTATCTTATCCTCTCGCTCTCTCAGCGCACTTCTCTCACTCTCCAATCCATCCACGCAGCACGCAGCACATAGCCACACATCTTCTCATCTCCTCTCTCTACCTTATCACTAATTCTCTCCTCTCTACCTTATCTCCACCGCACAGCACACAGCCACACACACAGCACACGCGCGTGCGGGCCGGCGCCCCTGTCATTGCTCGAGGCCGGCGAGCCCCTACCGATGTCGCTGCTCGAGGTCGGCAAGGTCGGCACGCCCCCGCCATTGCCGCTGCTCGAGGTTGGCGAGCCCCTTCAGTTGCCACTGCTCGAGGCCGCGGCCATGGCTCCCCGTCGATGGCCTCCCCTCCACCTCGACCCGACCCACCTCCGTGTTGTCGTCCTTCTGTGACAACCCCTCCTCCCACCACCTCCTCCTGCCGCCAGAACGTCGACCTCCTCCCGCTGCTCTCCTCCGATGCCGATGGGGATGAGCTGATGCAGATCGATGGCCGCCCACATCAGCCTCACCGAAGAGAGATGCGCCACCACCCAGCAACAACGGCATCGGTTGCCCTCCGTGTCGACCTCATCGGCAGCATCAGCAAGCTCTCCGCCGGCGTGCACGGGTGAGGGGAGTCGGCCGGCTGCATCCACTTGACGGAGCAGTGACACAAAGTGGTGCTCGGTCCTACATCAGAGAGGAGGAGGAGAAGGAATAGGGCGGAAGTCAACGCGGCGGCAGCTCCCCTGCGCCCGTACCGCCATGCCGAGCATCGGACGGAGTCGAGCAGGAGCGGCCGTGGCCGGCGGCGGCCCGGCTAGCTCGACCTGGCCCGACTTTTTTTATAAAACCTAAAAAGGCTATCACTGGCGCACATTCATACCGTTCGCCAGCGGTAACTTGCCTTACCGCTGGCGAACTAGGCATTGGTTCGCCAGCGGTAAGTTCCTTACCACTGGCGAACATGTTGTTCGCCAGTGGTAAGCTGTTATCACTGGCGATAGTAGCGCTGACGAGCCGCATGTTCGCCAGCGATAGCCTATATAGGTTCGCCAGTGATGGGCATTTTCCTACTAGTGGGAAAGAAAATAGTATCAATACCCTCTTCACCCTTACAACAGCTCATACAATTATACAAACTCAAATTGTAGATGCATATGACAGTGACCTCTTATGTTGGAAACTAACGCAAGATGGCAAATGCAATGCGAAATCTGCATATCGTATTTGTCTGTAGGTACTATACGAACAATGGCAAGAAGAGAGACCGAGGAAGCCAACTGCACAGACAATTCAATTATTCAAACAGGTTCGGAAATGAAAGGACATTATTCCACGAATTCAAACTTTTGCATGGCGTTTCCTCCGGAAATCACTACCAGCAGGTGCAAGAGCAGGAAGATACTCCAAACATATTAATTTTTTTATTGCAGATGTGGAATGCAAGAGGATGAAATACATCTCTTCTTTAAATGCCCATTTATTAAAGCAGCTTGGTTTATTGCTCCTTGGTGCATCAAAATTGATCTCATCACTTCCAACTATAATAACCTAGCAGAAATAATCTTAGCTTTGCTCTCAATTAATCACCCTTATGCTACATTACCAAATATTTCTACTTTTACGTGGTGCACTTGGAAGTCTAGGAATGACATCCTTTTCCAAAAGGGAAAAATAAAGAGCCACACCATATTTTCGTTAATTCGCAAGCTCTCACAAATAACCCTGAACTTTGTGAGTTTGTCTCCTCTTATAAATAGGGAAACAAGTAGGAACAAAGGCAGCACCCTACCCCTGGGCTAACAATGCCGCCGCAGGGTGCAACAATCAACACTGACATGCGTTTTCAAGGATTTGTGATTTATACAGATGCTTCCTGGAAGAGCAACAACTCCCGAACAATAGCACAAGGACAAACAACAGGCATAGGGATCTACATCACGGATGGCTCCACGCAGGAAGGATGGCGAATCAAAATAGGTCGTGAATCGACAATAGGACAGTGTCTTTCAGGCAGAAGCAAAAGCCCTAGCGGTAGCAGCAAAATTTGCAAATATCTTACAGCTACACAGGCCAATATACCTTACAGATAATCAGGTCCTAGCAAAAACCGCAGCAGCAAGAAGGATTGACCACCCCCTGCTTCATTGGAGTGCAGGAAAATGCCTAGCAGATTTCTTCAGGGACGCAGCAGCAAGAAGGATTGACCACCCCCTGCTTCATTGGAGTGCAGGAAAATACCTAGCAGATTTCTTCAGGGATACACATCTCATTCTGCTGCATAGGTGTTTCACATTTCAAGGAAGCTAAATGGAGAAGCCCACAAATGTGCTAAACAGGTTCTTAGGCCTAGCCTAATCCAACCTATCTACCAACGTACCAATTCAGCTCACCCTCCAGGTGCTTGTCCAGTGCTTAACACTTTACAAAATGTACAATCCCAGGACTATGTACTTACTGCAGCAAATTGCAGCTCAGCTGAAATGAATTTGGCACCAATGGTGCCCTTGTTTGTTAAAAAAAATTGGCCATCGTGAAACTAGGAGCCTTCAACCTCCTCAAATATGTGAACCACTAGGAAGATGGGCACACTCATGCTGAAACTCTGGTGAGGGAGCCAGCAAAAGCCCCCGAGCCCTTAAAATGATGGAAGGAATCCTAATGCCTGATAAGTCCAAATCGTATCGATAACTTCTGACTTGTCCATGCCACTTTAATATCAGTTTTACAACAGTTTATTAGACTAACCTAGTAACCAAGTGGCAAGTGCCACTTGTTATTTTCTATATGTTGTTGGTATTGCAGTTAATTGTCAGAAAAAATCTCAAAAAGATTTGCAAAATATATATTAGCTCATAACTTTCCGAGGATCGATAGAATGGCCAAAGAGGGTAGCCAGGGGCCACTAGCAGGCCACCTAGCATGGGGCCACAGCCATAAGGGTTGCCAGGGTCCCACCCACATGGGTCCCTGGTGCGCCATGATACGTCTCCGAAGTATCTATAATTTCTGATGTTCCATGCTTGATTATATATCAGTGCCACATGTTTTTATAATGTTTTTATATCATTTTGGCATGATTTATGGAACTAACCTACTAACAAGATGCCCAGTGCCGGTTCCTAATTTTTGCTGTCTTTTTGTTTCAGAAAAGTTGTTCTGGGAAGTTTCTCGGAATGTGCTGAAACTAAGACGGAGCCAGAAGGACGGTCGGAGGGGGAGGCCAGAGCCTCCAGACGCCCCCCAGGCACGGCCCTACCCTAGGCCGCACCAGGGCCCCACCTGGGCGACTCCTTGGCCTCCTCGAGTCACCTCTTCGCCTAAAAATTAGTCTTCGAACCGAAAACCCTAAGTACCCGATCATATTTTCCAGAAGATGTCCGAGGCCGCCGCCATCGCCAACCCTAGATCAGGAGGGTTTTGCAGCTCTTCCCGGCACCCTGCCGGAGAGGGGAATCGACACCGGAGGCATCTACACCACCATGCCTGCCTCCGGAGTGATGCGTGAGTAGTCCACCACGGGACTACGGGTCCATAGCAGTAGCTAGATGGTTGTCTCTCTTCCTTGTACTCCATTGTTTAGATCTTGTGAGCTGCCTATCATGATCAAGATCATATTATCTGTAACTGCTACATGGTTGTGTTTGCATTGATCTGATTAATTGTGGAAGTCATTACTTTTGTTCATCTATGTGTTATGTTTTATCTATGATCTTGCATGCTCTCCCATGCTAGTGGATGCATTAGCCAAGTAATTGTTAGTGTATTGAGAGGGAGTATTTATGCTAGATAGTGGGTTCATGCCTCTCTTTGTCTAAGCTCGGGTTGACATAAACGATTAAGACTAGAGATGTGCTGTTGCCACTAGGGAGAAAACAGCGGTCTGATTTTCTTGTGTTATTTACATTAATTACATTATGCCCTTTGCTTATTGCAATGATCTCTTGCTCGCAATTTAATACTTTTGGTTGACAAGCTAGATAGCGATCCTGGGGTGGATTATTAGTCATAGATATAGTTGGATAACGGTCTATGCATTTTGACGTAATGCCCATATTAGATGAAACGGTGAACTATATTGTTTTATGATAGCATTGTTGTGCGCCCATAATTCTGTAAATTGCCATGCTGTAATTTGTTTACCCATCATGTATATCTTTTGGAGAGACACCGCTAGTGATATTAGGACCCCGGTCCTATTTTCCTACATTGTTTACAACCGTTTTAATAGTTTTTCATCATCATTTGCTTGCTGGTCGTATTTCACTCTCATCATATTTTACATCTGCACAATTAATCCTTTGTGTTTGGCAAGTCGGAGAGATTGACAACCTCTCTGTTTCGTTGGGGCAAAGTACTTGTTTGTGATTGTGTGCAGGTCCACCTCAATTATCGTAAACGGCGCCGTTGACACCTCGCTAAGCCTTCTCCAAGTCCTATTGGATTCGATAACCTTGGTTTTGTAATCAAGGGAAACTGCTGCTTTACTACATCATACCTTCCTCCCGGGGTTCCCCAGCGAACATGTGATCCACGTCATCAAGCAACTTTTTCTGGCACCATTTCTGGGGATTTGAAGAAGACTTCTCGAACTACCAAGTTTCCCGTCAAACCATCAAAAATTTTCTGGCGCCGTTGTCGAGGACTTGGAAGCTTCAGCTAGGGGAGTTTCACACATGCTTTCACTTTACTTTGTTATTGTCTTGCTTAGTATATTTTTTCTTAGTCTTGTTTTGCCTTTCGTTTGCTCTAAAACTGAAAAACACAAAAAAAAAAAATCTGGCAACTAGTCTTTTTGTCGTTTTGCTTTATATTATGTCTAGTTATTTACTTGCTATCAATGGTCACTTTTTTTGAGACTAGATCTTATTGGCAAGGTGGGTTCACGGAGGAACAACAAAATTATTATAAGGAATATCGCTTGTCTAAAAAAGGGAAACACTTATGGGCACAAATAAATAAATTGAATAGTCTTGCTAAAAACTTTTGCTCTACATATGATGAATCTTGGTGCTTTAATGAATCTTTTTGCTGTAGGAGGCATAAACACCTCCCTTTCCAATGTGATTATAATGATAATGAAATATTGGCTTCTTATGCTAAAGGAAACTATGATTTTGATAATTTTGAACAAATTGAAGAATTTGTTGCTTTTATGGGTGCCTATGAAATTACTTCTATGCTTAAAGATATTGATGATGCTTCTTACAAATCTGAAAATTTTGATATACTTGGATATTGCCTTGAGTATTACAATGATAATCCTTATATTACTTAATTTCTTGGGATAACTAATCCTCCAATAGAAGAGACTAATTCCTTGCAGGAAACTGTGGAAGATGAAATTGCTGAAACTGGAAGCTCATTGGATGAAAAAGAGGAAGAGAGTGACAAACAAAAGGAGGAAAAATGGATTAGCTACCCATGCCTACCTTCTAATGAGAGTAACTCTTTAACTCTTACATTATTTGATTGTCCTCAATGCTTACCAAAAGGAGGATGAATGTTATGTTCCTATGGATTCTCTTGAAATATCCCTTTTTGAGGAAATTGATACTTGCTACACTTATGACCACGATTCCCCTATTAAACACCACTCAAACTCAAAGAAAACAAAAAGAAAAATGTTTAATAATGGATTGGAAAGGTCATGACTTCTGTTTATTTTGATCATACTATTTTGGAGCTTAATAAAAATTAAGCTCATGACCTCGTGGATTTATTTGATTACAAGATTCCTATGAATAGGAAGTGGGTTAGGCTTAAATGTGTTTGATATTTTCTTCTTGAGGCTCTCTTTGTGTTTCAACTCTTATTCTTATGAGAGCATCATTAAAATTATCAAGCCTAGCTAAAGGGCGTTAAACAAAAGCGCTTATAGGAGGCAACCCATTTTATTTTTACCTACTATTTTATTTTTTATTTGTTCTTGTTTTGGGTGATGTTACTTCTGTAACAACTCCCTTGTATCTTTTTGTTTTGGTTTTGGTTCCAAGAATAGCCTCTAAAGAGAGGAAGAATGATTGGTGAGTTTGCTGTCCAGAAACAGATTTCTATTCTTCACTGTTCGAAAATCCAAAAAATCACAGAACATCATCTGTGGCTGCATATTTTCGACAGCAAGAATCAGGGTTTTTTCTACCTTTCTATAGTTTTAAGTTTTCTGATTTGAGGTCTAGAAGTTCTCAGAAAAAATCATCTTTACAGTCTGTTCTGTTTTTGACTGATTCTGTCCATAGTTTGCATTGCTTCTTTCACGGGCAAAGTGAAGTTCTTTTCAAAGCTAGAGCTTTACTTAGACCTTTGTGAAAGTAGCTAATGTTTTAAAAAAATAAGTTCATGATATGTGCTTTTTAACTGAAGGAAAGTATTGTTTTTGTGGACTAACCCCTCTAATGAAATTGCTATAAGTTTTGCGTGAAGGAAGTTTTCAAGTATCCAAGTGCGAGGAGATGAAGGAAGATCAAGAAGTTATAAAAGCCTAAGCTTGGGGAGGCTTCCCATGGACCCTCCTCTGAAATATTTAAGATGTCACAAGAATCTAAGCATGGGGATGCCCAAGGCATCCCCTTCTTCATTGATGATCGGTGATGGTAGCGTTGGGTTGTGCCCCAAGCGAAGGCGTGGATGTAGTAAGTAGAAGTTTTCCCTCGTTAACGAATCGAGGTTTATCGAAACAGTAGGACACTGAAATCAACAACAAAGTGAATGTTGAAGATCTCTGGCACTTAATCTTCAACAGACGTGGACCTGCACACACTCAACCAATTACTTTGCCCCCAACGGCGGAAAGGTTGTCAATCTTTCTGGTATCGCAGAAAACAAAGCGGTTAATTGTATAGTGAAATAGATGAAAATATGAAAGTGGATGATACCCACAAGTATAGGGGATCATTGAAATCTTCGATGTGTAAGTATTAGTATCGATCCCACGAGGAGTCGAAGGTATAAGTATTTATCCTCTCAAATAAGAGTGTCACTTCTCTTATTATCTATGCACTAGGCAAACTAAAATGATTAAATGATGCAAGTATTTCTGGGTTTTTGGTGTAGAGTTTGCAATAAAGAAAAAAAATCTGAAAATAAAATATGACAAGAGAAAGCTCTCAAAGAGAGAAAGCCCAATCCTCTATGCAGCAAGAGGACAAGCTTGAGTGGTGTGTTTCTTATAGGTGGAAAACGTTCCCAAGGGCTACACAGATTTCATGGCATAAATATTTCTAGAACAATAAGGTAAACATTTTGTCAAGTTTTAATCTTCTTTGGACGGAGCCATAATTAGGTGTAGTTAAATAAATAAACTAAACCCCTTATGATGGATCATGTGGCCAAGTAAATGACTCCACAAGAATTATTAAGACATAAAGTCCCACCATAGCATTACACTCTAAGGTCCCCGATATAAATCCCCTCCTAATGTAACTTCATGTATTAGACCAAGGTTTACGTGTCCTCCTAGGTCCTACCCATTCCATCACACTAGTGTGATAGCACCTTCATGCATTACTCAATATATGGTGCACTTCATACATTGTACATCAAGAAAATCATAAAAAATAAAAACTTGACCAAATACTCAACACAAGTTAAGTGAAAATTATTGCCAATCCATCCTATGCCCCCAGGAACAAGAGAGAACTACTCACAACGCGAAGACATGATATGATTCAATGGAATAAGTGATAGAACACAATCTGAAAATATACTCTCCCCACAAAACAATGACAAGTAGCAATTCACAAACATGTAGAATAGTACTTAGACAATAGCTAGGGTTCGAACTATCTCAAACTATGAGGGGGATGAAGTGGATCACGAAGATGGTGATGGAGATGGTGCTGGTCTTGACGGTGGTGTTGATGGAGACTCCAGAGGGGGGATGGAGGAGCCTTCCGGAGGTGATTCCGGCGGCGTTTCCCCCCTCCGATCTTCTCCGGCGGCAGCCTTCTGTCTCCTATTTCGTGGTTTTTTGTTTCTCCGCCGCCTCCTCGCGAAACTCCTCGGGGGACTATTTTTATAGTTGGTTTTAAGTCAAGACGAAGGCACTGGGACGAAGATCGACGGCATCGGAGGCTCGAGGCCCAGGATAGGGGGCCCCACGCGGCCAAGGAATCTGGCCGTGTGGGCCCACCTCTTTCGGCCCTCGGGTCTCTGTTTGTTCGCTTCCTTCGCTCCTACGCTTCGTTCCTTCCAAAAAATGATCCCCGCAAAATATTAGGTCATTTGGACGTCGTTTGGGTCCCTGAAACATCAAAATATAGAAAATAGGGTTTTCTGCCAGTGCAGGGTTAATTTCAGAAAAATAGGAAAACTGTGAAATCTTCCCAAATCCTAATAAGACAATGATATAACCCTTATATGATGCAAATATGATTGAAATATGAGTATTATAATGCAAAGTTCATGTATGCATTTTACATGCATCAGCATCCCCAAGCTTAACCTATACTCATCCTCGAGTATAAAGGTGATAAAACCAACATGGACTTTGCATTTTAATACTATCAATGGATATCAAAGATGATTACTATTGCTACATAGAGTCAAATGATTCATTCTTCAAAGGAGTAGCAATATACAAGATGGATTATAAAGTGATATCAAAAATTCAATGGAAGGATGTTCAATGATAATTCACAAATTGTAACATAGAAGAAAGTATGGACCAAATGTATACATAATGAAGAGTAAAAACATCCTATAATGGTCATAGAGTACTATTATGAAATCTGAATATAAAAGATGGACACTTTGGAAAGATATATAAATGAGTAGAGGTAAAACATGAATAAGTTTCATCTAACTTCCAAATGCTTCTACTTTAGTTAATGTTTGCAATGTGGTATTCATTGGTGTGAAGCTCTCATTACCCCTATCATAGCATCTTGAATGGTTAAAGTTTAAAGTGAAAGCAAATATGAGTAGTGTGCTTGACAAAGTATGGGTTGAATGCCTCATGCCCCGTGAATACGAGTACCTACACCACGGTGTTGCTCAACTCGGGCCTACTGCTGTATTAAAATAAGTTGGGTGGTGCCCCAAGCGAAGGCGGAATTGCAGCTAGTAGCAGTTTTCCTTCGTTTAACGAACCGAGGTTTATCGAACCAGTAGGACTTTGAAATCAACAACGAGGTGAATGTTGAAGATCTCTGGCGCTTGAACTTCAATAGACGTGGACCTGCACACACTCAACCAAAATACTTTGCCCCCAACGGCGGAAAGGTTGTCAATCTTTCCGGTCTCGCAGAAAACAAAGCGGTTAATTGTATGATGAAATAGATAAAATATGAAAAGTGACCAGAGGAGTAATGATGATTAAAAGCAAGTAAATGAGGTTGTAAACAATGTAAAAAGATGGACCGGGGGCCATGGCTTCACTAGTGGAGTCTCTGAAGTAAATAAATATGCATGTAATGGGTGAACAAATTACAGCTAGGCAATTGACAAGATCATGACACAAACCAAATTTAGCTATGACAAAAAGGACATGATAATATTTATGGAGGCATCATAACAAGGAACAAATACCGTTGAGTCCAACTGCGTCTTTGTCTAAAAAGTCCACCGTGGGATCGCTATCCAGCCTGTCACCCAACGGTATTAAGTTGCAAGCAACAGATAATTGTATTAAGTAAAATACATGAAGTAAGCAATACTAATATCAAAAGAGACATTAACACCGCTGTTTTACCCTTAGTAGCAACAGCACACCCTCGCCCTTAGACGTTTCTGCCAATCGTGCCCAGGAACAAAAGGGGGCATGAACCCACTATCTAGCATAAATACCCTCTCTTGGAGATACGCACAATCACTTGGCCAAATTTACTACACACATCGGAGAGCATGCAAGAACATAAATTACTCATATAAGAATCATGCACAATCTGAACATAACTTCATAATCCATCGGATCCCAGCAAACACATCATATAGCATTATAGTAATCGATCTTGATCATCTTAGGCAGCTCACAAGATCATAAGACATGAAGCACAAGAGAGAGAGACTAGCTACTGCCATGGACCCGTAGTCCAAGGTGAGACTACTCACAAATCATCCCGGAGGAAGGCATGACGATGAAGAGCCCTCCGGGATCGATCTCCCCTCCGGCAGAGTGCCGGGATCAGCTTCAGATTGGACCCCGAACTAGGGTTTTCGGTGACGGCGCGTCGGGGTCGAGTTTCTGGAAAATAATGGCCGCCTCGACTTTTTTAGGGTAAAAGGCACTTTATAGGCGTCGGAGGGGGCCGAGGTGAGGTCCCATGGGTAGGGGCGGGCCCCACCCGCGGGTGACCCCCAGGCCGCGGCAGGGGGGCGGCTCTGCCTTGTGGGCCTCCCCTCTGGCTCTCCTCCAGACTGGTACTTCATCGTGGCAAATAAAAATTTCCCGTAAATTTTTGTCCAATTCCGAGAATATATTTCCAGAAGTAAATTTCTGAAACAAAAAGACAGCAAAAACAGGGAACTGGCACTTGGCATCTTGTCAATAGGTTAGTCCGACAAAATGCATAAAATGATATAAATGACAGTAAAAACATGTGACAATATCACAAAACTAGAATGGATCACTCAAAAATTATAGATACGTTTGAGACGTATCAGGGCCACCAAGCAAGTTCAAGTTAAAGTCATTGTAAAAATAGCGTCATAAAGAGGGTCAACTGGGGTACCTCTTGTCCCAGGACATGGAACAAGCCCATGTCAAAATGACAAGACAAACAAACATAATGACCAATCTCAACACCCGTTTTATTTACTATTGATATAGCTTTTTATTATGAGGTGCATCACTGAAGGTTCACAATAGCATGTAAGTAAATTTCCACCATGAATGATGCATGGCTTAGATTAGCGGCCCAAGTGTCTCTCTAGCCATTTGTACAAACTACTTAAACTTACTTAGTTTCCGCATTTATTTGGCACCATGATAAGCATCCATAAACAAAAGTACATGATATCAACTAAATATAAGAGCACGTTGAAAGCTTGCCATGTGACAGCACATATGAGCTAACTCCCAACCAAGACTCTTGTCAAGCTCACAACTTCATAATTTTAATCATAATGGTTCATGTTTATTAAGTGCAATAAAAATAAAGTGTGCATCAAGTTCGTGAGAGCTTTTTAACCAACTTTTCGCGTGACAATCAATAACATAAGCATTTTAATTCAGATTTATAGATAATACAAAATAACATGATAAACATACTCGGAATAGCATAAAGCTAATAGGTAGAAATGGTGGACTCACTGGAAAAACTTTGGTTGAAGGTGTGTGGGAAAACAAGTTTTTACTTGTTGGAATTTTGGGCTAGCAAAAGGGAGAGAGTTGACCGTCTAAATGCATGCATACGTGTCCATAGAACTAACCAATCCATGTTAAACAAATTAAAGTAGCATTCAGCATCAAAACATGAATAAGAGATAGCTCTTGATAAAACACTTGTAAATTAATACTCATT
Source organism: Puccinellia tenuiflora (assembly GCA_012064385.1). NCBI lineage: Eukaryota > Viridiplantae > Streptophyta > Magnoliopsida > Poales > Poaceae > Puccinellia > Puccinellia tenuiflora. The sequence goes on along the minus strand of QRDG01000249.1, from coordinate 409,786 downwards.
AAAAGCACATGATTCATGCAACTATATGTATCTTTTTGAATCAACTCAAACATCCCTTTCCCAATCTTTTTAATAGCATCCAACTTAATTCAACCCAAATTTCCAGTAGCTCTCTCATATAAAATGATAGTGGTGGTCTCATGACAAACAAAAATAAAACCGAAATAAAAAGCAAATAAAAGACGCTCCAAGTTTATGCGATAAAGTGCATTGATCGAAAAACAGAAGTTAGACGTGTGCAAACCGAGAGTGTATTGGTCCAGTGGGGTTGTCTTCACATCCCCAAGCTTATGGTCTTCACCATCCTTGGATAGCTCTTGGTGCATCCTCCCCGGCCACCAGTCGTCGGTGGCATGGCCGTCCCCAACCTCCTCCACGTAAGCTCCGCGTACGGGGGAGCCGAGGACGGCGGCGAGGTCGCCGGGCCCCACCGCAGCTGGGGACGCGCGGGGGTGGACGGGGACGTCCTCGGGTGGTGGGGCCCCGAGCTCGTATGCCCGGCAACGGCGGAAGGCCACGGGGAGAAGGCCGGCGCCGGCGACCGGACAGCCGGCGGGGACGTCGGCGATAGGGAGGTGGCCATGCTGGGCCCACCGCGCCCGTGGAGAGGCCAGGGACGCCAGCTGCGGGGCCGTAGGGCCGAGCTCGCGACGGGGCATGCACAAGAGAGCACGGCGCCGGCGACCGAGCGGGCCGAGGCGGATGCCGATGACACGGGCGGCCGTTCCAGGCATCACCGCCTCCGCTGGGGAGGTCTAGGGCCAGGGGATGGCGGAGGTCGCGGCCATTGTCGACGTAAGTGTCGGCCATGGCGGGACCATGGGCACCGGGAGGCGACAACGGTGGCGGTAGGGTTGGCTGGGGGCCTCACCGTCGGAGGGGGCGGAGCCGCCCAGCTTTAGCGCGCCCGTAGGAGCTGCTCCCAACGACAGGGGGTCGCGGAGCTCGCCCCACAGCTGCTTGAAGCGGTTCGGCCGTGGGAGCAGGAAGAGCTCCCGCGAGCTCGTTTGCTTCGCGAAACTAGGGAGGGAGGAGGTCTGGGGGGAGCGGGGAAACTGGGGATTCAGAGTGAGGTGTGTCGCGCGGGTGGAGCTCGAGCTGCTCCTTATATAGGCATGGGCAAGGGGACGAGCCACGGACACGTCGAGACTTGCTCAAGAAAAAAACAAAAGGAGGGGATAATAACGGGGTGAAAGGATAGGGAGGCCGAGCTGGATGCACAACACTCCATAGTGACCTTACTGTGCGGGATTTAGGAGGAGTCTTAGGGCTAAGCGGGTTTAGGTGACGCCAAAACGGGTGTTCGGGACGTCCAGAGCGCGACGTGAGCGACATCGTCGCGTTCCCGCCGACTCGGAGCACCAAACGGGAAACGGCTCCACCACTGGGTCAGTAGAGGCTGGGACAACACAACAAAACAAGAAATACTCGAAGGGACCAACCTTTTCTGTGTAAAATTTTCAGAAAACCGAGGCTACGCCAGGTGTTCGATGAAATGACCAAGGCTTTGTGCATCTCAGAAAAATCCCCAAAATTCACAGTAGGCTAGGATAGGTGTATATAGTATGTCCGTGAAGTTTGAGCTCAATTGGGTACCTGGAGGTTGGTCAAATAATTCAGTGTCCAAAATTGCCCTAATGGCATGGGTTTGCCAAGTGCATTTACCCAAATGGCATTGGCCTGATATTGTGGATTTGGGGTTGTGTAAGGTACATTGTCAACTTGACAAAGTTTCCATGCCAAATTATTTTTGTAGCTAGGGGTTGCTTTGGAAATTGCAATTAGGCATAAGAAGGGCATTACAAAGGAGGTACCTCAAATATTGCTCAAATGAGGTTGGGCCAATGGAGTGAAATGTTCAAGAGGTTAAATCATGCACCTCACCAAAATTTCAGAATTTTGGATGAGTGGAAGGTGTCCAGATATTTTTTGGATTGAAATAGATTAATAGGAAAAATGAATAAACTTGGAATTATTGCATGGGACTATGAAATGTTTTTCCATGGGAGTGAGGTATATGTATGAGGGGACCATGTGGTGGCTTGGTGGAATTTATTTCAAGCTACAATTGTGGTAGTGTCTTTGGTAGGATACATGGGAGGGGTTTTGGAATCTCCAAATGGAATCACGGTTCGACTGGCAAAACAATGGTATGAGGTTATGGTGGAGGTCGACAAAGGTCGTGAATTGCTGCGAAATTTCTAAGAGAGTGAAAGCAAAGTCAAGTCAAAGACCATCTGGTTTAAAGAAAACATTTTGAAAATAGAAAAAGTTTTTCAGGTGTGAGAAAACACCGTTAAAAATTAGGGGCGAATTTTGGGGATGTTACATAATCCCTGTGAAGAAACTTCAACACAAAAATTTCTCCCATCTCTTTTCTGTGGGGTGACATTAGTAGGTATAAAAGATAGAATGCTTGCTGAAAGAAATTCATGAAAATAAATTCATATTAAGTGTCCAGCAAGTGTATAATGTTGTATGCTTCCTCATAAACTCAAGTTAATCAAGAAGATTAAACTTAAAAGTTCAAAGAATGCATCAAACAAAATAGGACAGAGTCTGTCCAAAAAACAGCAGCAGCAAAACGCATTTTTCCACCCTATTTAAACATGTCTAAAAATTCTTAGAAAATTCATGCTTACAGAGGATTAAAAGTTGCAGTTACAGTAAAAATATCACTCATTCGGAGTTACATAATAGGAATTAAAAATCATACCGTGCACAGATTTGTGCTGAAATAAAATCTCCGAATACAATAAGCAACTTTTTCAATCCAAAATGGGTAAAACTTGGCACTTTATTAAAAATTCCAGAAACAAAACTAAAAACTAAATCTCTTGTTACAGCAAGAGAACTCAAAGAAAATCAAAAATAAAAACAACCGGGTTGCCTCCCGTAAAGCGCTTTCTTTATAGCCATATAGCTAGGCATGATAGTTTTAAGAATTGGAATGCAAAAGAGAGCATCAAGAGAAAAATATGAAACTCATTTAAGTCTAACCCACTTCCTATGCATTGGGATCTTGTAAGAAATAAATCATCATTGAAACACAAAGCAGGTAGCATAGGAAGATAAAACGAGAGCAATTTCAAGACTTTGAACTTAAAGAGAGGAAACGTAATAATATTGAAATGTTTAGAACCATGTTTTCCCCTTTCATAGAGTTACAATTAGTGGAACCAAATTTGATAAAACAACTATTAGATTGGTGCAACTTTGCAAAATTAGGAACATATAAAGGATTATTAAAACTATCATGTAAGATATTAGCATTTTTTCCTCTCTCAAAATAATTGCAAGAAACATCATAAACATGATGGTTGTGGGTGGAATGGTTATTAGTGCAAGATAATTTCAGCCCATATATGTACTTTTCAACATATAAAAGCTTCTCCTCCATGGTGTGAATAGGAGAATTCAAAAATAAAGTAGGACTCTCATAAGTGAGAGTGTTGTCATAAGCAGCAAATATATCAATTTATCCTCACATAATTTAGTAACAAGTTCTAAACATGGAGGATTATCAAGCAAAATAGGAACATCATCTAGAGTACTATCATAAAACATGTCTAAACCATACTCCTCATCATCATCAAAATTATTATCAATAATGTTATCATTAGGTATAGGTTGATAGTCCTCCTCATCATCAGAATCATAAAAGCAAAGTTTATCATCAATAAAGTCTTGAGTGATACCGTCATCCATAGGTGGTGAAGGTGGAAGTTTCCTCTCTTCATTCTCTAGTTGTTCAACATTTTCATCATCTTCTAGGGGTTGCACGGGCATCCCCAAGCTTAGATTTTTATCCTCCTCTTCACATTCTTCTTCTTCCAAGCTTATGTTTTTATCATCTTATTCCCGCAAAACATCAGTACTTTCCATGAAAGCAAGAATTATTTCTTTAACATAAACATTGTCACTAAATTCTTTTTTGCAAAGTTGGAGAATAATAGAAATTTGTCCTTTCATTACACGAGCTTCATGACTAGTTGTAAGAAATTTATCAATAAGAGAGTCTATCTCAAGGGCTCCACATAAGCAATATATTTCTCAACTTGTTCTATATCACGGCATGAAAATTTATCTTCGTGATCACAAGCAATTATAGGATCACTATTATACTTGCATTGATAGTCGGAATGTTTAACAACTCTTCTATTGCAACAAGTTATACCATGTAACTCACAAAACTGAATAGCCATTTTGTGAAGAGCTTCAAACAATTTACGCATTCTTGTTCCCTCTTCGGTTGATTCATATTCAAAGTAGGATTCCATATTTTAAACATAACCATTAGGCATAGATATTCCTGAAAGTTTCTCCATCTTTTTGTGTTTTGATATATAAAAATGAAAATAAAACTAAACTAAATGCAAAACTGAAAGTAAATATAAGAAAAACTCACAACCAAACAAGTTAAAGAGGAAAACCTCCCCAAGCTTAGATGATTGCAAGATGTAAAACAAACAAAAAGAAATGCAGAACTGAAAATAAATATCTAGTGCAAACAAGAATAAAAACTTAAGCGCTACACTCCCCGACAACGGCGCCAGAAAATGTCTTGATACCCACAAGTATAGGGGATCGTTGAAACCTTCGATGTGTAAGTATTAGTATCGATCCCACGAGGAGTAGAAGGTATAAGTATTTATCGTCTCAAATAAGTGTCACTTTTCTTATTATCTATGCACTAGAAAAACTAAAATGATTAAATGATGCAAGTGTTTTTGGGTTTTTGGTGTAAAGTTTGCAATAAAGTAAAAAGCTGAAAATAAAATATGACAAGTGAAAGCTCTCAAAGAGAGAAAGCCCAATCCTCTATGCAGCAAGAGGACAAGCTTGAGTGGTGTGTTTCTTATAGGTGGAAAACGTTCCCAAGGGCTACATGGATTTCATGGCATAAATATTTCTAGAACAACAAGGTAAACATTGTGTCAAGTTTTAATCTTCTTTGGACGGAGCCATAATTACGTGTAATTAAATAATAAACTAAACCCCTTATGATGGATCATGTGGCCAAGTAAATGACCGCACAAGAATTATTAAGACATAAAGTACCACCATAGCATTACACTCTAAGGTCCCCGATATAATCCCCTCCTAATGTAACTTCATGTATTAGACCAAGGTTTACGTGTCCTCCTAGGTCCTACCCATTCCATCACACTAGTGTGATAGCACCTTCATGCATTACTCAATATATGGTGCACTTCATACATTGTACATCAAGACAATCATAAAAGATAAAAACTTGACCAAATACTCAAGACAAGTTAAGTTAAAATTATTGCCAATCCATCCTATGCCCCCAGGAAAATGAGAGAACTACTCACAACGCGAAGACATGATATGATTCAATGGTATAGGTGATACAACACAATCTGAAAATATAATATCCCCACAAAACAATGACAAGTAGCAATTCACAAACATGTAGAATAGTACTTAGACAATAGCTAGGGTTCGAACTATCTCAAACTATGAGGGGGATGAAGTGGATCACGAAGATAATGATGTAGATGGTGCTGGTCTTGACGGTGGTGTTGATGGAGACTCTAGAGGGGGGATGGAGGAGCCTTCCGGAGGTGATTTCGGCGGCGTTTCCCCCCTCCGATCTTCTTCGGCGGCAGCCTTCTGTCTCATGTTTCGTGGTTTTTTGTTTCTCCGCCGCCTCCTCGTGAAACTCCATGGGGGACTATTTTTATAGTCGGTTTTAGGTCAAGACGAAGGCACTGGGACGAAGATCGACGACATCGGAGGCTCGAGGCCCAGTATAGGGGGCCCCATGCGGCCAAGGAATCTGGCTGCGTGGGCCCACCTCTTTCAGCCCTCGGGTCTCCGTTTGTTCACTTCCTTCGCTCCTATGCTTCATTCCTTCCAAAAAAATGATCCCCACAAAATATTAGGTCATTTGGACGTCGTTTGGGTCCCTAAAACATCAAAATATAGAAATAGGTTTTTTTGCTAGTGCGGGGTTAACTCCAGAAAAATAGGAAAACTGTGAAATCTTCCCAAAATCCTTATAAAACAATGATATAACCCTTATATGATGCAAATATGATTGAAATATGAGTATTATAATGCAAAGTTCATGTATGCATTTTACATGCATCAGTGGACCAGAGGAGTAATGATGATGAAAAGTGATGTATAAAGGTTGCAATCAATGTAAAAAAGATGGACCGGGGGCCATGGGTTCACTAGTGGAGTCTCTCAAGTAAATAAAACACTCATATGATGGGTAAACAAATTACAGCTAGACAGTTGACAATATTATAACACAAACTTAATCTAGCGATGACATAGAGAACATGATAATATTTATGTAGGCATCACGACGATGAACAAAGACCGTTGAGTCCAACTTTGTCTTTGTCTAAAAAGTCCACCGTGGGATCGCTATCCATCCTGTCACTGTGGCACCCCGATCCAGATGATCGAGTCACCCCATATACCAGTCCCAGAAACACTGGATATATGACAACTTGATAAGCAAAGACATAACCAAATACATACTTAGGGCTCCGAGTTCGGACATACATAAGTTACAACACGGGGGTGAGGCTCCAGCGCTCGCGCAACATGCGCACACAACAGTATGTACATTATTTATCCAACATCGAGCCTCTAGCGGAAGTCATAGCGGAAGCGTAGATAGTAGCGTGGCGATAGCGGCCTTATTCCACGGGGTCCTGCCTGGGATACGGGTTCCTAGTTCTCGTACAGCGGGTACTCGGCGTCGGGAGCAACGGAGTCTGGCCACATGAGAAGCCAGGTAAGTACTTGAAGTACTCGCAAGTCATTAGCCCAAAACCAAGCAAGGTCTATCTATATGGCATGGCATAAGTTCGGAAAGTAGCATGGCATGAGTTGGGTTACAAGGGAAGTCCAAGCTTAACGGTTGGACGTAACTTACCTACTTACCTTTTGAAGGGGTTTTAATGATTCTAAGTGAAATTTCACTTTCCACTCAACAACTCACAACCACACTAGGCTCCTCAGCCTTTAGCCAACTCTGGCTTACTCTTTCCGTTGTCACTTGTTTGCTAGTCTCATCATAAGAGTTTTCTCCATGTTCGACTGGACTGACTCTTAGTGTGACCCGACCCAAACTTCGTCCCATAACCTAGGGACAAGGCTAGATTCTAGATTTACACTCTCGAGAGGTTGCAACATTTACCCATACGCTGAAGTCTAGGTTTGTACCGCCGGTACCGAAGTACTAGAACCCATCATGGCGACAGCACAAACCCACACTTCCACCACCGTTTACTCCACCCGGACACTCCCTGTATAGCCACCGACACGTCCTCTAGGACCACGTCTTATGACGAAGTGAATCCGGCACGTCCCCAACGAATGAGCGACGCCTAGCTCCGGAACCTTCGCAAGACTAGCCCCGACCACAAAGGTAACCGACTAGACTTGCCAAAAGGGTGGCGTCAAAGGAGGCTAGATGGAATACTCGGCCATGGTTCGCCCACGTGAACGACGCATGGTGTGCTGGTGTGTTTGGTGAGTGGCACTATGTGACTCAATCTAGTCGAGGGAGGTGGTTATCTTCTTAGTCAAATTCTTATTTCAGTTTCCAACATGATTCAAGCAATACAAGCATGAGCACAATAGCATGTAATAACATAATACTTGTAAGCATAGATGACAATGTCACAATAACAATAGTAATAATACCCGGGTGACTGTGGCGGGCAACCCGGCCGGTGTCACTCGGGGGTTAGTGTTCACAGAATAGTAGCATAATATTTCAAACGGATGACGGTGGCGGGCAACCCGGCCGGTGTCACCGTAAAAGAATGAACCGAAAAGCACTCATAAAAATGAGAGAGCATCCATTCCACTCGAGGGTTATCCCGACATGGTGTCAGCAATCTCGGCAAGAAGAGCCAAATGGAAAGTCAGCTCCCAAGCGTCGCAGTCCGGTTGGTCTACGCCAACCATGTTTGACGGAGGGACAAGGCAAATAACTCTTTTGGCAAATGCCCCCAACCCCGAGGATCATAAGACGACATTCGTCGGTTCCTCACCTCGGCGAAGAGGAAAGACCCAAACAAAGCCTCGCAAGCGCGAGACGCACAGTTGTAATATTCTCCCCCATTCCTTCGACTGCGGCGGTTCCTCCGGCCATCGTCTAGGGAACGGGAGTGTGGTATATGTAAGCAATTATAAAGTACTACAACAATTAAAATGCAATATGGCATGTGAGGTGCAATATCAATCCACTTGAGCAATAGATTTAAATTCTAGGGTTCGACCAAGTTTGAGATTGAGTTAATGGCTTGCCTTCAGGTTCGGGAACAACTCCTAATTCGTCGGGAAGGTCGGAATCTATTCAAAGGAACACGAATTAGCGTCACAAACCCTTCCTAGGTCATTGAATAAAATCCAAAGGAAATAAATTCCAAAAATTTGTTTTCTGGTCCCAATGGAAAGACAATTTCAAAACAAAGCCAGCAAAATTGGTTTCACATTTTTCTGAGCATTTTTGAGGGAGATATGGATTTCCAAAGTTCAACCAAAATCTGCCTATTTCCAATAGAAAAACAAACAGAAAAAAGAAACAGGAAACGGTTCGAAATGTTTAAAAATCTGACAGTGGGTCCCACTGGTCAGTCTTAACCCGAATCGTTATTTTCTTTCTTTCAAACGCGGGGACAGAAGGAGGGAACGGCGAGGTTCCGGCGACTCACCGGCGGCGTCTCCCTGCGGCGAGGGCATGGGGAAGGGGAAGTAGGGGAAGCAGAACGGCTCGGGAAGAGGTGGCGCAGCTCGTCTGGGTACTTGTGGTTGCTGGCAGCCTCGGACGGCACCAGGGCTTCTTCCACGGCCGAGGTGGCTTCGGGTCGGCGACGGATACGGCGATTCCGGCCACCAGCTACCCCGGCGAGCTCGGCATCGGCACCGTGGTGGCTAGGGGAGGCTCTGGGTGGAGGGAATCGTTCAGGGGGAGGCTGGGGTGTGTGAATTGGTCTGAGGTCCGTGCGGCTCGGGTGGATGTGATTCCGGCGAGGTGCAGCTCCTCCGGACTCGAGGCTGGGGCAGGGGGTGCTAGAGGGAGTGGGAGGGGTGGTGCGGCGAGGAAACGGTGCTGGGGTGGCCGATTTATAGGGTGCCCGCGCGGTGGCCGTGGTTAATGCCGCGGCGAGGTGTCGGGCTCGTATGGTGGCGACGGTGGCGAGGCGTTGACGGAGCGGTGGCACAGGAGGCGCACGACGGTTACTCCCCGGCGACGGACCGGTCCGTGCGGCGGAGAAGGGGCTGACGGAAGGGCCCCGGCGGCACAGGGCATGGTCGGTGTGTCGGCTAGCGTCTGGCGCGTCAACGCGGCCGCCGTCCGGCGCTCCCCCCGGCGACGCGTGGTGCAGAGAGGTGGGGAGGGAGGCTAGGGGTGTGGGAGGCAGGCTCGGGCGCGAGGGGGGTGCTGTACTCCGGTGACCAGGAACGGGCGGCGCCCCCACGGCCATGCCCATGCCGGTCTTGGCATGTCCAGGGCATGTCTTCAGCGGCATCAGCATCGATCTCCCTCCTCCGTGGTCCAAATGGAAAGTGGTTCGCGTCACTCTGCGCCAAAAACCAAGGTCTACAACTTTGCTGAACAAACATTTTGCAAATTCGAAAGTTGGTCCGACCAAAATTTTCAAAAACAGTACTGGCCAAAACTAGGGTTTACTGTTTGGAGGGGTAGATGATGTTAGATGGATCTCCCCTTTTTCCTGAGGTAGGAGGGGTAAAGGAGAGCCTATCCATGCCTTGGTTTCATCCAGGAAAATTTATTTGGTTAGATTCAAAAAAGTTTTGAGAAAAGGGCAGCACACAAAATAATTATGTAGGGGAATTTTTCCTAAGGGGTGGCACCATGTTTTCTTAGAAAAGTGATTCACATCCATTAGGGAAGGTTCCCTAATTTTTGTAGAATTTTTGGAGACATAAAACTAGGGGTTCCTTTGTAAGGTCAACAAACAGAGACTTTTTCAAAAAATGAAAAAGAATTTTCCAATTAAATATTTTTCCAGGGTCCAAGATCAAAATCACAAGTACCAAGTGGGAGGAAATTAGAAGGCACAAGATCCCACTTGATTTGGCAGATGGAAAGGGTTTAAGATCCAATTGATTTTTTTCCTGAGGCTTAAATTCCAAATGCACTTTAAATAAATCAAACAAGGTATTTTGGAAAAAGTTTCAAAGGGCCAAAATCCAGGGTGTTACACCGTGCTTCGACTGTGTCCTCTGGAAGCTCCTGTCGGAGCATGTATGCCAGAAAAGGCTTTGTCCAGAAGGGCTCAACGAGGAATACCTCGATTGCAGGCTCCCCGTCTTAGTGTCACCGACGTCTGCACCTGCGGTTCCTGTGGTTGGTGTAGGGGGAACCGCGGGCTGCGTCAGCTTGATTGACCTCTTATGTATCTTCTCTATGAACACACCAGGTGGGATCTTCAGTCTCTGGGACCCGATGTTGGCGAGTGTGTCCGCCTCTTTGTTGCTTGCTCGCCCGACGTGGCAGAGCTCGCAGCCGTCGAAGTTGCCTTCCATGACATTGTACAGCTCTCTGTATGCTATCATGTTTTCCTGAGTAGCATCACATTCCTTCATGGTTTGCTGGACCACCAGGTTGGAGTCGCCGTATATCATGAGGCGGTCCGCACCGCACTCTTTCGCCATCCTCATCCCATGGATTAAAGCTTCATACTCAGCTTCATTATTGGACGGCTTCTTGAACTCCATCTGCAGCACATAGCGCAGCTTGTCGCCTTTGGGGGAGATCAAAATCACTCCTGCGCCTGCCCCCTCGTGCCTCTTGGACCCATCGAAGTACATGGTCCAGGAATTCGAGGTATCGGGTACCGAGGGCAGCTGCATCTCCATCCACTCCGTAGTGAAGTCCGGGAGGACCTGTGCCTTGATGGCTTTCGGAGACTTATATGTTAGGTCCAAGGGACCTAGCTCGATGCTCCACTTTGCGACTCTCCCTGTCGCCTTGGGGTTGTTTAGTATGTCACGTAAGGGAGCATAGCTCACCACCGTAATTGGGTGCTCTTGAAAGTAATGAGTCACCTTGCGGGAGGACATAAACACTCCGTACGCCAGCTTCTGGTATTGTGGGTACCTTTCCTTCGACTGAGATAGCACCTCACTAAGGTAGTAGACTGGCCTCTGTACTCCATGGGCCTTTCCTTCTTCAGCTCGCTCCACCACGAGCACTGTGCTGACCACCCTATTTGTGGCCGCCACATACAGATACAGTGGTTCTCCCTCGAGTGGTGCCACCAGGACCGGTGGCGTCGTCAGAGTGCGCTTGAGGTCTTCAAAGGCTGCTTGTGCTTCCTCTGTCCACTCGAAGCGGTCCGTCTTCTTCATCAGCTGGTAGAATGGCAGCGCCTTTTCGCCGAGCCGACTGATGAATCGACTGAGGGCTGCTACACGTCCGGAGAGCTGCTGCACGTCCCTGAGTTTGGAGGGTACGGGCATCTTCAGCAGTGCTTGTAGCTTCTCCGGGTTTGCTTCGATGCCTCGTGCGGACACGAGGTAGCCTAGTAGCTGTCCGGCTGGAACGCCGAACACGCACTTGGTAGGGTTGAGCTTGATGGAGTACTTCTTCAACGCCGCGAATGTCTCGCGGAGGTCGTCGAGTAGCGTTTCCTCCTTCTTCGTCTTGATGACGATGTCGTCGACATAGACCTGGACATTGCGTCCGATCTGCTTTTTGAGGCAGTTCTGCATCATACGCTGGTACGTGGCACCCGCGTTCTTTAGCCCGAAGGGCATCGTAGTATAACAGAATACACCAAAGGGGGTGATGAATGCTGTTTTCTCTTCGTCTTCTTTCTTCATTCTGATCTGGTTGTAGCCCGAATAGGCATCCAGAAAGCAGAGCTTCGCGCAACCCGCGGTAGAGTCGACAATCTGGTCGATTCGAGGCAGGGGGAAGTGATCCTTGGGACAACACTTGTTTAATGAAGTGAAGTCGACACACATGCGTAGTATGTCCGTGTTCTTCTTTGGCACCAGGACTGGGTTGGCTACCCAGTCTGACTTCTTGATCTCACGGATGAAGTTGGCCGCCAGGAGGCGGTCGATTTCCTGCCCGATGGCAAGACGCTTCGGCTCGGCGAAGCGGCGCATCCCTTGCTTGACGGGTCTAGCATTGGGTAGAATCTGGAGGGCATGCTCGGCGAATTCCCTGGGTATGCCTGGCATGTCCGCTGGACACCAGGCGAAGATTTCCCAGTTCTCACGCAGGAACTCGACGAGCGCGCTTTCCTATGCAGGGGATAGGCTCGTCGATACAAGGACCGTCTTCTTCGGGTCCGTCGGGTGCACCTGGTGCTCCCTTGTATCATTCGTCGCGCTGAAGGCCGAGCCCGGCGCGGATTGTGTGCCCTCGGGGAAGAGGGTGCGGTCGTTGGTAAGAGCGAGCTCCCGAAGCTGCTCCTGTGCTCCGAACGACTCGGAGATCTTGCTGAACTTGCGATCGCATTCATCCGACCGCTCGAAGTCGCCATCGACGGTGATGGTTCCGTATGGTCCCGGCATCTTGAGCTTCAGGTAAGCATAGTGTGGCACCGCCATGAACCGTGCGAAGGCTGGTCTCCCAAGGATGATGTGGTACTGCGACTTCCAGTCCACTACCTCGAACTCGATCTTCTCCCTCCTGAAGTTAGCCGGGTCTCCGAATATCACATCGAGTGAGATCGTTCCCAGGGGGTACACTGGCCTCCCCGGTACTATGCCGTGGAAGGTGTTGACGGAGGGTGCCAGGTTGGACGTTATTATGTTCATGCCACGGAGAGTGTCGGCAAATATGATGTTTATGCCGCTTCCACCATCCATGAACACGCGACTCATTGCGAAGCCGCCAACCTGGGCTTCCAAGACTAGGGCTGAGTGGCCTGGCCGCGGGACTCGGGGTGGATGATCCTCCCTTGTGAATGTTATGCTGGCTTCTGACCAGTCGAGATACTCCGGCACTGCCGGTGGCGATCTGACGGCGAGGTGGACCTGCCGCGTTATCAGCTTCTGGTCCCTGTTGGAGGGACGGCCCTTCTGGATCATGTACATGCGACCGACGGGCCTTGGGTAAGCGTCTCCCTCAGATCTGTCCTCATTGACTCGCGGCTGATATTGCACCGCACCCGCCATGCGACCCGGGGGCAATAGCGGTGGCTGCGGCGCACCTATTGCCAGCGCCCCAGGGACCGCCTGGGCTTGCTGCTGCTGCCTCTGCTCCAGTAGTCGCCTGTATTCCTCGTAGAGCTGATGGAACTTGTCGCAGTCTTGGAGTGCATGCTTGGAGGTGAGGTTGCCATTGTCATCTCTGTACATATGGATGCGGCACGCATCCTGGAGCGTAGCCGGAGGCCGCGTAGACTTTCGTCCGCGCGACTCGCGTGGTCGCCATTCACGCTTGATCTCCTTTCCTTTGTGACCAGCTATTCGACTGTCGCGATCGCCGCGACTATCGTCATGGTCTCGTTGCTCGCGACTTGCAGGGAATCCTGCAGCCACGAGTTCTGTGCCCTCGGTGTTATCATACACACGGGACTTCCTCTTGCGACGTCGGTCGCTGCCTCGGCGACTCCATGGCTCAGAGTCGCCGTCGCCGCCTGGTGTGCCGGCGCGCTCGTGGCGCACCGCATCTTCTCCGTCGGCCCAGTCACTCGCCACCTGCATGAGGTGGCCAATGGTCTTCGGCTTGACTCGCCCAAAGTGCTCCTAAGCTCTATGCGATACACTCCTCGAGTGAATGCGTATATGGCGTTGTCATCCGAGATCTTCTCCGCGCTGTTGCGGAGCAGGGTCCATCTCTGGATGTACCCTCGCAGCGTTTCGTCAGCGCGCTGCTTGCATGCCCGCAGCTCCTCATATGAAGCGGGTCGCTGGTAAGTGCCTGCGAAGTTGCTGATGAAGTCCTCGCTGAAGTCCTCCCAGCATGTGTAAGACCCTCTCGGTAGGCCTTTGAGCCACGCTCGAGCCGATCCCGAGAGCATCAGCTGTAGGTACTGCATGGCAGTAGAAGTCGTTCCCCGTTGGCATTTGACTGCCGTCAGGTAGTCCTCCAACCAAGCAGATGGTTCTTGCAGCCCATCATACTTGGGAGTCTCCGAGGTCAACCTGAATCCTTTCGGCATTCTGGTCTCCCGGATCAGTCGGCTGAAGCACAGTGCTCCGCATGGCTCGGGGTCGTCCTCAGATGTGGAGCTGTCGCTCGCCTCTCTAGCTTGTCGCCTGTTGCGACTTCTCGTCACCTTATTGTGCGTGATGGCGTTACGCGCGTCTTCTCCTTGCACCAGCTGGTACCGTTCTTCTCGACCGAGACCCCCACGGTGCCCCCTTTCGTGGGTGTCGCAGTTGTTATGCTCCGCAACCGCGCCTCGCTCATGTGCGCCGCGGGTGACTCGGTTTTCCCGATCGCGGGCGGGGGGATCAACCACCGCGCGATTCCTTCCTTCAGGCCGCGGGTTAAGCGGCTGGCGGTTGCCCGCTTCGTTGCCGGCTGCTACAGCTGCAGCCGGTTGTGGAGGCGCCAGGACTGCCCCCATTGCTCCGATGTTCTTGATCTGCTGGCGATGCGCCGCTGCCAGCGGGTCCCCCTCCGGCGGCTGAGTGGCCTGTAGGTAAGTCGCCACAGACATGAGGGCACCGGAGACAGTTTAGGGACTGAGACTCCCGCATGAATGACGCCTCCAGATTGCGGGCGACATTGTTCCAATCTGCCTCCGGCATGCGCAGGAAACGAGATCCTCTCGGAGGTGGCTGAGGGCCTCGAGTGTGCCCAGATGATTGGACAGACAACTCGGCCTGTCTTCTGCTCGACTCGCTGGCTTGCCTTCGCCGCTCCAGGAGTGCCTGCTTTGCGGACTCCAGCTTGATGTTCTCCTGCCACAGCAGGTATGCGTAGCACGCCAGGTCATCGTCGTTGGAGTCCGGCTCTGGTCACCCTTGGGCCATGGCCCTGATAGCCTTCTCACCCATCTCCCTGCTGATATGGAGCTGGGTGCGCCCATTCTGCAGAGTCACCACATATGGGTAATTCTGCTCATGGTTCCCGTTGGGCGGAGGGTCCGCGTTGTTGTTTGCGGGGTTTGACCCGTTCGCGGCTGCTCGCGCCGCCGCCTCTTCTGCGCCTCTCCTTGCGCCGGCGGAGGCTGTCTCGCTTCGTCTCTCCCGGCTACGACCGCCATGAACACCTCGATGGGAGGAAGACACGGCGTCAGGTTGTTGGAGTCGTCGCTGGGAGCGGACTCGGAGGAAGCCGAGGCTCCGTTGACGGAGTACGCGGGGCTTGAAGGAGTGGACGCCACAACCGACTCCGCGATCGAGCGCGCGAAGTCGATAATTTCGATGTAGATCACGATGCCGCAGTCGAAGACGACGCGGGTTTTTCCACGCATTGCGCGTGGACTGGCGGAACGTCCGCCAATGCAGCCGAAGGTGCTGCGACTCCCGCCGATGAAGTCGATGAAGCGGCGGGTTCCTCCAGTGTAGCCGAGGTGCATCTGTGAGGCGAAGTGTGCCCCACTTGTTGACGTAGTAGCGCAGCGAGCCGAAGCTCACTTCCATGCCAGATTGCAGATCGTCGAAGGTCGATTGAACGACCGGCGAGTGAGGGTTGAAACCCAGAGAGCCGAAGAAGATCGGCTGTTGCAGAGTCGGCGAGTCGCCGATGATCGCTGATGAAGCCGCCGAATCCGTAGATCCAGCACCCGTCTTTCCCACAGACGGCGCCAATTGACGTGGTGTTACCACGTCAAATCCCTCGGATGGCATCCTCGGGTTCGTGAAGAAGGGGGAGGAAGGATGTGGTGCTGGTGAATCCGTCGGCTGACAAGAGGTATTACCCAGGTTCAGGCCCCCGAAGGTAAAAGCCCTACTCCTGCTTGTCTGGTATTGATGAGATCGATTACAACGACGAGCTCGAGGATGTTGAACTCGCTAGGGTTTCTAGGGTATCAGATTGCGTACCTAGGTCGGCGGCCCTCCCAGCCCTTTATAGTGGGACTGGGTCCCGGGTCCGTACCGACTTAGGTTTACATGTTGGGCCCTATGACCTAATAGTCCGTCAGGCTTTCCGTCGGGGGCCTCTTTCTGGGCTTCGCACCCAGTGGGCCGCAGTCTTTACCGCACCAGGGTGATCAACGGTGGCACACCCGATCGGTGTCCCCACGTCAGGTGGCCTTGGGCAAATTCCCCTCCGCTGCCGAGTATATTTCGGTAAATTTACTTCTTATTATTCCTTACATACATGCCTAACACTTGAATTGTTCTTCATGCATACTAATGGCATACTGTTTATGTAGGTGAAGCCAACCTGGTGCGCCCACCACGGGGAATGCTGGAGGCAGCTGGCGGTCATGTGGGATTCTGATGCGTGGAAGGTGAAGAATAGTGAGGGCCATGTGAAGCGTATGACCGTGACCGCGACACACCATCAGGGTAGCACGACCGTGGCTGGGTACGCTGCGAACTATGTAAGTGTTTTATTTTGACAAGTTCTTTATGCATGCTTAATCACGCGGAATAAGATACTCTCTTTTAATCATATCACTCTTGATTGCAGGCGGCTCACCATAATGTGCCGGAGCCTAACACGTACCAGGCGTACTACATGGCCAAGCTTGCATCTGCCGCGAAGGCTAAGCCGTATGACCCCGCAACTCCGGAGTCCTCATACAACTTGCCCACAGCAGAGCGCAAGAAGAAGTATGATGCTGGGTTCAAGGCCACTCGGGGGTCTGACGCTGACCCGAGCTCCGAGGACCTCGTCCCAGAGCTGGTCATAGTGACGGGAGAGGGGAAGAAACGTGGTCGGCCTGCTGTTGGAGCCAGCGCTATCCCTCTAGATACCGAGGGCCTAGCCAGCTACAGGGCTAGGTCTACGAGCTCTAGCCTCCAGATCCAGAGGCATGACGAGCCTGCACGTGATCTACGAGCGGTTAGTTACTTTAAATTGACACTCTTCTCATTATTTGCATGTTTTCATTCTAACTAACACAAACCGTTTCAACGGAATAGGAGTTGGATGCGAACAGGCAGGAGAACCAGCAGATGAGGCAGGAGATGGAGGCGATGGCAGCACAGAACAGATCCCTAGAGGAGTCGTAGAGGAAGATGAAAGAGGATATGCAGGCGCAGATGGCGGTGATAGCGGTGAGAGTTTCATGCGCAACCGCTATGGTGTTTGTTTCATTTCCCTAACCTTACTTCTCAAAAACAATATGCAGAATATGTTCCGCATCAATGGTATGACCTTTCCGGAGAATCTTGCGGTTGGAGCAATGGTGATTCATTCACCGAACACCGTAAGTTCCCATGTTCAAAGTGTTTGTGTCTTTTTTCATTTCCTTCTAACCAGTGCTAACCATCTAATCTTTCATGTAGAATGGCTCTCTCGCGGGTTCCAACGCATCGCCCATGTCCCAAACACCTGGACCAGCAGGCCCTACTCCGCCGCCTTCAGGAGCCTAGAGGTTAGTTGTCACTGTATTATGCACATGAACATTGAATCTTGTCAAGGAGTGAAGGATCTGAAATTCTGAATAATTGGCCTCTTTCAGGATATTTTAGTATTAAGAAACTTTTTTGCCAGGAGCCGCTAGAGCTTCTGGCTCTTGCATATTTACTTTAGCATAATCTTTTCCATATTGATGATCTGCAACTATCTTCTGTTTCCAGCACATCAGTGTTAATAATGTTAATCAAGGGTTTGTCTAGATTATTAGGGCGTGTAATCAAATATAGAGTTTATTTATAGAAAATTAAATCTACTAGTTCCAGCTTGCATGGTTAGAAAAAAAATAAAAACAATTTTGACACTACTGATTGATAAGACGATTCAGTAAAATGTAAACTGACTATTACACATGAGATGTACAAACTTTTATCTGAATACACATTATTTACTTAACGCTTTCATGATTAAACTCAACATCGGCAGACATAAACAAAACTGTATCGGTATTAGAGTTACAGGTTACCAAAACTATCAAGATTACTACCAAATGAAACTCATTATGTATGATATCAAGGACTAAGCAGAAAAATCATCACAAACGGTCCACACAAATAGATTAAAGAGTATTTAGTCAAGAAAATTACACTAATTAATTTGCTTCTTTCACACCATTGCACTAAAAAAAACATGTACCACAAAAATTCCAAAAATAAAGAATAGTTGGACCTCATTTTCAAGGTCTGAAACAGTCATGAACCTGTGATTTTAAGTGTTGCACTTAACAACTCTAATGCACAGGATAGCCCTTACCTTTAAAGGCTAGTTAGCATAGTTTGCATGCTAAACACAATTGAGAGATATCCATTGCAATTAGAAAAAAAGCACCACAAAATAACATCAATATTGTAGTGGATCTGACCTGATGAATTTGCCATAGCATGAAAAAAAAGAATGGCAAACCACGATCCTGAAGAGAAAGATTGGACAGCAAAATTCCATGTGCCCCAAACCAGGAACCCTTGCCGTTGTTACCAACTACTACAGCGAAGCGTAGTAGCGCACGGTGCGAGAGAGATGCGGCGGCGGCGGCCGCGGAGGCGGAAATGAGAGTGGTGAGCGAGAGACGAGTTTGACCCCTAGGGAAATTTGGCACATGTAGTTCTCAGTTAGATGGGCCAAGTGTATACGCTGGCACATGTAGTTCTCAGTCATAACTCTGTATCTAATAGAACATCATCCATTCATATGCAGCAAGTTATCTTTATGAGCAAGTTAAATGGCAACAGACTTAGGAAATTGCATTTAACAGTAAAAAAAACTTGCTCACACTTTAGCATTGAATCGAATATGTGTTGTTGGGCTGAATCTCTATACTCCGTGCAGGTGATCCATGAAGATTTTGACGAAGGCATTATCCAAGTGCAAGCAAAGAAGAGGTCCAGCTTGAATTATTATGTTTAATTACCCTGCGAAGTAGTGAACCTGAAGAGTTGGTCCTGTGAATTTCTTTGGCTGTTTGTAACACTAACAGTTGGATGCTTTTGTACTTGTATGTGATCAAAAAATTGATGAGATCGATATGGATCTGTGTGATCAAAAAATTGATGATATGTGGATCTGTGTGATCAAAACATTTATGATATATATGGATCTGGTACTAGTGCATATATTGTTTTGTCTGCAGAGAGTGTCCAAAAATAAAAATAAAAGAAATTTATTTAACTCTTTGCCGTGTGTCCACGCACGGCAAAGAGGACAACTGGGATTTTTCGGGTCACCCTTTACTGTGTGCAGGCACACGGCAAAGATTGTCAGATGGGTTTGTTTGGTTGCTCTTTACCGTGTGCTGGCACACGGGAATAGCTGACAAATGGGGCCCACCGGGTCGAACGCTGGACACACGGCGAAGAAAAGCTCACGGCGAAGAGCACGTCTTTACCGTGTGCTAGCACACGGGAATAGCTGATATATGGGGCCCATCGGGTCGACCGCTGGTTGCTCTTTACCGTGTGCCAGCACACGGTGAAGAAGAAGGCGTTGCCGTGTGGAGGCACACGGCAAAGAGCGGCACAGCGGGGCCCACCTGCCGTTTCCGTCCGTCGCCGTCGTCAAGTGGGGGTCCCACGCGGAACCATTGCCGTGTACCACGATTTTTGGCACACGGCAAAGAGCTCTTTACCGTGCAGGATGTCGCCGTGTGTTCTTCGCCGTGTGTAGCACACGGCAAAGGCTTTGCCGTGTGTTTTCCGGCCTTTGCCGTGTGTCTCAGGCACACGGCAACGAGGTGCTCTCCCGTAGTGTTTGTTTTGCCCCAGTGATCCTTACATTTTTTTTATGTTGCTTTTTCGACCGGATGGACTATGCTTGTTATAATCTGCAGCAACATTCTTCCAGTAGACCTCACCCTTTTTGTTGTTTTCATCCCGAAGCATATGGCCATACAGGTACTCATTTGACCTTCCTCCTCCTGTCCATATGTTCTACTGATTTTTAAGTAGATGAGCTGCATTTTAAGTTAAAATATCTGTTTGCATGGAATAATTCTTCGGATGGCTGAACTTTCTACATGTACTTGTACTTTTTTGAACTGACATGTAGTTGTACTTGGGAGATGCTATAGATAATGTTTATTTCTTTGTATTTTCCCATCCGTTACATGTATATGACTTGGAGCATTTTCTGATCCATCGTGTTCGGTACTAAATTTTTTGAGTTACAAGTAGGTTACAATTGATTTTTTTTATATACGAATAAGGTTGCAAATGAAAATTTCTAGTTATATATAAGCAAATGAGTGGAAAGAAAATCCGTGCATGCATGGCTACACCCTAAGTCATATTAGTGGTGTACTTTATTTTTTTATTTTTTTTTATTTTCTTTTGAGGGGGAAGTGGTGTACTTTATTTGAATAATAATCAACATGCATGCCAAGTCGCCCACGAGGCCCAACAGACCAAATTGGCTTGACCCAAAGCGATGCATTTAGTTGAAAAGTATAAGACGCATGCATGCATGCAGCTAAGTCTGAGCGTTAGACAAACCCTTAAGAAAACAATCAGCAAGGCCCACGTTCTTCGTTTTTTACTAATACCGCCTCCACCCACCTATATCATTAGATCGAGATCGAGATCTCACAAAAATTATCTCCTCGCAGATATCCCTCCAGCGCCGCCCTCTTTCTCGCAAAACCCTAGCCTAACCCTGCTCCGATCCAGTGACCATGGCCTTGGCTGGATCCGACGCGGCCGGCTGGATGATGCTGGACCGCTTCGTCTACCGCAGGGACGACGACGACGAACATGGCTGGCACTTCCCAGACGAATCCACGGCGCCCCTGAGGGCCACCTCGTCAACCTCTCTCGGCAAGCCTTTCGACGTCGCCATCCTCCACGCCGAGCCCCCCGCCGTCTCCCGCCTCTACGTGCGGTGGCCCGGCGGCCCCACGGGAAAATACGGCTCCGGCACCGAGCTCATGGCCGCACACCGCGACCTCGTGCTCTTCCAGCTCGTCTCCATGGAAGGGCATATCACGCATGACCACTTCGTGTGCATAGCATCCTCGGATCCTGGGCCGCACATGGAGCTCAAACGGCTCCCCGTCTGCACCATACCGATGGTCTTACCTCCGTGTTGCGAGGAAGAAACGGAGGGAACCACTCTGCAGCGAGTGTTTTTTCCCAACACTATAGGGCTCGTTCGCCTATCATCCCCTGGCCGTGAAGAAGAGTTTGCCGTGGCACAGCTGGCTATGCTCACCGAGATACCAGGCACCTCCCGCATGATGGAAGCTGAAGTGTGTGTGCTCTTCTCACGTGTGTCGGCTGCTGACGATGATGGCATGTGGGAGGTTCGAAAGATACCTATTCGGCATGAGAGTTATGAATACTCGGACCTGTATGATTGGACAACGGATGCTGTCATCACATTCAACAACTATATTTGCTGGATTTCCTACTACATAGGAGGTATTCTATTCTACGATATATTAGCAGAAACACCTACCATTTTCTATCTTCGGTTACCTACCAGTAAGCGTCCTGCAAATCGAGAAAGAGGTTTCCTTGAGGTGAACCGTAGCCTCTGTGTCACTGGTGGAGGTGATCTTCTCAAGTACACTTCTGTTGTTCGCCATGATCGAAGACTCTACGGCCCACTTGAACCTCGTACGGGTCATACCATCGCCACTCATAAACCTCGTACGACGACGGGTTATACCATCGTCACTGAGACTTTGAGCATAACGGAGAGTGGTGACATAAAGTGCTTCGAAGATAGGGTGGTGATAGCTTATGAATTGTGGCGTTACAACACCTCAGAATGTCTCCCGCGCGAAGCCCTGATGTACCCTCTTGTGAGCATGGACGACCCTAGTATCGTCCACTATTTGATCTCCGAGGAAGGAGATAAGATTGACAAGGTTTCCATGGTTACGCTTGATATGACTACCGAGAAAGTCACTTCAATTGTTCCATATATTAAAGGAGAGGAAGACCTCTGTGGCCAAGATGCTGACATGGTTAGAGAAAAGTCCCACCTTCTCACGTCCTTCCTTCCATCCGAGTTCCCCAAGTTTTTGAATCTCACAAGGTATTGATCTGTGCACTGGTTTTTTTTTTCTTTTCGAACTTCTAAACATTTTAGATACAACTAGCACACTGCCCCTGCGTTGCAACGGATTCAAAATAAAATTATCATGTGTGCACAATCTTGAAAGAAGACTACATATAGTTATACAACCTAACTATCTTATTAGCTGAATGATTTTTTTGTTGTATACCAAGAAAATATGTTCGGTTAACACTCCCAAATTTAGTCCTACAGTTGTAAATGAACATAGTTTGCACTGTCGTTTTGTTGTGGCGATGGAGGATTACTGGCCAAGACACAAATGATCGATGTGCCCCTTTTTTTTCTTTCGGACTTTTAAACATTTTAGATACAACTAGCACACTGCCCCTGTGTTGCAACGGATTCAAAATAAATTATCATGTGTTCACAAACTTGAAAGAAGACTACATATAGTTATACAAATTAACTATCTTATTAGCTGAATGATTTTTAGTTGTATACCAAGAAAATATGTTCGGTTAACACTCCCAAATTTAGTCCTACAGTTGTAAATGAACATAGTTCGCACTGTCCTTTTGTTGTGGCGATGGAGGATTACTGGCCAAGACACAAATGATCGATGCGCCGTGCAAAAGTGTTGTGGACCTGAGGTCTACTGAAATTCAATAAACAACAGCTATAGAGTTCATTACTTGCTATATACTACAAAATATGTACGAATGCTTTGAGAGAGAATAACGTCAACTATGCGTACCATCTCATCGGGCAAGCGGAAGTGCATCTTAAGATATATTTTTCTGCTACAAAAAATAAATAGATCCTCCAGGCTTTACCCCAGCAAATCTATAACCAAGACGTCGTAGTCTCCTTCTACACAAAACCGTCTGACATTTGGTATTCGAGCTACCACAACAAAGATAGTCAAACCACACTCGTACCTGAAATTATTAACCATGTATAGCTTTCCATACTTTCTACTTACAAAATAATGTAAATCTTTGATTAATAGATTAACTTGGGATGTTTTGTCTTCCTGTATGTGAAACAGTAATGACTTCACAAATATGATACTGGCAATCAAGATGAATAACCTGAACTTTGAATCAATGATACTTTATAAAAGAGACAAGCTACTAATATGCAGATTTATGTTGTGCCTATGGGGATGCCCTCTATTTCAAGACCATCACTCTAGTCTACAGAAAAGCTGCAACATATTTTAGGGAAATCTCGAGTTCTTGATCTCCATTCCCTCCTGGTTCATTGTATCTCCAAATTAATTCAATTTATTATAAATCATCCATTACTCAGAGCTTTAGCTTACTTATCAATCAGTGAATCAGCAATTATTAACTGAAAACACATATCAAGTCCAACAAATCTACCAAGTTTTTCAGAACCGTGATAGTAGTTACATCCTTTGTACACCAGAAAATAGAATACTCTTATCAATCAGCGAATCAGCGATTAACTGAAAACACATATCAAGTCCAACAAAGTCTACCAGATAGTATAGTAGTTTTTCAGAACTGTGATAGTAGTTATATGCTTTGTACAGGTGCAGCAGCAAGAAGATTGTTTGCTTATGCAAATGCACCAGCTATCCCTGCATTTTGATAATCAATCGTTGCTACATATATTCGGTATACTAGTGTAGTGCTAAAACATCATAATGTGTCTCGTGCTGTACTGGATTTAGACATCCAGTATGTTTTCGGATGAGCACTACCATGCGCCTAAACTAACAGGACCAAAAATACCCAAAGAAGATAATGAAGACTAAGATTAAGACAATGAGAAAAGAATTAATTTAATGAAATGGAGGAGATATGTTGAAATGAAATGAAATGAGGCAGATAAGACTAAGACTGAAGTAATGAGAAATCAATGAAATAAGACGAAGAATGAGCAAATAAGACTAAGAATGAGCAAGACTGAGGAAATAAGAAAAATGAGCAAATATGAAGGAGAGACCGAGAGACTAAGAATGACACTGAGACTAATAAGACTATAAAGAAGAGCTACATGACTGAGAGACTAAAGAAACTGAGAAGAATGAGGAAATGAGTGAAAACAAGACTAAATTTTCTTTTCTTTAACAACATTAAATGGTCAAGACATAGGAAAGCTAATTAAAGCTCCACATAGCCGGAATTTGGACATTAACTATGCTGATTTTTTGGTCGTCTAGAAACAATCAGTAATCAAGGGGGTAATCATGTGATATTTAAATATACAATTCTACTCGCTCCATCATGTGATGATTGCAAGTTATGAATTTAGATTACATCTTCTGGTTGCTACCAGACTTTAAACACAGGCAGCGGCAGCACCACCGAATGCCAGAACAAACCATAGCTGGTCCGCGACGCAAGTGCGGACAAGTCCCCTGAAGATAATAATAATAATAAAATCTTAGCCCACACAAAACGGTGGCAGCACCTGGACACTACATCTCCAGGCTAAAAAATGACACCAATGTGATCCGTAAGCATCATGGTTTCCTTCAACATTCTCTAGAAAAAACTGAAAACTAGAAAACAGAATCAAGGAACCTACACATCTCATTTAGGACACACACAAATGACAGCAACCGAATTGACAACCGTTTTCAATTGTTTGATTTTTTTTTTTCATTTTATCAGACCAAGGATCATACTATAAACTCCATCAGGCTGCCCAAAAGGGCAACCAAAATAGTAAACACTACGGAATCCTTCCTGGGAGCTAACCAGTACATGTTTCAAACAAAAAATCTACAGTTTAGACTTGATACTGAGAAGTCCAGAAAAGTGCATGTGTATAGATAGAGTTACCCCCAACTAGGAAACTTTAAACAAAAGTTCTACAGTTTAGACTTGATACTAATCAACCAACTGGGAAACTTTAACAACTTCACTCTAAACTGTATCCCCAGTTTAGACCAAATCTACAGTTTAGACTTGATACTAATCAACCAACTGGGAAACTTTAACAACTTCACTCCACATAGGAGCATAAATTTCTTCCAAACCAGATGACACAACATTTGCTACCAATAGCAAATTTTAGACCTCAATAAACAGAAGCATACCCACACAAGACATAGGAACACAGGATGTCAAACACCAGTTAAATGGAACCACTCCTAATCCTAAGTGTAACTGAGAAGTCGGAACGAGGGATTACAAAGGGATTACAAAACAAAGGAAATAGAAAAGGTGTAGGAATAGGGTGGAGGGCAAAGTGAAAACCTACAGGCTTCCAAAACAGAGGAATGGGAGTAGAGAGAATTCTCCCGTGACTTTTTCTTTGGTCTGGGCCAAAGTTTTGTTTCCTGTGAAAAACGTAGGAAAGTTTTTCTTTCCTAAGGAAACCGTACTCCTCTTTCCTTTGTCCCGAACATCTCCACAGGAAAATATTCCATTGGAAAGGAAACCTTCACAAATCCTTAAGAATTCCTGCGTTCAGAACAGGGAAGAAACCAGAGCAGTTCTAATCCTAAGTCATCGGCACCAACCATACATACCATATATACTAGATGGCGAGCAGAGCAGGCCAGGTCGCCCTCCCCTGCTGCACCACAACCGAGCGGAGGAACCTGCAGATAACAAAAAACGACGTTATTATCAACATGTTTATTGCTGATCGGTTGCATAGAAATCGTCTCGCTACATTAGATAGAGCAAGTTCACAGAGAGCACAAAATATACGCATACATGTTTGATTGCACCTCACAAACACATGATAGCAGCTGAACTAGATATGAAAGTGATACCACTTCACATAATACAACTGATACTACTAGACAAAAATCTGCTAGAACTGGCTAGATTAACAAACAAAACAACTGATGCATTGCCAACAAAATTGGTTGCTACTGAAATGAATGGCAATACCTACAACAACCATATATCATACGACTCATCCCTACCTGAAACCCTAACAAAAATTGGGGGAAACAGAGAATCGCCACCAAGAGATGATTCTACATGAAATTGGCTACTCAAATCCACTAATCCGGCGGATACGTAACCATCTATCAAAACCTACTTCAAACCGGCCCCAAACCCTAAAGGATTCAAGCATGCTCGAGATTCCCCCCACGACAATGGATCTCGAGCCACGACCTCCTCATGAACTCATCCGGATTTTCCGACCCTCAGGTGGTAGGAGGCGAAGGAGATGCTGCACGGGGCAAGACTCGAGCTTCAAAACGGAGGCGTGGTGTACTCCAGGTATAGATTCGCCGGGGAGCGCCGTCGGGAGCGCAGCCGGACAGTCGCCTCTCTCTCGGCGGGGACAGAACGGAGACCCAGGGGGCACGTGATTCAAAATGACAAAACCAATTCGAGAGAAAACCATTTAAAAAACCGGGGCGACCGGAAAAACAATTGGAGACTGAGACGGACGGCGCAAGATCTAACTGATGGCTAATTCCATTTTCAGCCAGATTAAAGATAGAATGAGTGAAAAATAGATTAGGGGGAAAAGTGTCCCAAACATAGTAGTTTAGGGGGTTAAATAAACTTATCCCCGCTATGTCGTTTTAGGATCCAGGCCAACTTCAGCCCAAACCAAATAGCCCATCTGAAACTGCGCGATCAAGCATTGACCGATCGATCGAGGGAAACAACGAGCATTCCCAAACCCTACACCCTTCTCTCAAACCGCCGGGTAGAGAATGTCGTGGGTGTGGCGATCGTTCCTGAGTCGACCGCACCCACTCCTCCTCTCCAGACTCCGGCCTGCCAGCCGCCATGGTGGCCAGCTTACCACGGTTCTAGGCAGCAGCCACAAACAGATCAGCTCGCGAGGATACGCCGCCAAGTCCATCGGTGATTCGCACGCCAAGGTCAAGCGGCATCTGTATGTGGTGCTCGACAACTACATGGACGGCTACGGCGTCCACAAGCTTGATCTCGGCGACGACGACGACGACTATCCGGACGGCGTCCTGCGGAATCTCCGGGAGCCTCCCTTCCTCCGCCTGGCGCTCACGACTCTCAGACAGCGGGTGCAGTTCGCTGCCGTGGGCAGCAGCATCGTTGCTATAGGCACCACTCGCATAAGCCCCATGATGGATGAGTGCTATGTACCCGGCATACCCGGGGGAGTCCTCATCTACAACATCAATACAGCGGAGCTCATCGTCACGCCTCACCTCCCAGACGGCCTCGTGAATTGTGGGTACAAAGCAGCAATGGCCATCGGCAACACGCTATACCTGCTCGGCTCCGAGACGCCGTTGAATGAGGACTCGCACCACTGTGGTGGGAGCTTGCACAATCTGACTGCAGACCGACATCCGGACGACGCTGAGGGAGACGACATTTGGGGCTGGGAGCTATTGTCCTGTACCTCACCGTGGTACTGGAGCAACTTCTGGAATCCTCCCGGCCTACCGTTCTTTGCGGATCACATTACGGCCCATGTGGCCCACTTATCACCGCGGAGGCCGGAGGCGCGTCCCAAAATATTGGTGTCCCTTAGGCCCACGGAGTCGACCCCATTGGGTGCTACCTACTCCTTCAGCATGATGAGTAGTGGATGGAGGCGGTACGGTCACTGGCATATGCCGGTCATCGGTCGCGTCCACTATGACGGTGAGCTTGATGCTTGGGTTGGCCTCCACGCCGTTACTGACGGGAACATACATGGTCCTCTCGTGACGGACGGGCGTCTATGCGTCGGTAACAACACGTCCGCTCGGTCGGAGTGGAAGGTCGGCAATGAGAAGTTGTTTCGCCTCGACGAGGACGGTGCGGCTGGCTGGAGGCACGTTGACGCTAAGTTGGTCCCCATAGCATCGAGAGAAGGCTTCAGTGAGTTCTGCATCATGGAGCGCCTGCGTCTCGAGGCGGAGGAGGAGGCGAAGAAGTTAGAAGAGCAGGATAAGACGATTGAGGAGAAAAGTTACTGGAACTGGGACTTTCACGGTGGCAAGTGTCTTCTCCGACTGATATTTTTCCGCGTCGAGCGTGGCCAGGACGGCGAGCCCATGACCACTGCTTGTCGGCCGGCTCGCTCTTACGAAGTGTCCTGGCATAGTAAGCATTTTGAAGCTCAAGCGTTTTGGATCTAGGTTCTATATTGAATTAAATTAAACATCTTATACTAGCTAGATGATACCCCGCGAGTTATTGTAGAAGTTTTTAGTTAAAAAAATAACTTCGATATATTTGATACATCAAAAGATAACTGATTCAATTATGCTTGGCAATCGAAACCTTTTTGAGAAGTTTACACATTTTCATTATATTAAACTATGCACGACTTCAAGTAAAATGTAAATGGTTATGCTAACATAAAATTCCATATGTACATGTCATAAAGAGATGGGAATTATCACTGAGTTTAGAACAATGAGAGTAACATATTAAAAATAAAATTGCATGGAAGCGTGGGAGTACAAATCCGATAACCAAAGTCCAAAGATGTATTAACTTTAGATGATTTCACTGTGAAGTGGGAAAAGCTCCAAATTGCATGTTGAAGTGATGCGGTTATTTTGTCGTTGAGCGTTTCAAGTTGTACTCCAGGTTGATTTACTGTAGTCAATGACATCTAAAACATCTATATAGATGCACACCAGACACGCCCTGATGCAAGTCGGGAGAAATTAATATAAGCAATGTAAGATTACTTCTTTTGATATACAAATCAGAAGTGAAAGCTCGGGGCATTGTGAATCTTTTACCAACAATATGACATCAAGAGATTCCAGCAGAAGTTAGCTGCAATCAACTAAGACACAAATATAATAAAGACTAGTATCTTAGTTGGATCTGCATTCCAATTAGGAGAAAGCACCGAGTTATTAAGTACGATGAAATGGCCATCAAGAGACTCCAGCCAAAGTTACTGCAGTATATTAATAAGTATACATAATTAAACTAAGATATGGCTTGGAGCCGCATTCATGTAAGAAGAAAAGGTGCTGGATTATTAAACTATGATGAAAGGATAAACTTAAGAGAAATACTGACATTACTATTACTGACCGAGGCCGGAATTTGTAAATGTGATGACTATATGAGTTATCGAATTTGTAAATGTGATCACCATATGAGTTATCTGCGTTCGAATAATAAGGAGAGGTAGATAGTGCAAATGTATATATGGGAAACATAAATTTTAGTTTGAGATGATAAATGCCTTAAGATTTGCAACTTAACCTCCAGAGGTGGCCGGGCACTACTTACCTGGACCTTGCTATTGTGGTCGCCTCGCTTGTCAGCCTTGACGCACGTGATCGTCATTGCAATCTATAAAGGTATGCCACACTATATTTATGAACTAGCTAAATTGAACAATTAGTTTCCTTGGTTGAGTAGTTGATTTGGCAACTGAAACACACCCACACGCACACGATTATATCGAATACCCCGATCCCTATCTTTGGATTTAGCACGAAAAAATTTCAGCATCCCCATGCACAAAATAAACCTAGAGGTATCTAACAATGACAATGTAGACGGTAACAAAATAATGGGAAGAAGGCATGTACATTGTAAGTGTAAATAAATTTCTAACCTGTAGTGACCTGTGGAGAAACAAATGTAGGGTAAAGGTTTGTGATGACCAACATTGAGTAACAACAGTAACCGAAACGGCTTTCTCATTGCCAAAATACGCCACAGGGATTCATAAATAATAAAAATAATTGAGACTCTGTCGAGCTGACAAATTTGTTGTGTTCCGTCAGGATGGATGGAAGAACAAATGAGTTTTCCATCGAATTGATACCTTCACAGGAGAAGTCTTAACCATATAGCATGATAATTATTTTTTGCGAAACTGTCCCTTGGAAGTTGAAATGCTACTTCACACAAACAGAGGCTCTGCTCAAGACGACAAATCAATTGTGTTCCGTTAGGATGGATGGAAGAACTGAGTGGTCCATCGAATTAATACCTTCACAGGAGAACTCTGAACCATATAGCAAGATATTTTTCTTTTGTAAAATTGTCCCTTGAAACTTGAAGTGATGGTACACACAAACTAGATGTGATAAAAGAATGTATGAAATGAGGAAGCTTCATCACCATGCGTGTCAGAAAGAAATACCAAGCTTGAATCGAATAGAAGTGCAAATGCAGAAGCACCAACGGAGCAAATAACTGTGATCAAAGGAGGTATGCATTGCAGCTAATCACATACACAAAAATCAGATAAGTTGTAGACAACAGAACGCCACCGGGAGCATGTAGCTAAAATTTCTCGGAATATATAGATAAAAACATGAACAAAAAACCTAATCAATCTTTCATAAATGTATCATACCCACCAATCAAACATGTGTTTGTTTGGCTGTTCTGTATGGCATTTCATCAAACAACATCCTTACACCCTCCAAGGCTCCAACTATGGTTGTGATGTCCAATTCATTCAACACCTTTGCGGTCACCGGAATACCAGTGCGCAAAAATATGGTGGAGGACGATTGAATGGATCGTTTCACACTGGAGAAATATGTACCGAGGCACAAACGTCAGCTCGGATGCCTTCATCAGTTTTTAAGGTGGCCATTTTATGCAATTCAGTTGCACGTCTCATACGAGCTAGAGATGCAGGCCAGAACATAAAAGAAATCACAGATATTTGCTACTTTGTTAAACCTAAGATGGACAATTAATGTCAAGGATTCATGGACAACTTGTTGTAGCTCATAAACTCTAGAATTTGCTACTTTGTTAAACCTAAGATAGAAAATTTACTTATTCTAGAAACCTCTATCAAGATATTTGATAGACTCTACGTTTTAATGATCTTTGCCAAGATATTTAAGTATACAAAAAGGAACAGCTAGATATACACATACATATACACTACTATAAAATCATCACATCGGCATAACTAATATGTTGAAATGCAAATTATTCCTTCTATATTTCCACAAACCGAGTGCTAGCTTACTGGTAGACTGTTTTCTATTGCTCCAGGCCAGCAGATGTTTTTTCGTATCTTCTATAATAAAATGCCAGTGGATCTCTACTCCTCTAGTATCATTTTTAAATATACTTTTGCCAGAAAAATTCGTTTTAATGGAGGGTTTCTAAGAGGCAATGTTTTGGAAATAAACTACTGTGATTTTATTTCAACATGCGAATAAAATTTAGTGAGAGTATATTTGCAATGACAAAGTAGTATATTGACAGAATAAGTTATAAAGAAGTATAAAATGTTGTTAATTTTGTTAAGTGTAATAGAAAAACATACATGTTAGAGTAGTAGATTGACAGAATAAGTTATAAAGAAGTAAAAAATGTTGTTAATTTTGCTAAGTGTAACGTGATAAATGAGTTATATAATAGTTGTAAACTTTGCTAAGTGTAATCATTATTTTTTGCAATTTAAGAACTTCAGAGAATTTATGAAAAGGTAAAAAAAAATCGCAATTATCTTTGCATGTTACAACCATGTAGCCACCACACGCTCCTTCTCCTCTTTGTAAAATTAGGCCACCACGCCTCCTCGTTAGCACACCTCGCTACCCGAGGTATAAAAATACCGTATTTGAAAGTTACGAAGTTTGCCTCAAAATTTTACTAAGGATATCCTGTTTACGAGTTTGTTGAATTAGTTATGTTCTAGTTATACTAAATGTATTCGACAATACGTAAATAGTCTCAAAATGTTCTGGCACATGTGTCTAAATTTGGTCGACAATGTCCCTAAAAAAATGGTATATAATTGGTATCATGTCCAAGTACGCTTGAAAAGTGAAGAAACCATTGTCACAAACCTAGATTGCATAAGGTACTCATGACCATCCATAAACAATTTGTTTCAAAAAACCAATACATTTGATAGAGAAGCCATTTTTATTAAGCAAAAATAATGTATTGTAGGCTATTGGTTCAGAGAATTTAGGTACACATATGCAACCACATATCTTATAATTTTTCATCCTTCCAGAGGTACGACATTATCACATTACTAGCAAATATGCCCGTGCGTTGCAACAGGGTAATTGTAATTGTCAATGTGTTCAATTGAAAAGACTTTACACCCAACATGACACCGACGGGATCGAGGCTGAAAAATAAAAGACCAAAGCGTCGTTGACACGTTCACCTCAGAGACACCACTCAAACACACAAGTTTGTACTGTTTGAAAAATTGAGCAGAAAAGAATGAACCCTAACATGTTTATGCCGAGGCACCCGGCTTTCTCCCATGACAGACATAGGAGAAAGAAACTCCCACACGCAGTAGAACCAGCGGCTTCACAAGTGAGTCTGGTCGCCTCCTTAGTCGTGGAAGTCGTGATAGCAAGTGAAGATACTCTTTGAGCAACCACGATGTGCCAAAATCGTGCTATATGTAGGCCAATATTTGTATTAGGCATTAAATTTCCTACCCCTCTCCAATACGTGTGATTTCTGATTTTTCTTCACTGTAGGGCTCACGGATGACTAAACAGACGTGTATCGCAGTTTGAACTAATCTCAATTCAAAACTCCGATACTAATATTTAGATATGGGGGAGTATAAATAAAAACTAGTCCTTTTTTTCCCCACTGACCGGTTCAGGTGAGTTCTTAGTTCTTACACAAGTGAAAGAGATATACTCAAAATTCCCTTTCTCACCACGTCTCAGATTCCCGCAAGTGATTACCAAAGAAAAACGAAATTTCAGCGAGCGAATGGAGAGCTGGCTACACGGCGCGCGGCGGTGAGGTCTACTCGAGCAGTGCATATACGCGGCCTCGCGCCCGTGACATCAAGGCTTAGTGGAAGCTCCTTGGGTACGACCGCCTCAACACAGCGGCCGTGCAGAGCCGACTGCCTCTCGCCATGGTCGAACTCAGCGGTGCCGAAAGCGGCAAGACGGAGACACCGCGGCCTCGGGCGTCGGATCCTACCCATGCTCTGGCTCGCTGTGATGCTTGAGTTGGGGGCGCACGAAGCTGCTTTCGTCTGCCCTGAAGTGAGTTCGTCATTTTGGTGGTATCACGTATGCCGCATGCACACAGCTTGCCGTGGAGTACTCATATTTCCTTCGCCATCTTTTCTTCGATTTGTGAGCGTGTACGCGATGCCAATCTCGTGAGCAATTATCCTTGTTCATGTTCTTACAGGGTCACATGGGCAGAAACGTCTGCAGTTTCCTTTAAACAAGCAGTAGCACGCAAGGAAAGTAGCGTGAGCTCTCAATTTCTCTGCGGGTGCTCTCTGTGGGTCCTAATGCGAATCGTAAGAGTCAAAGAGAGCTAAAGAGGAGTGCATGGGGAGACAGAAGGGGAGATGTGTGGAATGAATCTGTTTTGTTTGCCTTAATTTTCTCTTCTCTATTCCTCCCTTTAAATAGCCGGGGCAAGCCGCTTATAAGAGTCAACTATCCCATCACATCCGACTTGACGTGGCGGGTCCTATACTACGTCATGTCATACTGCCACTGTTAATGACGTCATGACACGAGTTCACTGTGCATGACGCCACAGACTCGTATACACTGTAGGTGGCGTCTAGCACGTCTTATCTACATACTTTGTACAATCTGTACAGTGCACCTGGCGGACCCGAAGACAACTCGAGTCCCGGTTACTACTACTATCGAGTCAGAACAGGCTCCGACTCGACAACTCGACCCGGGACACTCCCCGAGTCGGCACACTTGCCCGGGTCCCTCGGACCCGACAAACCGTCGACTCCTCCGAGTCTTCCAGAACACAAGCCTATTCCAACAATCACTCCCTAGGCTTGAGTTCCGGTGACACCTCCACCATGCCGATCCTTGAGCACAGCTCCGCCAGGCGGACTCGTCCAAGTGGCTTGGTCAGCATGTCCGCGAGTTGATGTTCGGTGGGCACGAACTCCAACTCGATCTTCTTCGCCTCCACGCAGTCTCGAATGAAGTGGTACTTCAGCTCGATGTGTTTTGAGCGCTCGTGGAAGACGGGATTCTTGGCGAGCGCGATTGCCGACTTGTTGTCGACCTTGAGCACCACCTGCTCAGCTTCGCCGCTACTGAACTCGGCCAGCAGCCGAGAGAGCCAGATCCCCTGGCAAGCAGTCGTGGCAGTAGCCACGTACTCGGACGCAGCTCGAGAGAGCCATGACCGACTGCTTCTGGGACTGCCAGGTCACTGGGCTGCTCCCCAGAAAGAACAGCGTGCCAGACGTACTCTTGCGCGAGTCGACGTCCCCACCCAAGTCGTTGTCGCTGTAGCCGACGAGGCGTGGTGCACCTGCACCTCTGCCATACCTACATCCGAGTCGAGGAGACCCGGCGATGTAGCGTAGGATGTGCTTCACGGCCGCCAGATGCTCTTGAGTTGGCGCCACCATGAAGCGAGACACGAACCCAACTGCGAAGGTCAGATCCAGTCGAGTGTGCACCAAGTACCGGAGGCTCCCGACGATGCTCCGGTACTCGGTCACATCCGTCGATGGAGCCATGCTTTTCTTGGACAGCTTGAAGCGCGGCTCCATGGGCACCTGGCAGGGGTTGGACCCGGTCATCCCTGCCTTCTCCAGCAGCTTCTGGGCATAGGCCGCTGATACGTCTTAAACGTATCTATAATTTTTGAGTGATTCATGCTAGTTTTGTGATGTTGTCACATGTTTTTAATATCATATTACATCATTTTTATGCATTTTGTCGGACTAACCTATTGACAAGATGCCCAGTGCCAGTTCCCTGTTTTTGTGCTGAAATTGTTGCAGAAAGTTACTTCTAGAAATATTCTCGGAATTGGACGAAAATTTACGGAGATTTTTTATTGAAGAAATGAGGAAGGGAGCCAGAAGGGCGACTCTAGGGGACCCACACAGGCCAGGGGCGCCCCCCTGCCGCGGCCTAGGGCCCACCCACGAGTGGGACCCGCCCCTGCCCTGTGGGGCACCCCTCGGCCGCCTCCGACGCCTATAAAATCATCCCCGATGCAAAAACCCTAACCCCCGAAGGATTTTCCCAAATACGCAACAGAGCTCCGCCGCCATCGCCGACAAGTTTTGGGGGTTCAGAAGGTCCTGTTCCGGCACCCTGCCGGGACGGGGATCGACCGTCGGGGCCATCTCCATCAACACCACTGCTTCCCGCGATGAGGAGGGAGTAGTCCCTCACCGGGGCTGAGCCTTATATAAATAGCTATGTGGTTATCTCTCTCCCATGATGTGATCTTCGTTGTGATCATGAGCTTTGTTAGTGTAGTTGAATACATGATGTTTCCCTATGTGTAATGGATATGATTTTGTGCAAGTGATGTTATTTAGTACAATTTCCGGAGTCACTGTTGTAATCACGGTATCTCGGTGACAGTGTGGGTGCCATGTGTGACTCTATGGATAATAGATTGGAAGGATCTTCATCATGAGTTTGTTCTTTATTATTGTTGGGTTGAATAGATCATGAGGTTTCTTGATGCTTGTGTTATTGAAGAAAGAGACTGTTCAAGAAATAGGTTGTGGTGTTTGTTAGTACTATCTTTGGATGCGGATAGTGACAGCATGAAGTGTCCATAGATGTGGAATACGAACTTTAAGGTGTGCTTTTTGTATCCCTACGCAATTCTCATCCTATTTGATCCACAAAAGAATGATCTCCATGTAACGTCTACCACGCATGTATTTTTGTGGGAACTATCATGTGTTTAATTATGTTAATGATGTTGAGAGTAGTCACTAGTGAAAGTATGAAGCCTAGGCCTTGTTTCCAAGCATTGATACACCGTTTTTAGTCGCTCTTGTCACTTGTTTGCTTGCTGTCATTTTTATTACAGAATTACAAAATCACCTTTTACCATCCATATTACTTGCATTTTACCATCTCTTCGCCGAACTAGAGCACCTATACAACTGACAATTGTATTAGGTGTGTTGGGGACACAAGAGACTTCTTATATCTTAATTGTAGGGTCGCTTGAGAGGGATATCTTTGACCTCTACCTCCCGTGGATTCGATAAACCTTGGGTTACTCACTTAAGAGAAATTTGCCGCTGTCCTACAAACCTCTGCGCTTGGAGGCCCAACAAGTCTACAAGAATAGAAGCGTGTAGTAGACATCAAGCTAATTTCTGGCGCCGTTGCCGGGGAGGTAAGGTAAACGGTACTCATACTTCCGACGACGAAGCTAATTTCTAGCATTGTTGCCAGGGAGGTGAGCGCTTGAAGGTATCTTCTTTAGATCTTGCAATTAAATCTTTTTGTTTCTTGTTTTTATTTCACTAGTTAGGATTAATGGAAAACAACAACAAAATTAGAGAGCTTTATAAAATTTATCTTGAAGATTGTCATGATGCTTTTGAAGAGAAAATTAAAAAACCTATGGAACTTTATTTGCATAACAATTATGCTAGTAGCAATGTTATTAGTATGATTTCTTTGAATGCCATCGTCGCCAATGCTATGGAAAATTGCAAGCTTGGAGATGCCGGTTTTGATGAATATGATCTTGTTAGTCCCCCAAGCTTTGAGGAGGAAATTTGCTTTGATGATACTTTGCCTCCCATATATGATGATTATAATGATGAATGTGATATTTTCAGTCCACCTACTATTGAGGAAAAAGTTTATTATGATCATGATATGCCTCCTATTTATGATGATTACAATGATGGTTATGATAGTTTTATTCCCACTATTACTAATGAGAAGGATTTTGCTTATGTGGAGAGTAATAATACTTTTATGCATGTGGATCATGATATGAATGCTTTATGTGATACTTATATTGTGGATTGTATTCATGATGCTACTGAAAGTTATTATGATAGAGGGAAATATGGTTATATAAATTTTCATCTTATGAAGTTTTTCCCATATTTATGTTGAAGGTTTTAATGTTGCACCTGCTTTGCCTTACTATGCTTAATGCTTTATGCTCCAATGATTTATTTTCTTACAAGATGCCTATGCATAGGAAGAGAGTTAGACTTAAATGTGTTTGATATTTTCTTCATGATGCTCTCTTTTGCGTTCCAGCTCTTATTCTTATGAGAGCATCATTAAAATTATCATGCCTAACTAAAAGGCGTTAAAGAAAAGCGCTTGTTGGGAGGAACCCATCTTTTATTTTCAGTTTGCTTTTTGATTTTCTTGAGTCATGAAGTTATTACCTCTGTAGCAACTTCATTGTATCTTTTTCTTTTGGTTTTTTGTGCCAAGTTTAGCCTCTAATGCATTGAAAGTGCGATGTATTGTGTTGCTGTTCAAAAACAGATTCTGTGCGCCTGTTGCACGAAAATCCTAAAATCTCCAGAATTTTATCTTTTTCTGATAATTTTTTAAAGCAAGACTGATGCTTTTATCTATCTTTCGTTAGTTTTAAGTTTTTTTATTTGAGCTGCAGAAGTGCCTCGAAAAATTCGATCTTTACAGACTGTTCAGTTTTTGACAGATTCTGATTTTAATTGTATTCGTCCCTTTTATTATCGTCAAATGTGATACTCTAGAAAAGGAGTGCCACACTAAGGCTTAGTAAACAGTATCTAATGCCCAATAAAGTTGTTTGCAATTTGTCTTGAGTTAAACACATGTGTATTTTTAATTTATGAGCACTAACCCTCTAATCAGTTTATGAGAAGTTTTGTGTGAAGTGAGTTTTTAAGTTCCAAAGGAGAGAAACATGAAGAAATTGAAGATGGATCAGAGCTCAAGCTTGGGGATGCCCCCATGGCACCCCCTTTGAATATCAAGAACAATCAAGCGTCAAAGCTTGGGGATGCCCAAGGCATCCGCTCTTCTTCATCGACTATCATGAGGTCGTCTTCGTTGAACTAAGTTTTTATCACTTTACATATTATGTGCTATGCTTGGAGCATCTTTTTACTATCAGTTTTGTTTGTTTTTTTGCTGGTCATATACTTGTTGTATCCTTGCTTTGTTTGTGTGGGAGAGAGACACGCTCCGCTTTTTCATTTGAATACTCTTTTGCTTCGCTTATATCTTGTTGAGTATTCTTAGCTACTGTTTGTTTGCTAGTAAGCTCTCGCTTTTACCTTTTATCTTGTTTAGAGATGCTAGTTGTTGATGTTAAACTCTCTTGTTCTTCACTTATATTTGGTAGAGAGTTGCTATGGTTGTTTGTTTAATTTGTTAGAGCGATAAAATACTATGCATGTGATATTGGAATGAAACGAAAGCCTGCATAGTATTGTAGATCATTGTGTGGATAATTGATACTTCTCATTTGTTTGAGATATTAAGATGAATGCTTAAACTTACTGGTTATTTGAGTGGAATTGATTAGTAAAGAAATACTGTTATAAACTTGAAACTGTGTGGTGTTTCGTAGTTGTTAATTCATTAACCTAATCTTTCCATCAAAAGAATTGTTTGGTCAACATTGGAGACGATGTGGAGCTTTTATGCTTGTGATTGATAAATGTCTTATGCTACTCTGTTACCGGTTGTCGTCGTGGTGAACAACAGATGCCTAGGGGTAGGCTTGAGTTCGGGGGCCGATGGACGCTAGAGGATTCGGGGAGGGATTGTGTGAAAGAAAACACACGAACACACACACACACACGATTTACCCAGGTTCGGGGCTCTCGTGAGGAGATAACACCCCTACTCCTGCCCGTCTGATCTCTATTTGGGTATCCATCAGTGTTACAGAAGTGCTCCTTGAGCTGTGTTTCTAAACTACTAAGCTTCTAGTGAGAAGAGAGCTAGCATAGCATGCAGGGGAAAATGATCCAATGGCATTGCCCGTGGCCTCTCCTCGTCTCCTCCCCCTGGTGCTCTTTAAATAGAAAGAGCCCAGGGGACAAGCAGGGGACAAGGAAACATGAAACACTGTTACAGATTCACTATTGTTGACATGACTACTGGGGTCTAATCGGCACTGTGTACGCGGCATGCGTACACTGTAGCCACGCTGCCTGCATCCTTGATCTTCGCTAGTTTGTCCTTTGCTCTTATCCTCTGGTAGCAGGCATTGATGTTTGCCGATGGTGCACGCTGGAGACTGGCCTACTGCTTGCCTAGGCCGAGACTGGAGATTCCGGTTTAGCCAGGCGTGGCCTGGGGGCGTTGGAGGGATACCGGATGTCGGATGATAGCGCTCTTCCTTGCTGGGATCCGGACGAGGGATTTAGACAGAAGTGGTGTATCGGGGCCTCCTGCCCCGATCCGGCTTGCATCGGGCGACAGGATTTGGTCTCGGTCGAGGGAGCCGTGACGAGTAGCGATTAGTCGAGAGTGATCCGTCCTGGAGCGAGAGACAGAGGGATCCCGGCCCAGCCGGGTCACAGGAATCCGGCCCAGCCGGTGAGGTGAAGCTCAGCCCAGCCGAGTGAGGAAGGACTCGGCCCAGCCGAGTGAGCTGGAACTCGGTCCAGCTGAGTTGCGGGAGCATGGGCCAGCCGAGGTGCGGGAGGACTCGGCCCAGCCGAGGTACGCTGGAGGTCGGCCCAGCCGAGATAGAAGTGACTCGGCTCAGGATTTGGCCCAACCGGGTCGGGGGAAACTCGGGCCACCTGAGTACTAGGGAGCTCCAGCCCAACCGGGTGATGGGGACTCGGTCGGACCGAGACGAGGCCGCGTCGGCCCAGCGACGGCCCATGGGGCAGAAGCCAAAGCCTGTCCGGGTTAAGCAACCCGAGATAAGCCTTAAGCCGGCCCAATTTTGGTTATATCGGTAGTAATTCCATCCAGTTTCGGCCCACACTGCTTTCTTTTCTCTTTTCTCTATTTCTTACTTATTTATCTCCTGTTTCTCTCTTTTAACACCGCAACCGATTCATGATTTTGGGTACCGGGGATCACATCCCCGACACCGGTTAATTTTAGATGTTTGCTTCAAATACCTTCTTTGCTAAGCCCAAAAATTCGTACTGAGTGTATGGTTCACTCGTGCATCCAAATCCCAAAGCCAAACTATTTTGCCGGCTGAGTCCACCATATCTACCTATGCATGGTATTTCCTGCCATTCCAAGTAAATTTGTCATGTGCTATCTTTAAACAAAATTCAAAAAAATACTCCTTTTTGTGCCTCTGTTTTTAAGCTCATGAGGGAGCAGTAGAGAGATAGATATAACTTGTGACGAGAAAGGTCATTTCCCCCCTTTCACCCGGTGTCGATGGATTACGTCTTCACTTGAATCAACCCGAGAGCAGCTTAAGCAAAATATAAATATAACTCACCATTCTCCTCCGCGCAATGCAAATCTGAGAAATCAGCTCAAACATTGGACAGTGGTGAAACCTAGGAGAAAGAAGTTCAAACATTGACTTTACCGTTGGAAGCTGAAGCTTTTTGCTAAAACTTGCATCTTCCTTGTTTTGATTCTCAAACACTTTTGTCATGGAATTGTTAACTTTGAGAATTAATCAAATATGTGGATCACATTGCTTTCATGTCGTTAACGTACTATTTATGAAAGGTTTTGCTTGAATGATTCAACTTGCTTATTCATTGCTTTCTTGCTATCAACTATAAACAATTGTTTTGTATCACTTCATTCACATACTATGCTTTACATTACTATCTTGATCATGTTTGTGTTGGTTTCATGTCTCATCAAAAATTATTTTGTTATCACTTACCTACTCGGGGACGAGTAGGAGTTAAGCTTGGGGATGCTGATACGTCTCAAACGTATCTATAATTTTTGAGTGATCCATGCTAGTTTTGTGATGTTGTCACATGTTTTTAATATCATATTACATCATTTTTATGCATTTTGTCGGACTAACCTATTGACAAGATGCCCAGTGCCAGTTCCCTGTTTTTGTGCTGAAATTGTTGCAGAAAGTTATTTCTGGAAATATTCTCGGAATTGGACAAAAATTTACGGAGATTTTTTATTGAAGAAATGAGAAAGGGAGCCAGAAGGGCGACTCCAGGGGACCCACACAGGCCAGGGGCGGCCCCCTGCCGCGGCCTAGGGCCCACCCGTGGGTGGGACCCGCCCCTGCCCTGTGGGGCACCCCTCGGCCGCCTCCGACTAGAGATGGTACCCGTCGGGTTCAGGCCCGGGTTTGGCCCCCCCATACCCGCACCCGACCCTCCTCCCCGCCCCCGCCACCCGCCCCCATACCTGCCGCTGGGTCTGGAGCTCCACCAGAACCGCGACCCGACCGGGTTCGGGGGACCCGACGGGTACCCGCAAAGGCTCTGGACATGAACGAGTGGTGAACACGGGAGCTTGCCCTAGCCGTCCTTGGGTGAGGCAGCGGAGGTGGGTCGGCTTCCTCTCCGTGGAGGCCGTCCGCCTCGAGGCGCCGGTGTCCTAGGCCCCTACGTGCCACCGGCGACACGAAGGGCCAGGCCGAGACGAAGTGCCTACAGGAGCTCCTGCACCGCGGCGCGACGAGAGAGGCTACGCGGCGGCGGGATCTGCGCGGCGCGACGAGCTCGGGTTCTCGGGATGGACGGACGGGCCGGCGCAGGAGAGAGGGCACGGCAGCGGCGCAAGAGCAGTGGGCGGTGGTGGCACATGAGCAGCGGCGTCGCAAGAACAGCGGGCGGCGACGGCACAAAAGCAGCGGCGGCGCAGAGCAGCGGGCAGCGGGTGGCGGCACATGCGTAGGGGTGGGACGTGGCCGCGTGGGAGAAGTTGGGGACGTGGGGACGGGAGGTGGGGAATAGAGACTTAGGGTTCAATTTAGACAATTGATGTAGGGGGTTGGCCCGATCTTCACGGATTTGAGGCGGGGAAGAGGATGAACATGAAGAACACGGAGGTGGAAACGAAGAACACGAGGGGAAAAAGGGCAAATCGTGGGGATAACTCGCGAAGCCTACAAGGGAGAATCACCCGGCAACAAACCCCCAGCGGAGCAGCCTCCGAATCCCAAAACCCAAGTCAACAACACGCTTAATGAAACCGATTTCTCTTACCGGCCGGTCCACCGATCCAATAGAATCCACAAGGGAAAGATTGGTTTGCACTACTAGAGACACCTCAGTGAAAGAGTAGCAACAACAAGAGATTCATCATCCTCCTCGGAGGAACCCATCACGGGAAGGAGCAACGCTCAACTCTAGTTCATTCTTCTCTAGTCTAAAATGGAAAGGGGGTAGTGCTATTTATAGTCTGGGTACAAAAAGGGGGGGTCCGGCCTGGGGGCCGGCCTAGGCCGGCCTGGAGGCCGGCATGCGCTAGTGGGGGACCGGCCTGGGGGCCGGACTGGGCCGGCCTGGAGGCCGGCAATGTCTGGAGGGGGACCGGCCTGGGGGCCGTCAGCATCTGGAGGGGGCCCGGCCTGGGAGCCGGCCTAGGCCGACCTCTGGGCCGGCAGTGTCTGGAGGGGGCCCAGCCTGGGAGCCGGCCTAGGCCGGCCTAGGGGCCGGCTGGCTCCTGCCTTGTGCTTTTGCCTTGACGCTTCCTCCTCCTCATCCATGCGTATGCCTTGGATGAAATCAACTCTTGGGCTTCCTCGGCACCTCCCATCGGCTTCGTATCCATCGTGTCAAACCTAGCAATGCAAAGGGGCGGATGCTCAAGCAGCATGCCATTCCGAAGGGTAGGAAATGAGATCTCGAAGAGGAAGGAGTTCACCTTTGACGCCCATGGTGACTTGGCATGTGTCGGATGGCTTGTCATGGTGATGGACGTGGGTTGGGCTACATCATCTCCCCCTCCTTCGAAAAGCGTCGTCCTCGACGCTAGCACGTCCTCATCATGTGAAGGAGATAGATGTCTCGTCGTTGAAGTGGAAGTCACCATGCCGCTATTGTTACCTATACGCACCAAAGACCAAGCAAAATATGTGTGTGCATGATAGAGGAGCACATCATTGACGACATGTCCGAATTTGTTCATAACACCATTAGCACAACACAAATATATGTAATGGAATACAAATGCAAGGTCAATGTGCAGGCAACTCATACAAACATCCTCAAAATGTGGGAACACAAAATCTCCAAGAAAATTAGAGAAGGCTAAGATAGCTATCTCAATTTGAACCATATGATGTTCATTGCATTGAAAGCATCGGAAAGAGAATTTTGTGAACCACACAAAGTGAGAGAGGCTCTTATCATCACCAACATGCGTGCAAACAATGCAAAGAGAAGAGCACGTTCTCATCGATTTTGTTGCAACACCAAGAAAACAACATTCAAAAGCCTCATGACAAGACATGCTCAAAATACCATTATGGTTGCAATTAAGCCAACGGAAAGAGCAATTGTGCATCATACTTTTTGCAACACATAAATCATCTACAAGGAAGATCAAGGGAGCATGAATGTCACAAAGGAAAACCAAAGCACTCACATGTTTGCACGCGAACCAAAGGAAAGAGCAATTATTCAATTTGTTCGATGCAAGACATGGAAAAGCCAATAGAGGTGGAATGGAGCCACAACTCTCATGGAAAATGCTCTCAAGAGCTCTTTTTGTCAACTCATGCTCAATTGAGGTTGACATGATGAAGCGTGA
Source organism: Puccinellia tenuiflora (assembly GCA_012064385.1). Classification (NCBI taxonomy): domain Eukaryota; kingdom Viridiplantae; phylum Streptophyta; class Magnoliopsida; order Poales; family Poaceae; genus Puccinellia; species Puccinellia tenuiflora. The sequence goes on along the minus strand of QRDG01000249.1, from coordinate 366,425 downwards.
GCCATTACACACGAAATTCCATAAAAAGAAATTGTGTGCATGGTAGATGAATGCATCATCCATTTTGACGCATCTATCCATTTGCACATCACCAAACACACCAAAATCAAAAGGAATGTATGACATATGTGAGTGGTCAATATGCAAAAGGAAGGGAAAATTCTCAACATGGCAAAAGGAAGAATCTCCAAATTTTGAGAAAGCTATGGGGGCATTCTCATAAGACATCATATCAACATTATTGCAAACCAAGCATTGGAAAGAGAAATTGTTGAACTTCTTGGATGCAACAATGGGAGAAAAGTTGAAAGACTCATAACAAGGCATGCATATGGAAAGATCATCACAATTAGGTAATTCCACATGATCAACATTGGTTTTGGACAAGGTATCACATGGGAATATGAAAGAAGCATATGTGACATCAAAAGGATCATCCATAGCATGCAAGCAATCACAAGTCATCATGTCCACTAGTGGGATCATGGCATCATCAACACCCATATGCGTACCTTTGTAGTCCCACTCATGAGAGGTAGGTGTTGTGGTAGAGGTAGCGGCGTCCATGTAGCCGACTTGTTCATCATGATGTAGACATGGGGTGGCATCGTCTTCATCCTCCATGTACATCTTCTCCATCATAGGCACCATCATGTCGAGGCTTGGCGTCTAATCATCCATGGGACCTAGCACAACATGAGTAAACACACTAGAGGTAGAGGGTAAGTTGTTAGAAATCGAAATGGCCTCACTTGACCTATCAACTAGCTCTCCCAACTCAAGTGGTGTATCACTCATTCCCTCAAAGTGGAAGCACTCAATCTCACATATGGTAGAGGCACTCAACTCACTTGCACTCTCACTCAAGTGGGCTAGGTGGCTCTCATGCTCACATGGGATTGGTACCATCTCATCTTGCCAACACATAGGGATAGGCCCGGTAGACTCAACTCCATTCGCCACCTTGGTTGAAGGGAAACTCCCATGCTCAACCTCCTCAACCTTTTCACCTCCAAAGGTGAATGCCGTAGTGTGGGCATCATCACACGACTCCTTTGCCGAAGGGAACATCCCATGCTCGGCTTCTTCACTCGGCTCGCCGCCACAAGTGGTAGCATCTTCAATGCTCGTCTCCTTGGCCAAAGGGAAAATCCCATGCTCGACTGTCTTCTCACCGTCTTCATGGTCACCATCTTGTAGTGGAGTCGATAATAAGCTCGGTGAAGAGTCATGTGAGGGCTTGAAGAACTTGGATAACCCGGCAACGAACTCCTCGCGGATGGTCTTGAGGTCGGCCATGAGCTTGTCGCAATCGGCGTCGGCCTTGAGCTTGGCTTGCTCGAAGTTGGCATTGTCGGTGTCGCGCTTGGTCTTCCACTCGTCGAGGTTGGCCTTGAGTTTTTCCAATTCCTTTGTGTAGCTTGATCTATGCTTGGACGCTCTTTTGGTTGTGGCGCGCGGAAGAGACTCCATATGATGTGTACTTGCCACCATCTTGTATGTTGATGTAGACGCGTGATGGCGTGGCCTTGAGTAGCTTGAGTCCTCATAGTGGCGTCGATGATGATCATGAGTAGATGTACGCCGATGAAGATCCTTGGTGTTCCTTGACGAAGACTCATGTGCATAGGCACTTTGCGTTGGCCGCCGTCTTGAGGGTGAGGTAGCTTGACGTCGAGGAGGAGGGTGTGTCTCCGTGTCCTCTAGGCGAAGATGCCTTGAGCTCCGTCTTCTTGAGCTTGTAGGTGCTTGACGGCGGTGGCGCTCTTGAGTTCATGTCCTTGAGTATCGTCTAGGTGGGGACTCATCGTCGGTGTCGTCATCAACACGGTGTGTAGCGCCTCATTGGAGATCCTTGACGTTGCTTGGTGGAGGGTTATGTGCACGAGCACTTTGCATTAGGGCGTAGTAGCTGATGTGCGGCTCCACCAAGTCATTGCAGTTGTAGTCATAGTGGTGGTCCGCCATGGTGTTGATGCTTGAGGGGTCAAAATCGGTGTAGCTCTCCATGGCGTGGACGGTTGCCTCAGCTAGGGGGCCGGCCTAGGAGCCGGTTGCCTCAGCTAGGGAGGCCGGTTGCCTCAGCTAGGGGGCCGGCCTAGGAGCCGGCCTAGGCCGGCCTGGAGGCCGGCTGGCACTACTTTGCCGTGACGCGAAAAATGGCAATTTGGGCGGAAAAACGGCCCGAAAAACACCAAATCGGAGGGGAAATCAAAGGAATTTGGCCATGGGAACGCAAAGGGAGGTAGATCAACAAGTATAGCAATGGATCCACGGATCAAAACCTACCAAAACTCACAAGAATCTCAGATCGATCCAAAAGCAATTTGGGGCTATTTTTGGTGGAAATTTTCGAAATTAGCAAAATCAAAGAAAAATTTTGTGGATTTGGGGGTGGAAACAAAGGTAAATCCGTGGCAACCCTTGCTCTGATACCATATGATGTAGGGGGTTGGCCCGATCTTCACGGATTTGAGGCGGGAAAGAGGATGAACACGAAGAACACGGAGGTGGAAACGAAGAACACGAGGGGAAAAAGGGCAAATCGTGGGGATAACTCGCGAAGCCTACAAGGGAGAATCACCCGGCAACAAACCCCCAGCAGAACAGCCTCCGGATCCCAAACCCAAGTCAACAACACGCTTAATGAAACCGATTTCTCTTACCGGCCGGTCCACCGATCCAATAGAATCCACAAGGGAAAGATTGGTTTGCCCTACTAGAGACACCTCAGTGAAAGAGTAGCAACAACAAGAGATTCATCATCCTCCTCGGAGGAACCCATCACGGGAAGGAGCAACGCTCAACTCTAGTTCATTATTCTCTAGTCTAAAATGGAAAGGGGGTAGTGCTATTTATAGTCTGGGTACAAAAAGGGGGGTCCGGCCTGGGGGCCGGCCTAGGCCGGCCTGGAGGCCGGCATGCGCTGGTGGGGGACCGGCCTGGGGGCCGGCCTAGGACGGCCTGGAGGCCGGCAGCGTCTGGATGGGGACTGGCCTGGGGGCCGGCCTGGGCCGGCCTGGAGGCCGGCACCATCTGGAGGGGGCCCGGCCTGGGAGCCGGCCTAGGCCGGCCTGGAGGCCGGCAGTGTCTGGAGGGGGCCCGGCTGGCTCCTTCCTTGTGCTTTTGCCTTGACGCTTCCTCCTCCTCATCCACGCGTACGCCTTGGATGAAATCAACTCTTGGGCTTCCTCGGCACCTCCCATCGGCTTCGTATCCATCGTGTCAAACCTAGCAATGCAAAGGGGCGGATGCTCAAGCAGCATGCCATTCCGAAGGGTAGGAAACGAGATCTCGAAGAGGAAGGAGTTCACCTTTGACGCCCATGGTGTCTTGGCATTGAAAGAACAACTATGCCCGAGATGTCGCCTAGAGGGGGGGTGAATAGGCGATTAAAACTTTTTCTAATTAGGGGCTTGATAAATGCAGAATAAAACTATGTGTTTAAATTAACAAGCTAACAACCTAATTACTAGGCTCACCGATGTGCACGAACGACTTATGCTAAGCAATTCAAGCAACAAGGTGATAGCTAAAGAAAAGAACTTCAAGCACGAAGGCTATCACAATGTAAATTGCATAAGTAAAGCTCGGGTATAGAAATAACCGAGGCACGCGGAGATGATGATGTATTCCCGAGTTCCTCCTTGTTAAGGGAGTACGTCTCGTTGGAGGGGTGTGAGCTCGCCACAAGAGGCCTACTCAAGATGCCACAAAGGCCTCACCCTATTCTCCGATGAACCTCACCCAAGGGATTGGTTCACCTTCCACTATCGGAATCCTTCGGGGCGGATTCCGGAGCCCTTTTACAACCTCCTTGGGGCACACACCCACAACTCAATTGGGGGCTCCCAAATTCGTGCCGAAGCTTCACAACTCGAAGTCTTCGCGTCACCTCCAACCGTATAGGGTACACAATGCACCCAAGAGGCAACAAGCTCTTGAGAACACAATGCACCCAAGAGTAACAAGCTTCTCAACCTTCAACTTCACGTATCACCGTGGAGAGAGCAACCCAATGCAACAAATGCAAAAAGGCAAGAGCACACAAAGTGCTCAAATCCTTCACTCCCAAATTCCAACCAAAGCAACTAATGCTATGGAGGGAATAAGAGAGGAAGAACAAAGGGGATGAGCACAAAGCAACCCCAAATCTAGATCCACAAGGTTCCCCTCACTTAGAGGAGAATTTGATTGGTGGAATGGTAGATCTAGATCTCCTCTCTTGAAACCCTAAATTTGGGCAAGAATCATTGGAGGGGAAGAGAGGAATCAAGCTCACAAGGATTAGAGCAAAGGGGAAGAGCAAGAACAAGTGAGCAAGGTGTGTAACCAGGTTTTGGGAGGGGGGGAGGAGGCTTTTCATAGCCTCCCCAAAAACTAGCCGTTGGAGCCTATCCAGGCCGGAGACTCCGGAGTAAGTGGCCGGAGACTCCGGCCTGCTGGGTCATCGGGGAGGCCGGAGATTCCGGTCCTTGGGGCCGGAGACTCCGGCCAGGCCGGAGACTCCGGGCACCCTCCGGGGTAGCTCCGGACCCCTATCCAGAGGCGCACCACACAGATGCAGAAGGCTGAGGAAAAAGAGAGGGCCGGAGATTCCGGGTCCTCGGGCCGGAGACTCCAGTGGGCCGGAGACTCCGGTCCTTCTCCGGGGGAACTCCGGACCCCTATACAGTGGCGCACCACAGCAAACACCAAACCAGCAGCGAAAAACACAGGCCGGAGACTCCGGGTCCTTGGGGGCGGAGACTCCGGTGTGACCGGAGACTCCGGACCCTCTCCGGGGTAGATTCAAACAGAGAAAACCAGAACTGCCATAACTTTTGCAAATGAAGTCCGAATCGAGTGAATCCAATTTTGTTGGAAAGAGGACGACAAGAGCTTACCCTACAAAAACAAGCAAAGGAGATTGTGCGGAGGGATGGAATGGTGAGACCTTTCCAAGCGGATGAACCGGCAAAATCTCCAACACCGAAAACGCACAAGCTTTTCATCAAGACTCCGTTTTCAATGATCTTGGGCTTGTTTCGAAGATAATCACAAGCCCTACAAGATCATGCATATACACATCATAGTCTATCATGTGAGGAGGAAATCATAAGGAGAGAGTTTGACCTCTCGTAGAAGAGACAAACCGGTAAAACCTCCAATATCAAAAACGCAAGAAGATATTCATGAGATCCGTTTTTGATGAACTAGAGCTTGGTATGGAGATGAACACAAGCTCTAAATTCTCACATGGATAAAAGCCAAATAAGAACCAATAAAGATGATTGCATGGATGCAAAGGTTTGAGCTCTCCACGAACGATACGATCACGATACTCGGTTGAGAGCCCCTCATGATAGTACGGCTATCTATCCTATAATCCGGTCTCTCACTGAACAACATCAGACCGGTAAAATAAAAGCCCTATCAAGATCATACCATTGCCTTGCGCAATAATCCACTTGAGGTCGATGAAGACGATCTTCATCTCCTCAAGGCGAACCATCTTCTTGATTGCGCTTCGCTTGGTGAAGAATCACATGACGCTCCCCATACACCAAGATGGGGAGAGCACTCTTCGGCATATCTTCACTTGAACTTGAGAGTTGATCAATCCGCACAAAGCCTTGATCAACCCAATGGAGATCAAGCAAAGCACCTTGACTCCAACACATGGAGACAAGCTTGGCCTTGATCAACAAATGATCTTCTACCTTGACCTTGACTCCAACCAATGGAGACAAGCAAGCTTGGCCTTGATCAACAAATGATCTTGACACAAGCTAAAGGACAACCTACACATAGAGCTCAATGCAAATATGAGTCCATAGAGATTGTCATTAATTACCAAAACCATGCATGGGATCAACCATGCACTTTCAGGCATGTGTCGGATGGCTTGTCATGGTGATGGACATGGGTTGGGCTGCATCAACAATGACATGTGGGGTTCATCTGTCCTAGTCGGGTATGCGGGTTCGCGGGTGCGGGTTTGACATCCCCATACCCGCCTCCGCTAGACCCGGTGGGTTTTGTTTTTTCCCGATAAGCAGCTCCACGGGTTTTATTTTAGACCCAACCCTCCCCATTTGAGGCGGGTACCCTTCGGGTTAGCGGGTGTCGGGTACCCATTGCCATCCGGACCTCCGATGCCTATAAAATCATCCCCGATGCAAAACCCCTAACCCTCGGAGGATTTTCCCAAATACGCAATAGAGCTCCGCCGCCATCGCCGACAAGTTTCGGGGGTTTAGAAGTTCCTGTTCCGGCACCCTGCCGGGACGGGAATCGACCACCGGGGCCATCTCCATCAACACCGCTGCTTCCGCGATGAGGAGGGAGTAGTCCCTCACCGGGGCTGAGGCTTATACAAGTAGCTATGTGCTTATCTCTCTCTCCCATGATGTGATCTTCGTTGTGATCATGAGCTTTGTTAGCATAGTTGAATACATGATGTTTCCCTATGTGTAATGGATATGATTTTGCTCAAGTGATGTTATTTAGTACAATTTCCGGAGTCACCGTTGTGATCACGGTATCTCGGTGACAGTGTGGGTGCCTTGTGTGACTCTATGGATAATAGATTGGAAGGATCTTCATCATGAGTTTGTTCTTTATTATTGTTGGATTGAATAGATCATGAGGTTTCTTGATGCTTGTGTTATTGAAGAAAGAGACTATTCAAGAAATAGGTTGTCGTGTTTGTTAGTACTATCTTTGGATGCGGATAGTGACAGCATGAAGTGTACATAGATGTGGAATACGAACTTAAGGTGTGCTTTTCGTAGCCCTACGCAATTCTCATCCTATTTGATCCACAAAAGAATGATTTCTGAGTAACGTCTACCACGCATGCATTTTTGTGGGAACTATCATGTGTTTAATTATGTTGAGAGTAGTCACTAGTGAAAGTATGAAGTCTAGGCCTTGTTTCCAAGCATTGATACACCGTTTTTAGTCACTTTTGTCACTTGTTTTCTTGCTGCCATTTTTATTACAGAATTACAAAATCACCTTTTACCATCCATATCACTTGCATTTTACCATCTCTTCGCCGAACTAGTGCACCCATACAACTGACAATTGTATTAGGTGTGTTGGGGACACAAGAGACTTCTTGTATCTTAATTGCAGGGTCGCTTGAGAGGGGTATCTTTGACCTCTACCTCCGTGGATTTGATAAACCTTGGGTTACTCACTTAAGAGAAATTTGCCGCTGTCCTACAAACCTCTGCGCTTGGAGGCCCAACAAGTCTATAAGAATAGAAGCATGTAGTAGACATCAGCCGCCTGCGAGATGTCGATCCCACTTGGCCCTTGCCGGACCTCAATGCCGAGGTAGTAGCTCAGCAGCTCGAGGTCGGACAACTGGAACAGGCTCTGCATCTCCAGCTTGAACTTGTCGATTTCGCTGGAGTCGGAGCCCATGATTACCAAGTCGTCAATGTAGACTCCGACGAGGAGTCGAGTCGGTGTCGCGCCCCGCGCGTACATGCCATGCTCCGACTCGCACCTGGTGAAGTCGAGCTTGACAAGGCATGCATCGAGCTTGGTGTTCCATGCCCTTGGCACCTGCTTGAGGCCGTAGAGCGCCTTGTCGAGTCGGAGCACCAGATGCTCCTTCCCCTTTGCAGCGAAGCCGGCTCCTGAGCCGGACCTGCGTCGAGCACGTTCTGCAGAGTGCGGAACCGGTGCTCGAGCTCGGTGTCGTCTTCTGCATCAAGCATACTTGCATACCTTGATGGTGGCGTGACGAACTCGACGCCAGTGACAGCCGGAGTCGAAGACGCGGCTGGTGGGTACCCTGGTGTTGTTGGAGAACCGGCTGGGGGCGACTCACTCTCGGCTCCTGGAGTCGGGGAAGTCGGTGAAAGTGCATGGTTGATCCCATGCATGGTTTTGGTAATTAATGACAATCTCTATGGACTAATATTTGCATTGAGCTATATTTGTAGGTGTCCATTAGCTTGCTTGTCTCCATTTGTTGGAGTCAAGGTCTTGCTTGTTCTCCATTTGTTGGAGTCAAGGTTAAGGGAAGAAGAACATTTGTTGATCAAGGCCAAGGTGTTCGTCATCGAGAGAAAGGCCAAGTGAAGATATGCCGAAGGAATGCTTTCCCCATCTTGGTGTATGGGGGAGCTACATGTGAATCTTCACCAAGCGAAGCGCAATGAAGAAAGGTGGTGCGTCTTGAGGAGTTGAAAATCGTCTTCATCGACCTCAACTGGATTACAAGTGCAAGGCAAAGGTATGATCTTGATAGGGCTTTTATTTCATCGGTCTCATGTTGTTAGTTGAGAGACCGGGTTATAGGGTAGATAGCCGTACTATCAAGAGTGGCTCTCGACCGAGTATCGTGATCGTATCGTTCGTGGAGAGTTCAAACCTTTGCATTCTTGCATTCTTGCAATCATCTTTATTGGTTCTTAGTTGGCTTTCATCCATGTGAGAACTTAGAGCTTGTGTTCATCTCCATACCAAGCTCTAGCTCATCAAAAACGGATCTCATGAATATCTTCTTGTGTTTTTGATATTGGAGGTTTTTCCGGTTCGTCTTTTCCAAGAGAGGTCAAACTCTCTCCTTGTGTCTTCCTCCTCACATGATGGACTATGATGTTTCTCCACAAGATCTTATAGATCTTTTCGTTGCGAATCCAACGAGCCCAAGATCATCGAAAACGGAGTCCGGATGATTAAGTTATGATTTTTCTCGTATCGGTGTTCTGCTGTTTTTCAGTGTACCGGAAGTACCGGCCTCGCGGGCGGTACTACCGCTCGGAACTTCCGGAGCCACTTCCGGAGCCCAGTACCGCTTACGAAAGTTCGGTTCTGGACTCTAACGGAAGTAGCACCGGAAGTAGTACCGGAACTTCCGCTAAACCGGAAGTACCGGTCCTCCGAGCAGTACTACCGCTCGTAACTTCCGGAGCTACTTCCGGAACCCAGTACCGCTTACGAAAGTTCGGTTCTGGAATTCAACGGAAGTAGCACCAGAAGTAATACCGGTACTACCGCCATACCGGAACTACCGGTCATGTTTCCGGTACTACCGGCCTTGCGGGTATTCTCTCTAGCCGTTGGCAGGCTTTTTCTGGGTGGGCCGGTACTACCGGTCCTGCGGGTTTTCTTTGCTGGAGAGCTGTTGGGGGGCTGTTTTTACGTGGGGCGGTAGTACCGCCCCTTGGGCCGGTACTACCGGCCCTGCGGGATTCTGTGCCCAACGGCCAGATTCTCAGGGCTCCTTTTAAGGGCCCCTTCTTCCCTTTGGTATAAAGAACACTTCTTCCAATCTTTGAATCTCTTCAAGCTCTCTCTCCTCCATTGTTGCACATCCTTGTGAGCTTGATTCCTCTCAATCCCTCCAATGATTCTTGCCCAAACTTAGGGATTCAAGAGAGGAGATCTAGATCTACCGTTCCACCAATCAAATTCTCCTCTAAGTAAGGGGAACCTAATGGATCTAGATTTTGGGGTTTCTTTGTTTTCATCCCCTTTGTTCTTCCTCTCTTATTCCCCCCAAAGCATTTGTTGCTTGGTTGGAATTTGAGAGTGAAGGACTTGTCCACTTTGTGTGTTCTCGCCTCTTGCATTAGTTCCATCGGGTTGCTCTCCCTACGGTGATACGTGAGGATCGATGTTGAGAAGCTTGTTACTCTTGGGTGCATTGTGTTCCCAAGAGCTTTGTGCCTCTTGGGTGCATTGTGTACCCTAGACGGTTTGGAGGTGCCGCGAAGACTTCGAGTTGTGAAGCTTCGGCACGTTTGGGAGCCCCCAATTGAGTTGTGGGTGTGTGCCCCAAGGAAGTTGTAAAAGGGCTCCGGAATCCGCCTCGAAGGATTCCGATAGTGGAAGGTGAACCAATCCCTTGGGTGAGGTTCATCGGAGAATAGGGTGAGGCCTTTGTGGCATCTTGAGTAGGCCTCTTGTGGCGAGCTCACACCCCTCCAACGAGACGTACTCCCTTAACAAGGAGGAACTCGGGAATACATCCTCGTCTCCGCGTGCCTCGGTTATCTCTATATCCGAGCTTTTACTTATGCACTTTACATTGTGATAGCCTTCGTGCTTGAAGTTTATATCTTGCTATCACCTTGTTGCTTGTATTGCTTAGCATAAGTTGTTGGTGCACATAGGTGAGCCTAGTAATTAGGTTGTTGGCTTGTTAATTTAAACACATAGTTTTATTCCGCAATTATCAAGCCCCTAATTAGAAAAAGTGTTAATCGCCTATTCCCCCCCCCCCCCCCCCTCTAGGCGACATCTAGGGCATCGTTTGTTCTTTCAGTCGGACCTGGAGAAGGCGGCGAGTCGGATCCAGGACCCGCACTCCCGTCCCCTGGAGTCGGCTGCGGCTCGAACACCATGTGCTCGACTGTGAAGGAGTCGGCTCCAAACGTGTTCACCGGAGAGTCCGGCGAACTCCAGTCCCAACGCGCGTTCTCGTCGAACACCACGTCGCGGGTGATGGCGACTCGGCTTGTAGCCGGGTCGTAGGCCCGATAACCCTTCGTGCCGGGTTCATACCCCACGAAGATCATCGTCTTGATGCGATCATCGAGCTTCTTCAGCCCGGGTCGCATCTCTCTCACATGCACCATGCACCCGAACGTGTACATGTAGTGCACATCCGGCTTGCGGCCATGCCAGGCCTCGAACGGCGTCATGCCGTCCACGCTCTTGGTTGGCGACCTGTTCAAGATGAACACGGCCGTCGACACTGCCTCACCCTAGATTTCACCGGGGACTCTCTTGGCCTTCAGCAAACTGTGGGCCATGCCCACAATCATCTGGTTGCGTCGCTCCATGACGTCATTCTGCTGCGGGGAGTAAGGAGCCGTCCGGTGACGCTCCACTCCGAGCTCCGTGCAGTATGCCGTTAAGGAGTCGGAGGTGAACTCGCCTCCGCGATCCGTCCTTAGTGTGCGCAGCTTGCAGCTGGACTCCGACTCGGCTCCCGCCTGGACGCACTGTTTTGTAGACCCAAAAGATTGTGAAGCAGGCTGGTTACGACTCAACTCCGTATAAACCTATGGAAATCACAGTAGCAAATGGCGCTAAGATGTATTGTGAGCACAAATGTGATGGCATGCCAACTATTTAAGCATCATTAACAATGAATTGTTAGACCTCAGGTTGGGAGCCTGGGTAGGGGAGCCTCACTAAAAGCCCTAGGAGTCGGATGATGGCGGTTGTGGCCTCGTCCTTCGTCGCAATAAGGGCGAGCCATATGTACCGCGTCAGGTCGTCGACAAGCAAAAGGAAGTGCCTCTTGCCGCTTGGAGTCGCCGGGGTGATCGGCCCACAGAGGTCACCATGGACCAGCTCGAGTCGCTCCTTCGCCCGGAACTTCACCTGCTTGGCGAAGGAGGCTCGCCGCTGCTTCCCTGGTAGGCAGGTGTCGCAGAGCTGGTTCACGTGCTCCACCAGAGGGAGGCCACACACCATGCCGCCTTTCGCGAGTCGGTGCAGGCTGTCAAAGTTGAGGTGCCCGAACCTCGCATGCCAAGTCCAGGCCGAGTCGCCACCTGCGTGCACTTCCAAGCACACCGGTTGCGCGACTCGCGCTGTCAGCTTGTACATTCGGTTCGGCTCCCGCCTTACCTTCACCAGGAGCTGTCGCTCCCTATCACGCACTCGGAGGAGCCCGTCCTCGATCAGCACCTGGCAGCCATTCTCGTCGAACTGGCCCAGGCAGATGATCAGCGTGTTCAACCGGGGTATGTAGTACACCCCGGTGACGGCCCGATGCTCTCCTGACTTGTAGACGAACAGCACTGTCCCTTGCCCGCAGATGTCGACTCGTGAACCGTCGCCGAACTTGACGGTTCCGACGATGCTGGTGTCGAGTTCCATGAACGCGACGCGGTCACCAGTCATATGATTGGTGGCGCCCGAGTCGAGGTACCAGACGCCTTCCTTGGTGTCCCCTCCTTGCGTCAGGTTGACCTACGCCTTCTCCTCCAACAGGAAGAGGGTCGACTCCTTGCGAGTCGATAGGGCCGACTCCCCCTGAGTCGCCTTCTTCAGCTCCTCCTGAGCCGGCATGTCCCACTCCGCGATCCAATGGATCCGCGAGTGCTCCTTTGGAGGAGTCGACACTCCCTCCGACTCCGCCACCGGTCGAGTAGTCCGTGACTCTGCCACCGGTCGAGACAAGGGTGCCGCCTTCGATGCGCCCGACTCCGCCTGAGTCGACGCTAGGAGTTGCGGGGCAGACGCCACGGTGCACGCCTGCATCATGAGCAGCGCGTTGTCGTTGTCGCCTCTGCCGCGCACGAGGTGGGCCTCGCCCTCCTCGCGGTTCTTCTTGCGGCAGTCTCGCGCCCAGTGGCCGACGACTCCGTAGTACCAACACGATTCCTTCGTGTTGCGGTTCCCGGTGCCTCTCGCACCCGGTTGCCCTTGCCGCGTCAGCGCGGCTTGCCGCGGCCGCGTCCGGCTTGGCTGGACGATGAGCCTACATCTCGCAGCTTCATCCGCGCAAACCACTCCTCTTCAGAGAGAAGTAGCTTCCCGGCTGGCTTGACCACCGGCTCCTCCAGCTCGTAGAGCTCCTCAGCCGCCTTGAGCCGGCCGATGAGCTCTTCGATGGAGAGCATGTCGAGGTCGACAGGGTTTCGATGGAGCATGCCATCTGCGAGAACTTCTTGGGCACAACAGAGAGGAACTTACGAACAACCTCCGGCTCGCCGGCGGTGACTCCGAGTACGCCGAGCTACGACATGAGGGACGACAGGCGCATGCCGAACTCATCGATGTCCTCGCCGTCCGCAAACTTGATGCACTGGAACTGCTTATTCAGTGACGTTGCCTTCGCGTCACGCACCCGGGTCACCCCGAGTCGCATCGTCTTCACCGTGTCCCAAGCTTCCTTCGCTGTTTTCATGGCAGCGAGAGTGGAGATCATCTCCGGCGGGATGAAGCGCAGCAGATACTCCATCGCTGTGCGGTCCGTCTCACGCTCCGGCGTCCCGTCGCTGATGGCGACCCAGACCTGGCGCGCCTCCAACATGACCTGCATAAGAAGGGCCCAGTCCGTGTATTTCGACCACGTGAGCATCGGCCATCAATCACCGGAATCACGGACAACTCGCTGGAGTACCACCGAGCTTCCGCTAGCCTTCTGCTCCTCCTCCGTGAGCTTTCCTGCCCCGGGGATGAGCGCGCCCGTCTCTGGTGCCATCTCCAGCAAGCTCTCAAACTCATAAGGCTCTGATACCAATTGTTGGCCCTAATACGAATCGCAAGAGTGAGAGAGAGCTAGAAAGGAGAGCACCGGGAGAGAGAAGGGGAGGTGTGTGGAATGAATCTGTTTTGTTTGCCTCAATTTTCTCTTCTCTATTCCTCCCTTTAAATAGCCGGCCGGGGCAAGCCACTTACAAGAGTCAACTATCCCGTCACATCCGACTTGACGTGGCGGGTCCTACACTACGTCATGTCATACCGCCACTGTTGACGATGTCATGACACGAGTTCACTGTGGATGACGCCACAGACTCGTCTACACTATAGGTGACGTCTAGCACGTCCTATCTACCTACTCTGTACCATCTGTACAGTGCACCTGGCAGACCCGAAGACAACTCGAGTCCCGGTTACTACTACTGTCGAGTCAGAACAGGCTCCGACTCGACGACTCGACCCGGGACACTCCCCGAGTCGGCACACTTGCCCGGGTCCCTCGGACCCGACAAACCGTCGACTCCTCCGAGTCTTCCAGAACACAAGCCTATTCCAACACTCTCCCTCTCAAACACGCAGTAGCAAAGTAGCAGCTTATGTGAATCCTCCCACACAATCTGTGTCAATAATCGAGCACATCAGCTCATCTCTCTCATGGTGCACGCCGTTCTGGCTGCTGACCAGCGCCGTTAATCCTCAATTCGTCTAGCCGCACACCAGACCAAACATCGATCTTCCGCTATGGAGCTGTTTGAACATTGCCGCCTCTAGATCAAGATCAAGGACCTGCGGCAACATGCTAGATCGCCAGGCACGACAGAGGATCCATCCCCTTCCCCCGCCACGAGGCCTATGACGGGAAGCGCGAGAAAGCGGTTCCACAGGACGTGCTTGACAGCAGGGCCGAGCGGGAGGCCGACCGCCTTGAGCACTCCGGGTAGCGCCGGCCAGAGTTCAGGGACATGGAGTCCATCCGATCCGAGAGTCGGGCGAACTCCTCCGTAGCGTCGCGGTAGTGTGGCTTGGGGTGTGGGGGAGGGAGTGGTGGGGTGCAAGGAGGGCGTGATGGAGCAGGACGCTCCGCACCGTCACCGGCGAGGCAGGGGCGGCATGTCGCGGGATGCGGGCGGAGAGAGAGGATTCGGAGGTCAGGGGACTGCTGTGGAGGAGGAAGCAGAGGTGGTGGTGCCTTTTTTCCCAACGAACCGCAGTTCGGTTGGACGAACCGTTTTTCACTTAAGCGGTGGCAGTGCCCGTAATTATGCTCGAAAGTAAGGGCAATAAGAAAGTTGGACGAAATTTTTGGGAGAAGCAACTCTTCCTTTATTATTACTAGCAAACATGCCCGTGCGTTGCAACGGGAGATCAATTTTTTTTATGTTGTAGCTAATTGATCCCGTAATGCACGTTGCTGTCGATTATGAGAATACTTGAAAGTAGAACAAAAAAGCTTAAGGCATTGAGCCTAAAAAAATGAATGCCATATATATCTGGTTCTGGTTCTAAAGTTCAAATATTCATGCAACAACATAATAATATGGGCCAAAACCATGTAAAATCATACAAAATAACATGGCTTTCTTGTTTTTCTTAATAATAGAAATAAAAATACAGTATGCAATAATTTGTTGAATGCAGAGAAATACATGCCAGATCATATATAAAGATCATGTGCTCTTAGTTTTGATTGGCAGAGATGACACTTTACCTTCTCTTTAGACAATATGAAGAACCCAAATGGTCCTGCAAAGCTTTTGAAGCCTGGTAGCTACACTCTTCTCGAAATTGCACTCGAAGAGAGCCAATGCTCAGACTCCCACAAACTATCTGCAGCATGTCACGCTCTAGGGCATTGTTGATCAGCTCAACAATTTCTTTCGATTCATACACGTGGAGCTTCTGGTACTTCTCCCTCATGCTTCAGATTGCTTTTCATCCGTGTACACGCCTCCACAGAGCAACAATTAGCATTCTCCTCTAGTCGTTGGCATCTAGACATTTTTACAGGCTTGTCACACCTACAACTATACTGTTGGATGTCATCATATTTTGGGACTATCTTCTCCTCTCCAACCTTTTGGGTCCATAATCTTCAGAGTAGTATCAGCTAAATAGAAGAATAAATTATTCCAACTTTTGGAATAGCAAAAGATTTCATAATTGCAAATCCCGTTTTAGGATAAGAAATTAAGCAAGCACATTACCTTTGCATGAAATAGGAATATATTTCTTCTAATCTAGCAGTATCACCCACTGTTGATCTGCCTATCTGCCGCTTGTTTTGGCCTAACAATCATATATTAAAATCTTTCTGCATCAGACAATTGCTACAGTAATATTTGCTGCTCGTTGAATGTAGACACTGTGAATGCAAAAGTTTTAATCACTGTTAGGAGTACCATTTATTACTGAAAAACTAACATGTTTTTCTACCATAAGACATGAACTTCATTAGAATAGCCGTCTGAAAAATGGAAATTCAATCCTACAAGCAGAAACTATCAGACTACAACTGCACTTACGTGAAGCTGCAGCCACAGGTCCACTCTACTATAGATCATAATAGCTAAGCGGATATTAAGAACAAACCTTATGTCCTCCTCCTTTCTAGTCTCGCCGCGCTCATGCAGTAGGCGCACCACAAACCGCTCGTCCCGCGGTAGCTACAAGGCGGAGCAGCTGAACCTGCATCAGAACGTCTCCAGGAAAGGGGGTAAGGTCATGCTGGTGTAGACGGGAGATGGAGCTTCGCCGGAGGGGGGCGAAATCCATACTGGCGCCTCTGTCTGGGAGCTCCGCGAGCCGAGGGGGCGGCTGCAGGGAAGGGCTCACTGGAGGAGGGCGAAATCAACAGTTGCGCCGACTGAAGCGATGCATAGACTGAACAATTTTGTAGCTCTGAACATTTGGAGTTCTGGAGTGACATCAAATACAATCGCTGCCCTCTCCTCCCTATGTACAACGACGGCGTCCCTCCTCTGCGGCAGCGCGAGTCCATAGCCTCGGCGGTGCCTCCGCGGCCGTCCTCCCTCTCCTCCGCGGCGGCGGCCGGATCAGCAGAGAACGTCTGCATCTCGCCTCCTTGTCCGGCTCCTCCGACTACTGCTCCCTGTTTCCCCATGGAGAGCGAGTTGGGGGCTCCATCGATCGGAGAGTGCTTTACGACGGGCGGCACATGGTCGGCGCCCCGGGAAGTTTCTAGATGAGATGTACGAAAAGGTATGGAATGACCAACGACCAAAAAGAAAGGTTCGATCGGAGCGATGTGAACCGTTACGTTAACATACGCGGTGGCAATGTACGTAATTATCTTCGTTAATAGGGGTAATATAAAAGTTGGACGAAAAATTTGGGAGAAGCAACTCTTTTTTTATTATTACTAGCACACATGCCCGTGCGTTGCAACGGGAAAAAAAAATCACAAAAAGGCGGGAAAAAGAAAGTATTAGGCAATAAAATAACTATTAGAAAAAACTAACTACTTAAATGCACTAACACGGTATATAAGATCAAAGATGGTATACTTCAACTGATTTTTTTGAGTCATAAATATGTCCTTGCAAGATTTAGTCCGCAAAAAAAGTAAGATTCAGTCTGCAAACAAATTGCCTGATCACATAGTACATAGTCAGTCAGAGTAACCATGGTTTTGGCTTTTGCTAGAACTCTCTCTCCTAAAATACGACAAACTGCAACGAAACAAATAATTGGTAAAATATCAATTAGCTAAATATGTAGTAAATAATATACAAAAATTCACCATCTTGAAACATCACATTGACTAACTCACCTTTATGACTAACAGACCGACAGCTGCATTTGAGATTGCACCTGTCCAGAAGTGTTGCGTCATCTCTCTTTTGCTTGGAGCCTTCCAAATTCAAACATCTTCACCAAGGGAAAATAGTATTGGACACTTTTATTATTCATAAAGAACAAAAACTATGCATGGAACTCTGAACACTTACCATTGTTCCATAAAATGATACGTCACGATGGTCAAAATGATATCTTAGGATTCTTTCTGTGAAATATTCAAAAACATGCCGGAAAAGTGTAATTCCTGTGAGATGGTATACATTAAATGGTAGCAGCTAGATATTGTTCATCAAATACACTCTCCATCAGTTGGGCGTAAAAAAAATCCATGCTCTGCTGCCAACCACAAGTTAAATTCCCCCAATAAATATAGTAATATTTTTTGCTTGATGGCTTAGAGCCTACTGTTTACAAAATTATAGTAGTTCCCCTTTTAAAGACGCCTTGGTCTTCTACATGTAAATGAACCTTCATAGTTGGACAACACTTTTTTGTCAAAAAAGAGACTAATGTTTTGTCTAGCTTATCAGCCTACTGTACACATTGCAGCTTCTTTGGACCTGCAAGGCTGCAACATGACAATTATTCAGCATCTGAAAACACCGTGTGCTACAATATTCAGCAAGTAAATAACAGAGAATATTTAGTAACAATAATTAAGTAGAATCTCCTGATCAAAGATTAGAGCAAGAATCGGCACTACTGTTGGCTGCATCTACCCCTCAAATAAATGCAGTCAGAATCACCATGAAGTTCATGGCGAGCTCCATGTCTTTGGTGTCCGCTTCTCATGCCCCTGTTTAGTTGGGCGTTTGTCAGCTCCACGAGAAGACGTTTGCAGTTTCAGTTGCATCAGAGGAGACAATACTAACCAAATAACCAATCTACATTTGATTTTCCTTGAGGGATTTGATCAAGCAGATGAAGCGCATGAAAACGCATCCTTGACCTCACCGGAGACACCCATCTGTGCGAGGTTGACAAAGCCAACCAAAGGCGCTGTATCTGGGCGGCGAGGGGAGAAGCCGGGTCGAACACTACCAGCATCTTTCAGTAAAACCTGAAAAAACACGCACCAAACATGAATAGGGCTAGAAATCATGCAAAGCTAATTACCGGTATCTGGTACTAAACAAGTATATGGTGCACAGATATACACGCCAATGCATCTTTTGGAGAACATACATATGCGATGGTGCTGAAACATGCAAACCAGAAAAGATTGATAGATCCTGTTTCAGTAAATTGCCAGTTGAAGCCGTACCTTGGGTGGAGCACGGTTCGACGGAGTTCCAATGATGCTGGCTGGACAGCGAGATGGGGACAATCTCGAGCACGGAATTCCAGCAATGTCGTCGCACGGGCAGAACGGCAAGATTGGAAGCACGGGAAATTGCAATTGGGTTGGGGCTTTGGTCGAGGGAGTCGAGCCCTTTTTTATATATACCTTCCCTTCCCGAACGGGGAAAGGATTCCATGTCGGGCAGCCCATGGACTTTGTTCGAGCAGAGTTCGAAACACGCGTGTTCGAGCAGAGTTCGTATCCGGATACAGTTCGTGTCACCAATCGTAGGAGGAGTAGGCAAGACGCAGAGCTCGACGCACGCGCCGAAAAATGGCGGATGCGCAAGCCGCGCCGGCGGGGATGGAGGCGCCTCGGGGAGCGCAAGCGGCATCGGGCGGCTGGGAGCGGGGAGGACCGGGACAGCGCACCGGCGGGGCTGGAGGCGCGGCAGAGGAGCGCCGACGGCTTGAACTTCGTGCGGCTGCGGACAGCCGGCAAGCTGGAGTGCGGGCAGGTGCCGCTGCTGCCCGGCCAGCAAGCAGCTAGCCTGCTCTAGGGATGGTGCGGGGCCGTGCGGTCAGGTGCCGCTGCTGGCCTGCTCCAGGGATGGTGAGGCGGAGGCGGAGGCCGGCCAGGGGAGTTTTTGTCCCTTGCATCCTTCTTCGCCATTGCAAGGAGGCTTCTGGCCGCTGTGGGGTGCTGAGGGAGGTTGCTGCTGGCTCTTTCCGTCGCCTGTATAGGAGCTTGTTCTTGGTTTCAGATGTATCTCCTCACCGGCGTGGTGAAGCTAAGGCCGGCCCTCCTCGATCTCCTCGGACCCTGACCTCCGAGATCCGCCGCCAACATGTGCCTTTCGCCGCAGCCTGACGAGCTTCCTGTCTCCACCACATGGTTGAGCTCCCGCCGTCTAGGCTTCACCGAACTATCCATCCTTCTCTCAATTTCTTCAGTGCCGCGTCCAAATTGCCTCGCCCTGTCCAATCCACTCCCGTCCGATGCAGCACCACATGAGGGGAACCTCCTGGTCCAGCGCCACCATAGAGGGATCCGTGCCTAGCGGAGGCGCGGGGAGCCATGGCTTGCGGGGATGCAGGGAGTCGTTCCGGGCGGCGAGCAGGGGAGGTCGCAGGCGGGCGTGGAGATTTGTTCCCGGGAGCATGCGGGAGGTAGCAGCGGCGCGGATCCAGGTCATGGGATTTGGACGGCGAGGCCGGTAGCAGCGGCGCGGGGAGCCGTTCCCAGCGGCGCAGATCCAGGTCATGGGATTTGGACGGCGAGGCCGAGGAGGGATGCCGGAGAGGGGGGCGGAGGAGAAGGTCGGGGAGGGGGGCGGAGCAGATGAGGGTGTCGTTCGGTCAGAGAGAGGAGAATTAAAAAAACGAATCGGTACGAGTGGCAGTTTGCCCGTAGTATGGGATTTGGTGGGAGGGCAAAAATGTAAATAATACAGTGACGGAAAAACGAATCGGTACGAACTTACGGGTGGCATAGGTGGGTAATATTTATCAACTTGAGGGGTAATTATTATTATTATTATTATATATATATATATATATATATATATATATATATATATATATATATATATATATACATATAGGTAAAGATATATAGGTAAAGATAAGATATCTCATAAGGCCTCATCAAGTTGTAAGATATCTCATAAGGCCTCATCAAGCAGAGGGCATAGAAGGCGGGGTCCTAGTTGGAATACAAGTGGTCTCGTAACCTATAACAATACATAGTGAGTCGTTGTCCATAACATGGTAAATAACCCAATTTAATCTGGTAATTGAGATCATTAATGACTAAGATGTCGACGTCCATCGCTTTCCCAATTATACGCTTGTGCTGCCTTATCAAGATAGGGATGCACACTACATGTAATAGTGTTCTAACAAGTTAGTGAATTCATGAAATTACCTCCAACAAGATCATGGTCCGGTAAAACTGAACCCCCTATAATAGAATGCCGATAACATTGCTTGTCGCATTTACTTCAATTTTAAGTAAATTTTTGAGAGAAGTAAATCTATTTCAATCGCAATTCATCTATGTCAACCAATAGAAAAGTATGTGAAACTGAAAATACATGGACCTTTCGTCCACAAGACACTTAATAGTACTCCCTCCGGTACAGTTTAGAGGAAATGCACGTAGTTTAAGAAAACATTTTGACCATTAATTTGGTCAACAAAATATAAATTAGACATCACAAAAATTATACCACCGAAAACTTCTTTTTCAATATAAATCTAATGGTATAATTTTTATGACATATAATTTATATTTTGTTGACCAAATTTAATGGTCAAAGTTTTTCTTAAACTGCATGCGTACCCTGTAAACCTACCGGAGGGAGTATGTCATAAGGTTGAGCATTTATTAGTTATATAGCATAGGATTTTTTCCCACCACCTTACATGATTTGCAAGTTTGCAACCCTACCCGCCGGAGATAATCTCCATTTTCTCTCATCCATGTTTCCATCGGCTCCCCTAGTCTTGGGCTACCAATTTGTACTGTGGACGAGCCGCTGAGTTCTCTCAGATCTTCTTTAAGAGCATCTCAATTCGTCGCCCCCAAAGCCCCCTCCCCCCTCCCCCCTAGCCCTATGGGGTGCGTCGGGCGAAAAACGGCACCCAATCGCGCGCCCCATAGGCCGATTTCGTCCGGAGCGACCCGTTATTTCGTCCGGAGCTACCAGCCCAACCCCGCGCCGTGGGGAGTGCATCGGTAGCGCCGGATGAAACGGACCGTGTTCCTTCCCCATTTTTTTCCTTTCCTCCTCCTATCAAATCCGCCGCCCCCGTCCTTGTCGCCGCTCCGCCCCCTCATCGCCATGACTCCACCGCACGCCAAAACCGTTGAAAGAGTAGGCAAAGGCGACGAAGGGTACCACGCTCGGCGTCAAGCATCGCAACAAGTCGCGCCCTTCCCTGCCGAAGCCGGAGGGGATGTCGGAGGCGGACTGGCAGTGCAACTGCCTCCGGCGCAAGCTTGGCACGACGAAACGCATCGGATGACGCGAGAAGGAGATGGCGCAGCTGGCGGCGGCCAACCTTGCGTCCATGTCCGAAGGCTTCGTCTTTTCAGCCCAGGGTGGGGGCCAAGAGAGCAGCACTGCCATTCGGTCGAGGACCTCTTCGCTGAGCAACTCGCCATACTACCAAGATTCCGCATGCGCCACGCCTCGGTCCTAGTCCAGGTTTTCCCCGAGCCCGAGGATCTCCCCTGAGTTCGCCGAGGCTAGGGAGCACGACGGCCACGACGGATTCGATCCGAACACCATGTGTTTTCCAGGACGTTTTGTGATGGCCTAGATTTTGAATTTATATGGACTAGACTTTGAATTTGTGTGCCCAAGACTTTGAATTTATGACCTAATTCATGTTGTTTTCATTTGCATAATGTGAAGTTATAAAAAAAAATTGGGAAGAGCGTTTAGAGGCCACGAGGAAAGAGGCTAGGCAATATATTTATATTCAACAATGGGTACAGCGAGTGAGGATGCTCTAAGTTGGAACCGTATTGTTCGTCGCTTTTAGGCCCTTGTCTGGGCCGATGTATCAAAGGCGGAGGAGGGGCGCATGTAGATTCTGCTAAATCTTGCTGCTGCGCCAGCAGGCCGGAGCGACTAGAGTAGTGAGGTGAGGGCGTTTCGTAGAGATTGCGTACTGTAGCATAGTTCGTGGTATCAGTACGAAAATACGCATGAAAGTCAAAACGTTTGAGAAACCGTATAAAAGGATGGGAAAGAGAGGTGCTCGTTGTTCGAACAAGCACCTCCCAGACACGTTATGCTTCATCGTCTGTCTTTGGGTGGCCAACTATATACCATCATTGACTAATCTCTTCTTAGCTTTGCATTTGAAATAGAAGACGCGAAAAACAAAAAAGCAAATACGGTACGAGCCGAATCCGCACAACTCGAATATGTTCATCTCAATCTCATCATGCCACACCAGCACCCACAACTATTCCCTTCTCTTTCTCTGTACAACGCCTACCAGTCTACCAAGACCATCCATCCACAAGGGAACCGGATTCTTCTTCTCCGTGCGAATTAGGCAATGGAACCAGCTCATTCGGTGCTCGCCGCCCGCCTACCGCGCGCACTCAGAGTCTCAGACGATGGCGCAGGCGTTTGGGTTCTCCTCGCTGAAGATGGTGGTGAGCCTGTTGGCGTCGGTGGCGAGGCTGTAGATGCCCTCCCTTACCGGCGTCGGGTAGCTGTACCGGTACTCCCCCGAGAAGTACTCGTGCCGCCTCGGCGTCGCCTCCCACCTCGGCAGCGGCGACGGCGTGTACCGGAAGTACCCCGGCGGCCCCGCAGCCGCCGGCCCGCCGTGAGGCCCGTGATGACCCGGCGCGTGCTCCGGCTGTTGCTGTTGCTGCTGCTGCTGTTGTTGCGTCGTCTCGTCCTGCTGCTGCTGCTGCTGCGGTGGCGGCGCTTGGTCGGGGCCGAACCGGACGCGGCGCGGCGGCTTCTTCTTGCCCCGCTTCGGCTGCCTCGGCTGCTCGGCCTGCGGCGGCGGTGGCGCGCCCTGCTCCGGCGCGGCTTGCGCGGGCTGCTCCGCCGGTTGGGGCTCCTGCTGCTGGGGTGGTGGTGCATGGGGCTGGGGCTCGGGGGCTTGCTGCTGCTGCTGCGGTGGCGGGTTGGGCGGGATCACGTGCACGGAGTTGGCGCCGCTGAAGGTGACGGTGCGCGCCACGGGCCGCATGTAGTGCGTCTCCGTCGGTGGGCCGGGTGGGTAGGCCATGGCGTAGTTCATTCCCCGATCTTGATCTTCCCTCCATCGCTCCGCGTGCCCTGCGTATACATTTATGTTCGCGGGAGATCACAGACATCAGTTAGCTGCGGTGGTGCAAACATTTGGAATTCTGAAATTTGACACTATAATAATAGCAGAACTGAATTTTAGCAACGTACTGAACCTATCCTAAGTACATACTAGGTTTCTAGCAACTGAACTCACCGTTGCATTTTCGGAGCGCTTTGGACACGATCTCGCGCAGGGGGAAGAAGCAGCCACCCATCTATCTATCTATCTCGATCCCTCCCTATCTCGCACGGTTCTGGTTTTGTTGGTGTTGTCCACGCGTGTGCGGCGTTCGTCCTGCAGGTTTGCGAGCGGGATACATGCTATGCTAGAGCAGCCTCCTTCCCTTCAGTCCTCGGCAAGATGAAACCGACGGGCCATTTATAAAGAAGAGAAATGAGGCTCGTTTAAGCGGTTGGTGCTACGCTACTGATAGGACGATAGATATCCGTACGTAGCACAACGATGAGAAAAGAAGAAGATATTATCGACAATAAAAAAGTGCTAGGAAGAGGGAATCCAACAACAACAACGAGCGCCTACCTAAACGCTTCTTTTTCTCTCCGGGGAATTAAGGCATCCATCGACGGAATGAAAGCAAAACGCATGGAAAAAAAGGGGTGGCCCTCGTTTTCGCGGATATATTGTTAGCTAGACCACCGATCGAGCCAACTTAGTGGTGGCGGAATATATTCCTCAGAGGACATGCGTTCCAGAGATGAGGAAGTTAGTAGAAGAACGTCTGACTTTGGATTACTAGTAGCTAGCTAAAGGCACACGCGTGCATGGTTTACATTTGTCACGCGTCGCTTAAAAGGGCCACCGTGAGGTTGCATCGGTCGACATATACAACGACTGCTCTAGGCGCGAGCAAACAGTGTTTTCCTCTTTGCATCACCGAGGAATCGGAGGATGGTGTCATACATCTATGCTGCTCATGCTGAAATCTCCGAGAAAAACCTCAGATACGGCATAGCAAAAAGGAGCCTTGTGCTGTCTGAGGTGTGCTAATCAGGTTTCATCTTACCACCGAAGGAGAGGGGAGAATTAATGTGGTACTTAATGCTTCCAATCACGTAACTAAATATGTATGCACATGCAATGCGTAAACATCCAAACTAATTTATAATCGAGGAAATAAGATACATACAGCTTGTCGGAGTGGAGGGCCACAGTGACGAGGCGCGCGCCCATCAGGTCGACATTGACCCAGTATGACGGCGTCGTCGAAACGTCCGAGTCATTAAGGGGTGCCGCCGGATCTACTGATTCGTCGTGCGATTCATGGCAAAGTCAAGGTTAGCCATGAAGCTAAGGTACGTGCTCGGGCCTGTGAGAAGCTGCTAGCTAAGGTCGAGTGTCCGAGTGAAAGTGGTGGGCAACGCGGCTCACATTGTATAGTCGGAGGAGCTCACCCGTACAAGGAGTAGGGGGGCAACGCCCCCCCCTCCCCTACTTAAACTGAACATTATTTTTCTTCAAAACTCCAACTCAATATCAGAGGGGAGGGTGATGAGCAGCTTCCCAGTTGATATCAAGCGCAGATGTCGATCCAGTTGATACAATTGACAGATGTATCTACCCCGGCTAGGTTGATCCTTAAAGAGCAGAATACCTTTCCTTTGTTTGCTTTGTCTGCATGATCACCATGCTGCTGGGCTTCTTCATCTTCGCACAGAAGCAGAACCACGGTGGGAGACAAAGAGAGATGGACGACATGGAAGACAAGGTAGCCACCGTCCGGCCTGGGCCCGCTGGGGCCAAAGGACGATCACGATGCAATGTGTTTCTGATTCTTGTTGCGGATGGCGGTCGAGTGATAAACTTGGCTTCTGGGCCTGCTGGGCCTACCGGGTCCGTCGAGCCCCCGTGACCACCCGGCTCTGCAGCCAGTGTTGCAGTCGTTGTAATTGGTCCTTTGCTTATCGGCGTGACCACGTTTTACGGACGCATTATCGCAGCGGCCAAGAAAGGCTGAATAGGGCTGCTGAAGTATGTTGTTGCTTGGTCGTGATGTCTAGACTTAACAAATTCGGGTTAAGTGCAGAAGTCTAGACATGAAGTATGTTGTTGCTTGGTCATGACATCAGGGATGAATAAGGCTGCTAGAGTATGTTGTTGCTTGGTCGTGATGTTCTGTATCAAAATTAATACGAGTATATATATATGATGTTTAAGCACGTATTGCAAAATAAAGCGTCTGTCGACTCAGCACTAATCTGAGGTACTAACCGGATCTACTGGTCCTCGTGCTATTCATGGCAAAGTCAAGGTTAGCCATGAAGCTGAGGTACGTCGGACCTATGAGAAGCTGGTACCTAAGGTCAAGTGTCTGAGTGAAAGTGGTGGGCTTGTAGCGTGTCTGTAGATGTATGTGTGCGCTTACTTAATCTGAGTATGGACTATAAAAGTAGAAAATTGTGTACCCTAGCCCGATCATCGGCATGCTGTGAATTTGGCCACAATGTCTGGTTGTCTAAATCTCCAGAATTTTATTGTGATTCGTGTGAACATTAACAATAAATTAAGACATGCAATCTGAGATTTGATATTGTAGATATTGATACTTTCTGTAAAACTAGGCCAAACTTTATATATATAGTTTGACTCTAACCAAAACTAGTGTCAACCATATATTTTGGAAGGTGGCAAGTATTTTTAGTATGGGTGGGGTAAGCAAGCTCTCCTTCCGCTTGTCACATATCATCTCTTGTCAACCTCTCGTTAACCAAAATTTAATTATGTCTCAGTCGAACGAGACTTAAAAATGCCTCCATATAAATATACTTGTATTGTCGCCGATCCAGTATTGACCTGTGAATCCTCTTTAACTCTCGAGATTTTTTTAATTTTTTTGCGGAATTATAAACGTCCTGATCTCCTGTATGAGCATGTGGTCCAAGGACCGGTTCTCCTGCACCACAGTCATGTTCTTGTTACCATTCGTCCAAATGCCCCACCAAATCGTAGGAATGCACATCACAAAGAATCTTTCTCCACCAGGTAAATTAATTTGTGTGCAACCATACAAAGCTTTGCCATCACGAGATAGGATACTTAGAGGTTCTGAGAACAAGAATTAGCAACAAAGAAAACAAGGAAAACAAAGGAAAGGTATTCTGCTGTTTAAGGATCAACCTGGCCAGGAAAGATACATCTATCAATTGAATCAACCGGATCGACATCTGCGCTTGATATCAACTTGACAGCTACTCGCTCCGTATCAAAATATAAGATGTTCAAGATTCATTTGAACCTTGCACTAAAACATGTCTAGATATAAATAGAAAGCAAAAGTCCAAAACATCTTATATTTTGATACGGAGGAGAAACAAAAAAGAAAAGGAAAAAAAAGAATTTACTCGTCACCCTCGCCTCTGATATTGAGTTGGAGTTTTGAAGAAAAAATAATGTTCAGTTTAAGTAGGGGAACGGGGGTGGGGGGGGGGGGGGGGGCGTTGCCCCCTACCCCTTGTACGAGTGAGCTCCTTCGACTATGCAGTGTAACCGTTGGGGAGTGCGCTTTCTACTCTCCTCTCACACACCCCTACTTTTCCGCTCCAATTAAATCCAGTCGATGCACCTGATTAACTGGCTTTGTAGCTCAAATTGTATATAGCGTTGAAAACGATTAAGACTCGTCACAAAATTATTGATTTGAAGTGTTAGCTAGATTGGGCGCATGGCTAGAAACCGGGTACCCGGCCTGACCGTGACCCATCCGCGGTTTTCGCTTGGCTATGTTGCGAGGAATTTCGCCGCACACACACTTTATCATTGACTCAATATAGATACAGGTTGCGGTTGCTGTGTATGTCTTCTCCAAGTCACGCCCTAGTGCCGATATCCTATACCCGACCGCGTTCAAGTTCTTGAGTGGCATTCTTAAGTACGGCGAGAGGACATGGGCGCTTAAGTGCGCGAGCATGGACAGCTTGCGGCGCAGCATGGTCACAAAGCCAGACCCAGGCCCCAACTACGCCAAGTTCATGGAGGAGTACGTCATTGAACCGGAGCGACGGGCTGGAGTCACCACCGCAGCCATCACGGAGGAGACCTTGCCTTACGCCACGGTCATCACTGAGGCACTCTGCTTCTTCGTGACCTTCAAGCGCCTATTCGTGAACCTCATCCTCAGTAACCAAGACCGTACCGGGAGCCAGGCCACATTTTTGCGGCTGACACCAGAGCAGGGATACAACAAGATCATCGAGATCGAGCTGTCTCTCGTGTATGACGCTCTGCATTCCAAGGCCGCGGTGATACACACCTGGTATGGCCGCCTGTTCCAAGAGGACTCTTTAATATCATGGCTTCATAATGCGGCCCATTAAGCAGCCATATGAAAACATGACATGTAATCTGGTGCATGGAGCCATAGAGCTGGAATCAACAGATAAGACACAATACTTGACAGACAAAAGCACACAATGCTGCGTTGCAAACTTGCAAAACAATATACTCATGCAACTATATAATAACAAGTGCAAAACAACTGGGTCATAATACATAGCTTGGTCCACAAATTGAATGACTCGATGTCTGCTGCATTGCATCCAAACTGCAAACGACCGGCTTTACAGAAAAAATGTGAGATGAGAGCTAAGATGCCAAGGGTTTATTGCGTCTACAGAAGGAAGAAAGAATATAGCAATAGGTAATACAAGAGTCACGCTCCACTGTCCAATTAGCCACAGGCAATGAAATCCATATGTCATCTATGAATTGTACTATATCCTAGTGCCCACCCTTCACCCTGCGTTATGCAGGATTCTAGCTCACCGACATTGACAATCATTTCTGATTGCCTGGCCTCCATGCTTGGCCTTCCTAGAGAAGGCCGGATGAAAATATCACGAAGCAGCAGAATAAACTCAAACCGATGTTGGTTGCAACGCTTTTATCGTTCTCCTCTGCCATGTGTCGGTCTCCGGTTCAAAAGTGAGCTCCCAGGTGGGCCAGTAGTGAAGGTCCTGTTTCAGAGTCAGCACGCGGGGTTTTCCATTCAAATGGACAGTTTTCACCCTAACAAACTCGCGATCTTCCAATCCCTGAAAAGAAAAATATTAATACGAGTAAAACTACATGTGAACCAAGCACACCAACAACACAAAATGGAGACCCGGATATACCAAAAGGTATTGACAATGCATACCTTCACCACTTGTATAAAGGACTCCAGATCTGGAGTTGGTTTCCCATTAACTTCAACTATCCACTGGAGAGCATAGAGACCATATCTATGCACGGGACTTCCATGACACCATCTGCATAAAAACTTTGCTGCTCAATCCTAATTCCCAATTGCTATCTAGGATGTCCTTACAACTGCACACTTCACATCTATATAAAGAGTATATTCTGCCACCCTGCCTCGCTAATCATATCAGAATTATAATGGATACTCACCAAGAGTGTACTTGAACTACAACTACAGAATTTAAAGGAAGCAGTATCGAAATGATGGTGCAAGTGCAACACTGGATGGTTGTTATTGCCTTTAAAGAAAATGCAGATAGACTCCAATTACAGAATGAGATTTGGCAAGATATGGTGATATTGGGAGAAATTACGATCCATTTTCTTATTGCAATAGTATAGATGAACTTGATAAGCACGCTACAAGAGGAAATGGCATCCATCCATCACTATTCTATCTTTTGTTTTCAGGATATATGTTGGTTTATATGTTTACCTAGCAGAATTACGGTCAATTATTGTGTTTCGCACAAATCTGGTCACTGTACACCTCTAGTAGGTAGAGGCTTATAGTCCCAATTAAATACTTGAAGTCAAAACTCAAGTCATATGAGTTGGTTATATTTGCATGAAA
This sequence comes from Puccinellia tenuiflora, assembly GCA_012064385.1. NCBI lineage: Eukaryota > Viridiplantae > Streptophyta > Magnoliopsida > Poales > Poaceae > Puccinellia > Puccinellia tenuiflora. The sequence goes on along the minus strand of QRDG01000249.1, from coordinate 337,495 downwards.
AACTTGTAAAAGAACATGCCCCTCACCTAGCAACATAAACTCCATGTCCTTCCTCTGGCAAAAAGCCAAGTGCACGCACTGCCGAATGAGGATCCTGAATTATGGATCCACACCAATTCACCATCCGTGTGGAACCATTACCATCTCTTACATCAGTTCCAACAATAAGGTCAATTTCTTTTCCCTGCTCGAATGTTTAGCCAATTGTAATAATGTCATATATTTTAGATTCATATTGTAATTGTACAAAAAAAAGGTCTATTTTAATTGACTGTCCTCACCTGACGGAATATTGTCATGTTAAGCACTCCATCGGAATTGATGGATTGGTCCAACTTTTGGCAAGCATTCTCGATATCAAGAAAGCATGTTATTGGCTCCTTATTGATAGCAAGAATCATATCTCCCTGTTCCAGAAGATTTTCCGCTTTCGACCCGGCCAAACAACCTTTGACCCGCAAGACCTGTCTTCGCACAGGGTCCTTCTTGGCGAGAGCCTGCACAGATAATCATATTGCACAATGAATGTCACGCCGCATTCAGGCCAAGAAGCCACTTAGAAACAATATAACCATGTTTGCTATGTCAGGCAGAACAGTTTTGGACAAAATGAAGATAAACAGTAAGCTAATTACCTGCACCCAGTTATCACTCAATCCATAACTTCTTGCCTTCGAGAGCAAAGTTGGATAAAGTTCCACCTCCAGAAGTCTGACAAATGGCATCGGCATCCTAGTTCCATTGATAAGGCGAAATGGTCCAGGAGTCCCCGAGATTATCTTCTCAAGGACTTTACTTATCGCATATATTGGTATGCCTCTAACAAATTGATGGTCCTCTGAACTGCTACAACCATATTTGAGCTGGAGAAAAACAATGGAGGTAGTGAATTACACGAGGGTCTACTAGAAGTAGAGGTTATGACCCTTGTCAGGTAAAAGACAAAAGAATTCATCTGCTTGACATTTAGATAAAATTAAGGATCTTCATTAAGTAAACATATATTTTTATTGTATAGCCCATTTACTTGATGTCGAGGATATCAAGCGGCTAACCTTGCGCGTAAGCCGCCGTTTTGTTCTTTTCTTTTTTCTTTTCAATAAATGCTCCTGGGAACATGGGAGCATCAATACTTAAAGGAATAGACTAAGGTGAACCAACTCCCAACATCAACTAACCTGGGTGGAAAAGCTTGCCCATAATGCTTGAACTCTTCCTTGCTCATCCGTCAATATACCCGAAAATGAGCTACCAAAATCTATAATAAACATTTATCAGTATAAATCCAAAAAAATTGAGACGGAAAACTAAATTTAGTTGAGAAGTGCATAGAAAGTACCAGTATCCAGTTCAATGACCTCCATATTTATTGCACGATATCGCGGGCAGTCAGCTGAGCCAATATTAACAGCTGTGCAAGGATTAGTTACAGGTTGATTTCCTTGACGTAGCCTGTAAGCTTCTACTTAGCCCAACTAGGTAGACAGAATCTCCTCGGCGCAAGGCAGGTTCTACATATCCAAATGGCAAAAAGAACCAGTAGAAAAGATTCTAAGTCATGAACCATATTACTTCACACTTAAGCAATTTAGTTTCTTTCATTGACCAAGTAATTTAGTTTTAGGAAAATACATGGAAAAAACTCTAAAAGAAAACAAACCAGGAAGAAGCTTAGCAGCCCGAATAACAGATGCTCCAGCTCCCAGTGCAGAAGGATCATAGGCAACCAACGCAAAATTGTGAACAGGGTGCAGAAAAACAACCTGAAAACCAAAATTTGGAAGCCGCTATTTAATCAAAATTAGGTATGCCATACATTTACAATCAACAAAATGGGTGGCAAGTTCATACTTCTGCAGGTATTTCAATAGGATATGCAGCAAAAGAAAGCATTATATCTGAGATAGATACAGCGACTGTATTCCTATCGACAGCAACCAGACCTAGACAGTCAGAATGATATATTATCACACCAGTTCCAAAGAAATGTTGGGAATGCACTCCATCCAGCATGCATATTGGTGGCACATGCACCTATAAAATAGTAGAGATACGGGTAAGTAAGGTTTGAAATAAGCATTAAACAGCTGAAACCAACAACTGCAAGTTATGTTATGCTATAATAGACATAGAAAGAGCTCATTCACCAGTCAAAAGGTGAAGAACAAAAACTACATCTGAGCAAGTAAATCTGTAAATGATTTATACTAAGAAGATTGACTCAACAGTCATCACTGAGATGATATAGATGTCATTGGTTCACTATCAATAATTCAACTATTCAGGTTAATTGCTGAATTTCTAAATATGGTGTCACTTGTTCTGAATATTGACACCACTGGATCACAGAGAGTAGGTGAAGGCATGAAGCCACAAGCAACCTTCAGAGATGATATATAAACTACAGATGTAAACCTCAGTTTTCTCATGAAAATTATCATCATCAAAGCTTCAAATAAAGTAAGTCAAGGAAATAATCATAATCTTGATAAGACCAAGATGTTCCGGATGTTCATACTAACATGCGCAACAAAAGAGGTTGGAAAACCCAAAAAAAAAAACGGTCTGTTAGTTCCAGAACTGAGCCCACACAAACAGTCAAAACATGACAAAAACTTTATGACTGAATTGAAACATTAGTCCCTTATTTAATGATGACACCCTAGCCCTTTAATTTCTTACATAAGGAAATAGAATACGTCTAATAACTTAAGTAGTGCTACAACCAGAACCTGAAATGTTGAGCTGATGCAAACGAAGAATATATGCAAGCCCCTTCTAAAATCAGATTATAGTTTTTTGACATATTACTCACCTCAAACATAACAAGAGCTGGCTCAATCACTTGTTCTGCCAAGGAAGCATTACTCGATATTGTTCGAGCAAGGTCAGAGCTTTCCATGCTGGAAGGATGCCTCAAAGCACCACCTTTTATGTCATCTAAATCTCCACAAGATGAAATAGTTCCCTCAGCAGCTATCTCCTCATCTACCCGGCGCCTTTTTTTCTCAACAAGGGAATCTTCGCCTGATTGGGATCCATCTACAACAACCTCCTCATCTGTTTGCATTTTGATGCATCCATCTGCTGTATTTTCAGACTCATGGTGGCATTTGAGATCCATGGGACTGGATTCCGCCAAAGGTGAAACAGAATTTGAGTTTGCTTCCATATGACCAGCATGATGCGCTGAAACTACAAATGGGGATTCGAGCGGTATAGCTAATTTTGCACTCCACAGACCAGTTGCGTCATTTCGAGTATATAACTGCGGAGGTGCATACCATCCGTGCTGATCAACTGTCACCAGTACAGACTGAACACAGAAACAAGACGAGCAGTTAAGTTGCATTTTATGGAACTCAATATTTAGTGAGGAAGAATTACCACGATAAAGCTGCCAAGGAAGTGTTTCTACCTTGTTCCGATAACGGTCAGTATATTTTACATATTCGAGAGGCACTCGTGCTCCCCTAGACAACTTCGAAATAACTGCAATAAGGTCATCTAAATTTTCTATATCCTCTCCTGCAAACTTTTTGATAATTGAATGGCGTGGAACCGATGCCCGAGAGAGCATGTACCTGCATTGCATGATGTTGAGTAAGTCAGCGAAAAGGATGATTGCTTTGGTACTGATCATACATATTTAGACAATAAACGGCTAAGAAACACATGGTGAAAGTCACTGAGGTAACTCTCCTGCACGAAACTTGAAAACAAAACAATTGGACCGGTATAATCTTCAAGTTGATGTTTGTGGAGCCTAGAGGAACAAATGAACACATATGGCGGCTAAAAATCATTGGGAATATTTTTCTCTGTAGGTTTAGTTGGCAATATGGCACCTGATTGAAATTCAGATGCAAGGAAATACAACTAGCCCATTCCAAAGGGATTTGTCGCATGACGAACATTTGATAAAGGACAGCCTATAGTCAGCACTATACATTGATGTCCTTTTAGGAAATGTAACATGAACCATTACGGATAGTTGTCTTACCCTGCCTCAGCAACATATACAAGACCACATTTGAACCGGAAGTTTCTAGCCTGAAACACGATACAGAAAAGATTAACATCATAAACATTAATAATGTAGATTAATACACTTATGTTGCTTAATATAAGTTTGAATAGGAGCAAACACATGATGCTATCATCAGTCTAATTTCAATTACTTAGCACATGTGGCCATAGTGTTGGGATTGGTATTTCTAGCATCATTCCTTGAAATGATTTGGAAACCAATGCATCATTCCTTGAAATAGTAGGTAGAGCATCAACTCGGAAAGACACAAGGGTAACTTACCTGCTGGTATGAAAGTGGATGGATGACAGCACCACTCACTTCCAAGAAATGATTTGGAGTTATAGAGTGCAAATCCTCAACCTGAAGAGTCAAAATGGCATAATGTGGCATGCTGATTTTATTCTAGGAAGATAGTCACAGAGGCACTGTCGTGCGATAGGAGTACAAGAGTAATACATATACACTGTTCTCTACTGAAAAGATTAAATAATATGTGTGGAAGTTACAAACTACCTCCAGCTTTAGTGTTAAAGGCGTTCCACCTCTTTCAATCTGCAAATCTATCTCCTTGCCAACGCTGTCATCAATTAAAGTCTCCATTGCAAGAAACTGAGTTACAACCTGCAATTAGATTAGTGAAATGCTCACTGAGAACATGCTCGAGTAAGAAAGCTAACAGGTTTGAGGAATCAAGTTAACAAAAAATACATGAGTGAAACAAAATATAGTCAATAAAAAGCAATTGAGGTTTATAGTCAAGAGGTTTTGCCAGACTTCGAAGTACCCCAAAAATAACTTCAGAGCCAACAAACTGAAAATAATGATGGCGTGTGGGAAATATACCATTAGAAAATGCATAGGGCATGCAGAAAATGTACCATAGAAAATGCATATCTTTAGAAAGAAATTTTGATTGGTTCATACGGGGACACATATGCTGAAAAGACATATTCCTCTGTCCCTAAATATAAGATGTCCTAGGAGATCAACCTATAAATATTTAATAGCTTGATTATCTTCTGAATCAACATATTACCCCAGTCCACCATGTGACAAATATTATCTTCAGTTTTTAGTACTAGGTAAATAAGGTATACAGAAGTACAGAACAGTGGTTACAGATGTTTTGCTAATTTGAGTTACCAGGCTGTAGAGTGGAATATCGAATATAGCAACCGATTTAAAGCAATGTTTACCTCCCCATTCATGCGAACTAGCACATCACCAGGTTCCAAATGTTTATGTGCAGGTCCTTCCGGCACCTGCAAGGACAGAGCTCTCCAGTTTCAGCAACACATAGAACGCATGATTCAAGAAGCAGCTAGCTAAGTAACAACACAAAATGCAACTAATAAGCATAAATTACCACTGAATCAACAACCAGCATTCCAGTCTCGCCTGTTGGAGAAACAAGTCGTACCATCTGTACAAATAAAAATGACAAGTTTCGATACTAATCACTAATCACAGAGCGTGGAGGTTAACATTTTAAAATGTATTCCGGTGATGGTGGAAAGGAAAGTGTAGATATTTTCCATATAAGGAACAGTTGGAATTTAGACGTACAACAACTAATAATCACATAGCAGTAACCAGTCATAATTAGTAGCAAGTACAGATAAACTTATGTTCATACAATATATACAAATTAAACTTGACTCCACTACAGAATTCTGATCATGTCACATTGCAAAGAGAGTGGCAGGGGAGTACTTCCTAGTTAATTAGAAAACCAACCAGAAGATAAGAATGTACCTGCTCTGTTTCGTTCCTGAGCCCAAGACGTCGAGTTTCTTCAAATCCTTTATGTTGAAAGGTCACCTTCAAAAGGACAAAAATTGAATGGGGATAATATGAGGTCCAGAATCTAGGCCAGAGTAAATCACCAATTACATTGATCAATGATATACACAATTCAACTAATGACACAAGACTAATACCACTCATTATCTAGATACTATTTTCTTGGACAGGTTGTGCAAACTGTCATGGACCATGGTTTAAAGCAGTATTTTAAATAGTGAGGCACCACACCATAAGTATAATTGCCATGGCCAACGGGTACGCGCAGCTACACACTGTCTCATCCAGTGCTTTGTACAGCTGCGGCATCCCTGACCAGCACATACACTATATCATGCAGTGTGTAGTAGCACTCCAGTGCAAATACATTACAAGATCTCATAAAGTCCATCTGACATATTATAGAAACCTAAAGGGCACGTTTGGTTTTAAGCCCCACCTTGCCAGACTTGTGTGCTAAAGTGTGGTGTGTCGTGCTTGGCATGGTGAGCAAATCATCCATGCCAGTGTGGGAGGTTCTCCGAAATTAATGTGCCACGGCACGTGGGACGCGAGGTAAGAAATTATGGGCATGCTACAAGTGTGGCAAATAAACCAAACAATAGGTTAAAATGGCCAAACCTGCCTATGTGAGTTATGGCTTTCGAACCAACGTGCCATTATAATTTAAATTATTACCCCCACGAAACTCGATAGAAGTAAAATAGGAAGTTGTCATAATACAACTCAAGCTTTTTTTACTTCGAAATTGGCGTTCAACTTCCATATTAATAACCGAGCATGCTGTACCCGCCATATTGCCGCTATCGCCAGTACTATGCTTCCGCCACACACTAGTTAAATTTTCAGTTCTAAGTGTTGTATAACAACGGAAAACATTATTAGCCAATTTACATAATAAATACAAATATAACAGGTAAGATGCAACAGTATTGCAGAAGCTCGCATTTATTGCATACTCAATAAGACAAATTTGTGTAAGAAAAGTTGGAAAAATACAAATAGAAACTCAGAAAACACGGCTTCGTTTCCATGTGGCATGCACATATTTATTCGGAGCTAATTAATAAAGCACTAGCATGCATGCTAGACTTTGTGGATCTGTTCTACACTCATGTTCTCTAATAACATATAGATGCTAAAATGCAATTCTTTAAACTGATGAAGTTCTTCAAGGTTGAATGCGTGCAGATTAATGGAGTTCAAATTTTACTTGTTCGCCATACGTCTTAAGTAATACTCCACATAAACAAGAACATCATCAAATCAAACCATGGGATCATCAGATAACATGCACACCTGAAGAGTACCACGAGGAATATAAACAGATTCTGACTTGATACCGAATGCATCCCAACAGTCACGTATCAAATTGAGTGCCCTAACAACCTGGAAAGAGTTTGTATAATTAATGTTAACGAAAATAAGAGTACAATGAACAAACAATCAATCTTAAAGAGCAACGCTGTTCCTGTTTCTATTTAATTAGACAATCTCAAACTCGTATGTGTTCTTTCTGCTTGTGTTCCTTTTCGTTGAAGTAAAGTGCATAGGTCACATGACACAACATACAGTAAGGAAGAGATTATTAAGGAGAATACTGCATTCTTAAGCTTTTGCTTGAAAAAAAATTATTAGTAAGCCGACTAATCTAGTCGATGTATTACTGTATTAATCTAATCACATATGAGTAAATTTTCAATGCCTAATATTCTTTCAACTAGTAGTATCCTTTTCTTGTGACTAGTATGTTACCCGATACTCCAGGTGCATCTCATAAAGTATGAGGAGGTACCAATGTACTAATGTTACGTACACGTTCTAATGGAAGAAAAAAGGCAGAAGCGCTGGAAGATTTGCTTCCAGCATTCAGGGCAACGGCTCTTCCTTGGCAATCAACAACTGGGGAACCACTTGAGCCACCTTTAGTACCAGATGCAGCCTAAAGAAAGAAAGAATTACGTTATATGAGCACTGGCAACAAGACAATTCATAAATTATAAGGCATCAAATCAATAAAAGATCAAACACATCATCGGCAAATCACTAAACATTAATAGAGATGCACAAAACCTAATCAAGCGAATAATATACGTATGTAATATTGAGTAGCTGAAGAGAAGCACCTGCATATAGAATGTGTTGAAATCATTGTATCCGTCCCTATCAAAGAGTTACCAAAATAAAGGTTAGAACATATATGCAGCAATACATTGTAATAAACTTACATTACTACCTACTAGCTTGTGATTCCTAACTGCTCCAACTGGATGGAGGAGCGTAAAGAGAATATCACAAGCCCATATCATAAAAAGAACTCGTTCATGCAAAAAAGAAAGACATACTTCTTGTAGTAAGGTGCTTCTCTATCAAGTCGAGCAAGTGTTCCCGCCAAAATTGAAACCTAAATCCAGTGAGATGGGTCAGAAAGTTTTACAGTGTGCAACACAATTAAAACAACTTCAAGAGTTAATCAGTTATTATTCTTACAATATATCCTGGAGAGGATGAACCTCTGTATCTAGACCTAAATATGCATATACTCCCTCATTCCCAAAATATAAGGCGCGCTTGACTTTTAGCAGTCTTCACTGCATGACTTTGACCACTAATATATACGAAAGTATATGGATTGAACACAAATAAATGGTTATTGTTATATTTGTCTTGCAAAATATTTTTGTTTCACGTGCCTTTGTACTAATTTTGTAGACATGCTATAAGTACTAAAGACCGTGAAAAGTCAAGCGCACGTTATATTTTCAGAAAGAGGGAGTATAAATCATAGCGTACCACTTCTAATATACCACATCAACCCCAGCATGTCACATGGGCACATGTCAAAATCTCATTTGGCAATCGTTTATGCTTAAATAGGATTCCATTTCGACGCCGACATAAACATCTTTTTCTAGCTTATCATGCCAAATATGTATGTGTGCTAACTAGCTGAATAGGTACATTCTGGATCAACGAATATTACAGGTATGTGCATGGTTTTAGCATGGACATGTTGGAAAGCAAAAGCACGTGTGCATTAAGCATACCATTCATCTAACCAAAATCTCAATACTTATGACAGAGTTAGGCACACAAAAAATTAGCGCACGCATTCATTCCTTTCTTACGTGCTGAACTTCCACAGGCATGCCATCACATTTACACTGTAGAATTTGATGGCTAGCAGCACAAGGAGATAGAGAATCAGGTAGGTTCACTCCTAATTTTTCGACATGAATGCAAAAAATTAATTCACTTAGTGAAGATATCTTCATACAGGAAAGAGATCATCATCTTGCTGAGATGTCAAAATGTGTCATTTGACAAATGAAGGTTTCAAGGAACTGTATATATGCAATGTTTTCTTTATCAGGTCTATATATGGAACTGTATCTACGGACTGTTTTCTTTATCACAGGACGGCAAAAGAAGGCACAAGGACTTGGTAGAGAATTGCGCAGTCAGAGGTGGAGGCCAACAATATCTTTGTGTTAGCATTGCAGTTCACACACACACACACACAGTACTGTTCATAGCGGCAACCGAGCAGAGAGAATGAACTAGGTATCTTCTAGTGGAAACCTTTTCGCCGCTGTCATTGCCGACAACCCGAATTTCCAGGCCAACAGACGCTGCTTCAGGGTCTAGAGGGATCTCATCATACTTAAGGAACTTTATTGCACCTGGATCATATCGAAAAAAACCAAAATCATGTACCTGTTTTGAGAAAGAAAAAAGGGAGAAACCTTGGATTAACAACACTGGCCATTGGCATTATTAGTAATGGTACATAAGTAGAATAAAACAGAGCAGAATGGAAATCGGACAGAAGACACTAACAGGATCTCTGTACAGGGGGTACACGGGGATCTCCTCCCGGTTCACGAACATCGCCTCCGCGACCACAGGCCCTACGACCACAGCAACAGCAAACGAGTCATTCATTCGCGATAGACATGGATATATACACCGACGAGACGAGGAGAAGACGTCGGATAGGTGGAGCAGGGGGGGTCCCGTACCGGGCTTGACGACGTGGCGGTTGGTGAGGATGATGCCGCGGGCCTTGTCGACGACGAAGCCGGTGGCGTAGCTTGCGCCGGCGGCCTCGGTGTCGAAGGCGCGCGGCGCGGTGGTGCGGAGGACGGCGACGGCGGGCACGACGCGGGAGAGCGCGCGGCGCCAGTCCTCGGCCGTGACGCTGGACTCGATCTCCATCGCCAGCTCCCCGGCCACCTCCTCCTTCACGGGGCTCTCCATCGCTTCGCCGGCGGGGCGATCTGGCCCTACCTCCGCCGCCGCTGCCGCCGCTAGGGTTTAGAGAGCTCCTCCCCGAACCGAGCGCTTCGGTTCGGACTTGGGAGGAGGAGGAGGGATTTTTCTACCGTGATGAATGAATCAATCACGCGGACGATGTGAATGTGATGGATGAGATCACCGCCGGGAAGTGGAGCTGGTGAATGAATGAGGATTTGGACTGTCTGTCTGCTGTCGCACGACGACGGCACGAGATTTTAGGACGGGAGGGGAGGGAGGGAGGGAGACCACCTGAGGCACGCTGCTGCGGCTACCGTTTCTCTCGCTGACTCGCTGCCAGCCTCACTGTATCTGGATTTTAGGCCGTTTTTGTTGGCCTGCCAGAGGTGAGCTGGATGATTACTGCTGGATCGTCTGTCTTTTATGGGCTACTACAGATACAGAGTCTAGCCATTCTAGGAGTGGGGTTTACATCAAAAAAATTCTAGTTCTATAAAGAGCATCCAAAAATTCTACCTCTATGAGTTTGAAATTTTGATCCATTTTGGAGATGGTGCCTTGACGTCTTGACGGTGAATGGTAGATGTACCCAACACGAAATTTTTGTGGTGCAGAGGTTTGAGTGCTCTTCTATGATATAGCCCCGGATCTTTTGGCAGCTTGAAAAATAAGTCACTCGTACGGTCGTACCCTAGCGTAATTAATAAGCCACTTTTCATGTCCGGTTCTATTAGTTATGGATAACTAGGTTAGAAACTCTAAGCAATAAGATGAGGGCAATTGAAGGTTTAACAAAAAAAAGATGAGCGCAATTGATGGGAGAAACTAGAGAGGGGCCGGTTTATATTAAGCCACCAAGAGAACAAGGCCATAATATGGAGAGTTTCTCGTAGAGGTGTTCCATAAATTTGTGCAATAGATTAGTCAAAAGATATGCGTAAATGTTTCCTAAAAAACATATTCCCAATTTTATCCCCAATTCCCCATATAGATGTTCCAGAAATCTATGTAATTGTGTAGTACACGCGTAAATGTAGCCCTTATCGTGGTCGATGGACGATTTTTTTTGTTGTCTCGTTCCATTGTTAGCTCCATAATTCTCATAGGATCCACATTTTCTTATGGCTTCTAGCACAAAATAAATTAATGATAAGGGATTACCTAAAAAAGAGGCAAATTACAAACATGAAGAGTGCATCTTTTTCTCTAAAGATAAGTCAATCATGCATCTAGAGGGCTCATTTCCCCCTTCTTCTTCTCTCTCCTATCTACAATACTTTGAGAGTCGTTTCCTTCCTCCGACCTCTCATCCGGCTCAGCTCCGGCGGCTCTACCGCTCGGAGAGGTGACGGATGGGAAGCTAGATCTGTACAGAGTAGAAGTAGTTGTTTTGTCTTGATGCTAGACTTCGGCTTGATGCCGTTAGTTTGGAGCGGGGCACTAGATCTTGTTGGCCGGACCTGGTGCTATTTAGGGTTATTCTTCGTTGCCCTGCTTTTCCATAGGTTGGAGCAGGGGGCAAGGGAGAGGGCCACCGTATCCTTCAATATATAAGGCCATGGCTCGTGGCCACCTCTTGGTGTAGAATCAATGTGCTACGAAGCTTCTCCCGGCCGGCCTTGGTGGCGACGAGGCAAAGCGGAAGGGTGGGTCGTTCTCTACATCTGGAAGCTGGAGACTCCACTCCTGTGGGTTCATAGTTGGGATCTTCCTCCTGTCCGGCCATGGTGGCGAGGGGGGAGGAGAGCAGCTTGGGGATCGCTGGACTTGGAGGGTGGTGAGGGAATCTTCTTGCTGCAGCTGAGAGCTTTCCCACGGTGGTCTTGTGCAGGCCACCGATCCATGCCGATGGATGGTAACTCTCGACGCCCACGACGAGGCGTCTTTCCAACCTCCAGGTGAGGCCCTACTCTGGTGGATCGATGGCGGCGTACTACATCAACTCCACCCCAAGTGGCTTTTTCCCCGGTGACGGAGACAATGACCGTCAGGCGATTCCATCTCGCGAGAGCGGTGGAGATGACCAAGGACCTGATTGCATTTTCTTATTTAGTTCTAAGGTCGTCTATGCTAAAATTCTGGACCAAGTTGTATTTCCCAGTTTGTTGAGGTCTAGCCTGTAATCTGTACTACCATCGCTTGGTATTACTACAGCTTCTCGGTCCTTTGGACCGACCCCTGTTCAAAAAATCATGCATCTATTATTTTCACTTTATTGTTGCTAGGCAAATCTGGCATGTTGTGCATGTTGTCTCTGCTTTCTTTAATTGGCACCTGGAGATAACTATGAATCCATTTATAGATTCCGGGTAACTAACATAAAAACATGCAGCACTAATCTCAGTTTATGCAGCTATGTTGTGGAGCTAATGGAAATTTAAATGGTCAAATCTTGGATTAACATCAAAACATGTGTAGAGGCTTATACTAATTTCAGTAAAGAGGTTGAAAGTGATCTTTAAGGTTCAAGTGATCGAAGCAGTAGACAAATTATGCTCCTTCATAAGCAAGTTGTTGCGGACACCAATAAGCAACCCTGAAGTTGCTACACTTGGATCCTAAGGGTCTTCCACGTTCATCTGCCTTGAAGATATGGCGCGACAAGGGACCTGGACTACTCCAACTTCTACCTTGGCGGCCTGCTTCACTTCACCATTCTAGGTTCAACTTATTCATGCTTTTGATCAGATATTTCGTGCACCATGACACCTTTGTAAATAATGGTTGTAATGTTTTGGGCAACAAAATCTCTAAACTCGAGTATGTGTGATGTCGTAGACCCATGATCAATGGAATCACGAGGAGATGCCCCTATTGATCTCGAAAAATTGTTGTCTATGAAAATTTGCCAACCTACCTCACATCCCTTCAGAAATCTTGCCAAAATTTTGGCAACCGAGGGCTAAGGAATCTCTAGCCATTATAGCCAATGGTTCCAAAAAATTGGTAGAGCGGATCACATGAACCAAGTATACCCTTAATGTGACTTGATCAAATCCAAATTGGTTGGAGCCCTAGAAGGAGTAGCCACAAGGTGTGGAAAATGGCAGTAGAGCGGATTTTCATAACCCAGTTGCAGTTGTTCTCAAAATATAAGATTTGGACCATTTCGCTATTCAGGGAAGAGTCTTCTAACATACGCCAAAACTTACGTCAACCCAGAATAGGAGCAACTTCCAAAACTTTCCTTAAAAACTTAGTTTCTCATTCTTGAAAAACATAGCAAATGATTGTATTATTTGATGAAATTTGCATCAGTAAGTTTAAACTCATTACTTGTGTGCGAGATTTTTCAAGATTTTACAAAATTTACAAAGATGTTGTTCTTTTTCCTGAGATTTAGAAACTATATACACCGAGAGTTCTCTAGTGTATGAGAAACATAATTGAGCAGGTGCTGCAGATCTTGAGACCAGTCATCCATGGGATCATATGAATATTTTCGATCGTGACATATAGTACATACATGGTAAAATTGGATCATAGTTCAACTCGATTGAAGCCCTATGATAATCCTCGATTAAAAAATACCAACACCTACATCATCTAATCAACATTGTTAGAACCGTCATGAAATACAATTTCATATTGTATGTACTAAATATTGTAGACCTCAATATTTTTTTACTATAAAATTGTTCAAAATTTATAACTAAAATTAATATGCACTATATTATTACAAGGAGGGAGTAATAAACATGATCAGAAATGGTTAAAATTAGTACTCCTTCTATTCTGGTTTATTAGACGCTTAGTAAAAGCAAAATAATTTTGTCAATTAGGCGCAATTAGCAGTTAATGCCTAATTATTTAGCCAACATAGACCAGGTAATTAAATCCCTTTTATAATTGGTCAAAATTTATAACTAAAATTAATATGCACTATATTATTGCAAGGAGGGAGTAATAAACATGATCAGAAATGGTTAAAATTAGTACTCCTTCCATTCTAGTTTATTAGACGCCTAGTAAAAGCAAAATAATTTCGTCAATTAGGCGCAATTAGCAGTTAATGCCTGATTATTTAGCCAACATAGACTGGGTAATTAAATCCCTCTTAGCCGGTTGGTTGGGATTGATTGGATGAAAAACCCCACTAGGAGTTTATACCGCCTTATCATCACTCGCCTTGGTTGGTAACGCTCCCTCTAACGTGTCCAATAAACCAGAATGGAGGGAGTATATCTTTTCAAATGGCGTCTGGACTAGGGAGTGATAGTGACAAAGATAGCCAAAAGTAAAAAAAATTACACCTTGTACTCCCTCCGTCCCAAAAAGGATGTCACAAATTTATCAAAATTTGGATGCATCTATATATACTAAATAGTGTCTACATACATTCAATTTGGACAAATCTGTGACATCCTTTTTAGGACAGAGGAAGTATGTTTTTGCTAGGAGTTGAGATAAGAGGAGTAAACCACGCGGAGGAAAGTACCATCCCCACTAGGGGAGCTTAATTTTACTCGATGTAACCCAAAATGTTTGAAGCCTTACACATGAGTAACTATTAGAAGATGTGGACTGTGAATTAAATGGGAAAACTCAAACTTCAATCTAACTCACTCAAACTCAACTCAATTACAACTCTACACGGGACTCGGGGGTTCTAGAGTAGCATAAAGGCTCTTTTGATTCATATGATAAGAAAAATATAATAATAGAAAAGAATAGGATGGCGTGTCTACTTGAATCCTATGACAAGACAAATTCGCTTTTCATTGTAAGGGTTCCTACTATGAATTTTTTCATAAGATCTCAATTCTACATAAATCCTGTGAAATTCCCATGAATCAAAGGAGCCCAAGACATGGACACTTGATAGTGATAAACATTGCAAAAATGGAAAATTGAACAACAACAAGAAAACAGCCAAAAGCCAATCTAATGCTCAGATGGCGAAACTCCTGCGCGAGGAAGAGTTAAAATGGTACCAACGTTCCAAAGCACAATTCATTCTGGAAGGGGACTCGAATACTCGTTATTTTCATAGTATTGCCAATGGCAGACACAGAAAAAACGGATTCACTCCCTTGTCCAGGATGAGGGAACGATTGAGGGCCAAGAACAACTCAAGTCGTACATTACAAATTACTATAAGGGTTTGTTCGGTGCTCCGGATGAAGGGAACTTCACTCTGGACGAGGACCAAACCGAGGATATTCCCCAGGTTTCAGATGTGGAGAACAACCTACTCACTAAACCCTACTCTGAGGAGGAAGTGAGGTTGGCGGTTTTTCAAATGAAACATAATTCTGCCCCTGGACCTGATGGCTTCCCGGCTGAGTTTTATCAGAATTTTTGGGATGTTATTAAGTCTGATCTACTGCAACTGTTTGCCTGCCTGCACTGTGGGCAGCTCGAGTTGTTTCGTCTCAATTTTGGGGAGATAATTTTATTACCTAAGGTTAACGAGGCAGAAAGGATACAACAATTTAGACCCATTTGCCTCCTTAACGTTAGTTTTAAAATTTTCACCAAAGTGGCTACGATTCGGCTTAACAGTGTGGCTGATCATGTAGTGCGACCGTCTCAGTCGGCCTTCATGCAAGGACGCAACATCCTGAACGGTGTTGCCATCTTACATGAGACGGTTCATGAGCTACATAGGAAAAGATTGAATGGGGTAATTCTAAAAATCGATTTCGAGAAAGCTTACGATAAAGTCAAATGGCCTTTCATTCAACAAACACTCAGGATGAAAGGCTTCTCTCCGGAGTGGTGTGCGTTAATTGATAGCTTTGTTTCGGGAGGGAGTGTTGCCATCAAAGTCAATGATGACACTGGCAAATACTTTCAAACGAAAAAAGGTCTAAGACAGGGTGACCCATTATCGCCAATACTATTTAATATAGTGGCTGATATGTTGGCTATCTTGATCGAACGCGCTAAATCCGAGGGCCAAATTGAAGGTGTGATTCCACATCTTGTTGATGGTGGTCTTTCAATTCTTCAATATGCTGACGATACGATTCTTTTCATGGAACATGACTTTGAAAAAGCTCGAAACCTAAAGTTAATTTTGGCTGCTTTTGAGCAACTTTCGGGTCTTAAGATTAATTTCCATAAAAGTGAATTGTTTTGTTTTGGTGATGCTCGTGAGGACGCTGCCTTGTATGCGGATCTTTTTGGCTGTGTGCAAGGTCAATTTCCTATCAACTATTTGGGTATTCCGATTCATTTTCGGAAACTTACAAATGCTGAATGGAAAAAGGTGGAGGAACGATTGCAATTACGTTTAAATAGTTGGAAAGGCAAACTCCTATCTCTAGGAGGAAGATTGGTTCTCATAAATTCGGTACTAACCAACATGGTACTGTATATGATTTCATTCTTCCAATTACCCAAAGGAATTTTAAAAAGACTGGATTATTTCCGGTCTAGATTCTTTTGGCAAGGGGATTGTGAGAAGAAGAAATATCGGTTGGCTAAATGGAGTGTGGTCTGCAGCCCTAAAGACCAAGGAGGGCTCGGTATTCATGACCTTGAGGTCAAGAACAGAGCCTTACTTGGTAAATGGCTTTTCAAACTTCTATCTGAGGATGGAGTTTGGCAGACCCTCCTTAGGAGGAAATATGTGGGGGATCAAGCTGTATCGCAGGTCATTTGGAAACCTGGTGATTCACACTTCTGGGCTGGCCTAATGGCTACTAAGAAGTATTTTTTCCCACATGGATCTTTCTCAATTAGGGATGGTTCGGAAATTCGTTTCTGGGAGGATAAATGGCTGGGTCCGTCTACCCTCAAGGAACAATATCCGGCTCTTTACTCGATTGTTCGTCACAAAAGCGATACGCTTGCGAAGGTGCTGGGTTCCTCCCCACCAGATGTGTCGTTCAGAAGAAGTTTACTTGGAACAAGGCAGGCATCCTGGAATGACTTGCTTCTCCGTTTGGACTCTGTCCAATTGTCGGAAGGTCCAGATAGATTTCGATGGAATCTTACGAAGAATGGTAAATTCTCTGTGGATTCGATGTATAGAGCGTTAATTCTTCCCGATGTGCCAGTCGATACTAAAGAAAGTAATAAAATTTGGAAGATGAAGATTCCGCTTAAAACTAAAGTTTTTGCGTGGTATCTTCGTCGGGGTGTAATTCTTACAAAGGATAACCTTGCTAAGCGTAATTGGCAAGGAAGCAAAAAATGTGAGTTCTGTCAAAATGACGAGACCATTGCACATTTATTCTTCCATTGCGAGTTCGCTAGGTCTATATGGTCAGCTGTCCAGATAGGTTCTACCTTACATCCACCACGTTCGGTTGCAAACCTTTTTGGCAACTGGTTGAATGGTGTCGATCCTAGGTTTAAACTCTTCTGTAGGATGGGTGCGATTGCCGTTATTTGGTCGCTCTGGCTATGTAGAAATGACAAGGTTTTTAACGATAAAGTTGCTTCTATTATGCAGGTTATTTACCGGTGCACGGCGACGCTACGATCTTGGTCGGCCCTGCAGCGAGTGGAGCACCGAGACTTGTTTTTGGAGGTAGCGTCGAGACTGGAGGCTGCGGCCAGGGAGTTGCTATCCCGGCATGGGTGGCAACATAGACTCCGGATTGACCTACCTTTGCTATAGGCGGATTTACAATTTCTCATTATGATATGTATTTCGCCTTTTTTATGTTCTGAACTTGTTCCAGTGACTTTGGGGCTGTGTGCATCTTAGCTATGCAGAGGCCGGGTGTAATACTTAAACCTTTTAAGTAATAAAATCCCTTTATCGAAAAAAAACAAGAAAACAGCTTTTCAAGTGGCCCTAAAACTCTATAAACGACTAAATTTTGTGGAGCGACAATGTTCCTATCTTTGACGGCTGCAGAAATCCAAAACTCCCGTGAACCAATCATGGTACGCACTATGAATGGAAATCCATTCTCGCAAGTCACCATGATGTACCACCGGAGCGGCAGCCGTTGCAATCGCCAGACACACCCCAGCGTGCAAAGCAGATCTAACGCGTGACCGCGTGGGCACATGCAGCAATCTAGCTATCCATCACGCGCTATCATCTCAGCCTGTTCCTCCCATATCGACTCATTCCGATTCAGGCCACCCCCCTTGTCCCAGTGGAAAATTGGAAATTTATCCACAGTGCCTGCCCAGTAACATGCCTAACTCGGCGAATTCTTTGCACAAGAACGACTAGCTTTGTGCTTTCCAGTTTCAGTCAATCTTCGCTGGTTTTCTGACATGGTAGAAACCGATTTGGTGCCAAAATCCACAGGTGACAACAGAAAGGCAAAGACGCCTCACTTTCAGAAAGCTCAGAAGCAGAAGGAGATGAAAGAATCTAGTAGTAAAAGCCAGCATCATCATCATCAGTCTACACAGATCTATAAACGGATGTGGGGGCAAAGAGCACAAAAGAGCAAAGAAGAAAAGCCAGAGTTCCCCCACTAGTGAGTGAAGGACGTCGGCCAAGAAAAACCAAAACTTTACACCAGCTGAGCTGCATCCTCTCCCAGCTGTGCTCATCATCGGCCTGCCTGATGAAGAAGAGCAACCATTTCGTATTTCGGCATGAGCCGGCCAGGCAATCCTAAGTAACATCGGTGTATTATGTACCAGCGGCAGCCTTCAGTTCGTCATGTATGAAGAACCGGTCCAATGGCTTCCTTCTCAAAGCGCCTGATCTCCCCCGCCGAGCGCTTCATGTTGTCGTCGTACACGTAAGGGACGCCGTCGAACTTGATCTTGCCGCCGTTGCTCGGCCGCCGCACGAACTCCTGGCAGGGCTCCCCCAGCACGTTGATGGAGTTGTGGTAGTGGTAGTATCTGATCAGGCTGTCCGTCTTGTGGGTCGACCTCCCGTGGACGTTCTGCGACATGTGCACCCCTGTGGCGTAGGCGTTCCGGGCCTGGATCGCGTACTTGCGGTCTCTCCGGACTCCGGTGACTGCGTTGCGGAACACAAACTTCTCGAATCCCCATTCCCTGCGGATCATCAATGGCAAATGTGCGTTAGTTCAGAACTTCAGGTTATATTGTTGTTGTTAGCATGAAACGTTAACAGGCAATGTATCTGATATCTAGAATCAACATCGGATTGTTCTCATTGCAGGTAATGGATGAAATTATCTTGAAATTTTGACATCATCAATGAAACAGTTTTCTTTCCAGAAGGGATACTTATAATGTTTCTGTCTGTGCACCCATTCAGTAAGGCACATGCTAAACGGCAAATGTTTGTTTTCACAACTACTGTTCTTGAAAAATTTCACGGGCAATGGAACTTTCAGACTTCTAGTCCAAATTCAGAGGTAAATACAATTACCTCGAGGTCCCCTGCTACACATAGAATAGAAGTATTATAGTATGAACAATTTTAACTACGCACAGGAACCAAACCCACCATTCCTTACACTTAAGCATTGGCTCTAAAAGAAGGTTAACCCAGGGGTTCAAATGCACTTCTTGGTAGAGTTATACATTGCTGGCACGTATGACCCTATATGGGGAAACAAGTGGGCTAAATTCATCTTCATTTTGGGATGGGCATGAAAGGAATGACCTTTAATTGTGGAACCAAATCATGATTTACTAAGATTTTTGCTTCAATGGTACTCCCTCCGTTCCATAATATAAGATGTTTTAGCCCTTTTTCACATTCGTATTTGTACCACATGTATCTAGACATGTTTTAGTGTATGTGTTCACCCACTTTCCATTCTTTTAGTCCGAATCTAGACAACATGTGAAACATCTAAAACATTTTATATTGTGAAACGGAGGGAGTAGAAGTTAAAGAGCAAACGTATAAAAAGCAGTGACCTTTGTTTGTGAAACCAAATGATGCTCTGCTAAGAATCTTTGGCTCCATGGTGAAAACTGATCAGCAAAATGTATTAAAGCAATGAACTCTGTTTGTGAAACCTAATGATGCTTTGAGAAGATTTTTAGATTTTTGGCTCAATGGTGAAAACTGGTCAACAAAATGTATTAAAGCAATGAACTTTGTATGTGCAACCTAATGATGGTGTAAGAAGATTTCTGGCTCAATGAGGAAAGCTGAAGAACAAAGAAGAAGAAAGGGTCAATTGCCATGTTGCCTTGGAGACTCATTTTGACCAAGGAAATCTAACCAGTCTTAAATTAAGGCTTGCAGGGTCAAAATCAAGCAGTACAGTGCCCAATTAATCAACAAAACTGAATAAACAAGTAACTGCCTTGAGAATGTCTGTCTGATTAAACAACACCACACACGTTCTAGTAAGATATACTCGTTTAGGAATGGTACAGAACCAGTAGTAGATCAAAATGTTTTTCTCAGCCTAAACCTGATGGCGCCTTTAGCTGAATTTAGGAAGCGGCGCGGCAGAGGTTGCAATTCTCAATATAAAACTGAAGTGGGAATGGATGAAGCAAACAACGAAATGCTCCAGGATAATTGGAAACACAAACCTTGAGTAATTGCTCCTGGGATCCTTGACGCAGAGCTTGGTGGACATGGGATTCTGCGCGATGGTGAACTGCGTGTAGCCTGAGAGCCTGCCGAGCACCTGGTCAAGCGCCTGCCCATTGGGCAGGTAAAGGTACTCGTCGACGTCGAAGAAGAAGGTCCAATTGGCGGCGTGGCGGTACCGGTGCAGGCAGTCGTTGACCACCAAGAACTGGTTGTAGTAGTAGCTGTCGAACTCTGCCTGCGCCCGTATGTCCTGCACAGTGAGGCGTCCCGCCCTGACCCACGGATCCAGCACCGCCCTGACCTCGGGGCTGACGCCGCCGGCGTCGTGGAAGACGAAGTGCGACCTGGGCCCGAAGAAGTGCGCGTGGTAGGCCATCCACTCGCGCATGCGGGCGGCGCTGAGGTCGCCGTAGAGGGAGGAGCCGCAGTAGAGGTAGTCGTACTGGAACGGCGGGCTGAAGCGGGCCTCGTCGTAGGCGCCCGGCGCCTCCTCGAGCGCGACGAACCGCTCGTACCGGCGGGAGGTGGTGGCGTAGTAGGCGTGGACGAGCAGCCTCCCGCCGGCGTTGCCGGCGTTGGGGTTGGACGGGAAGGTGCAGTTGACGACGACGGTGGTGTAGACGCGGCCGTAGCCCCAGTCCGGGAGGATCTTGTAGGCCTTGGTCCGGACGGCCGGCGGCGCGGGGTGGGTGGGGGTGGGGTTGGGCAGCCACTCGCACTTGAAGTAGGGCGTGCCGAAGACGTGCGTGGGCTTGGACGCCAGCCCCACGATGGCGAACGTCCGCGGCCCGCCCCGGTACGCCCCCATCTGCACGAACAGCGCCGCCGCGCTGCCGTACGGCCGGAGCAAGCGCCTGTTGGGGTCCTCCGGGCGCGCCGCCGGCCTCGCCTCCCTCGCCAGCCGCACGGGGACGGCGGTGACGGCGGGAGTTGCCGCCGGCTGCGCCGGCCTCGCCAGCCGCACGGGGACGGCGGCGGTCACGGCAGGAGTCGCCGCCGCCGGTGCGCTCTTCGTGGCGGCGCCGGAGGACGTCGAGTTGGACGAGGTGAGCCGCTCGGTGATATTGGCGGCGGCGGCGGTTGTGGCGAGCGGGAGGGAGCAGGGCGGCGCGGAGGCGGAGGAGCGGGCGGCGGCCATGAGGGAGCCGTATGGCTGGAGCTGCCACAATGCGACGAACAGGGTGAGGAACGCGAGCGAGGCGACGAAGAGCTTGATGTCGACGCACGGGACGGCGAACGCGCTAACACCGCCGCCACCCGCGTCTTTCCTCGCGTTGTGCTTCATGGCAGCAGTAGTTGAGTAGTACCAGGACGGCGACGACGCCTCCAAACCCCCAACCCCAAGCCCTGGATGGATCCACGGATCGGCGGATGGATCCCCTTCCGCCGCTATATTTGGGGGGCTCCGCTCCGGACGGGACGGGCGGTCTAAATGCGGAAGTTTTTCAAGACCGCGCCGCGCTTTCCCCCGTTATCTTTCCCGGCCCGGAACGAACAGGGAATGCGGGCGGTGACGGAGGCGGGGAGGAGGGTGTGTGCCGGGGAAGGTAACGAGGGTGGCTGGTTCGTGTGAGGGAAATCTGGGATTCGATCGATCGGTCGGTCGGCGTTGTCGACGGTGACGGGGTGCGGCGCCGCGAAGCAACAGTCGGGGAAGGCTGGGTGGTAACGGGAAAGAAAGGAAAGGCGTAATGGTCGCTGTAATAACCGCCGATCCGCGCGGTCCGTAAAACGTAGTACCGCCCAGTCCACCAACCGCGATAGTAGGCGTAGTGGCCTTCCTGCAGGTGGGACCGGGAAGAAGAATCAACGTCGTCAGTTGCCAACCAAAACCAAAGCGTGTGGGAGCGAGCGAACGGTCGCCATGGCTTTCCGGTGGCGAGTCCGTCCGAGCATGCAAGCAAGCAACAGCGCCGCTGAAGAATTCATCTCGGCGCCGCCAGGACATCCGGGAAGCTCCACGACCGCGTGGCCATGGGGCGTCGACGTATGAACGGCGAATATTTCTATACTTTTTTAAATAAATTTAAAAATAAAAACTACACACGTCTCCTTCGCTTCGATCCGCTTCCAGGGCCAGGGTCTCGTTTTTCCCCTTCGTCTTCCTCCGTGGCGTTCCAGGCCACCCCCTTTCCGCGGACGCAGCCACGCACAGGGGGAGAGGCCCCGCTCCACTTTCTTCTTCTGACGTACGACGACTTGAATACTGCTCCTATCCTATCCTTTGGTGTACTCTGCCCATGCCTGCTCTCTGCTTTGTCATCTGCGATACGAGCGGTGCAAACGAGACGGCAGTATCATCAAGCCCATTACTAAGGCCGGTGCCAGTGCACCGCCTCACTATCGTCCCGCCACGTCAATTTTTACCCCCACTCTCACCCCACTCTCACCTCACGGTGCTAGTGCATGGGCTGTAGTCCCAGACTATAGCCACGTCACCTTTTTTCTTCCCTTTTTTCCCTTCACCTTTTAATCTTTTTCTCTTTTCTTCCAGCGGACCCACACGTGAGCCTCTCACGCCCGCCTCTCGCCTCCCTCTCGCCTGCAGCCGCCAGCGCGTCGCCCGCTCTCGCCC
The DNA here is from genome assembly GCA_012064385.1 of Puccinellia tenuiflora. Taxonomy (NCBI): domain Eukaryota; kingdom Viridiplantae; phylum Streptophyta; class Magnoliopsida; order Poales; family Poaceae; genus Puccinellia; species Puccinellia tenuiflora. The sequence continues at coordinate 314,425 of QRDG01000249.1, read as the reverse complement.
ACCTCTCGCCTCCCTCTCGCCCGCGCCATGGTGCCAATGCGGGCTGTAGTGGGGCGGTAGCGCCCGCTACCGCCGGGCGACGGATCCGTCGCCCGCCGCTACCGTCTCGCCTCCCTCTCGCCTCTCTCTCGCCCGGCGCCGGGCGGTTACCGCCCGCGCTATCGCCCCTACTGGCACCAGCCTAACGAGGAGAAGGCTAAAACTCTGTCTGCTCTGGTGGAGCTTGCTTACTTCTTCTGGCATACGGTGTCGTCCTTGGATCTTGGGCGATACTGATCTAGTGTGCCTCTGCTACGGGGTCCCGACTCGATTCGATCGGTCTACTTTTACATACCCATCTTGATCTGCGTGTAGGCGCAGTCGGGTCGGGTCGGTTCGGCACCGAATCCCCTCACGTTGACGGCGCCACCTTTGCTTGCACTGACATCTGAATTAGTACTACAAAAGTTTTCACAAAACTCGCCAAGGGGTGGGGTGTCACGCAATCTGGATTGTTACTCTTTTAGTATTTAAGACGAGAGATTATTGCGGTTTAGGTATTACCACTTCGAGGCAGCAACAATACCATTCATTTCATTCCTTCCTTCATATCCTAGTAGAAATATTACAAAAGGAAATACGATCTCCTCTAGTCTTGTTTTCTGAGAAAAATCTGCTCTAATTTTGGCTGCAATGATTGTGCGTCAGGCCTGGGTGCGTGATACGCGATCCCAACCGAGAGAAAAACAATATCACGCTTGGAAATGTAATTAGACTTTGTAACTTATTTTTATCGGAAAAACTTA